>CM046859.1:14200614-14870614 GCA_025617745.1 Heliocidaris erythrogramma
GTGAACCCCATAGTTTGTAGTGAACAAGTGGTGCAGGCACATAAAGTAATTTGCAGTACGGATTGCTCTTTACCCAACATGGTAATCTATAGTCTTATTCTTTCTAGCTATCCTGTTAACCTCCATGCAAAGGAACAGTAGCAGTTGGTTTTGTCAATCCCAAGACAAAAATAATTGCTTGAAACATTGTCATTGAATGACTGATACTGGATTTGTTGTTCATAATCCTTCAATTTGTCCTTTAATCATTTTAAATGAATTTACTAATAATTTTGCCTTCCTAGCTTTTTTTATATATTCACACATAATTCAGTCTCTTTCATAATTTGATGTTATGGCCGGTAATTTAAAACTAGAAGTGAGAGGCATTCAATTCGTGCACCCGGTACCCGTTCACAATCAGACACAAGATAAGACTAGACCGAAAAATCAGACTGAATCTATTTCGTTTGGGGATATGCTCCGCTGAGACTACGTCTAGCTTCACTGGATCTCTCAACCTCTCCAACCATGCCTACACTACAGTACAGGACAGCCCCGAAAGTCAGAAAATGTCAATTGCCATAAAAACTATCCTCCTAATTAGTAAACAGACGGATATTTCTGTCTAAAACGAGACATACTGCATACAGTATACTATTAATACATGGTTGGGAGTGCGTTGGTGCGATCTGGCAAAACAAAGGTTTTTATCGTGGTGTACTATACACACGAGGCGCAAGCCGAGTATGTACTTTGACACAACGATAAAAACCTGCGTGTTGCCACGCACGAACTCACAACCATGTATTAATAATAGTTTTATAAAACAGGTCGGCAATATGATTATGAAGTCTATAAAAAGGGTTATGAACCCCATAGAAACGCCAGGAGTCGCAGTCATGGAGGCTACCATTTGCTTTCCTGGATGACATCACAGAAGCGCAGCCAACAAAAGTCATGCGCATTTCAGTGCGCGCATGTAATCCCTGCGCTAAAATAACAATTAAACTAAGCGATTTCATTGCGTTTTAGGTTTGCACGCACCAGAGGTACGCGTACGCACAGCTCATCCGTGGTTTAGAGCCTTTTTGCCGTATGTTAATTTTGTTACTTTTTTTTCGCACGGTCACATGGTGTTATTTGACTAATCAGGAATGTCAGGATGGCTACATTCTTGAACCCGTTTTATAATACTGACATGACTGACTGTGCCATTCTGGGGAGCGTTTCATCAAGCGTTTTGTCAGTGATTTTTACCGACAACTGTTATAAGCTACTGAAATCCTTGCATCTGATTGGCTGAGAGCAAATTTGTCGGTAATAATCACTGACAAAACGCTTGATGAAACGCTCCCCAGATCTAGACCGAATTCTGTCTCTCGTTCGTTAGCTCTTCACTTATGGGGTGTTGCAAGAAAGTTGCAATCAATTGCAAATAGAACAACCATTCTGAATGAATCGTTCAGTTCAGGGTCTGCCCATTCAAGAAGATGCGCTTGCAACAATGATTTTGATTGGTCAGTACCGATCATTTGCAACTTGCAATCAATCGCAACTTTCTTGCAACACCCCATTAGAGCTAACGCACGAGAGACAGAATTTTCAGTCTAACAAGTTAATTCAGTCAGATCTAGACTAGAGAGTAGAGTTTTTTACATCAGGAAATACAGCACGTGGGACTAAAAGTACAATGTTTCAACTTTCATGTGTTTTACAAGTTAAGTTAAAAATGACGATGACTGGTGTTCATCATAAATTAGTTATAAACTGTTAATTATACGACATCTAGGATGGAATATTCAACTAAAAATAGATCGCACTGACGCACAAACTCACAACCATGTATTAATAATAGTTTTATAAAACGGGTCGGCAATATGATTATGAAGTCTATAAAAAGGGTTATGAACCCCATAGAAACGCCAGGGCCCCGTCTCATACAGATGTCCTTTGTGGGATGGTCCCGATCGGCATAGCTTTAAGTACCTAACCGTTTCTCAAAGACGTCCTTTCGGAAAAATGCGTAAGGTCCCACCAGGGACACCTCTGGATATGTCCTTCCTCCTGTCACATAGAGAGCACCACCATTGGCAGGCAAGAAATAGACAATTTACGGAACGCTACTTGTTTAAATTTAATTAAGTGTATTATGTCGGATCGGTACTAACTGTATGGGTAAGATCGCTTATCAATATCACGTTTTGTTCTCATTTTATGGCTTCTAGAATAATAGCAATACTATCACAAATCTCTGTTATGTGCACGTACACACAAACATAATGCATCAACTAATAGGATACAAAAACTGATAAAAAAATTAAATAATTTTGTTAACAACGGTTTTCATACTTTCGGGACTATTCTAGTATACCCAGACTTTAAACACTCCGTAACATTTGTTTTCTTCACACTTATGGCATAATTTGTTATATTGTGGTAGATTTACATTTTCTTATGATACAAATTTCAATTCTAGTTCAAATTATTCACATGAATACATGAAAATCTGCTATTTTAACATTTATTTGTAAGGTCTTCTAGAAATACTGTCTGAATGCTATAAATAGCATTCTATGGTGTCCTTCGAAACATAATCATGCCTCTGGAGGAAAAAGAAATGAAACTAAGTTTTACTAATCGTTATCTTTATTGCGTGGAGCCTTTTACTCCGTTTTTCTTCCAAACCAAGCTTCATGTGAAGGAGGATACGTATGTGGTAGAGAAACAAATATACGCCCATCATTTCAGGGGGAAATTAGCCTTTTTACATCCCAACGTTTAATGATTAAATGTGAAGCTCATATCAAGGCTACAAGATATGACCGATATTATCGATAGTGCACGTTGTCGTTATAGTCGATGCCAATCACATCTTCGTGAAACGGTTTGGTCCCTGAAGGGACTGGCAGTCCTTCCGCCGTGGGATGGTCCCGATCGGGATGGTCCCTGAAAGGACCCTTTTGTGAGATCCTACCCTGGAGTCGCAGTCATGGAGGCTGCCATTTGCTTTCCTGGATGACATCACAGAAGAAGCGCAGCCAACAAAAGTCATGCGCATTTCAGTGCGCGCATGTAATCCCTGCGCTAAAATAACAATTAAACTACGCGATTTCATTGCGTTTTAGGTTTGCACGCACAGCTCATCCGTGGTTTAGAGCCTTTTTGCCGTATGTTAATTTTGTTACTTTTTTTTGCACGGTCACGTGGTGTTATTTGACTAATCAGGAATGTCAGGATGGTTACATTCGTGAACCTGTTTTATAATACTGACATGACTGACTGTGCCATTCAGATCTAGACCGAATTCTGTCTCTCGTTCATTAGCTCTTCACTTATGGGGTGTTGCAAGAAAGTTGCAATCAATTGCAAATTATAGAACAACCATTCTGAATGAATCGTTCGGTTCATTCAGCATTTCAGGGTCTGCCCATTCAAGAAGATGCGCTTGCAGTTGCAATAATGATTTTGATTGGTCAGTACCGATCATTTGCAACTTGCAATCAATCGCAACTTTCTTGCAACACCCCATTAGAGCTAAGTTACGTACGAGAGACAGAATTTTCGGTCTAACAAGTTAATTCAGTCAGATCTAGACTAGAGAGTAGAGTTTTTTACATCAGGAAATACAGCACGTGGGACTAAATTTCTAAAAGTACAATGTTTCAACTTTCATGTGTTTTACAAGTTAAGTTAAAAATGACAATGACTGGTGTTCATCATAAATTAGTTATAAACTGTTAATTATATGACATCTAGGATGGAATATTCAACTAAAAATACCGTTTGAATTGGTGCTCTGGTAGATGGCGTAGACTGATCCAGATACACTGTTCATACAGCCTCGTCTGTACTCTCGGGCAGCTGCCGCATGGCATGAATAGTGTCGATCGCATGGCATCCTCGATCTCCCCGGCCCCGGCGCGGCCGGCCCGGTCAGCGCTAGCGGTGTACATGGTACGTATGGCATGCCAGGCCTAAGGGCGACTTCCCCCGGCCGCGCGCTGCGCCGGGCCGGCCCCACCACTCCGGGCAGGGCCGAACGTGTGGCTGCGCTGCGCTGCACTGGCTACCTAGCTGTGTGCGCTCGAGCACTGCGATGCGCCCTGCCCGGCCACCGGCCCGGAAGATCGCTTACTTTTCTTAGCTTCGTAGATCCCCTGACCTGTTATTTCACGAGTCAGGGGCGGATACAGGATTTTCAGAAAGGGGGGCGCACACTGAGGAACCCTCCGCTTGACAAAGCCAAACGGCCATTAGGGGTCCGGGGGCATACTTCCCTGGAAATTAAGACTTTTTTTTTGTCAGACAAAACGGGGGGGGGGGGGGGGGGGGGGGGAAAGGGGGACGCCCTTTGCGCCCCCCTCTGGATCCGCGAATATAAGTGAATATACACTTAAACAGGCCAAGAATTTGCATGTTAAAATATTCATTCTTGAGGGGGGGGGGGGGGGGGGGGGGAGGGGGGAGGTACTAGGTGAGGGTGTAGATAAAGAAATCCATGCATGCTGGTAAGTTTTTTTATTTTTTAAAATTAATTAAAACAAAAAGTTTCTCATTCATTCTCTTATTTAAAAACTCTCATTCTCACTGTCACATGTTCAATAGCTGGCGATTCCATTTGGTTTTCTCTTTACCCTAGTATAATATATTGTTGGTCCCCTACTAATATTCATTTTGAGTTAAACACACAAACAGGCCCGTAGCCAGAGGGGGGTCGGAGGGTTCGGACGACTCCCCCCCCCCCCCCCCCCGGACTTCTTGGGCTGAGGTCCGCTTTTTCATGACAAAAAAACCACACACACCCCTTTAATCTTAGTTACCAGAATTACCCACACAACCCAAAAATTTCCCCTCGGGAGTCCTTAAATTGCAGCAGAAAGCATCTAGATTAAAATTTTCCAGGGGAGCATGCCCCCCCCCCCCCCCCCCCCCCCCCCCCCCCCCCCCCCCCCCCAGCAGGTCCATATTGATTATGACAAAAAGGTCCACTTTTGCCAAAAACGACCCACCCCTTTAGAAACCCTGGCTACGGGCCTGACAAACCTTATTATATTATTGGCTATATACATCTAGCACATGCTTGCAGTTTAGGAGAAACAAACTGCTTTACATGTATTAAGACAAGTATTGTATAATTTTCAAAAAAGATAATTGCTATGTGCATCAGACCTTCAATCTAATTAACAGTGGGTGTAAATATAATGTTAACAAAGTCAGTGGTTTGTTGCACTGCACTATCATAAACCAGATAAGGCCATGAAAGAGAGAGAGAGAGAGGGGGGGGAAAATATGGAGGATCATGTGTAGCCTATCCATAAATGATTCTCAAATGTAGATCTAGGCTTCAACTGGGCTGGAGTGAAAGCAGAAGAAAGAGTTCAGAAGTAAAGATTGTGTGAAAGTTGAGATCACTACTGATTGGCCTATGGCGATACATGTATGTAGTCACAGTATTATCGTTGGATGCTTCTCGATTCGATCTGTGGACTTACAATGTACTAGAAAGTTACTTAGAATTACTCAAAATCTCTATTCTTAGTTCCTTAAGATGGAAGACAATTACATTCCAATAACCGAGGTAATGATGTGTTGATTACTTTTTATTAAAGAAAGAATTTGTAGAAGCACGTTATCTATTACATCACATTTTTAAATTGAATTGCAAATTGGATTTTCTACATATCATTTGTGATCTCACCTTTCAAAATATCACAACTTTATTATTCTTTCAAAGTTTGCATGACTTTTTTTTTTGCAAATTAGTTTTCTTGTAGTTTTGTTTTCACTCAAGAAAACTTTGCATGACTGAACTGTATTTACTCAGTCTGTATAACTTCAAAAGCATTCAACTTGAAAGTTTGTGGAAGACATGAATACTTTTCTTCTGAACCTCAAGGTTTTCACTTAGAATTTTTTGCTACCTTTAGTCTTGGCACACACATCCTTGACATTCAGATGTAGCCAGATTCGAAATGGACCTCTTTATCAATTTCTCTTTCACTCATGCTACTGCAAATTGTATTATTAAATATTGTCTTTTAAAATGCCTCTTGTTTTTAGTATTCATTGCGCTCTTCTAGAACTTTTTTAGTTGTTTTAATCTCTCTCTCTCTCTCTCCATCCCTTCTCTGCCAACATGTATCTCTTTCTTCCTTTCTACATCATCTCTTTACCTTTATTATTACTATCCCTTAACTCATCATATTCTCTCTCCATAAAAATCATAAAACATACACAGTCATAAAACATAGAAGGCTATCATCAAGGGTTAAAAAGGGGCGATACAAAAATGATGTTGGTAGATTATATACCTCTATGCTGTATAAAACATCACTCTTTTCTTTGATACCTCCATCATACCATGTTCTGACAGAATATGCTTCAATGATAAGTTGTGCCAAACGCCACCCTTCTCAATGAAGTAGTGAACAGAGTAGAGAAAAGGGGAGTGTACTTTTAATTGGCAATTATTACTTGGTAAAGAAATAACCTCAGTTTTATAAACAGTATTTGGGCAGGTTGATGTTACAAAAAAATGCAAGAAATGGAGTACCCTTTGGGCTTGCCAATCCTTTTGATAAAAATATTTTTAAAAATTGGCCAACCCATTGGACATATCTGACAACTATTCAGTCATTCAACACATAACACTACACCCAAAGAATACAACATTCCATTCATATATAATTTCTCATTTATTTCATATACATAACAAATCCAAATGTAGTTGCTACATCAGTGAATCACATTTTTTTTTAGAATGGTAGCAGAGACAGAGAGTTTGTTTTTGTCATAGTGAAGCAGTACAAGACCATGATGTTCTACATCAATCTCGGTAGAGTTTCAACGACCCATATGAGCTCTGCACTGCACACTGTATAAGATGGGGATAGTCATGGCAACTTTAAGTCCTTCACAATCCTGGGCACTGAATTAACCAGAGTGTTCTATTAAATCTCCTGAATTCATCAAATGAATGTTCTTTTAAATGAGAGATCGGATAACAAAAGACTGTAAGTTCCATGGCTGTGTGAATCCAAATGACAGGGATGGTCCAGTGGTGAGTTATTCTTTTAGTTCCTGCTCCAAAAGTTCTGTTGTAAAGAGAAAAAGAGAATATGAGAGAGACATAAGGTGAAGAATTTAAACCAGCTTCATTTGTGCTTTAGGATATAAAGTAAAATGTATTATTCAACATTTAAAGTGAAGGTCGAGTTCTGGGGATCGGGAAGTGACAAAAATCTGTGAGCTCTCTCATTCCTTTTATGCCAGCTTGGAAGAACATCATACATGTAGTAGATATGTCCCCTGAAATGGACTGCTCTTCAAATGCCCTCATATTCAGAAGATGACAAGAAATAGCTGCAGTGTTTGGGCCAAATATTCATGCCACATGTGCGTACAGTCCTGTTTCTGTGGGCAGTGCGTGTGCTTTTCAGAGAGATTGGGTCAATTTCTTATCATTTTGACGATTCCAAAACCTCACAGTATACAACAGCCTTATGTAGACGTGATCAACCTTTCTGAATTACTTTGAGACAGTTTCTTTCACAATGTAATAGCATGACCACAACTCAATTTTATCTCTAAGAAGCTATGACACACACTTATTAATAGCTCACAATATTTAGTGAACATAAGCTACATTTGTGAAAGGGTGCAAAATCCATACTTGACAAATGTATTCTGGCTGAGAGTCATGAAAAGGCTTGGAAATTTTATATTCTGATCATTAAAAGACAATTTATGAAATAACAGACTTTGTTCACCGTATGTCCTATCACAACATTATTGGTGTGTGAGCAAGCCAGGTGAAATTAAAATACATGTACTCGCCAAAAGGAACATTTTGAAACACTCAGCAAAGTAGTTAATTGCTCACTCAAGCATTTTATGTTGATGGGATGTGTAATGATATACAGAGAACAAAGCCTGTCATTTCATAAACTGTCTTATTAATCAAAATATAGAAATTTCCAAGCCTTTTCATGACTCTCAGCTTGGCTGATACCAGCCAGAGACAATATCAATTCTTGCCAGCGATGGAAACCCTTCCCAACTCAGCCTATACCCTGGTATATTGCAGCCAATAATCTGACCCAGCTAGCACACCAGTGTGCTGTAATGACTGGATTTTCAACCTGCAATTTCATACAAATTACAGAGTATAAATGAAGTCTCAATTTGAGATAGAGTGTTGTTGCAAATCTCATATCAAGCCACGATTGAAAGGGTTTGCAGGGATAAGGAAGAGAGAGAGAGAGAGAGAGAGCATGGAGATTATGAACGGAGGAGCACACGTTCGCCAGCAAGTCTGGTGTTTGTGATGCTTTTGACAGTGATTGATTACACATTCGACTTGGGCAGTGTGAATTTAATGTTTTTCTTTTGAACTGTTCTGGGAATTTGATCGAAATAGGCGATTAATAGACTTACAGAGAATTAACACACGTAAGTATATGAGGAAAAATTGGGACTTTTTATTTTCATCGACTTAAGCGACTATTCGACACATGCGATGTTGACTTAACCCTAATAGAGCCGGGTTATTTAGACCCATCTCACAGCCGGGGGGGGGGGGGGGGGGCTGATTCCGCCCCCCCCAAGATCTCGGCCGTCCACCGCGCATTCGCAACGAAAATCGGCACACACGTCGCCGACCACGTAATCTACAAAACTGTATAGTCAATTTCTCCGAAAAATGTCACAACTAATTAATTATGCTAATTTATGCATAAAATTAATGGTTTGCTCTAATTAATTAAAGCCCCAAAACTGCTAATTTTTTGTATAGAGACTCTTTGTCAGATTCTGATCAAATAAACCAAAAAAAAAATTCGGTAAAATCCTTTTTTTCTTATGTATGTTATTGTTTTTTTAATTTCTTATGTATTTCTTTGTTTTTCAACTTTTTGTTTTTTATTGTTTTTTCGATGGAATTCGTCGGCGACACTATTTTAATCATAAACAACATAAAATTAATTGATTTTAAATAGTAAAAGTAAAAATAATGAAACATTTATGAATTTTAGCTGGAAACACAATTTGCATTGGATTTGTACACGAAATCACGTTTTTGAGCAATTTTGGGTCTGACATGCACTTACGAAATGTTGCGTAACTCCGGAACCGCACGCGCGGACATCACAAATTTGGTCTCAAAAGTTGCGCAAGACTTGAAAGAAAAAAGTAGTGAAGCGGCGTGGTGACTGCTTTTCGCGATGCGAACATATTACGCGAAACGTCGAGGGGGGGGGGCGGAATCTGCCCCCCCCCGGTCCTATTAGGGTTAAGCAAGGTTGACTGTATGTCAATCTTCTTGGTTGTTGATGAAGGAATAAATCTACTTTACAGATGGGGTGGGTAAACACTTATTTTTAATATTAACATATCAAGGAATCAGGTTTAAGATAAAATATTTCTCCTGCCCCTTGTGTTACAAACAAATCAGAAATAAACCTACCTCTACAAAGAATAGGAAGGTGATGCAAAAGGTTCTACTTGTTCACAGCTGCATCCATTGCTTCATGAACTTCAACAGCGATCTGAGCTTCAGCACGTGCCAGGTCTGTTGCTGCTGCAGCTAGCTCCTGTTGTGCTTTGGTCATACCTTCCTTGATTGCCTGCATGCAGAAAGAGGAAAATATAAATTGTGGTGATGAGAACAAGGAAATGGATTTGATAAAAATGTGTTTTGCCTGGTGTATCTATTTGCTCTCACACCAAATCTATACAGTGGAACCTCGTTATAAAGAGCACTGTTATCACAAATTCTTGTTATAACCAGGAAATTTCCTTGGTCCCCCTCCTTTGTATTTCATTGGTTTTTTAGCCCTGATATAACAAGGAAATTTCACTGGTCCCAAGGAGTGTTTATCAGGAGGTTCCACTGTAATCAGTTTTCTTCAATTACAAATGTAGCTTTACAATCTAAAACTAGATGAATGTATGGCATATATGTACATGTACACTCTAAAAAGGATTGGTCCAACAAAATTACAAATCTTTTCACTTAAAAAGCACAGGAGCAGAAAATTTATTTCATTTCATTTTCATCCCGTACAAATAAAAAACTTACCATTGATGACTTACAATCATCAAATACACCAAGGAAATAGATATTTTATAGCAAATAGTCCACTGTCCCCTTGAAATTTCTAAAATAGCTAGGCCTATACTCCATACATCACAAACCATTTTTATGTATATAATGACCTCTATGACCTTTGAACTTTGACCTTGAGACCCTAAAATCTAATTCGTTCATCGTCCGGCCCATAAGCAAACATGGGCCAGGTTAGAAGCTGATATGTCAAACATATTTTCAGTTATCGCGAGAACTAGCCATTTTTATGTACATAATTACCTCTGTGACCTTTGACCTTGAGACCCCAAAATCTAATCAGTTCATCGTTCCTCCTATATGAATACATGGGCCAAGTCAGAAGCTGATCCGCCAAACGGTTCTTAAGTTATCACAAGAACGAACCATTTTTATGTATATAATGGCCTCTATGACCTTTGAACTTTGACCTTGAGACCCTAAATCAGTTCATAGTCCCTCCCATATGGGCCAAGTTACAACCTGATCCACCAAACGGTTCCTAGGTTATCACAAGAACGAACCATTTTTATGTATATAATGACCTATGACCTTTGACCTTGAGACCCTAAAATCTAATCAGTTCATCATCCCTCACATATGCATACATGGGCCAAGTTACAAACTGATAAAAAAAAACGGTTTTGAAGTAATATCGCGAGAACGTAAAGGGGACGGATGGTCGGACGACCCAAAACATAGTGCCTCCGGCACCACCTACGGTGGGCAGAGGCATAAAAATGAACATACATTTGAGTTATACATTTGAGACAAAAATGCTTATACTAGAGAAAGAACATTTTAGCCCTGGTTGTTTTCTACTCCCTTGGATATAATAAATTAAATTTATGAACTCTGGAATTTTGACTAACACTCTGCACTACTACGTTAAATGAATTCAGGAAAAGTCTTGAATATAAAAAAAAAAGGATGTATAGTACATTACCTGTGGGTCTAGGTCCTCTACTGCAGCTGCCATCTCTGCTAGAATCTGGACAGATGAGTCATCATTCACGGTGACCATGCCACTGCTCACTAAAAACACAAAACAATTAAGGTTGGTAATTAGTACTGACTGACCCGTTTGTCCCTCAAATTAATTTTTTTTAAATCTCTCACACCTTTTATTGCATAGATGATATTTTTAAGGGATGTTTACTCCAGATAAAGCTTTAGTCCAATCACAAAGATGAAGAATGAAGAATTGCATTACTGCACTGAATACTTATCTAAAAGAAAAACAAAAGAGAAAAATGAATTGAAATAAAAAATAAAAAATAGAAATCAAATCAAAATTAAAAATACAATGGAGAGGAAAATAACTTATCTCTGAAAAAATTCACATAGCACTGGGAAAGAGATCATTTCTAAGATAATTATAATGGAATTGTTATTTCTATCTTAATCATCTTTTTTTTAAAGGAAATCTCGAACAAAGTCACCCCTACATATTTTCACTTGGTATATATATATATGTGTGTGTAACCTTTTATCATGGAATATCAATGAAGTCTGCTTCCTCACCAAAGTATTTGCTGATAGAGCCATCATCCTCTGTAACTGAAATTGTTCCAGGCTTCAACACAGCTAATGATGGTACATGTTGTGCCAGGATACCAAAACTACCAGTGCCAGATGGAACGTCAACTTGCTTCACACTTGCATTTGTGTAGAACATCTATAAAAGAAGAAACCAAAAAGCTCAGTTTTTTTCTCATCACTAAACTTATGCAATACATGTATATTGAAGGGAAAATGGGGGGAAACACAACCCCCTCCCCAACCAACCAACCAAACAAATTCATGTGGAAGTTAAGCATATACATGTACATTGTACACATGTATACACAGGTGAATAACATATATGTACATGTCCATGTACATATACAGAGTATTATAGCTGTCTTGTAAATATATGCAAACTGAAAAAAATTAACATACCTGTAAATGCACATGTAGGGTTTATCAATTTGTTTCTACATGTACAATGTGTACCATATGTAGCACTTTAATCTTTTTGGTCTATTTCTAAAACCTTGCATGCAAATTGGTATAAGAGCTTGATTTTCATCTAAATCATCCCCATATAAAGGTTTACTCCTCAAGTATAAAATCCCAAATACCAATATTATTACATGTATATCAGTTTTAGCTTTGGGTTGTCTATTACATGTATCTCCTAATTTTCTGTTTTTAAGACAGTGAGTGGAGTCTCAACTAAAACAATGTGCCTACATGTACATGTAGCAATGGCTAGGCATTGACTTCATGCAGTCTGTGTGTGTGTGTGTGTGTGTGTGTGTGTGGGCGTGTTTAGCCGTATGTCCGAGGACATTTTCGGACAGAGAACAACAAAAAATCATGAGAACAATGGTCCTCGGAAGCCGGACAATAGTCCTCGAACGTCGAACAATGAATTTGTGCCTTATTCCGTCGACTGTCCGAGGACGGAGGAACAATAGAGGAACAATACTTGTCCTCGGAAATAAAGCAATACAAGACGGTGTGTGTGTGTGTGTGTGTGTGTGTGTGTAGCCTCATCAGATATTGTATAGTACAGTAGTTCATGCTTGACTGAAGTTCAAAAGTAGTCAATATAGCATTATATTTTCTCTACGACTTGAAAGACATCAAAGTTCTTCAAGGAGGGACCGGATATTACCTACTCACTCAATATGTTTGGAATTCATTAATTTAAAGGGAAATGCAACCTGAAAGGGATTCGGTAACCTTGTGGAGGCTTGATTAAATAAATTGTTGAATTTTGATATCTGTCTTGTATAATGATGTTCAGAAGGGATAAATAAATAGCCAGGCATAGAAAGGTTTTCAAATATATAATGCTATGCATGCTATTATTAAGATATCTATGACTGAATACTCCCATTTATGAAAGCGTATGGCCATACGCTTTAGTCTAACACTGAGTCTATGGGGGGGAAAATGAGTCCGGCATTTCCGGTCACTTGCATATGTTTACTTTTGTGAAGGATATGATTTTGAAGTGCTTTTTTCCCCCTGGGCTTCATTTTTACATCATATTACATACACTGATAGCATATAAGGACAGGCAGCTCAGATTTTATCAAGCCTCTACAAAGTTACCAAATCACTTTAATTGTAAGTCGCTCAGACAGAAAGTAGAAAAATCAAAGAAGCAGATTAGTGATAGTTTGAAAGAAATCAGCCGAACAAGCAGTATGAAAGTAATTAATTTTTATAAGTTGTATTCATTACACACATCAGAATTTAAAATTGGCTGAATCAGTAATACCACTGTGATCTAGCAGCAGTCAACATTTCCATTTGTTCAAACACACACAAAATGACTAAAATTTCATTTTCTCAATACTCAGTTGGATCATTTTCTTTCTGGAAGGCCGATGACTATATGCTGTCTACAACATATCTCAAGTACTACCCTGAGGGAAAAGGCTCTTACAAGAAAATTGAAAAGTAATAATATTTTAGTGTATGTATATTATGGCAGACTTGACTGGAATTTCTGGAAATATGTTGCAATCAACTGGCCATATTGGCAATATGAGATTCGCATAGATTTAGTGATCTTGTTTTTCAAACATTCATAACTTTATTATTTGTATGATTTCTTTCAAAATTTCACCATATTGTTTCAATAATTTCTGCTTCCACACATATCAACCTACATGTATTACAAGGTTGGATTGGCCTTTAAGGGGAAGTAAAACCTCAAACCAAATTGATGTGTATAAATGGAGAAGAAAACAATAACAAAAACAAAAAACAAATAGAGAATAAAGTGAAATTGTGAGAAAATAAGAAACTCAATATTTGATTTGAAGTTCAGAACACTCCTAAGCAAGCGAGCATGAATGACTTCTTGTCTTTCTAACCTTATGTAAATCTACATGCATATCTAGGTCCGATACTTTTTTTTTTTAACTTGTCAGGATTCAGGAACAAGATGTAAAACAGATTAAAATTTGAATGAATAGTTCTGATCCTTGCAATCCGGAATAAATAAATGTATGGGTCATTCCATGGGACTGGGGCAATTTTTGTGACATACCAGTAGTGAGGAAATATCAACCATAACAATGTTAAAATGCTAAAATTGAGTTAAGCTTAAAAAGCACAGCCACTTATGTTAAGAAGTACTCTAGCTTCATTGTGAATCAATATGGTAGACCAAAATCATATGTTATGTTAAATATAAATGTGATGTCCATGTAACGGTGGTAAAAAGCGATGTCGGCACAGTATAAATCATGGGCTAAGCTAAGGTAGGCATGCTCATCCAACACTAGAGGGCGCATTCTCCGTGTTCATTTCTGCTGTATAAAATTTGCGACACGCTAGATCGGTCACCTGTCCATTCGCTATCATGCACACCCCCTTCAAAGTTCCTGTTCTAGGGGTAGTATATAAATCAATGGTTAAAAGAAATATGACGTCATTTTCCTTGCGACTTCAGCTTCACAATGCAAGTATTTTTCGCCAACGACGACATCATAATCCATATGAAAATTGCGTCTGAATATGTCTATAAACTATAAGTACCACTTTTGCTTCCAATATGTCCGATTTCGTGAATTCAATTGAAGTATCACTATCAGACACATTACATCAAAAGTACATATTCTACTATAAAATTTAAATTGTAAGGATTGATTTGATACCAAATTTGTGACGGTTCTTTCTGCCACTAAACTGCCAAGACGGCTCGAAAAAAACCCTTGTCAAATGTCAGCCTGTTTCGCGGGGAATTTTCCAACATTGCACGCATATCATGATATACAGCCACAGCGGAGTTCGCGCGGGCAGATATGGACTTGGAGCGCCTGCGAGGGCATTTTTCTACATTGCAATGTGTAGTCCCGTATATTGACAAATTTGAACCGAATGTAACACGCGCATGCGCACTGATCAGCTGATCTCTCGGACATCAAAAATGCCGACGAATTTGCCCCGACTGCCCATTGGATTGCCTTGGCGAGGTTGTCGCATATAAAAAAATCATAACTATAGGGGGGCCTAGTTATATTAAATTTTACGTCTAGATCAATACATTTTCATGTTCTGTGACAAAATCTTTTCAATTTAAGGTAAGTTTCACGGCGCTAATGTGCTTTCGTACGGCAACGTAAATCACAGTTTTCACACTTACGCCTAAACTTCACCCAACTGGACCCTCTACAATATCATATCGCCTCTCTGGTGTCTGTCATTAGATATTTTCCCCCGAAAATTGTTATTTTGGACAATTTTTGGTTGTATTCCCCGTCAACTTCGACGTACGGCAATGAGGTCCACTGAATTTTGCGACTGCATCAGTGCATGTATTATCCAACCAATTATGGTATCCTCAATTTTTTTTTTTTTTTTTTTTTAGTTCTATTTAACCGACCAGTATGTCAGTGTGGATTGTTTTTTGGTGTTCTGGAAAACCCTAACCCTAACCCTAACCCCACACTACGAATACAAAATGCAAAAATAGTTTGTATTTTCTGTCGCGTGTAGTAAAGGTATGGGGGGAAAATAAGATAAATATTTTAAATACCTTGCTTTCAAATTCCGCCCTTAAAATTCTCACTCCTACCTCAAATGGCCGTTAGGAAGAACTTTTTATATTTTCAGCAAAATCCAAAGTCAAAATCTTGTCCAAAACCGGAGAAACCCCCGCCGATTTTTTTTCGCGATCGCGTGTCGTTTACATACTTCCGATGTCTTAGACTAAAATTGGCCAATAAAATTTTTGTCCACGAAGAAACTCGGGATCGCAAGCGCACACCGATCTTTACGATCGCGCACACAGAAAATCGGGACTTTCCGTGTATGCCACATAGGGACCAAATTTTTAAGGACAAAACTCTTTTGGGGAGATGTCAGCGCCCGCGGCGACCAGGAAATGTACACAATGACTCCGATAGCTCGTTTCGCGAGAATCAACAGTAAATTACGGATTTGATTTTTGGAAATATCTTTTCCAACATCGGTGAGTTGAATTTATTGTATTTCTTGGATATTTAGTGGTCGGTTTTTGTAAATTAAATGCCGATTTTGAGTGAATGTTTGTGACTTTTGTGCAGTGGTGTTTTAAAAAGTTGAGGTGTATGACTGCCTACATTATACACACGAAGTATAGGAATGTAGCTATGAGTGCCTAACCCTAACCCTATTCATTATAGACTTGTTTAAAGTCCTCCGTAACTGTGATTTACGTTGGCGTACGAAAGCACATTAGCGCCAGTTTCACTAGATTTTCATGAGCATTATTAAAAAATATGTGAGCGTGCCCACATCAGAAAGCAATGGTCATATTGACCATTAGGATCATATACATGTGTGTATACTGGGTGTTGGGGATACAGATGTAATTTTGTTTGAAATGGAGGTTTTTGTGGGCAAACTGATACTTAAGTATCATTCTTTAGATTTTAAGTTTTCAGTTCGTTAAGATACAAAATGTAGAAAGTTATAAAAACTTACATTTACAGCCCTCTTTTTGGTACTTGTTACCCACACCTCCATACGGATGACGACTGCTCTCAATATGTTGCGCACTAGTGAGGCCGCTCTACATGGTTACGCACCGTAGATACGTACGCAGAATGTTACGCACTAAAGTAAAACTGCTTCTTAATATATACTGACAACTTATGATGTATGAATGATGTGATGGACGACGAGTGGTTAGATACCAAACAGTTTCACTTTAGAGTAATACGAGACAAGACAAGACAAACACACAGACAGTACCAATGAGATGAAGACGGTAACACACAGTCACAGAGACTTACATATAGCAGAGCATACGTTGCCAAAGCTAACCAGCGGGAACGGCAGAAAGATAGCTGAGGAAGAGGATACACCAATTAACAGGGGCACAGTATTCGTCGACGCGAGAGATGTCTATGTCCATGTTGTTCTTGAGTTCCAGTTCTTCAGCTTCTGTTTCTTGGTGGAGTTGTTGCCCTCACATCAACTCCCGCGGGTAGCCAGGATTAGCTTCGTGAATGTAGAAAAAAAAAAAAAATGGCTATACGCCTTCTACACACGAAGCTAGGCGTTATTACCCAGCAATCACATTCCGCACGGGGTAGTACGACATGAAAAATGCCCTGAAATCACACTTTTCTGATAGTTTCCGCGACCCACACACCCTTCCCCACAGCGTTTCCTCCTAGGGAAACGTTTGATTAGACAATTTTTTTTTGATTGACTCTAATTTTGGAAATATATCCATAAAAAGTTGATAAAAATTACAGAAAACTCACCAGCGTTTGCGTATCCATGCCTCCGAGGTCATGCAGATCAAAATGGCGGCACGATCGCCGTAATCGAAATCATGAAAACTATTAGGCGCCGTTTGTAAATTTATTATTTAGCTCAATTATTTACATATAATTCACTATTTAGCTCTTTTCTACGATTATTATACGATAAAATGACATAAAGGATACAATGTTTTATAAATAATGAACTTTGCAATTTCCATTTTGTTTAAATAATGATTTTACAATATTCATCATATATAAATAATGAATTTTGAAGTTTCCATTATTTATAAATAATGATTTCACAAATTCATTATATATCAAATATTATGGATATTGCAAAATTCATTATTTATAAAACATTGTATCCTTTATGTCATTTTATCGTATAATAATCGTAGAAAAGAGCTAAATAGTGAATTATATGTAAATAATTGAGCTAAATAATAAATTTACAAACGGCGCCTAATAGTTTTCATGATTTCGATTACGGCGATCGTGCCGCCATTTTGATCTGCATGACCTCGGAGGCATGGATACGCAAACGCTGGTGAGTTTTCTGTAATTTTTATCAACTTTTTATGGATATATTTCCAAAATTAGAGTCAATCAAAAAAAAATTGTCTAATCAAACGTTTCCCTAGGAGGAAACGCTGTGGGGAAGGGTGTGTGGGTCGCGGAAACTATCAGAAAAGTGTGATTTCAGGGCATTTTTCATGTCGTACTACCCCGTGCGGAATGTGATTGCTGGGTAATAACGCCTAGCTTCGTGTGTAGAAGGCGTATAGCCATTTTTTTTTTTTTTTCTACATTCACGAAGCTAATCCTGGCTACCCGCGGGTGCAGAAGACGGAGGGATAACGGGCACCCGTACGTGCTCACTAAATATCCAGCCATGAATATTCATCAGCTAGACAATACCGTAAGCACGCCGGACATCTGGCATCGCATAACTAGCTATGCACGGCACCTGTGGGTGCCGTGATGCACAGATACTGGCACCGCCATTACCGCATAACTAGCTCTTTCAGCTAGCTATGCACGGCACCTGTGGGTGCCGTGATGCACAGATACTGGGAAGTGCATTACCCCGTTTTTACTACAAGCTATTCTACGAAGACCTGGAAGGGCCAAACTGACGACGTAAAAAAAATAATATTACGTACGTACGTAATAATTACGTAATATTTTTTATTTTTTTACGTCGTCAGTTTGGCCCTTTCAGGTCTTCGTAGGAGATCGACGAACCGATCGTGCCTGTACTACTACGAGCGCTGAGGGCTCCCTTCATCATAATCGTGAAAAATACAAACTGGATGCTGACGGGACAGTCTCGATCACTCACGGGTACATTTCTGTAAAATAGTTGGTATTTTATGTCGCATGTACTAAAGGTATGGGGGGAAAAATAAGATAAATATTTTAAATACTTGCTTTCAAATTCAGCCCTTAAAAATCTCACTCCTACCTCAAATGGCCGTTAGGAAGAACTTTTGATATTTTCAGCAAAATCCAAAGTCAAAATCTTGTCCAAAACCGGAGAAATCCCGCCGATTTGTTTCGCGATCGCGTGTTGTTTACAAACTGCCGATGTCTTAGACTAAAATCGGCCAATATAATTTTTTTCCACGAAGAAACTCGGGATCGCAAGCGCACAGCGATCTTTACGATCGTTGTTAGAATCATAGAGCTTCATCCTAAATAACTAGAATCCAGACTCTAAGCTTTCAACCTGCTATTACTTGTGATTGCCAGACCGCGACTCTGTCGCTCATCTCCGAAAGAGCGGAGGCGGAACCAGAAGAAGATCGCGCACACAGAAAATCGGAACTTTTCCGTGTACGCCATAGGGACCGAATTTTTGAGGACAAAACTCTTTTGGGGAGATGTCAGCGCCCGCGGCGACCAGGAAATGTACACAATGACTCCGATAGCTCGTTTCGCGAGAATCAACAGTAAATTACGGATTTCATTTTTGGAAATATCTTTTCCAACATTGGTGAGTTGAATTTATTGTATTTCTTGGATATTTTGGGGTAGGTTTTTGAAAATTAAATGCAGATTTTGAGTGAATATTGGTGACTTTTGTGCAGTGGTGTTTTAAAAAGATGTGGTGTTTTAAAAAGATGAGGTGTATGACTGCCTACATTATACACACGAAGTATAGGAATGTAGCTATGAGTGGTCTCGATAGCAGTCGGCAGTTATCGACAAAAAGGACCCAAAATTTCAGGAAACCCTGGGAAACCCTCTTCAAAGGTCACAAAACAAGCTGGTAAGTTTTAATCATCTATTATTCAACATAAGTATTTGGATTTAAGTAAACTGCAATATATGAGTTTCAATTAAATATAGCCAAAAATGCACAGTGATGCAGTTTAGGTATGGGATGTGTGTTGGCTGCGTTACTACACAGTCGGCAATGGGCAATGGCGTGTACCTATGAGTGAGCGTGCCTAGCTAAGGTCGGAGATCGTCGGCACTTTGAGTCTGCCGAAGCAACGCAAAATGGAACAGATGGGACTGAGGCCTGAGTTTAAAAATGTGATTTTTACCTTTCCCGGATAGCCAAATGAAAAGGACATTTGCGTAGGTGTTGAAGCCTTTGCATCCTCAGCGTAGTTTCTGCATGGTTGACATATCCTTACAATGTGTCTCTGTGACCGCAAACCTCCTGTAAGTCTAGTGAAGCTCCTCACAAGCGACATTTTGCTGGATGATTTCAACCTAAAATAGCGAAAATGGCGACCCGGCAAATTGTACCCAGAATGCAATGCGCGCTATATATATGAGCAATATGATACTATCACTGTGAACATGGTGAACAAAGAAGCGGACAAAATATATACAGCTCCTCATTGTACCTTCCACAATTGCTCTAGTAGACAAAAGAACATCCCTTGACAGCTATTATGTAAAAGTATGTAGAACAGGTGTCACATGCATATTCACCTGTTCTACTTATTTTACATAATAGCAATGAAGGGATGTTCTTTCGTCTACCAGATCAATTGTAGCGGGTACAATGAGGAGCTGTATATTTTGTCCGCTCTCTTTGTCATCGTGTTCATAGTGTATATTATAATTATCGTGTCGCTTTTTTGATTTTTTTTTTCGGGGGGGGGGGGGGGGGGGGGGTAGACAGGAGGCCATACTGCCATATAGATACTCATGGTCCCATCTGAACTCTTAACATGTCGAAAAGGCAGTGAACAGATTTCATCATGAAACCCATTCAGTTATGTGGAGCTAGATCATTGGATGTACGTTAAGAATTATATTGGATAAGATTATAGTTTTGTACTTGACTTAGAATTTTATTCTACTTTGTATAGGCTACATGGCAAGGAGAAGGGGGTATAATTCCCGATGGTGTCACTTGAACTCACTTCATATTGACTTTGTGTACGCTTGATCATTATAAATTTTGATTTCTAAAAAAGGGTAAGTTTAGGTGATGCTCGCAACAAGTCAAATGATCGCGGATTTGAAAAAAATGTATGTCTTGAAGGGGGGGGGGGGGGGGGCAATCCCGGGGTCAATCGTTTTTCCGAAGGTTCATATATTTCCAATGCCCGCAGGTTTCATATTTCCGAAGATTATTTTGTTGCGTTATTCCAAATGTTTGTTTATCCGAATGGTCATAATTCCGAAAATAAAATAGCTTAAATAGGGTTTATATTTCCGAAGGTTCGTAAGTCAGGAAATAAAAAAGGGTTCAATAATTCCGAAGGTTCGTATTTCCCAAAATGAAAAAGGGTTGACAATAGTGAAAGTGAAATAGGGTTCATAATAGCGAAAATGAAATAGGGTTCATACTAGCGAAAATGAAAAGGATTCGTAGAAAAAAGGAAGGCGGATTCAGGTGGGGATACGAAATTATCGTCTAAAGGGAAGATGGACCTCTTGACAAAACGATTTATAGGCGTATCCAGGGTCGAATAAATGCCTCCCCTCATGAAAAAAGGGAAAGAAGGAGAAAGAGAGGAAAAGATAAAGGTAATAAAAATGGGTGGAGAATAAATAAGCTAAATATAAGGCTTATAAACTGTAGAGACTCTGTACTCTTATACTGACGCTTAAATTCAAAATATACTGTAGTGTATAAGTCTAAGTTCAATAATTTAAAATGCGATGTTTCCTTACACCAGGAATACCCCCTACCATACCTTCCTGGTACTCCAACCCGACCTTGTCAACCAACCTCCAAACCCTCCAATCCTGTCTGGAGACAAAAAAAAAACCCTTCCCAGGCCTATAATGAATGATTATTCAAATCAATGCCTGATACTTAAAAAGATACCGGAAATACGAATATTTTCTTTCAAAGCAATTTCTGCAATAGCTCCAAATAATATATTATTGTTTTTGGAAATTTATTAAGAAAAGGAAAAGGAAAAGGAAAAGGAAAAGGAAAAGGAAAAGGAAAAGGAAAAGGAAAAGGAAAAGGAAAAGGAAAAAGGAAAAGGAAAAGGAAAAGGAAAAGGAAAAGGAAAAGGAAAAGGAAAAGGAAAACCGTACATATTCAACAGGGGTTAGCATGCATGCAGGGAGTGGGCAGGGAGTAAGGGTAGCCACGACTTAGACGTACATGCCACACCCCCCCCCCCCCCTCCACCCTATAAGCTACGGTTCCGGCGACTGGTGAAGGATGCGTGGATGCGGGGCGGGGGGGGGGGTGTAATTGGGTTTTTACAGACGTGTATCAATCAGATATGATTATTTACGTCTGGGACCGACCTTTAACGTCACCATCCGAAAGACGTGACTCAGTCTCGAACCTGGGTCCGCTGAATCAGTTTGTAACTTCCACTGGTAGCTGGATTACAGGCGCACGCCACAACGCCCAGGGGGTGGGGGGATAAAGAAATAAAGGGAAAAGAAAAGAATGAAAATGAAGAAAAAGCTTACAAAAGGGTAAAAGGGAAAACCCCCTAAATATATTGCATGGGTATGTTAAATTTGCACGATTTTCAAGTGGAGGCCCAGTAGTTTCGGCCCCTCCTTCCCCCTTTTAAGGTACCGTATTTCATTGTCGGAACTCTTTGATCCGTATTTCATTTTCGGAATTACGAATCTTATTTCATTTTAGGAATTATGCCCTATTTCATTTTCGAAATTATGAACCCTATTTCATTTCGGCATTATGAACTCCTTTTAATTTTTGGAAATACGAACCTTCAGAACAATGAACCCCTTTTCATTTTCAGAATTATGAACCCTATTTCATTTTGGGAAAAACGAACCTTCAGGAAACGACATGTTACCGTTTTGAACCTGTTTTCAGGCAAAAAGACGTCATACTATATAGACCTATTATTTTTTTAGGAAGAATACAAAACAGCGGGTCGTTTTCGACTCCATGTGTTACACTTAAAAGTGACACAACAGGGGTCTACTTTTCCGTGGGTATGAGAATTAGTCCTCTGAGTCGAAATAGCTGCATGGCTTTTAAATATACGAGAATAATTCCCAATTATTAAGGATTTAATACTTGTTAGAGGGGGCGGGGGAGGGCTGAGGGGGTCCGCTCGCTAGTCATAACCGCTATTCATAATGGAGAAAAGGCTCATTAATCATAAGGGCCATTATTTATAAGGACTGCTATTCATAATACGAAATGAGGGTCGCTATACCCTCATACCGTATTATGAATGGCGACCCTCTTCTCTTATTATGAATAGCGACCTTCATTTCGTATTATGAATAGCGACCCTCAATCCGTGTTAATTATTAATAGTGTTCCTTATGAGTAATGACCCTCAATTATTTGGAGTAGCGACCGTTATCAGATTACATTATGAATAGCTATCCTTATGAATAATGGTCCTTATAACTTTATGAATAGTGACTCTCTTTCCGTTTTATGAATAGCGGACCTTCTGGTATAGGAACTTACACGTTATGAACAGTGGTCCTTATGAATAACGGTCATTATGACTAGGGAGGTTGCCCAGGGCTGAGCGATCATTGCATATATGCAATATGCAATATTATGATACATATATGCCTCTCTATTTAGCCCCCCTCTCTCTCTCTCTCTCTCTCTCTCTCTTGCATATATAGGAGCTGTGAGTATATGTGTGTGTGTGGGGGGGGGGGGGGGATACGGGGTGCGAACATTTTTTATTAAAATCTTTTTAGTAACAAATTATATCGCTCGCCACAACATGCACAAGGCTCGGCTAACTGCAAGCATGATGACATGCTGATTTAGAAGAGGATATTAATTAATAATAATTAGACCTTCGTCAACCTCCGTCGAATTTTATATACATAAAATGTATTTCTTTATATTTATTCATTTTCACAATAATTTATAGTAATCCTTGGAATGGATTTTTTTTTCAAGGCTGCATAATTATGCCATTCTCATACAAAAGCGATTCAGCGTGAACTTTGAACCTTGCATTATTCTAATAACAAACACGTTATTTCAAGCTGCTATGTACGTTTAGAATCGATCATATTTACTTGAGGTAAGTAGATCTCTATTGAATATATTGTGTGTTATGGGCAAATGAGGTCATGTGCAGTCAAGTCCAGGAAGGCCTACCTGTTTGGATAAGATTAGACATCACGCATATCACATAACCGGTGTGAAATACAAGGCTATCATGCATGTATCTGTTACTTATACAGTGTGCATTATAAGTTGTATGTGTTAGGAAATTTGCCCCATAATTTGAAGTATAGATAATAATATTATTATTTCAATATCGCGGGAGACTGTTCATGATACACCTGTCACATATCAGAGATATATATACTCAGGAATACCTGTATACATGGTATACGTAGTTCGATCTGAACCCGAGGCGTTCAAGTCTAAGAAGTATCTCTGAATGTTCATTTGCATAATTTGGGAAATTATAAATTGTCATATTATATTCAGGAATGGCAATGGCAATGAAGCTGAACCCATCTCTCTTATTTGGCGTGCTTACTATCATCACCATGACGGAAGCGTCCAACATAGCTGTTTATGGCGGAGCGGGGTATGGTAGTCATTTCACCGTGGCGGCATCTCTCGGAGAGGAGTTAGTTCGTCGGGGTCACAATGTCACTGCCATCTTAGGCGGTGAAGCCATTGCCGTAAGCAATGACGAAAGGTACTCAAATATCTTCCACTTTGCGATCACGAACCGACGATTTTCGGAGGAGGAAGTGAAGGAGAAAGTGGACTTCATCGCTCGGGCAGCAGTATCGGGAAATTTTATCGGAGAAATTATGAAAAACATGGAGACCATGCGAGAGGAGTTGATGAAAGACTGCGACGCTATACTCCTGGAAGAGGATTTTATCAATACTCTTGTCGAGGCAAATCTCGACATTTTGATACTTGATCCTTATTTTGGTTGTGCAAATCTTCTACCTGAGATATTGAAGAAGCCCGTCATCTTCATGCTTCCAACACATCTCGAAGAATACCTAGCTTGGACAATGGGTTCTCCTATCAATGCTGCCATTCACCCATCCTTTGGAAGCGGTTTTCCACTTCGTATGACATTTTGGCAGCGTCTTCGTAATTTCATCCAAGTAAATATTATACCTTCTTTCGTCGCAATGGTTTCAAAGGGCATCCAAGAATATCGTTCTTTGCGAAATATATCTCCATACTCTTCAGCTACTGAGATGTTCAGCCGAGCGGAATTATTTTTAGTCAATATGGATTTCGCAGTTGAATTCCCTCTCCCCATCTCTCCGAATGTCATCCCCGTTGGTGGCATCACAACAAAGCCAGCGAAGCAGCTGGATCAGGTAAGTTGGAGGATCGCTTTGTGTCCATCATCTAACTGAGAAGAAAACCGATATAGATGTTTGAATAATTATATTCCATCCAATGATCCAAACACTTATTATTATCATAATAACAGTGGAAATAATGGAATTTTGTTAATTGCTGAGGGAATCGATAGTTATCATAATTTAAAAAAAAATAATAATTTACATAATTTGTATACATCAGAGGTCTGAATTTTAATTCTAAGAAGCTACGTATAAATTTTGGTATATGAGGATATTAACGTTTATATCATATCTTCTTTCATCTGAAGTTATGTATTATTTGAATCGAATATCATGCTTGCTACCTGTGTTTAAATTTTAATATTATATGGGTTATGCATCAGTTGTATACATCAGCGGTCTGATTTTTAATTCCAAGAAACTACGCATAACATTTAATTTTTGGTATTGTACAATGCTGCCATATGACAGTGACAGTGACAATAATGTAATTTTTTTTTTAATTGCTCAGGGAATCGATAGCTGATATGATAATTTAATTTTTAAAAATATGATTTAAAAAAAAAAATAATTTACAATAATGTAAATTCCTCAGGGAATCGATAGCTGCGTCACTTGTATAAATGAGTTCACAGGTGAAGGTTTGACCAGGGAAAGTATATTCAACCATTTTAAATGGAATTAAACAATTGTAACAAAAATAAAAAGTTTCACCAGGTATTCCAAGAAACTATACGCATAACATCTAATTTTTGGTATTGTACTGTCATATGACAGTGACAGTGACAATAATGTATTTTTTAAAATTGTCCAGGAAATCGATAGTTGACATAATAATTTAAAAAAAATAAATAAAAATAAATTACAATAATGTAAATTCCCCAGGGAATCGATAGTTGCCACATCCGTGTGAATTTAGCATGTATACATCAATTTAATTGTCCAGGAATCGATAGTTGACATGATCATAATTTTTAAAAAATAAAATAATTTATAATAATGTAAATTCCTCAGGGAATCGATAGTTGCCATATCCGTGTGAATTTAGCATGTATACATCAATTTGTAATTCTCCAGTAACAATTCTTATTTTTAATTTTTATTTACGATGCCCTTAAAGGTCGTATACTATTATTTGGCACAATGATTTTACAGGTGAAGTTACGACCAGGGAAAGTATATTTAACCATTTCAATGGAATTAAACAATTCTAACAAAAAATAAAAAGTTTCATCAGGTATATCGATCGATTCAGAACAGAAATGTAAGTCCGATATTCGTACGTGTATGACCTTAATGACTTGTAAATCAATTGGTTGGCATGTTTGATAGGTGATTGTTCATTTCATATTGTATATGACGCATTTAATTCTCAGATTCACTTTATCAGTTGTTATACATGTACTTAAAAAGCAAACCAATATTAATATATATTAAACCATTATAAATAGAAAATGGGATCAAACAATGTAATGAATATAAAAGAAGTCTCGTCAAATATGTAATTTGATAATGACTTGATGTAACGATGACTTAATGGTTTGATGTACAGATGCAACTATTACTAGTTTATTGGTTATACTGTTGACTGTCCTTCATGATTAAAGTTGAAGTCATGACATTAATAAACTAATTTAATTATAAGAAAATCAGACGTACGTCCATATGCTATGGGTTATGCGTCAGTTGTAAACATCAGCGGTCTGATTTTTAATTCCAAGAAACTACGCATAACATGTAATTTTTGGTATATGAGTATATTAATGTTTTTATCATATCTTCTTTCATCTGAGGTTATGTATTATTTTAATTGAATATCATGCTTTCTACCTGTGTTTAAATTTCAATATTATATGAAACTGTAATTATATACTACTCCGAGAAATGTAATGCTTGTTATCGATCATATATTTTCTATTTAATTTTACCTATACGCATAATTATTCATCACAAGGCTTTAAATTCGAAAACTCGTTATTTACTTGAATTTAATATACTTTCATGGGTCTATTTGTCAAAAACTGTAAAGAAATTAACATTTGGTATCGATCATATTTTATTTCGATTCCATTTATTTCAATTCTATATCAGCTATCATTTGTTATCATAAAATCCATTAAAACGTGTTGTAACAAGATATGCTTGAAATATGATTGATATTTAGTTGGCAAATGTATATTTTGCTTCAATGATATTTATAAAGGTATTCAGTTTGTAAAAAATATGATTTAAAAAAAAATTAATTGCAAATTACATTATCGATATCATATCACGCCAACCCGGCAAGGTTAAATCACATGTATTGCTTGGTTTTCTTGTTTTCTTGTTTTCTTGTTTTCTTATTTTGAAATTATAACAAATATAAATATTTCTTTGTTTGGTTTTTTATAACGCAACGTGGTAGTGATGCTCGAGCTCATTATATAAGCAAGTTCTTGATGTCTATCTGTCAGGTTAAGTTCCATTTTGTTCCCATTTTTTCCCCATCATCCATTTCACCTTTCATTCCATCCCAGTCATTACTTTTCACCTTTTCATTCATTCTTGTTCATCCTTTACACAACATCATATTTGATCCTGATTTCTTAGTATTCAACACATTTCAAACTCAAATTGTTCCACTCGATAAAAATGAATGAACGCAACCAACAGTCTTACTTTGATCTTAATAATGTTACCTCTGATAGTAGGTACTATACAACTCAGGAATTTGTTTCTAGCTTTAAAAACGTAACTAAATCATTTAGCTTACTCCATATTAACTCCAGAAGTTTAAGTAAAAATTTTGATTCCTTTGAAACCTTTTTGTATAGTATTGACAATTTCCCATTTTCAGTCATTGGTATAACTGAGACCTGGCTCCATTCTATTTCACCTAATGTATATAACTTGCAAAATTATGAAATGATTAGAAATGATCGCTTGGGAAAGAGAGGAGGAGGAGTTGCGTTATATATTCGAGAACATCTTAAATTCAAGATTCGACATGACTTGTCAATAAACCAATGCGAGTCATTGTTTATTGAAATTATAAATCCAACAACGAAAAATATTGTAATTAGTCTAATTTATCGACCACCCAATAGCCATATTGATCCATTTTATGGGGATTTCGAAAGATGTTTTGATATACTAGCTAGAGAAAATAAGATATTGTATTTCATGGGTGATTTCAACATTGATTTGTTGTCTCCAAATAATAATCATGAAACATTTCTCCAACTTGCATATTCAAATACCTGTTACCCGCATATTAATAAACCTACCAGAATTGAAAATAATTCATCAACTTTGATTGATAACATTTTTTCAAATATTTTCCATTCAAATATAACAAGTGGTCTACTATATTCCGATATATCAGATCATCTTCCAATATTTGCAATCTCCGAAAATGACATTTTAAGTCAAGACCAACCTAAACAGATTCCTTTTCGAAAAGAAACCCTGAAAATAT
Source organism: Heliocidaris erythrogramma (assembly GCA_025617745.1). Classification (NCBI taxonomy): domain Eukaryota; kingdom Metazoa; phylum Echinodermata; class Echinoidea; order Camarodonta; family Echinometridae; genus Heliocidaris; species Heliocidaris erythrogramma. The sequence continues at coordinate 14,229,164 of CM046859.1, forward strand.
TGAATCATTTAAAAATGACTTGATTAAAGAGGAATGGTTCGATGTATATTCTCAGCAAAATGCAGATAATGCGTACGAATATTTTAACAATAAATTACAATTTTATTATGATAAGAATTTTCCCTTAATTACTGAAAAAAAGAAAGCTAAACATGCTAAAATGCCGTGGATAACAAAGGCAATATTAAAATCTATTCATACTAGAAACAAACTTTACAAAACATATTTAAAGAACCCCACTATTTGCAACTGTAATAGATATAAGAAATATCGAAATAGATTAACTAATATCATTCGAAATTCCCGTAAAATGCATTACTCTGAGAAATTAAAAAAAGTTAAATCAAATATGAAAGCAACCTGGACTATTATAAATAAAATAATTGGTAAAAAATCGAAAGAATTGCCGAAGGATAATTTTACTATAAATCATACTTCTATTAATATTGATGATGCACCAAATACATTTAATTCATACTTTGTTAATCTTGGTCCTAATCTTGCACGCAAATTTGACAAGCAAAATGACAATTTTACTAAATATCTCAATGAACCAACTTCTCGATCCCTTTTCCTAAATCCAACAAATCCCACTGAAATAATCAACATAACTAAATGTCTTAATACAAGTAAATCTCAAGGGCACGATAGGATAAGTACATCACTCCTCAAACAGATCATATATTCAATTGTTTCCCCATTGAATTACATATTTAATATCTCTATAAATACGGGTATAGTTCCAAAATCTCTAAAAATTGCAAAAGTAAATCCGGTCTTTAAAAAGGACGATCCTTATGAAATTAAGAATTATCGCCCAATTTCAATTCTTCCCAGCATATCAAAAATTCTCGAAAAAATTATTTACAAAAGACTCTACGACTTTATAGGTATTCAAGAATTGCTTAATATGAATCAATTTGGATTTAGGAAATATCATTCAACTGATTTAGCTCTAGTACATTTGTATGATAAAATAACTAAAGCAATGGCAGATAAAAAATACGTAATTGGAATTTTCATGGATTTGTCTAAGGCGTTTGATACGCTTGATCATGATATTTTACTCAAAAAACTTCATACATATGGAATTCGAGGAGTGACCCATACATGGTTCAAAAATTACCTTTCCGATAGGGAGCAATATGTTGCATTCAATGAGGTTCCTTCTGATTGCTTAAGTATAAAATGTGGCGTTCCACAGGGATCAATATTAGGACCTCTCCTCTTTCTTTTATACATTAACGATATAATTAATACTAGCCCCGTTTTATCTTTTATCTTATTTGCAGATGACACCAATATATTTTACTCCCATGAAAGATTAGACTCTTTGATTGATACACTCAATTTGGAATTACCTAAAGTATCAACCTGGTTTAAATGCAATAAATTGTCCCTTAATATAGACAAAACTAATTTTATGTACTTTACACATTCAAATGCGCATGCTAATAATTTTCCGCATAACATATTGATTGATAATGTACCCCTAGATCGTAAACAATGTACAAAATTCTTAGGCGTTTTTATAGATGAAAATCTGAATTGGAATCAACATATAAGTCATGTAAGTACTTGTATATCCAGAAATATTGGTATATTCTATAAAACTAGAAAATATCTCCCTCAAAATACTCTTTTCATGCTATACAATGCACTTATATTACCATACATAACTTACTGCAATATGGTCTGGGCATCTTGTGGGAAAACAAAAATAGACTCTATTTGTAAATTACAGAAAAGGGCTATCAGAATCTGTACTGGTTCTCAATATTTAGAACATACAGACCCGTTATTCAATGAATTAAAAACACTTAAAGTTTCTGACATCAATTCCCTCCAGACCTGTATTTTTATGTTTAAATATAAAAACAAATTACTTCCTGATTCTTTCCAAGACTTTTTCACGCTTAATAGTGCAATTCATTTATATCCCACCCGTATCTCTGCCAATTACCATTTGATTAATCCCAAATTACTTATTGCACATAAATCTATACGACATCATGGTTCAGATATATGGAATGCATTACCAGATTCCATCAAATCTTGTCAAAACCTCACCGCTTTTAAAGCTAGAAATAAAGAAAGATTGCTATTGAGTTACACTGAATCAGTTTAAAGTTTGTAGTTAGATTACTGAAATCTCATATCAACTTTTTTTTCTGTATCAACTTTAATTTTTTATTCCTAGTTTCATTATCAATATTATTTTCACTTTTAGTTATTTTTTAATTTAATTTTTTTTTCTTTTTTCTTTAACCCCTTATTTCATCATTCCCATCAAAAACGGATCATGCAATTTAAAATAATTCTAAGGGGAAAGTATAATTGTCATAATGTAATTTGTCATCTATTCCGCACAGCAAAAATAATAATTATCTGAATATGATTGGGTTGCCACATCATCAAGCACTTGCTTATAGTGACAGTCCATCTTCTGCTTTTCATTAAAATATCAGTAAGTTGGCAAAGGTTAATTTATGATTAATTACTACCGCCTATTCATTTTATACTCATTGTTTCCCCGAATATGATTGTAATTATATTTGTTATACTTAATTCGAATTGTGCCTATACCTTTGTAAAATGTGAAATATGCAGAAGAAAATAATTAAAATCAAAATCAAATCAAATCAAATCCAATAATTGGCACAAAATTTACAGTTTATAATTTTCATTGAAAATAAAAAGAATAGTCGGCCCTTTTTGAGGCATATATGCCTATTACCCATCTAAATTAACAAATATGCAGATTTAAGAATTGACGAATTCAAATGAAATACAAGTAGGGATGTTGCAACACGCTGCGTGTCTGATCTGATTGTCCACTACAATTCTTTCCAGAAACTTGAAGATTTCGTCGAAAGCTCTGGTGAGGATGGCGTCATTATATTTTCCATGGGTTCTTACGCAACTTATATGAAGGAGGAGCTCATCCAGGAATTCGTGACGGCCTTTTCCCGACTACCGCAGAAAGTGGTATGGAAGTCGACCCGTGATTTTCCCAAAGGTGCTGATCAAACCAAGATCAAAACTATGCCATGGCTCCCACAGAATGATTTACTTGGTGAGGAATGCAATTCAACCTTTGCTATGTTTATTAAGCATGTTAAGTATAGACCGTATTTAAGATTGCTAGCATCGTGTGGGACGGACATGGATATTAATATTATCATAAGCGGCGATACCTCTTTTGTTCACTAAATCATGCATGGTTCGGTATATTACAAGATAAGAATAACTTATCGAAATTCTTTATGGTCACTATACCTCATATAATCTAAACTTACATGTACATGTAAGTGTTCACCATAAATGGGTTTACCCTCTACAGTCAATGTACCATATTATACGACAAAATGGGACGTTTGGCCAATGGGACCTAACAAGATCCAATAAAAATCTAGTAAACACAAAGCACTATCAACAGATGTAGGATCACAGGGAAGTCCCTCCCATTGCCCGTTTTACCACATGGTCAGGGAACTGAGGGAAGTCCATATCATCAAGGAAAGGCAACTCGTCATTACAGCAAATTCGAATATAAACTTTCAACCATTTCAGCACACAGCAAGACCAAACTAATAATCTATCAAGGGGGCAACAACGGTTTCTATGAAGTAGTGTATCACGGTGTACCGAGCGTGGTCATTCCATTGCTCCAGGACCAATTCGACATCGCATCACGGACTGTCCATCATGGAATGGGAGTCCAGCTCGACTACCACACCCTCAATGCAGACAAGATTGAGGCGGCCGTGAAAACAGTGTTACGAAACAACAGGTATGACAAAACTATTTGAGGAAAATGACGAACGTTAATGTATTGGAGAGTTCATTTCTTTATTCAAAAAAAGTAGGACACAATATTTGATGTACAAAAGTATCCATGGTAAATACATCTAAGCATGGTTTGGAAAAAAGAAGAAGAATCTGACAGAGTAGTGAGAGAGTGAGAGAGTTGAAATTGTATAAATTATACCAGGTCCATTCTCCTATAATGTCAAATGGCCTGTTTGCAAGATAACTTATAAACTATGATACAAACTCGTCACTTTAAAGAATGCTAAACTGACTAAAATGATCAATGGTAAAGGGATGATAATAAATTAAATACCGAGGATTTTCTTTTAGATATAATGACACAGGACTACAAATCATCACTGGAAGAAGTGAGATGTAATTATTTGAAATATCATTTTTATGATAAATTAATTGAAGGCCGAAATTCAAATAAGCAGTGAGACAAGATTTTTCTATATCATTTCACGAATGCCATGACCATATACGATGCAAAAATACTGTCGGGAAAATTGCATAGTATAGCCTGCGAATAATTATATACGACTATATACATGCATTTCACGATAATTCTCAATGATATATGAGAGTATTGAATTCTACCTTTATTCTATCTGATTTCATTTAGTTACAAGGAAAATACTGCAAGGATTTCCTCTATGTACGGACATCGCTCCATGAGACCAGTTGAGAAAGCGGCTTTCTGGGTTGAATACGTGATCCAATATGGCGGCTCCCATCTCAAGTCAGTAGCGGGAGAGTTGACGTGGTATCAATATCACCTCATCGACGTTATCTTGTTTCTTTCAATATGTTTAGCGATAATCTTCCTTATGTTACTCTTCGTTTTAAGATTGGCACTGAAATTCATTTGTAATGTCTTCCGGAAAAACGGAAAGGTTAATGCTAATAAGAAAACTGATTGAATTCGGATTACATTCGTTATAACTGTAGCTAGTTAGCTACTTTTAGCATATTTATGCACTACTGAAGATTTAGGCCTATATTAGAAATTCTACAAGCCTCTCTCGCTCTATGAAAGCACTAGCTATACGTAATTCTCTGTCATTCTAGCAAACTCATTAACTAATTAAAAGGCAAAAATCTTTATAGCGGTGAAACATAAATTAATAAATAAGTTTATAACGGAGTCTATGAAACTTAATTGAGTATGCAAACATTGTGTAATCGACTACCTGTTCATGTCAGTTTCCAACAATAAACTACGGGGTGACTCGAAAGAATGCAACGAGATTGAGATTGGTAATATCTTAAAAATTACTTAACCATCCTCAATGAAATTATGTAGTGGATTGTATCGTTTATATGTGACTTTCACAAGGATCGAATGTGAAAAGTGAAGAAGTAGCATTTTTCAAATGTTAGAAAGAGATCATGTTCGAAATAGCAACAGTGCACAGTAAGCGTAGTTGACTGGCTGGACACTCGTGTTGTAAGAATCCTCGTAATTTATGCAATAAAATCACAAGTCACATACATTTCCTGAATTGTATTCCACTTGACTGGGTGTGCAAACATCACATACTTGTTTTTTTTTCTTTCAGGTACTCGCTATACTTTCGTGTTTTTTTCATGAATCCTTTTAATGATTTATGGCTTCGATCAAAAAATCATAAACAATTTGCCTTCGACAGATCACAGCTCCTTAATGAGTAAAATCGAAAATACGGCCTATTGCAAGCTTAGATAGTCGGATGAAAGGCCAAATCGGCTCTGAGTCGTACGTCAGAACAGTCTAGCTACGATTGACTACGATTTGAAACTGATTTTACACTTATTCCGGGTACAAGGTCGACATCGCACCAAAATCCTATGTTTAGTATTCATATTATTGTTCAAAACCCGAATCAGGTATATTTTGTTTGTTAAAATACCCATATTATTTTAATGCTACTGCGATTTATTTCCAAAATCGGATCGCAGTCGATCGTATAATGCGATGGGCTTAAGCAGCTCTCATACATCTGAGAATGTTCATTACGAAAAGGTACGATTCTTTGCGACAAAAAAATCGCAGATTTTCCCAGCATTTCGTAATGAACATTCGCAGAGGTTCGTAACGTTCGTAAATGTTCGTAAGAATTCGCAGCCGAGTGCAGGCTTCGCAGAATTTTTTCAACATGTTCAAAAATTTCAGGAAACGTAACTATTCGTATATTTCGTAACTCATTCTTAATGACTTGACAGCCAAGAATTTGATACGAATTAATGCGAATATTACGACTATCTGCGAATTATCCATGGTGAACAGTGTACAATTGGAAAAATGTGGAGAGAATGTCATGAAAAGTTGCTGTAGAATTGTGAAACGCTGTGAAAACGCGCGGAAAATACGTCACTTCCGGTTATATCGCATATAAATCGCAAACATTCGTAACTTTTCCGTAACTGTTCCGTAAGTATCGCAGTCAATCGCAAACATTCGTGGATTTTCACATCGTTACCATTCGTATCCAAATTCGTAAAATATTCTCGCATGTATGCGAGAGGCTTTAAGATTTTTTCGGGGAAAAAATAGGGCCTAATGGCCGCTGGATCAGACAGCACTCATTTGTACATTATTTTTCATCGTATCTCACTCTTTTGAAGAAGGAATTATCTTTTAATCAAAATCAGATATGTTACATCATTCTGTTCACTGGTTCTTCAAAAGTTGATTTTCTCACGAAACCCTTCCCATTGTCGATTATGTTCATTTTGCCTAAACCATAAACACGGCGCAAGTAGCCTCACATTAAAAAAAATTATGACAAAAACTAACACATTGCTATAATTATGATTATAATCTTTCTTTCTGTTTTTAGACAAACAAAAAACTCAAGGCGCGACTCTCAAACAAAGCCTATAAGGACAATATTGCTTCCGACAACAGAATAAACTGGATACTTTTTTTTCGCTATGATAAGGGAAGACCCGGAATTACGGGCTGGGTAGAATTTTTTTTGTCACCTGTGTTGGCAAATTTTAAAATCCTTAGCCCAAAATTTTACTTATTTTTGACCGTTTGTATATTTCATTTTCTTGAAACCTCCTTTCCCATCACAATCATGCATGGAACAGTCGACGCACCAATTTCACCATTGCTATACGGGACTGAATCTCTGAGACTACATCCATCGCTGTATTTTTGCTGTTGTATTTGCTCGATCGGCCCACAGACAATAATCTTTTGAAGTGACACAACAATTTCGCTGGCTGTTCTTTATTGTCTGCTATATTGATCGATTCTCCTCTTGTCGAGTCGAATCCACCTAGCCTCCAGAATAGTCACTGTATATTGCATGTATACCCACACGGAAGCTCAGATGCCCATTCACACGTTTGTACAATGCTTACTGCAACATTAGCAGGATACTCGAGAAGATGTAAGACTTAGCAAACAGAAGTAACCGAGGTTGTTTGTGTGTTTATGTTATATATATATTATTTTTTCAGCTAAGTTTTTACAGACATATTATGTAAAGCCTATATCTCGTGTATAATCAAATATTAGTCATTCAGAATGATATGTTATTACAGCTAGGCCTATACGTTAATGACTTATTTTGCGTCATTGGGATTCGAACACGTATCCTGAGGCTCCTGATTAAAGGGAAGACCAGACATGCCAGAGAACCGAACTCCTTTCTTGTAGCTATATAATATTACCGTCATCTCATATATTCGGGCAGCGTGCATGTGGTCTCACTGAAAATTTTCACTTAGACCCTACGTCATGTTCAAAATTACAATAAAACTCTATACACGGATGCGTCGATCAGAAGGTCGTCATAATTAAGTAAGAAAATGTCTCAAATTTTGCTCAGTAGCTCTCTTCGCTCGCCTGGTAAACTCTGGTAAAGACGGAAAGGTGAATATTCGGGGGAAAGACCACATCCCCGAGTGATATAGTGGTAGAACCATAAGTGATTAGGCCATATATAGGTCTTCCGAGCGAAGGCCATAGCACAAAAGCCATTTCATAATCCAGGGTTATGTGTTTTTAACGACGAACCACAGAGATTTCTTACGTGTTTTTTTTTGTTCTGTTCTGTTCTGTTTTTTTTTTTTTTTTTTTTTTTTTTTGGGGGGGGGGGGGGGGGGGTCATGCACATTTCCCTCAAGCATTTTTTCTTTTGAAATATTTAACCTACATATACATGGTATACTTCAAGGTTAATTCTACAGACAACTGACATCTTCCGTTTCATTTCCTTTTGAATGTTTCAGGAGCTTAGGGGAAGCGGACCTGCGAATTCTGAATATCAGGCCTGCATATGTTTAAGGAATCAAGATGAATATGGAACTGCACGTTTGGCTCGTCTTCATGCTGGCTATCATTTTCGACACCGTGAACTCGGCAAATATAGCTGTCTACGGAGGCCCTGGCATAGGTAGTCACTTTACTGCTGTTGCTGCACTTGGCGAGGAGTTGGTAGGGCGTGGCCACAACGTCTCTGCCATCATCAGCGGGGAAGTAACATCAGTAAGCAACGATGAAAGATATTCAAAGCTCTTCCACTTTATAAGAACGAATCGCAGGGCTTCAGAGGGAAAGCTGCAGGATAAAGTAGACTTTGTCGCCCGTGCAGCTGTGTCTGGAGATTTCTTTGAAGAGTTCAAGAGGAATAAGGACGCGTTACGAGAATATTGGTTGTACGACTGTGACGACATGATCAAGGACCAAGATTTTATTAACCGTCTGATAGATGCCAATCTAGACATCTTTATCATTGACCCTGGTTTTGGTTGTCCTAACCTCTTACCAGAAATCTTGAAGAAGCCTGTTATCCTCTTGTTTCCCACGCATCTTGAAGAACACCTGGCCGATGCATTGCCATACGCCCTTCCTATTCAAGTGGTTTTCCGCAGCGGATGACATTTTGGCAGCGTCTTCGCAATTTCCTTGGCGTGAAAATATTTCCATCTTTTATCACAATGAGAATGAAAAGCACCCAAGAGTACCGCTCTTTACGAAATATATCTCCACAGTCCTCACCTACTGAGGTATTCAGCAGAGCGGAATTGTTTTTAGTCAATATGGATTTCGCGGTTGAGTTCCCTTTCCCTATCTCACCGAATGTCATTCCCGTTGGTGGGTTAACAACGAAACCAGCCAAGCAGCAGTAGCAGGTAAGTTAGGATCTAGAAGTTCAGTAATGACAGAAAACCATTATCGCAGAATCCAACGAAATTCATCTGCAGACGTTCTAGGAAGAACGTGATCCGACATTTGTTCCGGCGACAATTTTGCCCCGGTATTGTCTTTAGCCAAAAATGTGGGAACATAGGGTTAGGGCAAAACAATATCATGAATATTACCTCGTGATTATTAAATGCAAATTTATATAACCCTACCTTTCTTTCACATCTTTCCAGAATCTGGAGGAATTCGTCCAAAGTTCTGGTAAAGATGGCATCATCATCTTTCCCATGGGCTCGTATGCGACATATATGAAGGAGGAGCTCGTACAGGAGTTTGTGACGGCCTTCTCTCGACTACCGCAAAAAGTTGTCTGGAAGGTTACTCGTCATTTCCCTGAGGACATTGATTGCTCCAAGATTAAAACAATGTCATGGCTCCCACAGAATGATTTACTTTGTAAGAACTACTTTGTAAGACCGATCATATAGGCTTCATTTCGACCAGGTTAATTGAGATATTATTTTTAAAATTCTGCAATTTCATTGCAACCGTTGTTACTTCAAGACAAACTTCCAATGTTCGCCATTGCAATTGGGGACTTGTATCATGTATCCAGGTGCCCGATAAGAAAGGCAAATTTACAAAATTTTGATCGTTGTTGTAGGCTTATAATGAGCAGTAAGTTGCGAATGTGCCGGATGGATGTAAATGAAATAACGATATCTTTTTTCTTGTCTAAATATATATCCATTCATTGCAGACATCGCTTTATATTATACTAGTATTATCATGACTATTATGCCGAATTGCTTTTCAGCTCATAACAAAACAAAGCTGATAATCTTTCAAGGAGGCAACAATGGTTTCTATGAAGTCGTCTACCATGGTGTGCCGTGTGTGGTCATTCCATTACTCGAGGACCAGTACGATGTCACATCACGGATAATCCACCACGGGATGGGTGTCCAGCTCGACTACCACACCCTAAATTCAGACAAAATTGTAGAGGCCGTAAGAACGGTGTTAGGAAACAAAAGGTAACAGGAATGAGACTTCTGAAAACACTAGAAAGTGACATTCTTAAAGCTTGTCAGTCCTAACGAACTAGTTGTGTTTTCATGAGGTAGTCTATTAATTTGTTCTAAAAAATAATGAAAAATGTCATTACATGTTACTGTCGAATAGTTCCTCCTGGTATCATGATCCACACAACATTCTAATCAATTAATTGTACAGTCAGTATGCTAAAAAAAAATGTCCCGCACGACGTACACCGAATCACTCTCGGGCGCTATCATCTTTATTAAAGATTAGCGGGAGAATAACAAATGTAGGTCTATACATCAAAACGTGGTAAAGATTGTATTTCTTTGGTAACCCTTGATGGTACAGTCAACAACCATATACCACTTTGATCCCTGATGACTGCCAGTTGTTTTGACAACACATGATTGATTAATCAGTTTGGCAAGAATCTTCTCCCTATAAGCCATTGTCAGTGACCAAAAGATTCGCATTTCCCACGTTCATTGGCAGATCGTTCCTTTAATATAATGGGATTTTAACATACTTTTCTCTTCTCTCTGACTTTCGAATTTAGTTACAAGGAGAATGCTGCAAGGATTTCTTCTGTTTACGGACATCGCACCATGAGACCAGTCGAGAAAGCAGCGTTTTGGGTTGAATACGTGATACAACATGGTGGCTCCCATCTCAAGTCAGTGGCGGGAGAGTTGAATTGGTATCAATATCACCTTGTCGACATTGTGTTATTTCTTGCGGTATCGTTAGCTGTCGTCTTTATCATTTTATTGTTCGTTTTGAGATTAGCAGTGAGACTAATCTGTAATATATGGTTGAAATATGGACATGCTAATGCTAAAACAAACTGAGTAATGTGAGATTACCTCAGCTCTAATCTGTACCATGTTCACGGAGTAATATAAACTTTATTTAATTGTTTGCTGTTTGTCGTTGTAATAATGGAACTTGTAATAGATATAATCCGGTTCTCACACTCTGACAACTTTACCTTTCGTCCAGCGTTACATATTATATTTTGATGATAAGAAAATAAATCATTTAAATTTAAATAAATTGCATAAAAAAGATCTTGTCTAACTGTCAGCATGATAGTTTGTCATTACCATCTTAATTCGAACAGAAGGTTAACCACATGTTAGCATTGTTGCACGTTTTGTTGCGACTGACAGAATTGTAGAAATGAAAAGAGTTAATTCATTGTGAGAATTTTTATATCAAGCAGGGATAAAGAGAGAGAGAGAGAAAGAAAATGATGGAATTTATCAGTTGGTGTCAGTACTCAATTTGATGGAGTCTGCTGAGTTTATTGTAATAGTTTAATTTAATTAATCTCTGTAGTATAATAGTGCAATATAATTATTTTACAATCATGAATTGTACATACATGTACATATAAGAACCTTTGCAACTACAATCATATGGTAGATGCAACGAAAGACGGGTACCGAGAGATGTCCCCCACCCCCTCCCCCACCAATCTTGTCGTTTTTTATTTTTTATATCAGCAGTTCTAATATTTTCTCGAAGATTGTTTCTCTTGATGTGGTGTATAAATACTTTGTAATTGCTAGAAAATGGCGCTTTAGCAAACTTGTTGTGGATTGGAAATTCAACATTTTCAGACTCTGAATTTGAAGTGGTAAAATTGAAGTGTAACATATAATTATATTTAAAAAAAAATCATGCTTCTTACTTTGCTTGCTCAAGTATGAATGAAATTTCTGTGTGTTAGAAGTTAAGAAGATTTGTGTCGTTGGATGTTTAACTAATCGATTAAACTTTTCTTTTTTTAGAAAAGAGATACTTGTGGATTTTCTTTAATTGAAATATAGTTTTTAATGTATGCATTTTTAGTGGAACTGTAAGTCACATGCACACTTTAAATTCATTCATATAAAATAAGGTTTGGGAGGATTTTCATGAAATGCACAAGCTTAAAAACATGAGATTCTAGTAACGACTTTAAAAAAAGAAAGAAATGTTTATGAACAATTCCAGATATGGCCATGAGGGGAAAATGAAGCAGGTGAAAGAGAGAGAGAGAGAGAGAGAGAGAGAGGGAGAGATGGGTCGGGAAGAAAGGGAGAGAGACAGACTTATGAAAAGTAGGGGGGTCAAAGGGAAACAGGATATAGGCTGAAAAGCCTCCAAGAAAAAAATAAGTTCATCACGATGGTTTGAATTATTGATGTTTGAAACGACACATCCAAAAGTTAAAAATGAGAACTTTGATTTGAATCACATCATCACGTCACAGGTAAACAATTTTGGGACGTGTCATAGAACTCTTAAAAACACATTATTTCCACCGAGTAGATATACGGGTGCTCCGCCAAAATTTGCACCCTAAAGTGAACCCTAATTTCTTAGTGTGTACCACTCAACATTATAACTCAAGCGCCTTTTAAAATGCATATTCATCTCATTCAGAGTAATGAGACGGTCACCATACTTTTTTTTTTTTGGGGGGGGGGGGGGGGAGTTTGGTAAACGAGTTAAAAAAATATATATATTTTGCACATTGGATGTCTTTTCTCCTTTCACACCCGAAATAAATAAATGATTTTATAAAAATAAAGACACAAAACAATTAAAGTGGAGTTTTGTGCATGCACATCGTGATCACAATTACAAATACACGATTACCCTCTATATTAGTAATCACTGAGGTGACTCCCGGGGGAATAAACATATAGTGAAAATAGAGTGAAAAGATACCCTTTTCTTTGAGAGAACATTTGATAGTCACTCCTAAACAAGTGGCCACTGACGTTACTCCTCAGGGAGGAAAAGTAGAGTGGAAATTCATTCTCTTTTAGAGAGTTTTTCTTCATAATATCAGAAAGCAGTACAACATCGTATGCAAAACATTCGATTCTTAGAAGTTTTTTCTCTTGTTTAATTAGCCTGTGTACGTCATCTACAGATGAGCCTAGCTAACGAAAATATAATGGTTATCGCTTTTCTGTGAAGAAAGATACGTTCGCGGATTGGCGTAGGCAGATTGCTCAGACGCCAAACAATAATATTTACTTCAACAGGCTCCTTATCCGATCCATCATGTCTATTGAGGATCTCCATTATCTGCCAACAACTTCTTTCATAATACAAAATATATTTCATTGTTTTAGTTCAAAACTTTCATTTATTACGCGTTCCAAGTACCTATACCTCTTTTACCTCTAAACAATATATATATTCTGTCCTTGGGCGGTGTAGTTGGAGGGGGCATTTTAAAGAATAACTTCTTGTAAGGAGCTTTTGTCATATGATTTATCAGTTTATTCAGCTTCGTATATTCTCCTTCAGAGGTCCCTTTCTCATTCCCGTACAATTTACAATATTATCATTTATGAAGTCATGATGGTTCTTATCCCTGTCTGTTAAAATAATCCGTTTTTCTTTCATAACTCGTCTTCTTCATGTTACCCTCTTCTTCCTTTTCTTCTCTTACATAATACTAGAGGCCCCTTATTTTATATCAAGAATCACGAATTGTTTGTTTATTTGGAAGGTTTGGAATATAGAATATCATAGTCCTTATACAACCTCTTACGTCTTAAAATGACTTGCTCTTATAAACATCAACGATTTACACGAATCATTCTGAACACCTATAGAATTTCTATAGCTTTTTGTACCCAGACCTTGTACTATACTGCACATACCCTTTAATTATGTACAATAGACCTGTTACTAATTTTATGCATGCATAAATTGAAATACATTATCAGGTATTATTCGACCAAAATAGACACGCTCTAGTAAGTCTTATTGTGTAAGGTAACCACCTTCGCGCTAACGCAGTGATATTCGAAGCGCTTAAAGGGCCTATCTCATTGGTGGAGACGTCGCGGCGACTAGGGAGACCAAAAAAGGGGGTATCTCAGTGGCCTGGAGACGAGGTGGCGACCTGGTGACGACTCGAGTCTCCGCTGGTTGCAGAGACGTCTCCACGACGTCTTCGCGACGTCTCCTGGAGACTAGCCGGGTCTCCGGGGAGTCGCGGGAAATTCAAACATTTTAAAATTCTTTTAGAGATTTTTTTCCAGTCTCCAGCAGATCTCGGAGACGTCTCCGCGACGTCGCTGCATCGTCGCCGCAACCAGCGGAGACTCGAGTCGCCACCAGGTCGCCACCTATAGTCTCCAGGCCAATGAGATAAGGTAGTGTCCGAATAATTATCTACATGATCTAGGTTATCGACGTATCTACTTGAGCAGGTCTTGCAGTTACAAATTCCTTCACAATTGCCCCATAAATTAATTTTGGAAGTGCTTCCATATTTAATATTGTTTACTATGCATCATTCAACAACTGTACCAATTTGGGTGCTTTTACACAATAGTGAACATTTTTTTGAGCTATACGCCGCCGCACTGAAAAGACACATCAAAATTTGTTGAGACTGTGTCTTTGTGACTGCTTGTTCGAGAGAGGATGGAATAAAGCCTATGCTAAGCCTTGGCTAAGACGCTCGATGGCTATTATCGATTTTTAAGACCTTTGTGTGCATGGGAGGTAATAACGCATTTTCTCGTTCACTTTGTATTACTACTCATTTGAGATCTGTACCTATCTCGGCCAAGTAGAAGCATGACAACGACTTCGTGGAGATTTTGTTTACCATTATTGGACCGGCTACTACTCTGACGGGTTTTTAATTTTCATCTTCCACGTTTCTTGCAGTCTTGTTATCCAAACAAATCTGCTAAACATAACGGAGAAGAGATACAGGACATCATAGTGAGGACATGCAGGATGTAAGTGCACTTCGAAAATACTGCCTTATCACTTAAAAAAATAAAACGTTAGATGTACTTGAGTATTGATTTGAAAGTTACTAGAAATCGACATAGGCTATTTCAGAGAAATAAGAAATTGATCATGTTTTTATGAGTTATTTATTTCATTGCAAAAATAAAAGAAATAAAGAAGGTAATCAATTACTGCATACAATTTTTCTACCGTGTACCGGGTGTTACGTTTTAGAAATTAAGTTTTAAAGTAAAAAAAAATAATGATGTTGCAATAATCAATGGAACATTCAAAGTTTAGCATTTGATTTGATACGTTTTTATGAAAATGCGTTCAAGTTGAAAATAATGGTACAACGCACCTAGCCATAGGGATATTAGTCAAGTCAACCATATATAACATTATTATTCCTTTCTTGAAAAGCATATTACTTTGAACAAGGTTCTTGAAAATCATCTTGGCTCAAATTTATGAAACATATTAACATCAAAGAACAAAGAAAAAGCGGCAAGCGAAACTGATTTTGATTATTGATGTAAAACCGTCATGTTCATGTCCAGAAAACGACAGCCTCTCGGCCGGAAAAAAAGCAGTGGCATGGCTTGTCATTAGAGGTGTAAATTTATTAGATCATTCGTCTCATACAGTTGAACATGGTTGATTCACTTTTAATACTTGTAGACCTATACTATACAGGGGTGTCGATCCGTTATTCGGATTGGGGGCAAGACAGCCTAACGTAACGATGTTCATTTCGCACTCAATTCAATCATCATCAGGAGCGGCGGAGGGTCTTTCAAAGTGGGGGGGGGGGGGGGGGGGGGGGAGCACCCACAAAAAGGGGCACCTATAAAGGGTGGGAACAAGGCGGAAAATACCACTTTGAGACATTAGTATACCGGTACATTCTGATCAATACACAACCGAGGATCATTATCGACACGCTGTTGTTTCTCTCTTAACATGATTATACATGTAGATAAAAACTACTTTGCAGTTGAGTGTAATGGTCTGAATATTCATTTGCGAGAGAGCGAAGCGAGCGAGCAAAACAAAACAAAAAAGATTATTTCTAACTCTTAAGGCAACGGGTGTTGTATTGTTTGATGGCACGATGTATTTGTCTGTGGTGGTGGGGGGGGGGGGGGGGGGATGTTTTAACATATTCGAAGGAAGAAACATTCATAATGCATAGTTTTGTATGACATATTAATGTACATAATTTCCCGATATCGACGGATCGATAACGATGCCAGTCAGCAGATTTGAAAGAAATGAAAATTTATATTGATATTTCTTTTCCTTTCTATTTTTCAGGAAACATATTCCAACTAATTCCCATGGTTTCAGCAAATATTCATATTATAAGCTGTGAGTTCACTGTCAGGCAAAAAGTGAATGCTGAAAAGAAGCAGCTAAACCGAGAGGACCCTCTAAACTTCCCAGCTCCCCCTGCAGCATCGGAGATATTTGATTAAAGATGCGGCCTCTCAGTCCATCACCGTTGACTTGTGGCCCGCGACAGCGTCTTCTGATACCAGATGATGCCTTCGTCACTGATGATAATTCAGCCCGGTCTTCGAGCTCGCCACCGCGTCCTCGAGTCGCTTATAGTGGCGTTAGCATATTTGCCCCGTGCTCAAAAGAGTTCCAAAAAAGTCTTAACGGTTTGAATCGAAGGGACGAGGAAGACACTTCAGCTGAAAACAAACTAACACTGCCAGTTATTCGAATCATGTCGACCAATCATGTCGACCGTGACGGGAGTCATGGAAAAACTCGAATGAGCTGTTGGGATGACAGTGCCACCAGTGCTAATAGTTCTTCTGATGATGACATTAACAAGAGCTGGACATCGCTGAGTGGTGTTGGTACACTTGCCACGTTGCAACCGAAGAAAGTGCAACGCGGTTCGAGGACAAAATGTGATAACTCAGATTGTGAAAGCTGCGATGACAGTATGTCAGTGCGTTCCGATTCTTTTATGATGTGTAGAAAATGTCGGAAACAAAGAGGAAGGAAGAAAGTCGACAGTGCAGCCACTGCGGATGGAGATGAAACCGGAAGATTGTCGCGAAAGGACGAAGGTACCAGACATGCCAGAGATCGCATAACACGTTCAATTCTGGAACCACCGAGATCGAACCCTCGATCACGTGGCTTATCACCCCTCTCACGCCCCCAGCAGGAGAAAGATAATTCATTTCTTCAATCAATCTGTCGAAGTAAATCTGCGCATACAAGTCCTCATCGGGAGAGACGAGATAATTCTAAGCTAAGCAGTGCAAATGGTACCAACAGCGCCCCCTCATCACCTCATGGAAGCCCTCTCCTAAACCGTGCCAGCAACGCCAAACGTGCCTCTGAAATCCCAAAATGGCAGAGACCTTTCAACTTATCCACATCACCATCATCAGACAACTTAACCAGCCAGAGTCTCAACCCTTTCCTCACAAAGCTGGACACAACCTCCGCAACTGGTAGACATCCACCTACTTGTGTTCATATGGGCAGAGGATCGCGAGTTTACAAGGATGCTTGTAGATTGAGCGATTTATCTCTTGAGAGTGTACCAAAACCGAGTCACACTGTAGTCAATTTACAAGATGAATTTAAACGATTAAGAGGATGCAGATATCTGCGCTGTAATTCTGATGGCAAAGAATCAGATGAGGATATAATATAGCTGTATAAAGTAAAATGAAACACATACGTTCTGGCAACTTCTTGAGGAAGCTAAATCAAGAAAACATCTTGCAGCTTAATGATATAAAGCAAAACATTAAATCTTTATCTTTAGATTCCGAAGTCAAAGTTATAAAATAATTTTTAAAAGGAGGAAAAACGACGGTAATTCTTTAGAGGCTCCGCCAGTCCTATCAAAGGGCATTTTTCTTTCAAGCCAACAAAGAGAATATTCTTGACCCTGAATGACCCACATTATGCATGTGTTAAGAAAAAAAAATCAGTAAATTGGCTGAATGTCATCTTATTGAAGATTTCACAGAGCCTTGTACACAGATTGGTCAACTCCGGTTCGTAACAATGTGGCGCATGTTATTTTGTTGTGCAAGCACACCATACAATAATATTTCGTTGGGATGGGTGTCAAGACAGCTCCTGAAAATTGAGGTAAAATTTCCCCCTTGAGGCCCATTGACCAAATTTTGTCAGAAGGAAGAGCTATGGGCGTACATTTTAAAAAATATATATATATATATATATATAAACTGACAAAATTGTCCATCGGGAAGGGGGTGTCAGACCCCCTGAAACGAAAACCCCAAAGTGCCATTTGACAACATTTTGCCCCCCGGTTTTGGTAATGTCAGAAGGAAAGATTTTTTTTTTAAATAAAAAGCACTTTGGGGGGCAAAGCGCTGTCAAGGGCACTTTAGGATTTTCATTTCAGGGGGTCTGACACCCCCTTCCCGATGGACAATTTTGTCAGTTGTTATATTTTTGGAATGTACACCACAGCTCTTTCTTCTGACAAAATTTGGTTCTTAGGCTTCAAGGGTAAAAAATTACCCCTATATTTTTGTGTTTTGTAATGTCCAGTCATACTACTTCCCATTGACAAAGTTTGGTGCATGGGGGAGATGGGGTGAAATCGACCCGACTTTGGGTCACTTTTGAGGGCTCTGGGGGCTGCACCCGACGGCTCCGGTCAGGCTGACAACCTTTTTTGGCAATGACTTAGATGGTCTAAGTAACTTCAAAGGGTCAAATTTCATTGGTGAAAAGTGCTGACTATTTCGGGACAGGCTCCTGACCTATACAGTCACATGATTTTGCCAACTCGGTCTCAGTAGGTATATGGTGCATATTATGTTGTTTAGTGCTTGGCAGACAGACAAACTTGCGTTTTCGGGGGGGGGGGGGGAGGGCAGAGGAGGGGCTGGATTTAAAAGAGAATATAAAATCGCGTCTGAAGATGATGAAAATGCGCCACATTCTTACGTGGCGTAGAGAGCAAGTTGGCCAAGTTATACTATGTCTTGGGATTACATTAATGAAAGAATAAACTTAACCCATGGATTACGGGAACCGGGTGGCCCTTGTATTAAGCCTATGGGCGTTAGAGCATTATAGTCAATGGGTTAAAATGACATTGCATCCTGTCATCATGGTTTTATTAACAACAGAAAAAAATGAGAAACCTTTCTTGCTTTTGATGCTGGAAATATTTATTTAAGAGCGAATGAGAGATAAAGAGAGTGGGGGGGGGGGGGGGGGGGGGGTGCTGGGGCTATGTCCAACAGTCCGGTGATAATGTATTCAAGAAACACTTTTTTTCACAGAACACATGCAGAACTAATCGTAAATGAATATTAATTTGTGTTTTTTTTATCACGTCAAGTATCAAATTCCAAACTTTTGTGCTCTATTGAATTATTCTCAAACTTTTATGATTTTATATAAACAAAAACAACCCCCCCCCCCAAAAAAAAACAAGCAAATTTTGGTTTCATTTCAGGACTGTCTTTGGTCAACTTCAGAGTTGACTTCCTCTTTTTTTGAGTAGGCTAACAAGTTCCAACGTCTTTAACATCTGATGTATTGATTCAATATGTTGTTCACCTTATTTCAAAGTCAGTCGGGTAGAGGAGTCGGTATAGCTAACCTGAAGTTTATATTGCTTGTAAGAGCTTTAAAAATAGTAGACCAGCCAAACATCCAAAAAGGCTCTAGAAAAAGATTCGACGGAATTTTTGGGTAATGCTCGGCATCCATGCAAAAATACTGACGAATAACGTACGGGCGGATGCCACGCGCATTTTTGCCTCAAAATTTGAAAGAATGTCAAAAATCACGATTTTCATTTTTTTGACCTAATATGTAATATCCGATTAAGACTTTTCAAGTGATATCAGATTTATTTTGAGTTTCAAGTTATAAACCCTATTAATATACAATTGAAAGTTGGATATTACACACACATGTATGGCATAATGAAGCATAAAACTGAGATTTACTCAAAGTAATAGGTTGTTAAAACTACCAATATGTCAAAGTTTTTTACCCAACGTAATTTGTCATTTTAAACACTTTTTCTTGATTAAACATATCATGTATATTGTCATGTCACACACAGAAAAGAAATTATCCGATAAGGTGATAGATAACTCATTTTATGTTATCCCAAATGGAACGATGTATTTTTACTGGATGCGCATTTCACTGAAAAACTCTATTTGAAGGTACATCTAGAGTGTACATGTACAAAGGCAGTTATCCCATGTATTATCAGTATAGTCTATGGGCCAAAAACTGAAGTGTCCCCACTTCCTTAGAATTAATCTTAAATGAGTTTTTTTTTCTGTTAGATGGGACCATTAACTCTCAAAATGTGCTTCTTTACCCTAAATTAAAAGGTGGGCGTGACCACAAGGGCTATTACCATGGCAACGGATCAAAAACAATAGGATTTAAGAAATTGTCATGTATTGTAATTAAGAAAGTAAAAAAACACATTGTAAAATTCTAAAGTAATGTATCAAGAGTTTCTCACTTGATTAAAACCCAAATAAGAGTTATAAAAAGTGTCCGTCGTGTTTGAAAAGGTTACAGCCCTATAGCTAGAAGGTCCGATAGTTAGCGGGTCCGATAGACCGACACCCAATAGATAGAAGGTTCGATAGACCGAATGTACGAGAGGGTCCAATAGACAGACGGTTCTATAGACCGAATCGGTGGAGGGTCCGATAGTCCGAAGGTTCTATAGATCGAATGTCCAGCGGGGTCCGATAGTCAGAAGGTCCGATAGATAGAAGGTTCGATAGACCGAATTGGCAAAAGGGTCCGATAGTCCGAAGGTTCAGTAGGGGTCCGATAGTTAGAAGGTCCGATAGACCGACAATAACGTAAAAAAGGTAAAATAAGTGGATACATTAAGTTTTTAATAGTTTTATCTCATAAAAGGAAAAGGGTAATGCCTTATCTTCTTCTATGTGTATTGTAATAAACCAATGCACTAGGTCTGTAGGCCCACCCTCCCTCCCCCCCCAAAAAAAAAAATAAAATAAAGGGGAACTTATTTTAAAGTTTTGTTTTATACTTTTTCAACATGTTAAAAGTATTTTTATCAGAGCATCATTTTCATCACCGTGGGGCGGGGATGGTCCACCCATGCAGCTCAGCCCCCGGTTAATTTTGCCACTAAATCGATGTATTGGCAATGGGGAACGCTGACCATTTTTTTGAAACATGGAAATCTAATTATATGGTGCACACTAAAGCCCCGAGGCCCATCATGCCCGAAGCATTTTTTCTAGTGGAGCAAGCTGAGGAAAGGGCAGCTTTAAACAAAGAAATCTTATGGGGTGCACACTTTATAGTTGAATTTTCATTAAAAGTAACCAAAGATAAGTTTCTGACAACAAAAGATTCTGACCAATAAAAATGAAATTGTTTCAATTATGCCCTACCACCTTCTTGGGAGGGGGGGGGGGGGGCGTTTCCATTTTTTTTTTTTTAGGGTTGTCAGGTGATATTTTGATAATTCGAGAATAGTCGGATACCTCACTGCCCGAATATTATGATATTCGGGCTTCTTGTTGCTGCAGGACGTAAGAGGTGCTTGCTGCAAGAAACAATCTAGGCCTAGTTTCTTGATTGTATGAGCGAGCAAAGCGAGCGAACGAGAGAGAGAAAAAAGAAGAATTTTGTATCCTGAGAATAGGTTCTAGCGTATTGTTATTCCGTTCTCATAATCTGTGTAACATGTTATCGGCATCTTCCGTTCTCATATTGGGAAGAGACTATTGTCACAGGCCATTATTTCTGAAAATTCATCTCTTTAGCCCCTTTAGGTCAACTTGCTGCTCGGTTCCTTTCAGTTATGTTGCTAACATTCTTTGAGTAGAAAAATAGCATAACATTAGATAGAGATTCAAGATGCAAACCAAATAACTTCCATAAGCATATGACTTATTAATATAATTGGCATTGGTTTATATACATAAATATGGCGATTATATTAATAACTAATATCAATAATGAAAATATAATGGGCATTGGTAAATAACCCTAATAATGCTAGTGAGCGAAGTTTTTGAATTTTTGTTTTCTTCTCTTTCCTTTCTGATTTCTTCTTTTCTTTTTCTCTTCTTTTCCTTTCTTTTCTTTCCTTTCCTTTTCAACCTCTTCCTTTTTTGCTTTTTCTTTGGTTGGAACCCCCTTTTCAGGCATGAAAAGTGGAAGGGGGAGGGTATTCCCGCCCCCACATTTGAAAACATCTGAAAACATAACGCCCCCACTTATTTTAACCACATATTTTTTACCCACTTATCATTTTATCCACTATTTACCCTTTTTACGTATTTATTGTCGGTCTATCGGACCCCTACTGAACCTTCGGACTATCGGACCCTTTTGCCGATTCGGTCTATAGAACCTTCTGTCTATTGGACCCTCATGTACATTCGGACTATCGAACCTTCTATCTATCGGACCTTCTGACTATCGGACCCGTTGGTCATTCGATCTATAGAACCTTCGGACTATTGGACCCTCCTGCCGATTCGGTCTATAGAACCTTCTGTCTACTGGACCCTCTCGTACATTCGGTCTATCGAACCTTCTATCTATTGGGTGTCGGTCTATCGGACCCGCTAACTATCGGACCTTCTAGCTATAGGGATGACCCCTTTGAAAATGGCTGTTTCCATGGAAACAGTAAGAACAAGAATGATATTTGAGCAAAATCCCTTGATGCTACCTTAAAAAGAGGTAAGTATTGATATTGACCATTATTATTTTCTCTTTTACAGGACGCTCACTTATACATTTATTAGTAAATGGGTGATAGATGTGACTACGACATGTGTAGGCCGTTACCATGGTAACAAATATGTTATTGTGTTGTATTTCTAACAAAATACTATGGTTGTTTTCAACATGAAATAATGGTAAACATCTAATAACTTTTGCCGTCTGTTTGATTATATTAAAAATTTTAGTTAATTGGAGTAGAGCTAAATTTGATTTATAAAAACTGTTGCCATGGAAACAGAATGTTAATGAAGATGAAATCTTTCAAAGAAAGAAATGTGACCTACCAATACAAAATAAAATGTTAAACAAACTGAATTTGAACAATATCAAATGAATTTTATTATTTTTCACCATAGCTATCAGAATCAGCTTGTTTGTCTTAAAGGCCAAGTCCACCCAAATAATGAGTTTAGTTGAATCAGTAGAGTTAAATAAACGAAACAGTAAAAAATATCAAAATTGGATAAAAATAAGAGATTTACAGCATTTTGAAGTTTTGCATTGTTTCGTAAAACAGTGATATGAATAACATGGGCTGTATGCAAATTAGTGATCCGATGATGTCATGAGCTCACTTTTCCTTTTGTATTTTATTATATGAAATTTCAAATATTTCATTTTTTTCATAGATGTTTATAAAGATTCTCTTCATTGTATCACAATAAGTTATAATAATGATGATCGTACACATTCTACGAGGAGTCAAACTTTGTTTTACATTCTTGGATAAGAAAACTGAAATATTTGAAATTTCATATAATAAAATACAAAAGGAAAAGTGACATTATGGCATTATCGGGTCAATAATTTGCATAAAGCCAATGTTATGCATATCATTGTTTCATGAAACAATGCAAAACATTAACATTAATATTTTAACCTTTTTTTTGTTTAATTAACTCAATTTTGGGGGTGAACTTGGCCTTTAAAGTTGGTTGCGGATGTGTTCCTCATGGACGTTGTCATGGTTAATAATGAGTTACATATCACGAAACTATTGGAATTTGAAAATTACCACACATTCCTAATTGAACAACATGTAAGCAAATGTCCATTCTTAATATATGTATTCTGAGCTTTCTAGATATTAGAAAAAAGTGTTTTGACTAAACAGTGTCAAAATTGTTGCTCGCTCACAAACTTTAAAAGCTGTAAAGCTGATTTTGAGCTATATAGCACCCACCCCATCAAATTACTTCTGCATGGCTTTCATCATTTGGTCGACCACTCGGAAGTCGGTCTTACCAAGGTACATGTATATTGATAATGTACCAAAATCATATTGAATATGTAAGAAAACTTGCCTACATATACGTTGTTGGATGGATGGGCCGGTCACAGAGCAGTTCCCTATAACCGAATTGCACTCCCAAATCTGCCCCTGGCAGTGTCCAACTATTTTATTGTAGTGCAAGTGGTTAAGTCTGATCAGGTCTTTACTGTCAGAGACACAGAACTTATGGATGATAAAGCCCCTCTCTTTTAACATGTTATGGTTGATGCTAATGTGAAGCTTATTATCAGAGCAACAAAGTACACTAATGCATCAAGTTAAAAAAATAAATGAATAAATAATCAATTAAAGTCTACAAATGAAATGATTATAATCATTATGCTGAATTATTCAAGGATTAATCATCAGTTTTTAACATTATACTTGTAATTATTTAAATAATGCTGAATCATATTTACCCCCAAATTTTAAGTTACAATTTGCTATATTGCATACTAAATCAATGGTTGAAAAATTCTTTGATATCTCGGTTTTTCTTTGAATTTGTCGTGAAAAGCCAAGCTTTATTTCAGTTTTATAATATAAGTTATCGTTAACTATAACTGGAAAATGATATATGTTATATGAACATTATAACATTAATACATATCATTATGGTTGATTATAAATTCACTGTGCGGTCCACAAAGGATTTTCCTTTTAAAAAATATAAAATCATGCCAATGCAATGGGTCAATCTTCAGGAGGTGGAACATCATAACAGAAAGTGAGAGAAATAAACAACAATATTCAGTGATGATGTGTCATGTATCCATATAAAGATAATGGAATTATACTCTTGGGAAGAGCAGACTTAAGTATTAAAGTAGAACACTAATGATTTTAAATATTGGCTTAATACTTATTATTGCATAGATGGCATAAATTAAACAAGGTTATCCAAATTTAAAGCTTGGAAACATTTGAATTAATGATTATTATCAATTATAAAACGGTAAAATACAGCCCCCGATATAGCAGCTGAAAAGCTCCTTGAACGCTGCTGAGATGTGTGACGACACAAGAGGGGCGAGTCCTGTCTAAGCAGACGATGTTCCATAACATTATACACATTTTTCAGTGCCTGTTTTGTCATCTCCTCTTCACTTATTTCTCTTACTTGACTAGCGTCAGTCTTAATGTTAGTCTGTTGCCTCACTCTTAACTTCGTGTATGGTATTATTTTGATGAAAAATGCAGCGTTAAAAAAATAAAGGAATCAGTCACTTGTAAACAAAATAAGACGCCATTGTATTTTCAGCTGCTTGCACCGGGCCATGTTCGGCGTTTCAAGAGGGAACGAATACCATCCAGCTATTATTCGCAGGGCTTTGCAATTTGAAAATGGGGTTTATTTCATTGATCATTGACCCTTCTCCTGTGTATTTACAATCAAACGGTTTTAGTTATCAGAATCAGTTCACTTTCCCTTTTAGAATGGTGTGAAATAAGGTCATGTTTAAATGTACCAAACTCTTTATAATTTGATAAATAATTGCATTGCAATTACGTTCATTCATTATAGGACGTCGTCTGCTTAAGCAGGATCGATCCCTCGTATGACGACATCAAAACATCGCTATATTTCTGGCGAATCCTCGGATATTCCACATGCTGAGAAGAGCTTTTATTTATGTTGTTTTTATAATCATCATATACGCAGTTGACATAAAACTTATACGATTGCCATCTGTAAGCTTCCCAATTTCTAGTGATACATTAATTGCCATATTTGTGATTTTCTTGAGTGTTCTACTTTAAGAGGGTTATGTATGATATTGTGTATTGTATTATGTAAACACAATAAAACAACCGGGACTCTAGTGGAGTAATGTACATTTATTCTAATATGCAAGTCAATGAATGTGCAAATCTGTGCAAAAAAAAATATCACACAGTCAGCACATTTAATCTTTCATGGGATATGATTTTACATTTTCATAATGAAAGACAGAGATAATTTTTATCTTGTAATATATAGTATATATTACAAAATAAATCCTTAGTTGTATACATGGAATTTAATTTAAGGTCATTTATTACAACTTTCCTTGGGAACACGGATGTGGATCTGTGTTCATGATTGGGGGATGACCGGCGAGAGGAAGGTGCGGGGGGGGGGGGGGGGGTATCGCCCTCTAACACCAGGGACTTTTTCAAATATCTGTCTATAAAACTTGCATTTAGAGCATCCCGAAATGGTTTTCTGTATGATTAAATGTTGTTAAATAATGAATTTGGATAATTAGTAGTTTTAAGTTGATGTATCGTAATTCTTACATACAAAAATATTGGGGGATTATACAGGCCACCCCCACCTCAAATTTCAGGGGGAATATATAACCCCCAGCGCCCCCCCCCCCCCTCCCACCCGCCCGGGATCGACACCCATGTTTGGGAATCTCGATACCGCCTAGCTATCTCTTCCATTTACATGAAAAATCCCTGCTAATTGTTCCATGTTGTAACCAATGTTGTACATCTGACAGTCGGAGACATGCAAAAGTGCATGGTACGTTCTGGGCTTGAACAGTTTCTCATCTTAAAAATATCTCCAAAGTACCCCTTTTTGTACCCCTATAATGTGTGCTTATTCAGTAGAATTTTGGGGAGTTCTGTTACATTACATCACAGCACAGCAGAATAACTAATATACACTGTTGGTCATAATGGTAGCATAATTTTTTTTTCTACCTTTCGTACACTATTGACAACAATACGAGTCATTTTTTTGCAAAATAAAGCTTATATCTTCACCGATTTTATTGATAAATCTGTTCTCAACATATGAAATAAAAAATATAAGACAAAAATTAATTCATACAAACTTTATACACTGGTTTAAACCACTTTTGACAAACACAATCATCCAGACCTTGGATTCCTGGAAAAATGTATCGTTTTTGGTAAATGTTTAACCATGATAATTTTATCGTGAAAAATAAAATCTTGGGATCTTTTGATGATTGAAGGGAAGTGTTCCTCTTTTTAATCTTGTTGGGTCACTTAGTACCTGGTATGGCCACCTCTGGCACGCACCAGTGCCTCCACACGCCGTGGCATACTGTCCACAAGGTTGTTGATGGTGTTCAAGTGCAGTGCATCCCACTCTTCGGTCAGTGCCTGGGCTAACTCCTGCACATTTTGAGGATGATTGTTTCTCTCATTGATGGCACGGCCTAATGCATCCCAGGCGTGCTCAATGGGGGTTCATGTCGGGGGAACAGGCAGGCCAAGGCATCTGCTGCACGTCCTCTGCGTCAAGGATTTCCCTCACCAGACGTGCCCTATGTGATCGAGCGTTGTCGTCTTGGAGCTGAAAGTTATTGCCATATACCCTTCTCGCGTATGGAAGACAATGGCGTTCCAGGATATCGCGGTACACGACGGCGTTGATGTTTCCTTCAGGTGCAGCCAATGGCGTTTTCCCGCCATAACATATTCCGACCCATACCATCACTGAGCCTCCACCCGCTTGATTGGTTTCCTGGACACAGTCATTACGGAGGTTCTCGCCCCACAATCGTCGAACCCTCTGCCTCCCATCGGTGAGGTCAAGGATGTACCGGCTTTCATCAGTGAAGATTACATGGCGCCAGTGACCAAGCTGCCATCTCCTGTGCCTCCTAGCCCACTGGAGTCGAGCAACCCGATGGCGAACAGTGAGACGTGGAACCTTGGTCATTCGCCGAGCTCTGTAGCCATGTTGGACAAGTCTCCTGTTTACGGTTTCCCGTGAAACGTTCACCCCGAAGTGCCTCCTCCACAAGTGGCAAAGACGACTCGCTGGCATTCTCCGGTTCCTACGGCACATGTTCAACAGTTGACGGTCATCCCATGCGGATGTTCTTCGTGGTCGACCTGTAGATCTCTCTGGACTCAAAGTACCCGCCTCTCGATGTCTTCTGAGGATGCGGCACACACAACTCTGCGATAGTCCAAGAATATCTGCAATCTGGGCCTGTGTCCGTCCATTCCATTCCAGCAGAAAGGAGGCTCCGCCTTTCATAGCACCAAACAATAAGATAGGCCACGTTATGGAATGTTTCACTTGACCGACTTTTACCTCGACAATACAAAATCATTATGTAATCAATGAACCTGGTCAATATTATCTATTTAGGCTTTTAAATATGATTAAATCAACGGATGACTATGAAAATACGAATTATGCTAACATTATGACCAACAGTGTAGTAGCTATATATATTTATGTAATTATTAACAAATGTTCTCTTTTCACCTCTAAAAATGTCCCTTTTGTAAATATACGTTCCTTTTTTATAAAACCCCTATTCAAATCTGATACGTGCCCCCTTTCCTTCGATAAGTGTTTTTTTTCCCTTTGCAACAACATTTTTTTTGGTATTCTCATAAGCTGATAAGTACCCCCTCATCTGTTATTCCCCTATTCTGAGAGTTACCTGTTTTACTTAGAAAAGTACCCCTATTCATTTTTTTTCAATAAAGTGATCCTTTCCTTCTAATAGGTGCTCCTTTTTATCTCTGTTGAGTGCCATATTTATCCTCAATATTATTGCCCCTTTCATTGTGATACATGGCGTTTTCCTTCCATTATGTGCCCTTTTGACTCCTAAAAAGAGTCATTTATTTTATTAAAAATATCTTCTGCGCGCCCCGCTTCGGAGAAAGAAGATCCCGTTTATCCTACCAATTATTATTTTAAAAAAAGTTTAAATAAAATTTGCATTCCCTTAAATACGATTTCCCCCCCCCCCCCACTTCGTAGAAAGAGGATCCCGTTTATGCTATACATTATTATCAAAAGACAAGTGTCAACAAAGTTTGATCGGTCGCTACGCTCGCTCGCCTAATCAAAATTAACATTCCCTTAAATACGCTTGTGCCCGCCCCGCCCCTTGCCAAGAAACTTCCGTTTATGCTGCCAATTTCTTTCAATGAGAGATATTACTATTTTCCCGCTCGCTCTCTACACTCGCTCGCAAACCTAACATTCCCTTAAATATGATAATTATTAAAATCGAACATTAGAAAAGGGGCTCGCTCGCGAATATGAAATTAACTCTCATTTGATGTGGAACAAGTGATTGTAGGTGGTGCTTTAATTAGATATTGGCAAGGAAAAAAAAATATTCGAATTAGATTTATCAAATAGAGGTGTCGTGGGGTCTAGTGGATACGTCACCGGACTGTGGATCTCATGGTGGATCTCATGGTTCGCTGTTCGAATCCCGCCATGGCACGAATGTCCTTTGGCAAGACATTCATCTACATTCGCCAGTCTCCACCCAGGTGTAGTAAATGGGTACATGGTAGGAATTTATTCCTTGACTGCTTTCAGCGCCTTATAGGGCACCTGGGCTAAAGCCAGGGTAATAATACTACTTCGGCGCTTAGAAACATACATGTATGTATTCAGCGCAATATAAATGTTATGTATTATTGTTCATCATTAAATGAAAATAGACTCACGGTTAATATAGGTTGAGAACAAATTATTCTATTACTTGCTTCTGCACCTGCCCCTCACCCCCAGGTTCGTTGGTAAATTAGTGGTCTCGACACCTCCCCCCCCCCCCCCCCCCCCCCACCTCCAACTCAGAAAGGCCTAGCTACGCCCACGAGTCTATCCAGTCTTTCATGATGACATTGTACTTTGAACCCCACTAGGATGACTTTTTTCCTCTTCATAAGCATCTGATGTCACCGGCGGATCCAGGATTTTTCAAAGTGGGGGGAGTCTCGATGTGAAAGAGAGATACGCAAAAAAACGAAAGAAAAAAGGAAAGGCCAAAATAGGGGGCTGAAGTCCATGTCAATCAGGGATAATTTAAAAAAGCTCCCCCAAACCCCCCCCCCCCCCGATCCACCACTTGGTATCACAGCCTGCTATGCTCGATTGGAAATTAAAGGAATATACAGACCCTCACACTCAACTGCACACTGTAATGTAAAGAGAGAAACAAATAGGATTATTTGAATCTTCCCGAGATGGCTTCAAAATGTAGGGTATATAATGTCTAAAACTTATGTATTCACTTTAACGTTTCCATTTATGCCTTTCCCTTGTCCCTAAAAAGTGCCTTTTCTGTTATTGCCCCCTTGTGCATGCCCCCTTTCCCACAGAAGTTCTTTTTCTGCTAGT
This sequence comes from Heliocidaris erythrogramma, assembly GCA_025617745.1. Classification (NCBI taxonomy): domain Eukaryota; kingdom Metazoa; phylum Echinodermata; class Echinoidea; order Camarodonta; family Echinometridae; genus Heliocidaris; species Heliocidaris erythrogramma. The sequence goes on from CM046859.1 coordinate 14,259,101, forward strand.
GTCTACTTTACCCCCCGCCATCACGAGACGCTTTGCCGCCCTGGTCTGTGACCAATATTATTTAGTTGCCAACTCGTGATTTTAAGTCGCTACACTCTACATCAACACTAAATTTGTAATTATACCGTATAATAGTTGCCAGCAAACCTTAATGAATATCATCGATATACATGTATGTTTATGATCTTTGTGTGACTTTCAATAATAAATTTCCAAAGACGACTTTTTACGGTTCTTATTTTAGACAATCGACAAAATTACGGGTCATGTTTTTTTTTGTAATCCTGTTGTCTCATTAGTACATGGATGTTATCCACATTCCACATTCGGCTTAACATTACATAATATACATGTACTCAATTTGTTTTGAAATATTCATAGCCGTTTATTATTGTTGTTTTTACTTATTATTTTATTACTTATATTTTTATTATGTAACTATATTACTTTTTTTTTCTTATAAATTGTTACCAATTTAAGCTATACCTTATTGTTTATTCCTGTTGCATCAGGAACATGATGCAAAACAGTTTCATACTGATCATGCTTTTATCCTGTATGAATAAGTTCAAATAAATGGATACATAAATACAGTGAAATAGTATACACAACTCTGATAGCTTCTAATTGAAATGTTGTAATCGATGCGACTTTAAAATTTACTTCATGGTGAAGAATAGCTTATTGTCTGTCTAGTAGTACCTCATTCATGACATTTCTGCCATGGATGACTGAGCACCAGGGTTTTTAAAAAGAGCCAAACAATCAAAATCTCCTTGTTCCAACTGTGGGCTGACGCTGATGCAACGAATGTTGCTACTTTAGTCTAAAATATTTTGTAAAAAGTTAAATTCTCCTTTGTGCTTCAATGCTTCATTGTTTAAAGTAACGTAAAGCTTCCATATGACCTTGTTGTCATGGACGACTGAGCACCAGGGTTTTTAAAAAGAGTCGAACAATCAAAATCTTCTTGTTCCAAGTGTGGGCTGACGCTGATGCAACGAATGTTGCTATTTTAGTCTAAAATATTTTGTAAAAAGTTAAATTCTCCTTTGTGCTTCAATGCTTCATTGTTTAAAGTGATGTACAAGTAAGCTTCCATATGACCTTGTTGTCATGGATGACTGAGCACCAAGGTTTTTAAAAAAGAGTCAAACAATCAAAATCTTCTTGTTTCAAGTGTGGTTGACGCTGATGCAACGAATGTTGCTATTTTAGTCTCCTTTGTGCTTCAATGCTTCATTGTTTAAAGTGATGTAAGCTTCCATATGACCTGATATATACATGACCATATGACAAATCTTCTGGATCTAGATTGGAATCAAGTAAACAGAAATTCTGGTAGAAATCACCACTTTTTATATTAGCTACCAAATTTTGGTAACAGCTATTATGATAGTGGTCACATTCACAACCAACGAGCAGATTCTAATCGCTGACGGTGTTTGTTAATCTAATTGCTATATATTTCATATTGGTTAGTTACATTTCCTTCTTTAGTTGAAAGATGTCATCTTCATTAATTCTGTTTCCATGGCAACATATTTTTTTTTTATAAATCAAATTCCAACTACTGTATATTCCAAACTAAATTTGTGAATTTAATCAAACAGGCGGTAAAAATGATTAGATGTTTACCATTATTTCATGTTGAAACAAATTAGTTCTGTATTTCATTAGAAATGCAATAAATTTATTGGTTACCATGGTAACGGCCTACACATTTAGGGGTCTCCTCCATCATCCCTTTACTTAAACAAATTTTGATAAGTGAGTGTCGTGTAAAAGAGAAGATAATCATGTACAATACAAATATATTAATATTTACTTTTTTCGGTGTTTTTGTTTTTTTTGTTTTTTTGCTCAAATATTTTTTTTGGTCTTACTGTTTCCATAGAAACAGCCATTTTCGAACATGATGGACACCTTTCGTTTGAGTTTTTATCAAGTGAGAAACTTGTGATACATTACTTTAAAATGTTATAAGGTGTTTTTGTCCTTTCTTAATCACGAATACATGACATTTTCTTAAATTCTACTGTTTGATCCGTTGCCATGGTAATAGTCCTTGTGACCACGCCCACCTCTTAATTTAGGGCAAAGAAGCATATTCTGATAGTTAATGGTCCCACCTAACAGGAAAAAAAATCATTTAAGATTATTTTTAAGGGGGTGGAGACATTTCAGTTTTTGGCCCATAGACTATACTAATAAACATGGAATAATTGCCATATACACTCTAGATGTACCTTCAAATAGTGTTTTTCAGTCAAAATGCGCATCCAGTAAAAACACATCGTTCTGTTTGGGATAAGATAAAATGAGTTATACATTACCTTATCGAATAATTTCTTTTCTGTATGTGACATGACAATATACATAATATGTTTAATCAAGAAAAGGCGTTTAAAATGACAAATTTACGTTGGGTAAAAAACGTTGAAATATTATTTTGAGTAAATCAAAGTTTTATGTTTCATTACGCCATACATGTGTGTGTAATATCCTACTTTCAATTGTGTATTAATCAGGTTTATAACTTGAAACTCAAAATAAATCTGATATCACTTGAAAAGTCTTAATAAGGTATTACATATTAGGTCAAAAAAATAAAAACCGTGATTTTTGGCATTCTTTCAAATTTTGAGCCCAAAATGGCATTTTTAGGCAAAAATGCGCTTGGCATCCGCCCGTACGTTATTCGTCAGTATTTTTGCAAGACTTTAAGCATGAACGCCGAGCATTACCCCAAAATGCCGTCCAAAGTAAAAAAAAATCTTCTTCTGGTCTACTAAAAGCCTTACATTGTTTCGTAGTACCGTATATTTATGACGGAAAAGAGTGGATTTGATTATGACTACATTTTATAATTGAAGCAAGGTTCATACAAACGAAGGTACGTTATGTATATTGTCAAGAAGCAATTACATTTATGTCTGATGAAAATGCAAAATAAAAGAATCATATTACATTGATTGTTATTGCTTTGTGAATTCTCTCGAGTATTACATAAGCGTGGGGGCTTATACGGCGTCATCCTGCGTCAATGCTCCTTCCTCTGTCAATAACCCCTTCTACATGTAAACTGACCGTGCCGCCCTATACTCTGTAGCAAACACTACACATAACACTATGACTAACCCTAAACCTAATCATAAACCTATAACATGAAACCCCTATTGCAACCCCACCTTAGTCCTATATATCTGACGAAATAAAGCCCGGTACAATTGTCGCCGGAGCATTCACCGCGTGAAATCAGGGTCATCAGCCATACTAGACGAATGGGGCTATAAAACACTGTAAAATGACTTTGATCGCACAGAGGGTTGTGAGAGGTTAAAACTGAGTAATATTTTTACCTTCATAATGTTCATTTCATGTCAATCATTATATGTATATATGTTTAAATTCCAGTCAAATTCATAAAATGATTTCATTAAGTTTTTTCCTTGCTGTAAACGATTCACAACTATATGCTCTACATTGTATTCGGCCTGCAATGGACCATGCAGTTAGTAGTATAATCAAGCATAGGGCCTATATATATATATATATATATATATATGTATATATATATATATATATATATATATATATATATATATATATATATACACACGTAACATTTTATATTCCCGAGGAAAATAAAGATAGAAGTTCAGGGATTTATACAATTTGTCTACAAATATGCCCCAGTCGAATGGTGAAAAAAAGAAACTACCCTGATAGCAGAAAGTGGTAAAAATTACGTGATATTTACGTCGTGGTTTTCGTCTTTTTTACGTCCTGTAATTACGTCAATAAGACGACAACTTGCACCAACGCAAGACGTCAAGAGGACGTCTTATTTTGACGTCATCTGTACACTGCAAAAACTGAAGTGCTGAGCACTTTTTGAGGGCATGCATAGGGACTGCACTCAGAGTGCTATTGAATGCACACAGCGTGCTATTTCAGCACTTTCACGGGAGCTGGACCGGCTCCTTAAACTGCTAAACATTCATTAAAAAAATGATTTGGGCGAGCTTCGAACCAGGGTCCGCTGATCGAGAATTGCTGGCATTACCGCTAGACTAACTCACATTGTACGATTTAGAGCAGATCATATTGTTACATAGTGAATTTACGACACCACATAGTTCATGTTATCTACTTGACTCCCATGACTAAACAGGATAGCAAGAAGCATTTGTTAGTCCATCGGTAACGTCAGCGCCTCTCAATCAGCGGAACGTGGTTCGAGGCTCGCCACGCTCACATTTTTTTTTTTGCTGGTAAATTAGCACACTACAAGTGCTATAAACAGCATTTCAGGTGCAGTCACTATACATGCCCCTAAAATTAGCACTTTTTTACAGTTTTTACAGTGTACAAGACGTAGAGATGACGTCAGAATAAGACGTCCTCTTGACGTCTTGCGTTCGTGCGAGTTGTCGTCTTATTGACGTAATTACAGGACGTAAAAAAGACGAAAACCACGACGTAAATATCACGTCATTTTTAACACTTTCTGCTATTAGGGAAAAGGAATGAAGACGTAGAGATGACGTCAAAATAAGACGTCCTCTTGACGTCTTGCGTTGGTGCAAGTTGTCGTCTTATTGACGTAATTACAGGACGTAAAAAAGACGAAAACCACGACGTAAATATCACGTCATTTTTCAACACTTTCTGCTATCAGGGCTGATATAAATTAAGAAAGGAACGAAAGAAGATGAAAATAGGACCCACATCTTCTTCATTATAATGGCCTTCTTAATTATATCATTCGCGTTTCATCCACTGAGTTAAACCAGTGCCCCCAGTGATGCCAGTGCCCCACAATGCTTGGACCCGAGCTACGCCACTCGTCTTCATGACGATGATAACTCCACAACTTACAGAAAGCGACCGCAATGGAAGACAACGTTAGCCTTAGTCACAACTGCCCTTACGTTTTTTCAGGACGCACGGTTTCTGCGTTTTTCGGGGTTGGAAAAAAACGTAGAGGTCCGTGGCAGTTCGCACAGGGAGTATAAATAATAGCGTGGTTGCGCGGGCTTCATACGCAAGGAGCACGTATGTCTTGCAGTTAACGTACGGCACGCAAGGCGTCAGTACGCCTCAGTCGGAAATTTAATCGTGAGTGTAACGTGCAAATGCCGTGCGATTTGTATGTGCTCCGTGCAGACGACGCAAGGTTCACGTCCGTTAATCGCACGTACACCGTACGTGTTGCAAGAACGTACGGGCCTGTTGCGCCACATTCACGCCCGTAGTATGGTGAAAGCAAGATGAACGTACTAAAACCGTACGGCGACAGTACGGTCGGCGGTGGATTTCCACCCCTATATAAGCACCTCGCACTTGTGCTACATCACATCTCATCCCTGATCATCCACATCGTTCACATCATTCTTCTGACCCCTGCCTCTTGCTCCAGGCATTGTGATTCAAGAGTCAGTCCTGATTTAGAAAATGTCTTGAAGAAACGTCGGACCTCCTGAAGACACTGAAAATTCAGAGCGAAAGTGTGAGAACTCTGTTGCCCGCACGGTTTTTATACCGGCCCCAAATTGGCCGTACGTTGCACGCACGTGTTTGGATACCCGCGTGACACGCACGTGGCCCGCAAGGAGCGCATGCGCACTTGCGTGACCATCACATGCGTGCCTCGTGAGTGCTGCCTGCGGTATTCGCGCGGTTTTTACCCCCAGCAAACGTGCGACCCACCCACGCTATTCGCACTACCCTCTTGCGGAGACTGTGAGTGTTCATTACGTCCTGTCCACGGGCTGCCTGTCGTAGCGAGAACGCAGAAAATAATGTGCATACACATTTTCGGCCTACGGCTTTAGCGTGCTGTCTGCGAACTCGAAATTCCGTACGAACAACCTGCGTCCCCCTCGCGTTTTCCCAAATTTCTGCCCGTAAACTACCCGTAAACCACCCGTACAAGCCCGTACGGGCAGTTGTGACTAAGGCTTTTCAAATACGATTTCCTGCGTTAACAAGAGAGAAGACGATGAAAGTGCATAGTATGGAGCTGCCTTAGTTTTATTGAATAATGTATACGGTTCTTTATTGGCCTTTATACTTATGCATGTACGGTCGAATTTCATAAGTATAGATAATTGCAGCTCATAATCTATTTAACAGATGTCAATATTTAACTATTTATTATTTATTATTAGTAGTAAAGATAATTGCAGCTTATCAGAGCTAATTATCGTAAAGGCCTATAAATTTCATTCATAATCTATTCAACAGGTATCAACATTTGATTATTTGTCATTATTAGTAAAGATAACAGCAGCTTATCAGAGAAAGTCATCGTAAAGGCATATCAAATTCATCGACAATCTCCAACAGCTGGGTGCCAATCCTTTCAGCTGGAGTAATAATAATTAAGACTCGTCGACTTGTCCCTATCATAAAGTGAAAATGTATTTTGCGCCTAAAATTTTAATAATCTTCTATGCTAATTGCTTTCATGTTTAAAAAAAGCGCTTTACTCTATTACTATAATGTCTAGTTATTATTATTAAAGCAGGCTTTAAATTGTTTTTATCCTAGTATTGCCATGTAACCAATTAATACGAGGGTCGAAAGGGACATTATGTGGGTGAAACTCTTCATTTTACATCATATTGCTTCATACTTCACATTCTTTTTTTTCTTTGTATGTTTTATTAAAACAAATCGGAGAATCACATATTTACAAAATTCGATAAATTAGAAAAAACAAAAAAAAAAAAAATAAAAAAGAGGGAAGGCAGACAAATGGGGGGTATATACAGAAATAAAATATGAGGCATCAAAACATTTGCACATTAAATTAGGACGGGGAATACCCTGAGGACAAAAGCCACGCCACAAGCCGACCAAGCGTCCGAGGTCCATACTTCACATTCTAATAAACGAGTCATGACCAGGATGACCCTATAGTCTTCGAGGTGCAGCTTTCTTGGGGGAATCAGACGAGAATCTGCGGTATGATCGAAGCATTATGATATAAAATGGAATATTTAAAGAAAAGGAGATTTGATGTAGATCAAGAGAAGGAAAATGAATAGATGGGAAGTGGACATACTTGGATATGGACAGACAGAAATGGAGAAAAACTTTTAAAAATTCCATCATGAGGAGAATATACATCGGATAAGCAATTAATGAAAAACAATTATGAAAATTGCATTATTCAAATATTAACCTGATAGAGAAATTCTAAAATTGAAAATTTAAAGGAATTAAGAATCATTAATTCAACAGTGTGAAAATGTTCTATAACAAATAAGCCTTTATCATAATTATGAGCCACTTAATTAGTTTTCCTGAATAGTGATGTAGCGGTAGAATGATAGTGATATAGGGTGGCATTTAAGCTAATTTGACTATTGAACAGACAGGCCAAAAAAAAAGCAAAAAAAAAAAAACCCTATCAGCAGTGCAGACTGTTTGACAAGTTGATGGGCCCCGCCTCCCGCTCTGCCCCCCCCCCCCCGAGTCGTTGGGAAGAGGTTAGCCTTCACACACAATAATCACAATGTAATCTATTTTGTTAATGCCAGCGTAGAAAGCCCTGCACTACCTATCCTATTGGTCGGGTACGTTTTTCATTTCGCTTATGCATAATACTCTATAATATAATACATAATACCCTAGTAGTCACACCAAGGTATGAGCCAAGAGCACACCTAATAGTTGGACCAATTACTGGCAGGTGTATCCATTATCCAGCTTCATCAATTGACACGTTGAAATGCAGCATTGATCCGTATACAGGGGTATATGAATCACATTTGGGCATGCAGCACTTCAATATTTGAGCACGTTTGACTTCGACTTGGAGAAGCATGATTCGACACCTCACTAGTAAATTATTTTCATCCAAATATTTGGTTTGGACAAATATAGCATCAGGGGGAATTCTTGCGACCTGTGGTGACGCTCTAGAACAAACCCGGGATATTGTAAATAAACGAAGAAAAAAGAAATCACAACGATGGGACATAAAACGATCAGGTAAGTGAAGAAAAGGAGTGAATTAATATTTAAAAAAAAGCAGTGAATGCTGAAAACGTTCAGCTTTTGTAGCTGAGCCTAATATGATAAACACATAGGCAAATCGCATCATACTTCAAATTATGATCTACATAAAACCAATCCTATAAAGGCATAGGCTGTTTCTAAATTTTTGTACAAATTAAGGGACATTGAAAATTTAAATTCCAGACCACTAGAAAGCCTTGTCGGTATACAGTTGTAAATCATTACATTTTGTGGTTTATTTTGTAAGAGGAGGTAGCAAAAATTGATTTCCCCAACCTCTCCACAGAGGGAAGCATCTTCCCGAAACCATGCAAAAACTGCTTAATTCCCACTTTTCAAGACTGAGGCATATGTGCTCAAACAAATTTTTGCGAGTTTTACAAAAGTAGCCAGCACTGTATAGGCCCAGTTGTCTTGCTCCTATCCATTCACAGAGGAAAGCCTTATATGCCCACGCATCCGGGGTCTTGATATATAGAATAACACCGCATCTATTGAAAATGCGAGAGAGCGGAGCGATTGAGTTAGATTTTTTTTTCATTGTTGAAACTACGTACTTTAGAGCACAAGAAATCTTTTCCATTGTTAAAATGTAAAATGGTTACTGTCATACATGTACATATCGTCAGATGTTTTGGTGTCATTTGATATAGGAGAGGCCTTAAGTTATTTCATGACCATATTTTGAAATGTTTATTTGTGGACACTTTTCCAACGACCAACTTTTAACGGTTCTCAAATTTGTTAACACCAGCCGGAACAAATGCCAATTCTTGTCAAGCCTGGATTTTGCACCCTTTCGCATAAGTCGCTTTTGCTCTCTCCAGTTTAAAATATCGCCAGATTTTTTTGCGTGTGTCATCTAATAGAAAAGACCGTAAGCTATTCATAGGTATAGATATTTCCTACAAATATTTTGAAATATTTATTTGGGGAAACTTCTTCTGACTGTTAACTTTATTCTGGGACGGATAATCTAGTTTATCATCCGTAAACACTTTCTATTTTCTGGGTCTCTATTGAACCTCTGGATTTATTATCCTCTGGTGTACTTTGGCTTCACTTCAATATGACCGATAAGTCTGTCACTACAAGGGCTGGGAGAGAAAGGAAAGAATCAACTGCATCGCTCGTCTCTGCAGTCGTAAATGATATTTTAAGTGACCAACAATTCCTGGACATGGTCACCAGCCACATAGATGCTCAACTCGGCAAACTTCAATCAGTGCTGGATGAGCAAGAGGCAAAGATCATGGAGCTAGAGGTGCAAAATGACAGGAAGTCATGATCTAAGTCAACTTAAGTCGAAACTTGATCAGCAAAATGACCAAATCAAGAAACTACAATTTGAAGCCAGTAAGCAGGAGCAGTACAGTCGCCGCAAGTGCTTACGTTTTTTTGGTATAGAGGAAACAAAGGATGAGGACACCGACGTGAAGGTTCTTCAGCTGGCGAATGAAACTCTAGGAGTGACATTGACCAAGGATGACCTTGAGAGAAGTCATCGACTCAACTTCAAGGCCAACTTGACTCCTGAGGAAAGGAAGAAGAGAGTACGCCCAATTAACTTTGTTTCATACCGCAAGAGAACAGAAGTCTTAAAACACAGAAGAAAACCAGCAGGATCAAGGAAATCAATCCAAGAAGATCTTACAAGTGAAAATGCTAAACTCTTACAAAAGACTAGAGACAGTAAAAAGGTCAAAGCTGCATGGACCCGTGATGGTCGCATAATTGCATTGATTCCAACATCGAACAACAGTGATATTACAAAAGTCACCTCATGTGATAAAGATATTGACTTCATTTAATGAACCTAGAAATAACACAAAGTGACTTCATTAACACTTTACACTTACCTGGCACAGGTGTTCACTTTTTTTCTTGCTCACATACTTTGCTTTCTACCTTTTTAATTGTATATAATTTGGATGTAATATCGGTTTGGTCGTGTGTGTGTGTACCAACAGAGGTATACTTGTGTGACTAAATGGACAGTCAAACACAATAGATGCCTTTATTCCGTCAGGCTTGTGTGGCTTTTTTGTTGCTTGTGTGGCTATTTGAACAATAGAGAGAACAAAGGGAAAGACAGTATACCTGCGTGAGTATGTGTGTGTGTGGGTCTGTTTAGCAGTATGTCCGAGGACATTTTCGGACAGAGAACAAAAAAAAAATCATGAGAACAATGGTCCTCGGAAGCCGGACAATAGTCCTCGAACATCGAACAATGAATTTGTGCTTTATTCCGTCGACTGTCCGAGGACGAGGAACAATAGAGGAACAATAGTCTTGTCCTCCGAAGTAAAGCAATGTAAAGCTGCGTGTGTGGGTGTGTGTGTGTGTATGGGTACTGATGCATGATCACGTGATGCATGCATGATGCGTGTTCACTTTTTTTCTTGCTCACATACTTTGCTTTCTACCTTTTTAATTGTATATAATTTGGATGTAATATCGGTTTGGTCGTGTGTCTGTGTGTGTGTGTGTGTATGTATGGGTACTGATGCATGATTTATTGTAAGCACTGCCAATCCCGTAGATCTCTAACTTCTACTCAATTTATTTTTACACATTGTATATCTGATGTATTCCCCTTTAACCATTTTATTGATGACAATGAATGCATTTGGTCATTGTATAGCTTTTTTTTGGTCTTAATAATTACATTGATGTTGAAAGATTTCAAAGATTTAAAACAAATCCATTTGATATGAACAATATGCAACAAAACAATAGACTGAATATAATATTCAGTTTATATCTCAAGGTGAAAGTAACTATATATTTCCCGAAGAATTTCATGGGAAACTTAATCATTGTAAAGATATTTTTTTCCTTAGTGCATGTGAATATAAGAAGTTTATGTAAAAATTTTGATAATTTCCAGATATTTTTGTCATCACTTCACTATAAATTTGATATTATTGGTGTAACCGAAACCTGGTTTAATCATAATACTTATCTTAGTATGTATAATATAAGCAATTATTTCTTTGTTCAAGTATCAAGAAAGGAAAGAAATGGAGGGGGTGTTGCAATATATGTGCAAAATGGTATCAATTATGTCATTCGTGATGACTTATCCTTTTGCTTGCCTGAAATTGAAATACATAATGGTTAGTAGCGCGCATTTGGGTGTCCGAAAGTTGACACACACGCTTCAACACACGAATAGCGCCACAAAATGTATTTAAGTTTGCAAAGAATTGGACGTATATTCATAATTATAAAACGGGTTCAAGAATGTAGCCATCCTGATTGGTCAAATAACACCATGTGACCGTGCAAAAAAGGTGATAACATATACGGCGAAAAGGATCTAAACCACGGCTGATCTGCGCGTACGCGTACCTCTGGTGCGCGCAAACTTAAAACGCAATGAAATCGCGTACTAGTTTAATTGTCATTTAGCGCAGGGATTACATGCGCGCACAGAAACGCGCATGACTTTTGTTGGCTGCGCTTCTGTGATGTCATCCAGGAAAGCAAATGGCAGCCTCCATGACGGTGCGACTCTTGGCGTTTCTATGGGGTTCGTAACCATCTTGATAATCTTAGACTTCATAATCTTATTGCCGACCCGTTTTATAAAACTAGTATTAATACATGGTTGTGAGTTCGTGCATTAGTGCAATCAGGCAACACGCAGGTTTTTATCGTGGTGTACAATAGTATACCATGATAAAAACCTTATTCTTCGACTGAAAAAATTCCAAGGGTCAATGATGTCAAGGGTGATTGGTTTCAGAAGCTTGGATAAATTACCTATATCCTGATATAAGACTTCATGTGATTGGTCCAAAATCCAGTGATCATTTTTTCGTCAAAGTTTTAGATCAATCAAGCAGAATGTTGCAAAAATTTCTAGTCAAGAGTCACGTGACCAGCATTCGCCTTCCGCGCCCAACTACAAAACGAGCTTTTCTTGCGGGAGATGGTTAGATTAAAACAAATTTTGAAGTGCGTTGTATCGCCTGAAATCTTTTGAATGTGACGACATTACTTCTTGATAATTATTCTTACCAATGTTAAGGTCCATAATAAATAAAATATCTGATTTAGGTAATTGTAGATGTCTTTTTGAAGGAGTGCATTCTGCTGGCGTATATGATATCATTCGAATCATCCGTTTGGGACCTACCACTATCATTATAGGTGCGTACATAATGTGATGTGAATAAGCAACTAACAATGCGCTAAATGTGCTACTACTAAGGAAAATATTAATGTCACACTTCCTCTATCCATTACTGAAATTCTTTAAAGGAAGAAGTTAAACATGAATGGCAAATGCAATGGAATCTATCAAAAAACACTGGTATTAAGAATATAAAGAATATTGTTTCCTTTCAGTATAAGTCTTGGAATATACCAAGATGGCAAGAAATAATAATTAATAGGCTTCGACTTGGTTCTTTGTCCCATCTTAAAAGTTATCGCCATAAAATTGGTAAAGAAAAAGATGGTCTATGTGACATTTGTCTTGTGTACGACGATGTTAATCATTTCTTGTTAATTTGTAAAAAGTATGAAGATAGTAGGAACAGTTTGCAAAGACGTCTAAATTACACAACACAACAGATGACACTTAAAAACATACTTAACGATAAAGCTAATTTGTCACATGTAATACGCTTTATGTATGATTGTGGCATTAAGTTATAGGAAGGAAAGTATATCTTAAAGAGATTAAACTTTACCTGGAAGTTTTCAATTATGAAAAGGGCTATACAACTCAATACATTCTATGTGATATTTTTAACATGGTAATATTATTCATGAGTACTCTGTACTAGGAAAACTTATGATATTTCAAATTGTTACTATAAATTTGAGACACATCATTTGGAGTTTAAAAAAAAAAGTGAATGTCTTCCTTAAGACAACGATCAAGTATGTTGGGTAGAATGGACGACCTTTGGTCCGTGCCTGAGTTATCTTAGGGGGCCTTAAGTCCCTGATTAGCTATATACATAACATACATTGTAAGAGCTGATAAGATGGCACATTAGATGGGTTAGGGGATCCGTACCATCTACCCAACAGAAAGTTCGTCCAAAACATCCAAAAGAAGGTAAATTGCATACATAAATATCATTCGTTTTTAAGTTGTTTTAAAGTAATTCTACTCATGGAATTTTATGTACTATGGATATTAAACTCTATTACAAATTAAAACACAAAACATGCACTCTGCTTTACAAAGGAAAATGTTATACATAAATGAACCGGGCGCTGGGGCCTATGGTGGATTTTTATCTGCTGTAGGTCATCGGTTGGACTCTCACTCCTCTCACAATAGATCATGGTATATTTTTCATCACGATGGTCTGTGGTTGTTGTCTGGTCCTTCTCGGCTAGTCATTGGGAGTGGCTAGGTTCTAGCTCTCACCCAGTTGGCTAGTAACTCAGTAACTCGGGAATGTTTATAACATATCGCCTTCTTTAAATATGTAATATGGAAAATACTTTTATATTAAACACATGTGTTTTTATTAGGTCATAAGTGCCTTTTCCTTAAACAACAACAACAACTTTGTCATAGATCTTCAGGGAACCCTTTCGAGTGTAAATATAAGAACAGTAGGAGTATTTTTTGAATAGATTAAAATTTACAGCAGAACAGATGATACTTACAAATATATTTTAAGATAAACCAATCTTTCACATATAATATCATACTTGATATTAATCAGTAGGAAATAATTGTAAATAATTACCAGAATTTGTAAATATTGTTATTATATCAGAAAGTTGTTAGTAACTTCAATCTCTTTTGTGGTTTTAAAGACTTTAAATATACATGTACATAGGTTCATAAAGGACTATCTTATGACCACACCTTACGACCAATGTGACGTCTGTTTTTACAGTGACTGGCACACAGGACCTTTTTGTGTCAAAGGTGCCATAATACAACAACAACAACAACAACAACTAACAATGGCAATGTAAGTGTGATAGAGAGAGAGAGAGAGAGAATGCGAGGTGAGTGAATGTTTACGTAAGGGGTCAATTATTGCGGAATGTAGAAAGTACCGACAACAAACATAATCTTTGTGCACACCAAAGAATAAGGAGTGATGTGCGAAAATCTGAGCGTACGATGTCAGAGTCGAGAAATACGTGAAATAACACTAGCCCTGATCCCTCTGTGCATGATTTAGATCACTTGAAATGTTTTAGCCCGCACCGATCTCTCACACAAGCCATGTGATGTTCGCTCATGCGTTTCGCAATACACACAGAGAAGGCAAATGATCGTTTCACCCCCAAAATGACCATTATGTTTTTATTGAAATCAAAGACGCAACAAAAGAAGCGAAAGTAATTGGTTGTATGTATAGACCCCCTAATACTGATAGTTCATCCTTAATGACAAACTTAATTCTTGTTTTGCAGTACTTGAAAAGGAAAAGAAAGATATTTATATGATGGGTGATTATAATATTAAATTGCTTAATTATCATTCACATGCTAAGACAAATTATTTTTTAAAAAGTATGTTCACCTATAATTTGTACCCTGTAATATCTAAACCTACACGAATTACTTCAAGATCTTGTACCCTAATAGATACTATCTTTATGAATACTTTTCATGAAAATATAGAGAGTGGTTTGCTGTATACTGATATTTCTTATCACTTTCCAATATATTGCTTGATTGAGGTAGCAAAAACAGATCATCAACATGTATTTGCAATAATAAAGTGTTTAATTACTCCCAAGAGAATACAAGAATTCAAGAAGTTATTACAAACTGATTGGTCAGCCATTTATACGAGTAATGGTCCGAATGCTTGTTATAATTATTTTCTCAATACATTTACTACCTTGTATGATAACTGTTTTCCTTCTATAAATAAAACCACTAGTAAAAAAAAAGTTAGGAACCCGTGGATTTCAAATGCCTTATTAACTTCCATTAACAAGAAAAATCGCCTGTATAAAGCATATTTACATAAAGCAAGTGATAAATCCCGGCTAAAGTATTCTGTGCACAAAAATAAACTTACATCTATTATTAGAAATGCTAAAAATCAATATTTTTGTTACGTATAAGGGTAATATGAAAAAACATGAGATTAACAATATACTTGGAAATAAAAAACAAAATATTATTCCGAATGAAATGTATTCTGGTAATAACAAATTTTCTTCACGTGAACGGATTGTTGAAGAGTTTAACTCTTACTTTGTTGATATTGGTCAGAAATTATCAAATGTCATTCGAGCTGTACCTAACTCATTTAAAAATTATTTGAGTTCAAACTATGTTCCATCATTGTTTCTAAAACCAACCTCTGTCTATGAACTGATAAAGATTTGTAATTCATTTAATCCATCCAAAGCCTGTGGTAATGATGATATATCTCCAAGGGTGGTAAAAGAGTCACTATCTTGCTTTGTTGAACCACTGTGTAATATATTCAATAAATCACTTTCTACAGGCGTCTTTCCAGATTCATTGAAAATTGCTAAAATCGTACCCATATTTAAGAAAAAATGTACTAAAAATATAGATAATTATAGACCTGTTGCCATTTTACCTATATTCTAAAAATTATTGGAAAAAGTAATGTATAGTAGACTATATAATTTTCTCTCAAAGTGTGATATATTGATTAACGAACAATTCGGGTTTAGGAAAAGCCACTCAACTACTCATGGTGTGTTGAATTTGTCACATTATATTATAAATGAATTAGATAAAGGTAATTTTTGTATAGGGTTATTTATGGACCTTTCAAAGGCGTTTGACACCATCCACCACCACATCCTTCTTGATAAATTATTGTATTAGAGGTATAGCGTTGAACTGGTTTAGATCTTCACGGATAGAAAACAGTACGTGATGGTCGATGGTGTCAATTCCAACTTAAAAGTGTTAGCATGTAGGGTTCCACAGGGTTCTGTATTGGGACCTCTCCTGTTCTTGATATATGTTAATGATATCATAAAAAGCTCAAGTGTGTTTCGTTTTTCATTATTTGCTGATTATACTGTAGTTGCCTTATCCCATAAAAATATTCATACACTCGTATCATTAGCTAATTTTGAATTACATAAACTGGCCTCTTTGGTTTCAGAATAACAAATTACTTCTTAACTATGAAAACACAAACTATATATATTCTATTTCGTTCAAAGAACAGGAGAGTTCCCGAAAACCTTGACCCTATTGTTGTAAACAACACCACCCTTCAATGTGTCCCATCTTTATCATTTCTTGGTGTTGTCATTGACGAGTTTCTTGACTGGAAGGCCCATATCAATAATCTTATTTTAAAAGTATCGAGAGGTGTCGGTGTATTATCAAAATTAAAGTATGTTGTTCCATACAATGTATTAAAATTTGCTTTATAATTCAATAGTATTACCACATTTGACATATTGTAATCGTTTGGGGAAATTCATATTTATCACATTTAAATAAAATAAAAGCGCTTCAAAGGAAAGCAATTCGCATAATAACACATTCAAATTACAATTGTTCTAGTAATCCCTTATTTGTACAAATGAAAGTTCTCCCATGCAGTTCAGGAATTAATAACTTTTAACACCCTAATATTTATGTATAATTTTCATACTGGAAAAATTCCACAAATCTTTAAAACTATGTTTGTAAGCAATTCGTCTATTCATTCGCATAATACAAGGCAAAGATTGCTATTACATAAACCTCCTGTACGAACAACCCAATCTCTAAATTCATTTTAATATTCATTATAATATCAGGTCAAGTTCTACTTTATCAAGATTTAGGGTATTGTGTATAAGGGAACTTTTTATAAGCTTATTGTAACTGAGTAGAACCATTTCCATCTTCTTCTTCTCTCTCTCTTTCTCTCTTTCTCTCTCTCTCTCTCTTTATCCCTATTGTATCTATTATGTGTGTGTGTTTAGATTGTGCATGTGGGTGTGTGCTTATTATGTGTGTATGTGCGAATGTTGACCAACCGATTTCATCCATTTAATCTCATTTTATGTAAATGTTATATATTACTCTATCTTATTTGTAATTGTATTTTGTTGGGCCCCAACTACAAGCTTTGCCTCTAATGTCAATAGCCAGAATTAAAATCAAATGACGGCATCGGGGTATCAGTATCATAGGCCATATTCATCAGGTTTAACGGATTAACGATATCAAGGATGATCTTTCAAAATGATTGTTCTATAATGATCGTGGTTCTACATAGTTCTACATCATCATTATTTGTGGTTACATTTTATTGTCGATGATTCATTTGCGAGCAAGTGAAGCGATTTTTTTTGTTCCATCAGTTGATTCTGATCATAACGGGAGGATGTATCGTGACCGCGGCTGAATGAAACAGCTCAGTTCTTGCTGGTCTGGGCACGTCTTGAGCAGCTTTCGTACAGGCCTGTAGGGCCTACGATAGTCTCAGTTCAGACACTCGGTTACGCATTTCGACTGACTTAGGGTTTGTGCCTGCAACAAGGCTGCAGCCGTGAAATAGATTTTTCACCTATATATTCTCCTTTTGCAACTGGCACTTGTTTTCCTCTGGCATTTTTACCTCTGGAATTTTTACCTCTGGCATTTTTATCTCTGGCATTTTTTCCTCTGGCATTTTTACCTCTGGCATTTTTACCTCTGGCATTTTTACCTCTGGCATTTTTTCCTCTCGACTGGCATTTTTTCCTCTGGCATTTTTACCTGGCACCGATTTTTGCGGGGGGGGGGGGGGGGGGAGGGGTTCAACAATTGAAAAAGTGGACCTATGTGCGCCAAGCAACCGAGTAGGGGTGGCGGGTGGCGGGGTCAGGGGGCGTGCCTCTCCAAGGGTATGGGCACGAGCGTATATATATTGTCTTTGACAACTCTTGTGGAAATAAATACAATGAGAGAATAATG
Source organism: Heliocidaris erythrogramma (assembly GCA_025617745.1). Classification (NCBI taxonomy): domain Eukaryota; kingdom Metazoa; phylum Echinodermata; class Echinoidea; order Camarodonta; family Echinometridae; genus Heliocidaris; species Heliocidaris erythrogramma. The sequence continues at coordinate 14,277,023 of CM046859.1, forward strand.
GTTGCGTAACTTAAATCAAAGTTCCCCAGAGCTGTCCATGGCGATAGGGCAGTGACGTGCCTGAAAATTGTCATAACATTGAATATTCATGGACCTCGGAGTCGCTGCATGGAACTGTCCGGTTTATAAGGTTTGCGAGCGAGCGAAGCGAGCGAGGAAAAATGCTCTTTACTTTGCTGCTGCTAATTTCAATATAGAAAGTGGACCTAACGAGTATTCGGGTGCCATGGCGATATGGCAGCGACGTACCTGAATATTGCAGTATTGCTATGGAAATATTCATATTCAATACCTCGCTGCCTGAAGCTAATTTCTAAGATTTGCGAGCGAGCGAAGCGAGCGAAGAAAAATGAACTTTAATTTGTTGTTGCTAATTTCAATATAGAAAGTAAGTTAACCATAATATCTGGGCGCCATGGCGATAATAAGGCAGTGACGTGCCCGAAAATTGTCATAACATTGAACATTCATGGACATATTACAGTAAATACTGTGGAAATATTTATGGTCCTCGCTGCCTGAAACTATTTCAAAGTTTTGTGATTAAAGCGAAGCGAGCGACGGAAAACATATTTTACTATCTCCCAAATAATATTTCCAAAACGCCCCAAGTGTTATATTGGGGTATCTTGTTATTTCTCATTATAGTTTTCAAGAAGTCGATGTTTTATAAAATACTCACATGGCACTTCGGTTGAACAGGCTATATTATAGGTCCATAATTATAGGGCCTGGAGTACTCCATGCAACTTGAGAGCGGAAGTGAACAGACACAATAAAACATACACATCTCTCTCTTTTCCAGTATGGTTTCTATATTTCACTATTATATTTCATTACCACAGATTTAATTTGTCTTATCATGCTTATCACTGCTTATCTTCCCATGTTATCTTTGTACGATGTTTTTAGCAATCTATCTCCTTCATATTTTAAGGCTTTCCTGTCCAATCTAACACTTTTTAAAGATCAAAATGCATCATTGAGCACTTAAGTTTCGTCCTATAGTCTGATAGGAATCAATCAATAATCATCCAAATGTCAAATGTCAAAGATAGTTTATTAAAATGTCATTCAACATGTTCATTTTTTTTCGTCAGATTTCATTCGAATTCGTCCGACCTTGCAATCAGCTGCAACATTTTATCATCAAATCCACCTTTGGGAGGTCGATTTCAAGAAATTGTCATTCAAATTCGTCACATAGTCAAGACCTTACAACGACCGGGTGACGATTTTGAATACCTCTTTCAGTCTTTGACAAAATCGATAGCAAAATAAAAAATAAATTCCGAGAATGAATGGCCAAAGACGTATATTGACTAGGCCTTATTAATGGATGTGCAATGTTATGAAGTTGCAGGACAAAAGCAAATAAAATTGACTGGAAACCCTATTATCTCACATTATTTTCCACATTCTTTCCGCTCTCCCCTTTTACGTAACCCCCTGTGCGCCCCTCCTCTATCTAAGCCAGTTGGTATGGAAATATTTTTAAAATTTTAACCTAAACATCACTATTCTGTCACTTTGGATTTTTAAAAAATATTCGAACCCTCTGAACCCCCCCCCCCTCCCCCGTTACAGGCATGTCATGGACCTACTACAAATAATTCTTTGAATGACGCCTTGAAAAAATCGATTGCAACATGGTATATTGGTAAAACGTACAAAAATCGAAAATGAATGGTGAAAGACGACATTGATTAATTATAGAATTGCCAGATTAGGAAGATACGGGACAAAATCGAAATGAAATGTATTAAAATAGACAGAAAGATCGCTATCTTATCACGTTATTTTCCCCTCTCCATCACCTCTCCCCTCGCTTATACTTTTTTTTTTCTCAAGCGGACTTCTGCTCGCCAACGGGGGGGGGGGGGGGGGGGGGGGGGGTTCGTTCGAACCCAATGACCCCCCCCCCCCCCCCCTAGTTACGGGCCTGGAAGAAGAGGAAGAAGAAGGATGAGAAGAACGGGACTATAATCTGTAGAAGAAACCTCATAACCACTGTAACTTAGACCAGGTTTGTGAATTGCAGCCCCTGTTAACACATAAATTCAAATGATGCCAGTGCAGGGGCGGCGGAGCGTCTTTCAAAGTGGGGTGGGGAGGGGGAGGGCACCAGCCAAAAAGGGCACTTTTGGAGAAAAAGGGGGCACCTACAAAGGGTGAACATAAAGCAAAAACAGGGATCATTTTGTGGCATTGGTACAGTCTAGTTAATACGTAATCAACTTCATCATCGTTTCTTTCATTGTGGTTCTGGATACTCCTTCAACTTCAATTGGCAGTTGTGTGTAATTGTCAAATGATTCATGTGCGAGCAAGCAAAAATTTTCAGACTTTTCTCTAATGCTGAAGTCCTTGGGTTGTGCAATATTTACAGCGATATAATGAAATTGACAAGAGCAAATTAATTTTTGGGGAATATCTAATGATCCTTTTATTCGTACATTATTCCTGTGTTGTTTTTTTTTACATCGATATCAACATACTCCATGCAATCTGCTTGATTTCATTACTACATAAGAGCGAGCGGGTTTGGGGAAATTTTTAGAAAGTATTGCCCTTATACTTGGTGTTAATTATGGGCACATTCGAGTGAGGGGCAGTGTGTCCATCATGCCTCCAGCTCCACTGCATTTCATTGTAGTTGTATATTGATAGGGGAGAGAGGGATGAAGTGGGACAAGAGTCGTGATTTGGCACTCTTTGCTTTGTAACTTCAAAAATATTCATTGCAGCCTCTTCATTTTACAAGGTTAAATAATATCAATAGTAGGCTAAAAACAAGGTATTTGACAGTAGTTGACACAATCCATATTTTAGTTTTTATGCAGATAGGTACTTGAACGGGGTGAAGTGGGACACCATGGAGGTGAACTGGGACAGTAATAGGGATGAAGTTGGACAGTCGGGGAGAAATTGGACAAAACTCTTGAAAATCACACTTTTTTCTGGTAGTTTTCTAAAATAAGTGATGGGAATGTTAAAAATAATAATTACTTTAACAAACTTGCTTAAGGGTCACTTGTAAAGTTTACTTTAATATTCATGCCCATTTAAAAATATCCATATTTCATGAATTGCCCACTGTCTTCAATAATATATTTACAGTAAATAATGAAATCCATCATTATCCCACTAGACACATCAATCTGTATCACTTGCCCAAACTCGTACTGCATTAACCCAGAATACTTTTTCATTTACTGTTCCTAAATTGTGGAATTCCTTCCTTCCCTTTAAATATACGAGACAGTATAGGTCTGAGTACACTCAAACGTAAATTGAAAAGAAAAATCGCTAATTACTCTTTATGGACATTGATCCTCAATGATGATTTTTGTTTACTTGTGTAGTAAAATCTATAGACTAAATAAAACCTTCCAGATCCTGCCCGTCTGCCACTCCCTCATTAACCACCACCTGTCACATTGTCCTTCTAGTTCCGTCTTTTGTATGCTTTCTCTCCGATAGAAAGTGTGTTATGTTTACGATTTGCTTGCTTTCCATGGCCATGTATCTGTCTTCTTCTCCCCCCTTTTGGGGCATGTTATGCATGATTGCCCAGTCTAGTTTTTTATGTATTGTATTTATGACTTACCCTTTGCCAGGGACCAGCGCTTCTACAAGCTCTGCTTCTGCGCTGGTCTCTGTTTTAATTCTCATTTTCATGTAATTAACATAGTCTTCATTGTTGTTATTTTTCATTCTTACAACTCAAACGTTAATGCTTTTTATTTTGCTTGTAGTAATCAAACATATTTCTGCACTTAGTTTTGTTGTCAATCATTTGTATATTGTTAATTGCGCTATAGTTATTGTTATATACTTTGAAAATAAAAATGTAATGAAATAAAAACTAAATCTGAAATCTGAAATTTTGTAAATTTTAACCTATATTTCGACGGTTTGGGGCAAAAATGAATAAATGTTCACAATATTTCAACACTTTTTTAATTACACCCAAGTTTGTCTGAAGTAATATGAATGATTTGTAAAAAGGAATTGACCGATATGACTTTTCACGATTTTTATGAAGACCTAAATATATTTTCATATTATGTCTATGGATTATGCCTAATAAAAGCTCATTTTCCTTACATATACAAAAAGTAACCGGGTAAACTGGGACAAGATTTCCCAATTCACCCCGACAGTAAAAAAAAAAACAACTTCAACAAATGCCTGCAAAATATTAATGTTAGTATTTATCGCTAAAAATATTATTGCAAATTATGCGGTCATAAAAGACTTATATGCTCACTATAGCCAAGTGGTATAGTCTTGTAAAATATTTGACAATCGATGATGAAAAATTGAAAAAAATGTGGTCAAAAATATAAGTGAAAGACAAACCTACAAGCAAAATCGCAGTGGAGCTGTGAATGTATTTGTGAACATTGATAGTTAAGACCTTTCGTAGGATTCAAACTAATTTATAAAAGGCTAATTATCTTTTGAGTTAGGTGGGGTCCCAGTTCTCCCGCGTCCCAGTTCACCCCGCTCTCCCCTATACCTGTTACTATATGCCGCACCAATTCTTTGAAGCTATACATATATGCTTCTCGGGTAAGAAACAGTGGGAGTATAAGTAAAAGGGGGCACTTATCAGAATAGGAAAGGGCGCTTATCAGAGGTTCAAAGGGACATAAGAAGGGAGAAATGGACACATATTATGGAGAAAAGGGGGCAATCATTATATTTGAAAAGGGGCAATCATCAGAAAGAGAAAGGGGCACCCATCCGAAGTAAAATTGCACTTATCAGAAGGAACGGAGGACACTTATTAAAGATAAGGATCCAGTTATCAGATCTGAGAAGGGGCACTTATTAGAAGGAAAATGGGCACTTATCAGAAGGGGTAAGGGCACTAACTAGAAAGGAAAAGGGGCACTTTTATTAGTATCGTAAAAAGGGCACTTATCAGAGAGTAAGAGGCTTTTTTCAGAAATGAATAGGCACTTCAGTGAAGTACAGTGTACTCGGAAAAGTGGGGGACACTGTGCCCCTGCCCCCCCCCCCCGGAGCGCCGCCCTTGTGCTATTGCTAGAACTTATTTTTCATGACTTGTTTAATTATTTCTCACTTTTAACACATTCATGAGCCTAGTTTGTGTGTGCCATTGTCTTCGCCTAGCGCTAGATATAGCTCTCTGTCACGCCCCCACGCTCCGTTGTTTCTCTAGCTCTGATCATTTCGAACACTACCACTCGTAGGTCCATGCTCTGATGGAGCTAGCTGCAGGACTCTCAAGATCGGTGAAGCGCGGCGCCACGCCCCTGGCCTGGCCCATAGCCTGGTCTTTGCTGCTGCTATGCTCGCTATATAGACGCGACGATCACACTCCCTCGATTTAACTCAGCTTGTAGCTCGAAGTCGAACGGTGAACCGAGAATCTACAATCGAGCTATGTGCCTACACGTATTCAGCGTTATTTATTATATAGAGAAGAAGACTTTGTAGAGCAACGATTGATCCACAAGAACCATACATATAGAGAGGGATATCCGTAATGATTAAGCATGTTTAGCGGCATGTTTTCAGTCTTAGGCTATATTATATAAATTAGAGAGTCATGATTCGACACATCACAAGAAAATTATTTTCACCCAAGTACTTAGTTTGGACAAATATAGCTTCAGGAGGAATCATTTTAACATGTGGAGATGCTATAGAACAATACCGGGAGATTTTAAAGAAAAGAAAACAAAAGAAAGTTCAACGATGGAGCATGAAACGAACAGGTAAGTAGAATATGGAGCTACCATATATGCAAAGCCAATGGCAACGTTCTCAGGCTTCTTTACTTTATCTTCAGTCCCATATGTTTAATGTTGGTTTTGAAAACAACAGCACGCACAGCACAGCACAGCACAGCACATGCAATAATGACGCTCAGCTCAGTATGGTAAAATTAAAAATACGACCACGATCTACATAGTCACAGATATATCCAGGGTTATAATAACCTCTCACAGCCGCTCACAGCAAAGCCTTAGGTCCATTATTGTTTTTGTTAGCAACTGGGTAAGTGAGGATCTGAGATGGAAAAGACAGACATGCATGAATCACAAGTACCGGGTACTAACGCACATGTATTCTTAACTATACACAGCGCTGTTGCGAAGCGACAGCGCTGTACAAGCTGGCCATTCAAAAGAGTTGCGAACCTTGACTACAAAATTGCGACAACATGCTTTTTGATTAAATTGCGTCGTCTGCCATGTCTGCCCACAGTAGCTGTACTATCAGTATCACCTCTGCCGTTTGCGAGACGAGATAGTACAGCTACTGTGGGCAGACATGGCAGACGACGCAATAAATCATCGTTTTTTGGTAAGTTGTAAGTTAACTAAATTTAAGTTAGGGAGCGCAATAAAGTAAAGCTTTAAGCTTGATTTGGTACTATAATTACTTCAAGAAAGGATGTAATTTAATCAAAAAGCATGTAGTCGCAATTTTGTAGTCACGGTTCGCAACGCTTTTGAATGGCCAGCTTGTACAGCGCTGTCGCGAAGCAACAGCGCTGTGTATAGTTAATGTATTCTTCAATCTTTAATGGCCTTGACCCTTCTAAAAGTTCTAGTCAACATGTATTTCCTACAATGGGCTTTATGTGCATTAGCATGGTCCTGGATTAGTCCAGGCTAGATCATACATTAAATGAGGAAGGGGAAAATATATTTAAATAGACAAATTTGTAGCAGAGTATAGTTGAAGAGTCCCTGAATCAGGTAATCTAGCAAATGTACATGTAACTTTGTAAGCAAATTAAATCCTGCTTAAACTATTGTCATTGAAATGAATGTGAATGTTTGACACATTCAAACATACAATGAACATGTACATGATATATGCTTGGGTGGGCCTATGAGTGTGTGTGATATACCTTAACCTTGTCCTTGGTTGTTGTTTTTGATACAGGCTGCATGTTCGCTATCGGGATTGCTCTTGGTCCATTTAACCACTACTGGTACGTTTACCTTGATCGCTTCTTTCCAGGCATCGCAGCATCTACAGTTGCAGCAAAGATTGTCCTTGATGAAATGATTGCTTCTCCTGTTCTAACTATCTCATTCCTAGTTGGTAAGCATTAAGCATCCTTTTTTCTCACCTTAGAAAGTGGCAGATCCAAAGGGCAGGGTCACCGTTTTTGTTTGTTTGTTTGTTTGTTTGTTTGTTTTTGTGCTATGTGCAATGTGCAATACTAAACACACTTGAATACAAAGTAATGGTTCCTGGATTACCCAACCACCCAGGTACCCTAGACAACTCGACCTGGTCAAGTTTGTGCCTTGCTGGACAGCTTGACCTACTTTTTTTTCTCTCATTATTTTATAAAGTAAATCCATTCATTTTACAATAAATTGCCATTTAAGTAGTAAATAATAATTAAATGAAAACAGTGGCATTGGCAATTGTAGACTTTTTGAGACTTGCACTGAAAGACATGTAGGCCTACTGGTAGTTTTCCCTAGCTTGCACTGGGAATAATTTGATGAAGCATGGATCGCCAGAGGCTTGAGGTGAGTTGATTTGATGCCCCAGTAATCACTGTGATCAGGGATGTAGCTACGGTGGGCGGCAGTGGGCGGGCCCGCCCACCACTCACGTTTTCCGCCCGGCACTCTGGCTGAAAATCAGTCTCCCGCCCACCACTATTTCCCCAAACTTGATGTGTATTAATTGCCCCAAAACACACATATAATGCGCAGAAATGACCTTGTTGTGCTTTGATATTGACCATAAATATTATTTCTTGACTTGACTTGTAAGTATAATACCATCGTATAACCTGAAACTAAAGTGAAAATTCAAATATAAATTGATCGTAATTCGAACGTATAGCTAGCTAGCTACGTATGCGCTTCCGGCCGCATCTCCGGCGGCGTCCGCGACCAAGGGGCCGGGGACATATCGTGTGGGGTTGGTTCGCAATAAGATGATTTCCTATTGCAAAGGCAGTCAAATTCACTCAAAGCGTCATTACTATACTTCGTGTGTAGAATCTAGGCAGTCATACACCTCAACACTTTCAAATACCACTGCACAAAAGTCACTAACATTCACTCAAAATCGGCATTTAATTTACAAAAACCGACACCAACATATACATGAAATACAATAAATTCAACTTACCGATGTTGGAAAAGGTAATTTCAAAAATGAAATCCGTAATTTACCGTCAATTATGGCGAAACGGGGTATTGGAGGTCATTGTGTACATTTCCTGATCGCCGCGAGCGCAGACATCTCCCCTCCAAAATTTGGTCATTAAAAATTCTGTCCTTATCGCACACACGTAAAAGTCCCAATTTTCTGCATGCGCGATCGTAGAGATCGATGGTTTGCACGCGATACCGAGTTCCTTTGTGGACAAAATTTTATTGGCCGATATTAGTCTAAAACATCGGCGGAATAAAAACAACATGCGATCGTCAAAAAAAATCTGCTGGAATTTCTTTGGTTTTGGACATGATTTTGACTTTGGATTTTGCTGGAAATATCAGAAGTTCTTCCTAACGGCAATTTGAGGTAGGAGTTAGATTTTTAAGAGCTGAATTTGATTGGAAGTATTTTAAATATCTTTTTCCTCCCCCATACCTTTAGTACATGCGATAGAAAATTCGTAGTATTTTTGCATTAGTCCCGCGCATGCAGTGGTCACTATAACCATTAAGTATTAGTATCAGTGGCATATCCAGGGGGGGGGGGGGGGCGCAACAGGCGCGCACCCCCCCCCCCTGTTGGCCGTCGTAAAAAAAAAATATAGCACTATATAGCACTATTTTGCATCTCAGCCTTCTTCAGAAGCAAAAATTTCTCTCACATGACGGCGAACAATAATTCCTGGCGCCCCCCCCCCCCCCCTATTGGGAAATCCTGGATACGCCGCTGAGTATCATGGTTTGGTCAAGTTGTGGGCCCAAAAAAGGAAAGTCGTTACAAAGTGAAAGTGAAGCTGACTTAGGTAAGTAAGTACTAAGTAGTACAGCTGAATGAATGAAACAACACAGCTATATTTTGTTTTTTATTGCATTTAATTCATTATCCATTTCACACATTTTATTCAGTATAATGACATTGTACTGTAGTGTTATAATGATAATGCAGTATGAATTTGTTTCAGTTACAGCCATTCATGTGTGACTCTTTTAAGTCATTTGGGTATCTAGAAATTGGGATTGTGGGCCTTAAATATTGTATAAGGCAAAAGCTTAGGGGGCGCTGCCCCTGTACCCCCGCTGCGGCGTTGCCCGGTCGATAGTCGTGAAGCTGAGTTCGCTGCGCTCACTCCACACCTATGCTCCACACGCAGGTCAAAGTCAGTGAGGTTGCACCCACCACTAAAAATGCTCTAGCTACAACACTGACTGTGATGATAGAAATAACCTTGTATGTAATGTATCTTTACATTTCAATATAACCTTTCCATTCCCTAGGTGAAGGTTTTGTAGAGGTAATTACAAGGTATATTTCTATCAGTATAGTGATTCTTGGGGCATAAAATCAACTTAAATCAACTTAAATCAACTTGGGACTTAAAATCAACTTACCACAAATGTGAGCTTCTGGTGGTAGGTCCATTATAAAATTTGTGAAAAAAAAAATCATATCATTTTGCAAGGGAAAATGTAAGTTAATTTCTACCAGTGCAACTCTCAAAAAACCACAAAATTTTGCCGTGTTAAATGTCATGACTGTATAAATTTAATCATAATTTACCACTTACACATGTAGATGGCAATTTATTTGCATTTGAGTGAATTTATTTCATAGAGTCATGAGGTAAAAAATTCATCTAGCTATCCGTATCCACCACGTTGAGCTGTACTGGGTTGATGGTCACGTTATCAGGGTCAGGCTGTCCGTTGGTTGGGCTGTATGGACCCCCAACCTTTTTCTTCAGTTACAGTATGATATTTGACCATTCACTTGTGTAACAAATGGGAACTGTCTGATTCTGTCAGATTATCAGTAAAGATGATTACAACCATCTCCAGTTGATCATGCACTGATAAAGCGAATGCTATGAAGCATAGAGCAATTTATCTTGAAGAGTCCACCCTGGTATTAAATTGATGTGAGAAAAGTGAGAGTAGATAAGTGAAAGTTTGAGCAAAATCTGAAAAGAGACAAGAAAGTTATGAATATTTAAGGTTGTTATTAATCAAACATGTTTTTTGTGAGCTCCTCTCTCATTTGGTCTGTACAGAAAATTTAATAAATTTTCATTTTCTTAGTTGCTGATGAAGGAATACATTTGTTTCCTACTGGTTTTTGTGTAAAAACAAACATGCAATGGTTCTATATCTAGGTTGCATTTAATGCAGGACAAAAGGGAGAGGAGCTTACAAGATACGTGACAGAGTGGCAAATTTGTGTCATGATTGATTTACAACTTCAAAATTCATAACTTTGTTTCTTTTTGGATTTTGCTGAAATTATCATTGATCTCTTTCTTTGATTTATCTGCTTCTTTAGAATCCAACGACATTAATGTCTAATAAAAAAAAATGAAAAACAAGTTTAGCTATTACGGGTAGTGCCTGAAACTGAAATATTTGGAATTTTAGTTCAAAAGTGGCACTGCACATACAAAGTTAAACTTAAGGAGAAAGTTCAGTTTTTGAGCAAATTTTGGAAAATAATATTTTGGTCAAAATGTTGACATATAAACAGTATTTCCCCCCAAATAAGTATGTAAACGACATAAATTCAATATTCTGCCCTGAGGTCTATACTAAATGGCGTGCCCATTAATAAAAAAATCATTATTTTTTCTGCAGGAATTATATTATTCCTTCACTTACTACCAGTCTACCACAACCACCAGAACATACTTTAAAAAAAATGTTTAAACCGTACAAGTGCAAGTGTACAAGACTCAGTGTCCAGTAGGGAGGTGGCATTTGTTTTCTTTAATATGCCCAAAATTTATACAGTTTTTATTCATTGTTTTGTAAATAACAGTCATGAGAAACATTCCTCTGAGTGAGGTATATTTGCCAAAATCTTTTTTTTTGGTCAGTACTTTACTCAGATGGACACCAAGTTACTGTATACTGTACAATACGATTTGGAATCCTCCATAATAAATGACCCGCAACTGTCTTATCAAAACAGCTGAAGGTCAGAAAATTTTAACATTTGCCTGTTACCCAACAAGCATGATTTCCATGCTGTTGAAATGAGTTTAGTGTAAATTTCATTTTTGTCCATCAATGTTACACATGGATATTACCTTGATCTTGAGCCATGCACATGAGTAATCCTGTATAATCCTTGTATGTAATATATGGTCTCAATCATGCATGAACATTCAAATTAAGAGTGACACCAAGTGTGAAACCGGTTTTTGTCTTCCTTACTTGTAGGTCTGGGTTTATTTGAAGGGAAGCCGCTCTCAGACTGTGGCACAATGGTTAAAGAAAAGTTTCCCACCATTTGGTTGGTAAGTGAATGTTTCATGGAATGGAATGAGGAACTAAATTGCCAGCATACTTGTGCAATGTATGTAAGGCCAAATATGATATTAATAGTTTCTAGTCCCTATGAGCATCTGTTTTCAGGCACCTCAATCACTTTCATTCTCAAATTAAAAGAACAAAATACATGTATATGGCTGCATGCAAATTGCCCTTTTTTGTTTCACATAAAAGTAAAAGTGAGTTGTTTTAATCATTTTTAAAACTCAAACATATATTTACCAGAAATATTTGGGTAAAAATAAGGGATTACAAAACAATTCAGTGAAATAAGGCCTCACACACACTCATTTGCATAAAATAGAAATAAAAGTTAAAAAAAACTTTGATGCAGTCCAGCATTTATTAATCAAGATTTTTCTTTCATGTCCTCACACCACTTCAAAAGCTGTCCCTTTTAAAGTGAGTGAATCATGTTTTTTCTTCAAGAAATTAATAGGCACGAATTAAACCATAGCATTTTAGTGTCTCCTTTCAGTGACTTTTTATTTTATCTTTAGATCCAGAATGCTCTGAATTACAAAGTATACATGTGCTGAAATTGCAAAATTAAAAACCGCTGGAATTTGAGTCCATTTCTCTTGTAGTACATTGTGGCGTTCATGAATCAGATCGATTTAATTGAAAATAATAATTGAAGTCTCTTAATTGGCAATGCGGAGTGAAATTTAAAATCGTTAGTTCATTTGATATACATTTTTATTTTATTTGAAAGAATGGCAAATACAAATGATTGATGCCAAACTGTGGAGGAAAAGATGATTCATCTAGACCTTTCTAATACTACCATGTGGGTTTATTATTAGCGTTGATGAGTAGTCAATTATCATGCTCATTTCATATCTTAATTCCTTAAGCAATGATACATGTAGGTTCATTTCTCAATAAGTAATTTCAAGGAAATATTTCTATATTTAAAATCATTGCTAAATTTCATTAAGATCCATCCATCCATTCATCCATCTCTCTCTGAATTAGGTCAGTTAAGAAAATCATGATCATGTCATTCTAAATCATCAATTTCAAAGGAGTATTCTGATATCAATACTTCATGAAAATCATTTTAGCCATCTGTATGTCACTTAAAGGGGAAGTCCACACTGTTTAGTGCTTACAAGTTGGTTTTAAAGAAGCAGAAAAAATAAAGAGACAGATCAGTGAAGGTTGGAGCAAAATACAATAAGAAATAAGAAAGTTATGAATTTTTGAAGTTGTAGTCTATCAAACACAAATTGGCAACTCTGTGACGTATCTTGCAAGCTCCTCTTCCATTTGCCCTGTACCCCTCAAATCATCAATTTCCATTTTCTCTAAATAAAATATTCAATCATACGCGCACCTTAGACATAATCATTGCTGATATGTTTTTACACAAAACCTGTATTCATGAAACAAATCTATTCCTCCATCAAAGACTAAGAAAATGAAAATTCATGGGATTTTCTGTACTGAGCAAATTTATGGGAGAAGAGCTCCAAGATACGCCATGGAGTTGCCAATTTACGTTTGATTGATACAACTTCAAAAATTCATAACTTTCTTATTTCTTATCGGATTTTGCTCAAACATTCACTAATTCTGTTTCTTTCATTTTTTTTCTTTTATTCAAATCAACTTTAATAATACCAGGGTGGACTTCCCCTTTAAGAGAATCATACATGTACACCATGTACCTGTTTACATTCATAATAATACATCATCAGCAAATTCTTGATGAAATATTGGCTTTTTTCATCGCTACTGTGTTGTAAAATGAAAAAAAAAATGTTTTTTGTTGCAATATTTCACCTAAAAAAGTATCAATCTCCATTATAACATTACAGTCTCAAAATACAGTATGATTTCATGGGCTACGTCAAATCACCCCTCCGCCCCCACGCACACACACACACACACCCACACACACACTCTGAACGCTTTGCACACTTGCATTTTCACAAATCTTGTATCACATACATGTATATCCAAATAGTTTGATTCCAAAACATTTTATATATTTTCTTTTAAGAATTTATTAAAGAGAAAATTGAGCAGTTTCTGATTCCTTTAGTTTGCTTGGCAATGTTTCCCTGATGCCTAAATTTAAATGTGATGTTGAAATGATATGCTCTTACATAACTGTGCACAACTGTTTGTGAGTGATCTATATTTCTCTCTTTAGAGGCATATTGATGCATGAATTGTGCGTGTGTGATCTTGAACTCTGATGACCGTGATAGCAAAGATCAATTCTGAAGTGCTGCTTAGTAAATAGTGATTATTTTGCACCTTTGTTTCGAAGATGGATCTTATTGTGTGGCCACCTGCGCAATGGATAAACTTCAGGTGCCTTCCATTCACAGGTCGTGTTTTATTTGTCAATACTGTGGACACGGCTTGGACCATGTTCCTTTCATATTTCACTCATAAAAAGGGTCATAATGACCATGACAGGGAAGATCTCTGAAGGTAAGGAGAGATGAATAAATATATGGTTCCAGTACAGGGAGGATTATTAACCTCATCCCTCATAAACCCACATGACATGTTTTTTTCCTGCACACCACCTTTCCTCTATATACAACATTGATCTATATACCAATTTATAGGTGGGGGCGAAAATGTGGATCACGAAAATGAAAAACGGAGCTTCTTTATCAATAGACCGCTTCGGTAATGTATGCAGATTTTATGTATACCTTTTAAACAAAGCCGGAGGCTTACTGGACATAGCAACAAGTAATGTACATGTATGCACACTGGATTCCAAGCATTGAGGCTCATTTATAAAAAGCTAGTTAATGGAATAGCTCGTCACTAGGTGCTCGGAGAAGAAATGTGCGTACATTTGCATACATTTGAATACATTACAGAACCGGTATATTGTTGCTATGTCAGACAGTCATTTGCAAGCTGATAGTTGACAGCAGCAAGTGTTATATTTGAGACAAATGTTCAAGGTACATGTAAAAAATACAGGCCCACAGTGAGCAAACTGAATGTTGGTATTGATGAAGCTCCGTTTTACTGTTAGTAGCTAAATTTAGCAAGTCAATTACATTGCATAAATTTGCATAATATTTTTTTCCTAAAGAGGATTTCTTTTCAATGAAAAACATGACAAACCTAAGTTGGCCTACTAACTGCTAATTGCTTATCTAAAATGCAAAAAGGAAGTCAGAACCAAAGTTCCCCCCCCCCAAATGCCATTTTGAGCATAGATTTGCGTATGAATGCGCATTTCATAAAGATTTTTTATTACAAGAGCAATGGTTGCTTTTAGGCTCATGCAAAGATTAACTCGTCTACTTGAGAAATATACTTAAAGTATTATAAATACCCAAATATCTTTTTTTTTTCTTGAAAAATCTATATTTTTGCATAAATTTGCATAAATTTGCATAAATTTAACAGAATGCTGACATCATTTGAATTCAGTATTAAAATTTCTCATGCAGTTTGCCTTCAGGTCATGAAACATGCCATTTTTTAAAGTTAAAGTTGGACTTAGGGGGTGAAATTAATTTTGCGCAACAGTATAATATTTCAATTTTGCATAAATTTGCATAATTAGCTTGGCAACAGCACAAAAAGTTACCCCAGGCCACCAATTATCATGTAGGGCCAAAATGTGGACCACGAAAATAAAAAACGGAGCCCTTTTTTCCATGTCATCCCATTGTCTATATGGAGGCCTGACATGATTGTTTCCTTACTATTCGATGTTATTGACTGGAAATTTCTTCTGATTTTATGGCAACCCTGTCTTTAACCCTACTCCTAAACGATATCTCTAATAGTGCATGCTTTGGAAAAAAGTTAGTTATAGGACTGAAGTTAGGGCCAGTGGTACATGTACATCTACATGTACATGTAGGACCATTTGGATCTCCGCACACGACTCCTTGCTAATGATTGTGGGTTCGTGTGGGACCTGTGACCTGAGCACAATGAAACATTTCATTTATGATTCTTTGTGATAAATAACCCAATCAGATATTTCCCTTTCTTCTTATGCATATATGCTTATGCATATATACATGTACTTTTTATGCTGCATGCCGTTAACCCTAAAAAGGCCGGGATATTTTGGGTATGCCACATCCGGCACGCACGTCGTCCACAACGTAATCTACAAAACTGTATAGTTATGCTTCGAAAAGATGTCACATTAATTATGCAAATTTATGCATGAAATCAAAATTTTGCTCTAAATCATTAAATAAAGCTCAAAAATGATTATTTTGGCCTAGACACCCTTTCCAGTATTCTTAGCAAATATACTTGAAAAAAATTCGGTATCAAAATTGATTTCTTATGTATTTCTTTGTTTTTTAAAACTTTTTTATTGTTTTTCGATGAAATTTGTCAGGGACCTTTGCGAACATAAACAGCATTAAATTAATTAATTTTAATCAGCAAATGTAAAAAATATTCATAGATTTCTAAATTTTGGCTGAAAACACATTTTGTATTGAAATTGTACATGTAATCACGTTTTGAGCAATTTTTGGTCTGACGTGCAAGTATGAAATGTTTAGTAACTTCGGAACCTCATGCCCGGACATTGCGAATTTGGTCTCAAAAGATGTGTGAGATTTGAAAGAAAAAAGTAATGAAACGCCGCGGCGACTGCTTTGAGCGTTGCGGACATATCGCGAGAAACGTCGGGGGGGGGGGGGGTGGATTCCACCCCGGCCGGCCCTTTTAGGGTTAAACATCGAAACTTTGATTTGGATGAAATGCTATTGGTACTCCTCTGCATGAGTTTGTCTCCTTGACTGATTTTATATAGTGCAACAAACCGATATGTATACTGAGCATCAAACATAAAAAAAAGGCTTTCTGTCCAACTTTTCTTTTCTTTGTTGCGTTTATTCCACTGATTTTTTGGTCCCATCAAGTGTATATCGAAAAGCCAATTTTTAAAGGTTTTGCACTCTTTCCTGTGTCATCAAAAGTGCTCTAAATCCAACCTTTAAAAGAAAAGAAAAAAATCGGTCGCTACGTGATCTCGCAAAATGATTTAAAAAAAAAATCAAATCTACCAAGAGCGTCGGTAAAATGATGCAAAGCATTCTTGGGGGAAGGGGTGGTGTAAGAGGTAAACACACCCATTGACCATCTGACAAGGCATAGTCAGACCCAACTTCGGAACCCCAAGCACAGGTTTTTACTCCGAAAACGGTGTATAGAGCAAGATGAATATTAGAGCCCTCATCGTTCAGTGCAAGACAGTGTGTACAAAAGGCATGGGGAAAATCCTGCAATGTCGACCTGCTGTTAATAATATAATTTTTTGAAAAATAATGCTGCGGATATATTTATTTCAAATGTTTGTCATTTGAAAGTCATTTCATATAGCAAATTATTCACAGATTTTGAATATAATTGACACGCAGCATTATTTTTAAGAATATCGTTGGCAAGTTGACTGCAAGATTTTCCCCATGCCTTTTGTTCACACACTGCCTCGCACTGAACGATGAGGGCTCTATAATCATACACCGTTTTCGGAGTACATATATCTGTGCTCAGTTTTCCGAAGTTGGGTCTGTCTATGATAGAGGAGCTTGCTTGATATCTTTTCAATTAGCACATGAACAGAACATTTCAGCTTGGGAGTCACATACAGTACCTCAGCTACTTGTAAAGCTCTTCTATTATGCCTTGTCAGACAGGTGAAGATAGACAATGGGTGTGTTTACATAGTCCTGACAATATGTTTTGGCTACTTTTGAGAATTCAATACATTTTTCACAATTTAATAACTTCTTGATAAAAAATACAATTAACACCAAATTAAATCTCAAGAAGACTATTATACTCGAAATTGTGATATGAAAATTTGAATTAAATTGAATAAAACACTTAAATTATGATAGTCAGAATACATGTACAGAGCAGTTTTGGGGACAAAGCATTATCAAAGGGCACTTTGGGGTTGGGGTTTCCATTTCAGAGGGTCTGACATCCCCTTCCCGATGGACAATTTTGTCAGTTTTTTATATTTTTGGAATGTACATCCATAGATCTTCCTTCGGACAAAATTTGGTCCCTGAGCTTCTAGGGGAAAAAAATTACCCCAATTTTTGGGGACCGTACGTTTGACACCCCATCCCGACCGAAATTTTTGTCCGTTTTTTCTGTTTTGTAAGTCATACTTCGTACTTCCTACTGACAATGTTTGGTGCATGGGGAGCTTGGGGGGGGGGGGAGGGAATCGACCCGACTTTAGGGCTTCTTTTGGGGGCTCCAGGGGCTCCAGGGGCTAAACCGATGGCTACGGTCAGGCTGACAACCTTTTTGTCAATGACTTACGGGGTCAAATCTTATGGGGTAAAACGGGGTGACTATTTCGGGACAGGCTCCCAGACTATAAAGAGAGTATGCAGAATACTTCTCAGATCAAACTACATTTCATATGACAACGCTTTAGAAAGACTGATTTGCCAACTTTGTTGAGTCGTAGAGAAAATTGTCTAAAAATGTGGCCATTGCATCTCTAAAGAAAACTAACAAATTCATATTTACGTATAATGCAAAAAAAAAAAAGAATCAAGAATTTACATGTAGAACTACATGTATGAGGTTCCATAATAGTGCTCTTCGTAATCTCGCACTCAGTTTTCATTATTCAAATCTGAACTTGTGCTGTCACACTGTTGCCTGTATCAAAATATCGAACGACTACCATCTTTGTTCTTAGTGTAAAAGTATGCATATATTTATTTACACCTGGTTTTATATCAATCTGAATATTTATTTTTATCTGTATAATATTTCCCCTCTGTTTCTCTTCATATGTTATACCTTTCAGTGTCTTTTTACCCCTCCTTTTATTGAATGCCTAATTTCTTTATTGCCCATATTAATTTCCTTATCCAGAAATACACCTTGTTTTTCTTCTTGACCTTTCACTTCTTCGTTAATTGGTATATATGCACTATTATGTAATATTTATCATAGATAGCAGTGAAATAAACATGCTCATGCCTGTACATACAATAATGTTTTTTTTAATGATTTTTTTTCAACATATGTATTTTATACGTATTCTTGTAATATTATTGATAAAACGTGCGTATAATTTTTAAATTATATTTTACAGGTTTTAAAATTGCATTTTGATTACTCTAAAACATTTATAAATGTATTGTTATGTACTGCCAAACATGTTTTTAATAAATATTCAATTGATAGACCTGTTCACAAATATATTCAAATTTTGTATATACTTTTAAAACAAAGGTTGTTCTTGACAGCCTGATAGGTTGTCAGAGGCTTGTCAGACATAGCAACAAGTAATATATACAACCTGGATTCCAAGTATTGTAGTTCATTCATTAATAACAGATTAATGGATACCTCGTTACTAGGTCCCCAGGAAAGAAACATTCATAAATTTGAATAACTTTGTGAACAGGTCTACTGAATTAAACTTTAAACATTTAAAAGGACCGATTACTCAAAATGTTGGATGCGGTTATTTGGCAGAACGATTTTACTATACAACAAGTGTACAAATCAGTAGCACTCGTCCCCTTTAAAACAAATGGAGTCAAGACCTTCATTAAGGCAAAGGATACCTGCTGCCTAATCAATGCTCTTCTTTGACATATTGTACTGAACATTCTAACGTACATTTAGATAATTGCATTGCTATGATGTGGCTAAATTAGGAAAATGAAATACACATTAAAACAAACAAAAAAAGACTTCACTTGCCCTTTGATTAGGTAAATTATATTATTAAAAAGGAATATTATTTGAATGGAAATACGAACAGTTACAGTGTATTATACATACATGTATGTGACTGGCCTAAGGAGAGAGAGTTTTGTTGGTTTTCTAAGAGACATGATATTCAGAAATTGCTGACCATCACATTTCTAAGAAATTACCCTGTCTAGAACATGTCAAAACAAGTAAACAAAGTTATCATATTCGAGAGAGGTACATGTATGAATATTTAACATGGGGATTCCGCTCCTCTTTATCAATTGTATGATAGCCACTGCAGAATACAACACTCTCATTGTCATTGCCCCTTGTTTTTTTATACTTGAACTTTCAGCTTGATCTGTGCTGCTGGCCTACTATCCAATGGATCAACTTCTACTACCTTCCTCCGCGTGCCCGCGTCATCTATGTCAACTCTGTCACTTTCCTATGGGATATGTTTCTCTCGTTTATGGTGTACGATTACAAGAGCGATCACGGCAATGAAGGAAATCCATCAGAAAACCAACAGAAATGTGCCTAATGTACCATATATATATATATATACACACACACACACACACAGTGTGAGTCAGAAAAATGTTACACTTTTTGAATTGAGTATTGTTTAAAAATGTGGGGCTAACAGAGTATTTTTAGCATGTATGGTTAGAGTACAGTATGTATTCTTTTGTTGTTTGGTAACATTTTTTTCAATGCTGCTGTTACGGTTGAGTGCACAACAGCCATTGTTTTATAAAAGATAGTCAAAACTAATTTGCACCAAGTCGTATGATTACCTGCTGAAACAGAGACAACATTCACACAAACAATGAGCGTTAAGTTTATGCATATGTTTAATCAAGACAAATAAACAAGAGAACCAATAAATAAATGATTAAATAAAGCCAGAAATCATAACATTCAGTGATCTTCACTGAAAATTTCTTTTTCATAGTCTTTTTGGGCACTTTAACATAGCTTTCAATCTTCCACATACATAGCGTCCGTTTCTCTTGATGCATTTCTGAGCTTGATGGAGCATCCTGCCATGGTCCTACGAAATGTCAGCCTGTCTTCTCGCAGATTGGTTGCTTCTGACGATTCGTTGCTGCAAGTCATCCAGGTCTGCAGATGGGCTACTGTACACCTTGGACTTCAGGAACCCCCGGACGAAGAAGTCCATTAGTGTTAAGTCTGGAGATCTTGGGGGCCATTCCATAGGAGCTGTTAAGCTTTAGCTTCAACAGCCCCGTGCCTGATTTGGAATAACTCAATTATCATGTTACAAAAGGCTTTCTTGTTCATTGTGCAGTGAAATCCAAATCAGGCAAGGCATTGTCGATGTTGGCGCAAATGTGTTTTCACCCAGATACATTAATTGATTCATATCCAGTAAATTCATTACTATGTCTCTACAAATGTGGTATCAAATAGAACTGGAAGAGTTATTCTATCTAACCGTGGTGCAAGAATTATATTTCTATCATATTAGTAATATAAGCATTTTTATAAGAGTAAAATTTTCTGACTCTCACTGTATTATATATATTGCTGAACCGATTGTGCAAATAATTGTGTACTCATCACTGTATCTGCAATCTGTATAAATTGTTTAAGCCTATATACAGTTTCAGTTAACTACCCCACCTCAACTATATTTCTTTTTCAACATTAGAATTGGTTTGATTTTAGTTGATAGATGTCAAAATGCAATATTAACCAGTTAAAAGTTTGTGCTCGAAATGGACGATATAAATAACTATATAGGGTGAAAATCAATGTTCATTACCTTATATTTTCCCGTTTTTGAAAGTTATTGTTCATTAGCTCTTCTGATGTAAGTTTTAGATGGACAGCCTTTTGGTAGGTCTTGATATAAGAAAGATTAACTGGGTTCACTGTTATACTTCCCTAGTTTTTTTACTCTTGCCATTACTATACATGTATATTGTACTTGGTATTAGTTATTTATATCTCTTCATTGCATGAAACTGTTGTTGTGGTTATCAATTATGTTTCAGAGAACGTTGCTGGTTATGCTTCCTCTTGCGGAGCACGAAGTGCAGTGATATAGAAAATTTGACCTTCATACCTGAAAGGGCAATCATACCTTTGTAGTAATTTGATTTGTGTGAAAGCAGAAAAATAAGCAGATATAAGAGGAATAATCACTGTATATTGCAATTTCAAATTGGCCGAATCGGTGCAGTCACTGGGATGTAGCGGCGGTCAACTTTCCAATTCGCTCCAAAACACAAAATGACTAAAATGTCAATTTTTCAAAATGTGTAACGTGTAGGGTCTTTATCTTGTTGGAAGACCTGTATTACAAACAATGTGCTATGTACAATATATTTTGAGTACTGCCCCGAGGGAAAAAGCGCTCAGGAGAAAACCGCTCAGGAGAAAACCGAAATGTAATGATATTTTGGTGTACGACAAATGGGAGAGTTGACCGTGAATGCGTCACAATCGATTCACCAAATCGCCATAGATGTAGTGATCTCATTTTTCAAACATTCATAACTTTCTTATTCTTTGTCCGATTTCTCTCAGACTTTCAACATCATGTTTCTCTTATTTTTCAACTTTTAACAAAGGTTTGATTGTCCTTAAATGATTGCCTTTATGCATATACATGTACCAAGGGCACAAATCCAGTACAGAGTAGCAGACCTTGAAATATTGAAGTGTTTCAATGTAAAATAATAGCCAGGTACAGCTAAATCACAGTGATGTCGTAGTAACTTTCTTTGAATATTTGTTGGTGCCGCCAAAAACATAATGTGTACTGTATATGGGCAAATCCAAGGTATTTTGTTCCCTACCTTGCTGACTACATCAAGGAATTTATTATACCCAGTGATTGTAATAGGTTGGTAGCCTATATCAGGGAGGTTATCCTAGATGTTAATCATGTTCGTTATTCCATGATGCTTTGTAACATACCAGAAACGCAGACTCGGATACAATAATGTGAAATGTGTGTTATTTCCCAATAGACCGCTTCGGTAATATATGCAAATTTTATGCATATACCTTTCCAAAAAATGTTGTTCTTGACAACCTGAAAAGCTTGCCGGACATAGCTACAAATAATGTATGCACACTGGATTCCAAGCATTGAGGCTCATTTATAAAAAGCAGGTTCATGGAATAGCTCGTCACTAGGTGCTCAGAGAATATATAAATTTTTATACATTACCGAAGCGGTCTATTGCTCTGAAGCTGTAGCGCGTGAAGCTGATCAAATATCATCCAGTACTACTCGTTTGAAATAAATTGGCGGCTTTGTTCTGTCCAGTTACATTTATTTATTCTGAAGTTAAGTGGACCTTCGGAATAATGAATCTTTGGATTATTAACGAATCAAATGTTTCAATCAGTCTTACGAATCACCCTTTCATTATTCATTAAATAAAATGCTGGAATATACAGACATTTTGGGGATAAAAAACACCTTGGGAATTACAACCCTTTTAAATTATGAACCATTAGAATATGTTTCTCGATACATTTACTTGTTGATGAACCTTGAACTCGGTGCATGCACCTTATCTCAGGAATACTTTTTAATGGGTATATTTAATAGGAATTAACCGTTTACAGATGACCAGAGCGAAAGCAGAAAAGGCATAGAAAGAGACTAAGTTAAGTTGAAAATGGAAATTACTAGTGGTATGAAGAACCTCTCATTGGTAATAAGGTCATGAAATGGGATTGTGATGTCGTACATTACTTACTCCTTTTTAGTCTAGTTTAAAGTACTAAAAAATATGAATTTCCCAATAATTGTTATGAAATCGACATGTATTTCACGGCAGGTCAAAAATGTGCTTTTCGTCGTAGATTTCTGACATTCGGCTGAGTAATTTTCAGTGCTCAATGAATAGCGTTAGTTCATGTATAACATGATGCATGCATGTCAACTGGGAACGTCTTTATTATTGTAGTCTGAAGTTAAATGTCCTTAAAATTATTGTTCTACATTGCATGTCCGAGTTTTTTTTTTCAAACTTATTCTATTTTGTTTATGTGATTTTTCTCCTTCAGCTCTGGTCAACATTTTATGAAGACCCGATTCCCATTTAAATATATGATATTGTATTGCTTTACCCGTTGAAGATGAGAGGCTATTGTAATTATTGCTTATATAGATGAGAGATATGGGTATGTATTGTTCTTACTGACCATTAACACCACTATTTGAAAACATAGTAATGGCAAAAGTGTATTACGTTGTAATAAATATGTTTTTATTTAATTTTTTCGTGATTGATTAGCAATGCATGAAAACCTTTTTTTAAATCAAGTCTTGTGCTTTTTTAAAACAAAGTTTAAAGTTTTTATTATATTGATCAAAATGAAATCCTGAAATTGTAACACCCGTAGGGCAGCATAAATAGTCAGCAGTTGAATCCTATTATCCTTCCTTGTAACTCTTTATAAAGTGTGATATGTTTAATCTGTAAAACGGGTGACTGAGAAATATTCAGAGTTATAAAGAGAGACTTTTGCAAGTTTTTATTTTTTAGTCATTCTCACTTTAAGTCCTTCATGCATTTATAAACAATTGTTTAAAAATCTACATGTACTTGTATTGCCTATTTTAAAGATTTTTTTAAAGATTCTATAGAAATATTCTTTGAGCTCTGGGTTGTTTTGTATATTAATGGTATTTGAGTTATGCTATCCATATTTTAATCCGCGCTTTCGATATTTGGTATGTAGTGGGGTTCGATCGCAGATAAATTATGAGGGTGTTTGTGTGCTGTATGTACAGTTCGATCATTCATGATATATTATCAGTACTATACACGTGGATGCACATACAGTTTAATGTATGTAAATCGATGCTTTGTATGCTGGGAAATTGTCACTCTTTGAAGGATTTTTTTTTGTGTGTGTTGTGCATTTTTGTCATTTAATATTTGTCATTGAAGCATTATTGTGTATACGGTACTTTATAATTATGTATGTAGCAAATTTAAACAGAAGGCTATATGGTCTATAATTGGAAAATCATTATATAGTAATTATGATTATTATGATAAACACACACCAGAAAACATGGGTTTTAATCATATATAGATTAAAAAATGAAGTTTTGAAGTAATTTTGGCCTCTCTAATTTCGTTATCACACGCCTTCAGTAAACAAAGAAATACATGAGTGCTATGATCAATGTGTCTCGAACTTGCTAATGTGCTTTATCAGTTTATAATGGTCAGATTAGACTACTCATGCTCATTAAACCTCGCTAGATTGCTCTGTTATGAAATTTTGCATATTGTCAAAGAAGAAAGCGGGGGGGGGGGGGGGGGGGTTTATGTGAAACGGCAGTTAAGAAAAAGCATTTATTCAGAGAGCGCGCTTTAACAAAAATTAGTTTCTTCAGTTGTATGAAGAAAAAACCACATGGGGAAAAAGTCAATGCAAAGATGAGCTGAGTACTTAATGATTTGTCCTTATAAACCATTCATTCAAAAGCTCAAATTAAGGGTTGAAAACCCAGATACAAATTTGAGGTCTAGAGTGATCAATTTTTTAATCAAGCGTAATGTGAGGGCCTGTATGTGTCACGCCCTTGTCAGTACTATATTTGACAAGGGCCATACGGCGTGTGTGGGGTGCTAATTAACAGTCTTCAATTAATTAAAGTTATGTATATTTAATTCATTTTAATTCGGGACCATTGGCGTGTTAGTGTATTCTTTGGTCGTTTTTTCAAGTTTAGATGCATGTACACATTCAACCTCTTTCTTTTTTTTTGGGGGGGGGGGGGGGGGGTGTCATTGCGCAAACCAGTTCCTACTGTGACTCACCGCAATATAACAAAAGCAGAACAAGATAGCTCAATAGCATTTTTCAACAAAATGGAATGTGGAAATATTAGTGCACGCGAGTTCGGTAAATTGTACTAGTAAACACTGTTTGAGGAAGATTTAATATATGTTTTAATGTTTGGAGCATTTTAACAGTATTAAGTCCCTTGGATTTACGTATACTTGATGAAAAGACAGACAGTATGCACTGCCTCATCCATATATTGTGTTATGTGTTGGTAATTTTGCAACAGATTGCAAAAACTAAATCTTTTTCTACATTATGCACATATATCTGGAATAAGTTTGATCAGTCAGCCTTATTTCCTTTTGCCTTCGGTGATTGATGTATATATTTATCAACCTAGTACTTAGCTAAGTAGTTTATTTGTACCCTCTCCATCACCGCACAGGGTTCTTGCATGCACGGTGGGGAAAGACTCCGTTAATCCGTGTAGATTTCAGTGCACCAATATGCACAACTCTGGTCCGAGCTACATGTATTATAAATTGTCTACTCTTGATCATGCGTTCCTTGATAACAATACACAAGACACCAACACACACACACACCCACGTGAACCTAATACTTGTTATTCGTTCAGAATGTGCAATTCCCTGTTAGATTTGGTTTTCATTGTTATGTTTAATTTATGGGGACAATATTTTAGGCGATACTTTGATGATACCATTGCCAGATTCAGCTGTTATTATCCATTTTGAAATAATAAATACTGTACATGATATAATATATATATATAATCTTTTGCAAGAGTGGTATAGGCATATGCCTGGGATTCAAGGGTTTATAAGGGAGCCGCGTTATAAAGAACACTTTAATAACTTTAGGTAATAATGTGTGGTATTTTTTTAAAACCCTGATATATAACAAGGGTTCTGTATAACAGGTAAATTCCTTGGTCCCAAGGAGTTTTAGTAAAAAGAGGGTCCACTGTACATGTGTGAGAAGAATGTTTATAAGGATATTTACTACGGAGTTTTAACATGGATGCCGTGGGTGATTTTATTGTTGTACACAAGCCCCTGGATTACCATCTCATAGTAATACCGTCCCAATTTACCGCGGTATTACCATGGTATTACCATGGTACTTTTTTGTAAAGGTAATGACTAATTTTTGTACGTAGGTACATTATTCAGCTGATCTGTGTATGTTCGTTAAATTTTTTACACGTGCTTGATACATTTTTTTCGAACCATGTCTTTCTGTAGTATGCTAGGCTGGAATTAGCATCCCAACATCTAAAGCATAATCTTCTGCCTGAGGGCGTTGATGACGCATACTCTTTATGTGTTAACACAATCAGCGTGCTACTGTTCCGATATTCGTATTTATAAAGCTCTTTACTATTGTTTTATATTTCCAGAAACGTGATTAAAAAAATACATACTTTATGATTCAGATGTAATCTTGTGCTAATGCCTGATTATGTATGTTTCTATACCTTCATACAAATTGCATGAAATATTTGAACATAAACATGATAAAGTTGAGTTCTAGTCATGCTATATTACATTGTGAAAGAAACTGACTGGAAGCAGTTGGGAATTGATTATGTAGTACATTAAAATTGTTTACGATGAGGTTCTGAAATCATCAAAATGATAAGAAATTGACTCAATATTTTTGTTAGTCACATGCACTGCACACAGGAATGAATATTTGGTACTACATGTGGCAATGTTTGATCCTAACTTTTCTGCTGTTTCTTGCCGTTTTTCGAATATGACATTTGAAGATCAATATTTTTCAGCGACATCTCTTCTATGATATTCTTCCAAACTGACATGAAATCGTTGAGAAAACTCACAAATTAGTTTCCATCTTTTTTATACCCCCGCCAAACGAAGTTTGAAGGGGGTATATAGGAATCAGTCGACGGTTGGGCGGACGGGCGGGCGGGCGGTCTTGACGGAAGATATGCAAGACATATTTTTCGGGTGGTCTTGAAGGAAGATGTGCAAGACAGGATCAGTCGGAAGCTGCGTTGCCATGGTAACGGCATATTTATGGCAGAAAATCAAGGAAACACTTTGCGGATCGAACTACTTCCTCAGTTTTTCACCAAAAGTCATGAAATTTGGTACACATATTGGTCTTGATGGGAAGATGTGCAAGACATATTTTTTTGATGTGTCGGAAGCTGCGTTGCCATGGAAACGGCATATCTATGGCAGTAAATCAGGGAAAAATCTTGTGGATCGAACTACTTCCTCAGTTTTCGACCAAAAGTCAAGAAATTTGGTACACACATTGATCTTGGTGGGAAGAAGTGCAAGACATATTTTTTGATGTGTCGGAAGCTGCGTTGCCATGGAAATGGCATATATATGGCAGTACAGTAAATCAGGGAAAAATCTTGCGGATCGAACTACTTCCTCAGTTTTCGACCAAAAGTCAAGAAAGGCTGTTGTCACGGGACGGGAGTATTAATCATCATCTTCAGTGATATTTCTAGTTTTTTATAGGACTCGGCCTTCTATTTAAGGGAGGGTTGTTTTGATGGTGACAAGGCATTTACTGCCACGATATTAGTTCCAGGTTTTTATTATTCATATAAGTTGGAAGGCTTGGGTTGCAATTAGGGGTTTTGTTAGGTTTTTACATCGCAGATCTTGTGTACCTTAATGTTTTACAATCGGGTTTCTTCTTGAGCACTATAATTTTCCAATATCGCGGATGATTCTTCCGAAGTAAAACCCAATTGTCTAGACTACCGCAGTATACGGAAAAATGTATGCCTATACATTTTCCATTGATTGCAAAATAGTTGCATCAACCATTGGAGATTTCTCGAGTCTCATTTTACCATGATTCCATTTCTTTCCGGGGGATTCGTCCCACGCATTTATTTTAAAATGAGCTTTACCATCTGCATTTCTTTTGTTTTTAATCATTCGTTTTAATTGTTAACGAGACCCTATCATCTCCCACATTTTATCATATGGAGTCGATTTAAACAAAAAATGTTTGTATTGACATTTTAACCATCTGATTTCTTTTAAATGCAGAAAGCATAAGGCATACGCTGTACATTCATTTTATGTTCTCGGGTTATATCATTATTCCGCTAGCTTTGAGATATCCGCACAAGGATTTGATTTGTTTTGACATTTTATACATCATTGCACGTTGGGGATATGAATGAACAATTCTCGTGAAGGAAATACGACTTTGAAAATATCAAATAAAAAGAAAGTAAAAGAATTGCAGTTTGAATACTAAGTACCCTCATACCATTTACTTTATTAAGAAACATAGTTTTCATGTCATTTTCTTGTGTACAATAATGATAGTCACAAAAAAGTTTCACGTGTTTCCATGCCTCGTTCTCTATCAACTCCTTAATGGATCAGAAATGAACGATATCTTACAACATTGAAACGAGTTACAGTACGATGAAATTAACGCTTAATATTATCTGTTACGTACCCTCGCTTACCATAAGTATTGCAACATAGGCCTAGTGAAATTAGTTCGTTTTGTCGTAAATGAATATTATTTGAATATATCATAAAGAAATGTGAGAAAATTACAATGCCCCGACCGGGATTCGAACCCGGGACCCTGGATTACATGACCAGTGCTCTACCAACTGAGCTATCCGGGCTCCCGTCGAAGCAAAGTAACAATCTCACATATAGCCCCTCTCTTTCCATCGAGCGTAGGGGGTACATCCATACCAATAAGCCACTTCGGAGATGCAATCTGAGCATGAGCAGATAAAGGTCATCTGTACAAAATTCTAAAACCCACTGACACTAATATTCGATATGTGCTCATGAATGTCATGTAATCATTATTCAATTATGCACTAATGGTGCATTCCATGATATCCAGGTGGAAGTATTCTTTTTCAAGGGGGAAACAAAAGCTATTCATGAGGCACCTCTATCACTCCCAGAGTTATTTTTCTGAAGTGCACATAAAGGGACCCTCCATGTCTAAAATATCTGTGGATATTTGGGGTCATTTGTACCATGCGCTAACCCCGAACTGGCTTATTCCATGCGTACGCTATATAATGGCCTACCAATGAGACAGGTCTTCCCTCTAAAGTCGGGCAAATCCATGCCAACGAATTTCTATAGAGGACAATTTGAATCTGTAATCCCGGGTCCCGGGTTCGAATCCCGGTCGGCGCATTGTAATTTTCTCACATTTCTTTATGATATATTCAATTTACTTCAATCCTATCAATTATGATATTTAATTACAAATTCAAATTGTCCTCTATAGAAATTCGTTGGCATGGATTTGCCCGACTTTAGAGGGAAGACCTGTCTCATTGGTAGGCCATTACATAGCGTACGCATGGAATTGGTATGGATGTACCCCCTACGCTCGATGGAAAGAGAGGGGCTATATGTGAGATTGTTACTTTGCTTCGACGGGAGCCCGGATAGCTCAGTTGGTAGAGCACTGGTCATGTAATCCAGGGTCCCGGGTTCGAATCCCGGTCGGGGCATTGTAATTTTCTCACATTTCTTTATGATATATTCAATTTACTTCAATCCTATCAATTATGATATTTGAATATTATTTGTTATAACGGTGTTTTGTTCTAAATCATTGAATCATGACCAACATTCCGGTATAAAAGGAAGGTGAACGTGGTCCACTTTCTCTTTCAAGGCTACTGAGCCTCTCAAGCACACACCATGGTTAAAACAGCCGAGTCATCATCCAACGAGCAACGGCGACAAATCGTCGCCCTGAGGGAGGATGAGGTTACGGTGGCTCAGATTGCTGAACGCTTTCAGGTATGCCGTCAATCAGTGTACATGGTGTACAGAGTGTGTAAACGCCATGGGGAAACTAGCCTTTTGACAAGGCCCTCGTGACTTGGCTATTTTTCTCGGCAATTAAGCTAGTAGTGGCTGCATAACAAGACTAGCCTCTTGTCGAGGCCCTGGCGCTGTTGAAATCCTTGGCGATATGGAGACAAAATTTCTTGCGAGCGAAGCGAGCCAGAAAGACCGAGGCGCTTGCGCCGAGGGCCTCTTGACACCCGACCTGAATTATATATTTATGAGGCACGATTTCCTACTGAATTATGTATGAAAACGTGAATAGTTAGATAACCGTGACGATCGCCCAGCAAATTGGCCAATGAAATCTCAAGGATTTCTTACTTCAGTGCTGGACTAGTCTATTATTATAATTATTATTATTATTATTATTTTTTTTTTTTTTTGGGGGGGGGGGGGATTACGTAAATCTCTTGCTCAAGATACATTCACAGACAGGCACATTATGAAGAATTCGATCTCTAGCTTACACACCATGGTTATTTGAAATAAGACAAATGTCCTTATTTCTCAAGAGATCATCATATAATTATTTACAAATAATGAAGAATGGCCAATAAAAGTCACCGTTCAACAATAGGTGCATCTCCATCAATTCTGATGTAACAAAGGAGTTACCAGCAACTTCCATGCCCGGCAAGGCCCGGGGGGATCCGCCTAGCCTAGGCCCTCACGAATTAAGCAGCAGTCACACTCTCCATCCCTGGCCCACGGAGGTCGGCACAGAGCGGTAGCGCGTGAAAAATAACACTTTTTCCATAGCCAGTAGGCAGATTCACAAAAAAATCTTGTCCTTTAAGTGCAGATGTGATTGCATCAACTTGCAAATCTTTGAATCTGTCAATCTTCAACATTCTAGCGGCATATTCTAAGCTCTTACAAATATCGTCATCACTCGTGGAAGAAACGTTGAACGCCATTTTGGGCTGCGATTAATTCATATGTAAGAAATAGCGTGCAGTCGAGTCATGAATATTTAACATTACGTCATGGTAGCTCGCGCTTATTGGTTGATTTTTCACCGACCAGAATTTGGTCGGAATATTCGTCAAAACAATGAAATACGAAAGAAATTCGGATCGGGTGTCAAGAGGCCCTCGGCGCAAGCGCCTCGGTCTTTCTGGCTCGCTTCGCTCGTCAGAAATTTTGCCTCCATATCGCCAAGGATTTCAACAGCGCCAGGGCCTCGACAAGAGGATAGGTGAATGCGCGATCGAGCGACGTGCGTCGCGAGGGCCTTTTGGAACCTGGCCTGTATTTCTTATGCTATCCTTTGTTCCTAGCGAGGATCTGCTACCTTATAGGTAGGAGCCAATCAGCGAATGTATCTTCGCATGACGTCAGCATAAATTTGGTATGCAAATTCGCCTTCATCTCGAGCTAGCTCGCTCGGCACCCGGCACATGGAAAGCAAGCCCCGCAGATACCGTTGTGATTGGTCGATAATCCTCGGTAGGCGTGTTAGCATACGAATGTCAACTCGTAAATAATTCATATCGGACGATGGAAACCCAGGTTCCAAAAGGCCTCGCGACTAAAGTCGCTCGATCGCGCGTTCACCCGGGCCGTTTTGATTCTTTTCGTCGACGGCTAGTTTCATCTTAGGCACAGCATGACGAGGAAAATAGCCAAGTTATGAGGCCTTTTCAAAAGGCTATGGGGAAACGGGCAACTCTGACAAGCATCTAAAACCTGGCAGAGGTAGAATGACCACGCGCCGGGAAGATCAGTACCTCCTGCGTCAGGCTCGTCTGACCCGATTCGATTTCTCACAAACTTTGGAAGCTCACTGGAGCGAGAGGATTGGTAGGAGAATCTCAACGAGGACGACACAAAGATGCCTTTACTTCAACAATCTTCATGCCCGCATTTCGAGGAGGAAGATTCTCGCATCGTTTTCAATCGCCAGAGACGCCTCAGGTGGGACACCAGAGCGAGGAATTGGACGGTGAAGTACAGTTGGTGTCACTTCGTCTTTTCCGACGACAGCAGGTTTTGCCTTTCTTCCGACGATGGAAGAGTGAGAGTCTGGCGAGAACCCAACACCTCGTATGACCCAATGAACATAACCTACACTCAAAGAAATGCACTTTCAGTCATGGTCCGTTCATTGGTAACATCTTTGGCGACGCTCAACACTCATTCATTTTCCAGGATGATAATGCACCGGCTCACAATGTACCAATGGTGTGGCGAAAACGGCGTCAACATGCGCGCCATTATCAGAAAGCGCGGATACCCGACAAAATACTAGAACTTGATGAACTTAATGTGAAAAATAATTCTTGACATGAAATGTACCTGATAATAAGATCTTAAATCATGTACTAGAAATCTTTAAAACATCGTTTAATTACATGTCATAAAATGCCTATGTGTAATGCATGTGTCTGTGTTGCAATACTTTTGGCAAGGTAGGGTATAAGAAATTTCTTAAAGATCAAAATGATACTGGATCAAAAGCATTTTTTTTCTCTCTGAGTAAAATATGGTAATATGCGTAAAGCCCAACGCACATTATACGATCGACTACGATCCGAAGTTTGGAAATAAATCGCTATATAATTAAATATATATTTTAGCAAATGAAATCTACGTAATTTAGGTTCTGAACAATAATATAATAACTGAACATAGGAATTTGCTGCGATGTCAGCCTTATATCCGGAATAAAGGCCAAATCAGTTTCAAATTCTAGACAAGCACAGGACTGCTCTGACGTCACTACGATTCGGAGCTGATTTGGCATTTCTTCTGACTAAAAGGCTCCTAATAGGCCGTAATTTCGATTTCTCTATGTGACTATATTCAGAACCTCAGTCAAACATATTTTATGTGTTTGTTTATATCTAATGCTATTTTCTTCCAAGATCGGATCGCAGACCGATCGTATAGTGTACGGTGGGCTTAATATGTATGGATGATCTTAGCTTTCATACGGTTTAACATGCGAATTCCCAATTAATAACCATACACAAATATGAAACACACACGTAACGACTAGAGAAAAATGAAGTCAACGAGAATGCAATTTTTCATTAACCTGATTAAGAGAAGAAAAAAATGTGACTATATCTGACTACATATCCCTGTGCACCCAAAACAAACAACATATAGTGTGTGAATCAAAATAAAAGTATTCCAAAATACCGTGCGTCCCAGAAAAAAGGTTAAGAATTGAAAAAGTCTCCTCAAGTAAATAGTCAAAATATTTTTTTAGGAAATGTCCATACCTTAGGTCTTATCTATCAAATGGCCACCAAAAATCTGGCGATATTTTAAGTGACTTTTGCGAAAGAATGAATTGGTATTAAAAAATTGAGAACCATTGAAAGTGCACGGTTAGTAAAAGTTTCCCAAATGAAAATTTTAAAATATGTTCATGAAAATTTCATACCTGTGGAAAGCTTAGGGTCTCCCGTAACAGATGACACCAAACCATCTAATGATATTTTACGCTTGAATGAGCAGAAGCTGTGTGAAATGGAAAAATACATTGTTGACAAAAATTTGTATTGGTTCTGGCGGGTATCGGCAAAGTTGAGAGACTTGAAAAGGCTTAGAAATGTCCATAATATTCCGATCATTATAGGCAATTTATGAAACAATACATGACTTTGTTTTCTGTATATCCTGACATGCCCCATCAAAACTTTATAGCCGACTAAGAAAGCCAGCTTGAATTACAAACTCACCAAAACTAATATTTCAAAACGCTCAATAATTTAAAGTAGTTAATTGCTCACTGAAGCATAAAAAATGATTGATGATTGATTAAATACGTAAGTACATACAGAAAACAAAACATGTTATTTAATTGTCTATAATTGATCCAAATATGAATACTTCTCAGCCTTTTCATGACTCTGAACTTTGCTGATACCAGCCAGAACAAGTACCAATTCATTTCAAGTCTGCATTTTGCACCTTTTCACAAAAGTGGCCTTTGCTCACTCGAGCGGAAAACATCGCCGTATCATTTAATAGAGACCCTAAGCTATTCACAGGTATGAATATTGCTTCATATATTTTGAAATATTTAGTTGGGGAGACTTCTGACCAAGATTCATACATCATCATGTGCAGTAGTTTGTGTGTCAATGTTGCCACGATTCACATGTATATGTATTATATCCACGAGCACTAAACATGCTAAAGAGAGACAATACATCAATAATTCATGAATAACATACACCACAGGTGTATTAAAATATTCATTGAAAAAATAAGAAAATGTGTAAATATTCTTAATGGCAATGAACTGATGAATGAACGCCGAGTATAATTTAAAAAATCAAAATGGTTCATGGCATGAAAATAAAGTAGCCAAAGTACGTGTACGGCAATGCTCTCAATATTTCCTAATATTCTCTCACATGTTTGGCTGCTGAGCCCCTCTCTCTGGGAAATGTTTCCTAAAAGGCTTGCAAGTTCTCTGCAAACTCCCTATCTGAAATGTAACCACGAATGTCCATTGTTTAGTTGTTAAATTGATCCGTCTTGCAAATGATAACCGATGATTACCACCCCCATTACTTTTTTTTTCTTTTTTTGCATAAGCAACCGGTAATGTCGATCATGTGTGGCACACGTGAGAGTATTCTTTTCAGTTTTTCATCCATTTTCCAAAACTTTCAAAAAATATAATTCCTGCCAGTCATCTTAAAAAACATTTTAGCTGGTCATGCAAGAAAAGTATTAATGGAAAGGTGAGGAGTACTTCTTCAATTGCAAGCTATACATTTAAATTGTCAAATGAAATAACCTTGGAATATTAAATTTCCGAACTTGGATTACCTTTATTTTGATGCACACTGTACATGTATACATGAATATATAATTTTATAAAATTAAACAAAGATACTTGTATAAGTGGTTTTAATGTTACTAGTTGTTTCTAGTAACATTAAAACCATGGAGAGCAGGTAGTAAATTTCTATTTAAGACATTAACTGCATAGAGATTACGACTAACCTCAGTTAAAACATACCTGGGTATTTATATCTTTATGCACATTGATATAAACATAAGATTATGAAATCTAACTACTGAAGTATTATCTGGAAAATAACATGACTGCATACATGTTTTCCCATATCAACAAGACAAACAAGAACAAACCGGTCCATTACCTCGTAAGGACCAGGCCATAATGTTTTACCAAACGCACACTTCGTTTGGAAAACTAGTATACGGGGGGGGGGGGGGGGGGGCACCTAATTGTCTTTTAATAGAAAAAATGCCCCTCGCATATAATTTGTTATCAATCTTTTCCTTAGTACCTTATCTTTGTAAGTCACAAAATATCTATCAGAGTACTTGGTCTTGGGAGAATGCGGTTATGTTAAACCCGCGGAAAATAGGGCCATCCCCTTCAAGAGCGACCCCTTCAGTAACGTGACGCTCCCCATTGCCAATTATATTATTGTTCTCAATTCACTGATTTAGTGGCCTCCGCAGTATCCATGAGAAGGTTTGCGGCACCATCATTGGTAGTGGAAGCAATATCATCATTGCCCTCAATGGCTTCCGTAACATCCATGGCATTTAGGAGATCTTTGATTGGTGGCGTAGCCCCTTCATCAACCTGTCCTCCATCAAAGGTCGGATTGAACATACACAATGGATCTGAATGACCGCCTTTAGTGGGCAACAAGTAACTATCGAAGGCTCCAGGACGCAAACTGCTAATGACACCAGCTGATGAAGACGGAGCCGTTGAGCTTTGTATACCACTGGAAGTGCTTGTTTCACGCTTTAGGAATTTGTCAAAACAGGTTAGCCCCCATCTCTTACGGATGTGAGGTTTTCTGACGCAGTAGAGTAGGAAGATGAACATCCCTTGGAAGGAGTTGAGGACGATGAAGATTGGCTGAGCCACCTGTTAGAGGCAAATGTTTAAAAGTAATTATTAGGTGTATGAAATTCTAACGCTCTTGAAATATAAAACAAGTAGGCCTATTGTGCTACTGCTAGCCTAGTTGATCATCATCAAATTCTCAAAATACTTATTACAAGACAGAAGCTTAGGGACTCTGTATGAAGCAATTTGGCTGTACCTGACTGAATACTGGTATCAACAGAAGATATCCAGTGACCCAGGTCAGACCTAGCAGGAGCAAGATGCAGATAGCGTTCTGGATGCGCTCGATGGTCTCTCGACGTTCTACCTTGGCGTCTCTCTTCACCCGACCAGATATGTTGGCTGATTTGACCAACTGTCGAACCACCAGGATAAAGATGATGATATTGATGAAGAGGATGATGGACATGGGAATAAGAAGACCACCTATTTGAGCCCAGAACTGTAGAAAGCATCTGTTGATATCAAATATGCATTTTGTAAAATGACTGAATGAAATGTAGAAATACTGATTTATCTTTTTTTATCTTAGTTGTTCAATTTTCTATACGGTTATCAATCACTTTTTAGTACAAATTTTAGTACATGTATGTCTGATAATTGTACATGTATATGTATCAGTATTATAACACTACTGAAAAAAACAAATATCAAGTAAACTGAACCTTTCATATCAATTTATGTTGACGATTCGAAAATAGCGTATGGGACATTAAAAGAACAAATACCGTGGACTGAGCCATTTATTTAAACCCTAATAACAACTGGACTAATGATTTGTATGAAAGAGTAGATTTAGACATCATTAAATAAATAATATGCTCTAGGAATTGAGTATTCCGACTAAACCTTAAAACGTTATTACTTACAGATCATCATGGGCATAATAATCTCTAGCAACAGCTCCGGTAAGAACCACGATGAGCGCAGGAACTCCTGAAATTATATTTAAAGAGAATAAAATATTTAGATTTACTGCAATAAATCATATATATACCTATTATGCTAGTAGCTTGACTATGCGAACCCTTCGAGAACTTACCACAAATGAGTCACAATATTGTGCGCACCCTCCGTAATCCTATTGTTCCCCTTCGCCACTCACGCGCGGCAACACGCAACGGCCATCTTCCTCTTTCTTGCTCGCCCCCGACGAGTTAGGATGTCGAGTCAGGGCGCTCCTGAAATCAGGTCTTTTTGTATCTTTTCAGCGCGCTTTCTCGCTCTTTAAAGCACTTTTCTGTACTTCTTTTTCGTAAGATTATAGTACTCTTGTGTTTTTATGACACTTTTGCCGATTGCAAGGGATATTTTTGATTCCTTTCCAGGCAAGTTATTTTCATTTTCACTGCCAGCCCCACGTACTTATTTCTGTGTGTGTTTTGCTGGTGTTTCCGTTTGACCCGATCCGTTTCGGTTCGGTGTTTGTTTATACGGTTTTTATCTAAATTGTGCTTATCCCCAAATTTTTTTTTACATGCCCTCTTTTAAAGTATTTCATATTTTTGTATACTTTATTGTCTGTTTTATTGCAGCATTATGAGTTCGGAAGAAGAAGCTGCTAGGTCGCGGAGACCTGCTTCTTCCGTAGAGTCGTCTAGCAAGACGACTCGGCCCTCCAGAACTCTCCCGAGTGCTTTCGTACATGGGGGAGGGAGGAGGGCTGCAGGTAAGTTGCCCAGTGGTGTTTCCCTGCAGGGTTTGCCAGCCTTGGATGCGGCTTCGGGGCGGGTGGCGTTAGTTGAGTTTGGGACGTCAGCTCCGGAGCCCGTGGCTTCGGGTGGGTGGCGTCAAGCTCTAGTGGTTTGGATATTACGAATCCAATCCCCCGGTCGCTGAGACCAGAAGGGGGGACGTCTGTTTTCCGCACGGTAGCGATGACTCGCATAAATCCGCTAGGGGAGACGTGGGCCACTACTGCAGGGCAACTCATGGGCACCGCCCATGTTGGTCTGGGTTCTTCAACCCTAGCCCCCGGCCGATGCCAATGGGGGAGCGAGTACTGCCCGGGCTGTCTATATTGCCAGCTGATGGGAAGGCTCGAGCCAACAATTACGGGCGCTCTACGGAGCGGTCACCGGAGCGCGCGATTACTTCCGGTCTGACCTGAGGTCACCTGAGTGCGCGATTACTAGTGCTCTCCTATTGTCGCCCACGGGCGGAACAATAATGAGTTCACATGCTATTAGTAGTCGGTGGGCGAATACTGGGACCTCGTCCCAGTCTGCCCTCGCACCTGGTTATTGAATAGCCCCCGGCTGACGCCGTATGGGGGAACGAGTGCTACTCGGGCTGTTGCTTTGCCAGCTGATGGGAAGACTGGAGCCCACATTTATGGGCGCTCTACGGAGCAACAGGTGCAATCACCTGAGTGCGCGGCTGCTAGTGCTCTCCTGTTGTCGTCCACGGGCGGAACAATAGTGAGTTCACATGTTATTAGTAGTCGGTGGGCGAATACTGGGACCTTGTCCCAGTCTGCCCTCGCACTGGGCGCCTCAGGCGCCAGGCCCATGGCTGTAGCATCTTATATTGCTCAGCCAGTATGGGTAGTTTGCGCGTGACTTTGGGTACATACCCTCAGCGCACTTCTCCCCGGGAGGGAGGCAGGCATCCCTCTGTTGAGGGTTTGGTTCGTGTCTCCGAAGTTGTTTCGGAGGACCGCCCGAAGTCTGTCTGACCCTTCTCAATCTGAGATGCTCAGCATGATGCGGGTTTTTGCCCAACGACAGGGTTGGTCCCTCTTACCAGATACCACAACCCCTGCTTCTGCTCTCTTCTGGGGTCTGACTTTGAGTCTAATCAGCCTTATGTGCTTGATTCTTCATTGTTTGAGACGGGATCTCTCGCGTCTCCTGTACCCCCAGCCCTCGGGGCTCCGCTGGGTGAAGAGACCTATAGTGGTCCATGGTAGTGTCCGCCTGTTTTGGTTTTTGTTCGTGTACCATTGTCCTGATCAATTCAAGCGGAACCATTTTTGGATGTGGTTTCTCAAGCTTCGGTTTCTGAATCGACATTGTTGGAGCAGGCAGAGCCTCGATCGCTCTCCCTTTGTGGGGTAGAGGCGATTGCTTTATTGTCCATATATCTTCCTGAATTTCAGTCAGCCCGCGCGCAGGGTTCGACTTCGCGTTAGGTAATATGACCGCATTGAATCAGCGCTCTTTTGTTAAGCGCCATGTTTCGATTAAGGGTAAAGCCTATGGTTATTGATGACCTGCTGCACACTCTTTAGTTCGCAGTGGTCACAACTTTCCAGTGCGGCTGCTTCGGTTACGTACCGTCGCAGGCTCTTGGCTCTCTCTATGCCCTTGGGGTTAAGGAGTCTGACATCGCGCCACTTCTCTGGGATGTTCCGTCTCGGGGTCCTTCGCTCTTTGGCGGTCAATTCGCTACAGTTTTTCAGAGAGAGTTTGATGCGCGGAAGCAGGTCACTGAGATGACTAAGCAGTTCCGCGCTCCCTTTAAAAACGACGCGGGCCTCGGTCCGTCGGAGGCCTGTTGTTCCCACTTCGGGGCAACGCAGTCGTGTTTTGGGGGGCCCGCCTGCTGAGCTTCAGCCAGCTGAGGTACTCGTGGCTCTCTGCGTGGCAGGGCGACGGCTTCGCACAAGGCTAAGCCTAGGCTTTGATTGCTTTTTCGCCCCGCTTGGGAGGCCATCTCCGGGGACGCATTTGTGTTTTCCGTCGTGCGAGACGGATTCTTTTTAGATCTCGTTCAACTCCCATGTCTGCCCTGGCTCGTTCTCATGCCTCAACGGAGATCAAATCTCTGTTGAAAAGAGGGCGATAGAAAGGGTAAGAGACCAGCCGTCTCTTTCCCTTTCTCCGATCTTTGTTTTTCCCAAGCGCTTGGGAAGACTTCGATTGATACTGAATTTGAAAAGAATAAACAAATTCATTCCTTCAGTGCAGTTTCGAATGGAGACCCTCGCCTCCATTCTACCGTTGATCAAGAGGAAGGATTACGCGATCTTGATAGATCACAAGGATGCGAATTTCCTTTTTCCCATCCATCGCGCTTCGCGCGGTCTTCTGGGATTTTTCCTTCCTCTCAGAGACTTTCGCTTTCGCGCTCTTCCCTAAGGTCTGCGCCCAGCCCCTTTGGTTTTTACTCAGGTTGTAGCCGTTCTGGCAGCCTCGCTGAGGCGCCGCGGCCTTCGGCTATTTTGCTACCTGGACGACTGGCTCCTCCTAGCGGAGTCGCACGATCGTTGTTAGACGAGGCTCGTTTGCTCGTCAATTTTACTCAAGACTTGGGTTTCCTAATAAATTGGGAAAAGTCAGAGTTAGTTCCTACTCGCAGCCCGGTTTTTCTGGGGCTGTGTTGGACATTCGGAATCAGTTGGCTCGGCCCAGTCGAGACAGGATTCTCACTGTTGTCTCTGCGGCTCGCAAGCTCATTCTGGCCAGCAGGGCCAGATAGTGGCTTCAGTTTTTCGGATATCTAGCCAGTCTAGTCGATGTTCTAGAGGATTGCCGGCTCCTTGTGAGTTCTTTTCAGAGGCATCTCCTCAGGTTTTACAAACCATGCAAGGATTCTCTTTTGGTCTGGATTCCAGTACAAGTAGAAATCAAGTCTCTTTTCTCCCGTTGGATAAACGAGGAATTTCGCGCGCGAGGCAAGTCCTTCCGTACCCCCTTCCGTCGATCTCGGTTTCGACGGACGCTTCTCGGTTGGGGTGGGGCGGACATTGCAAAGGCAGCACGGTCGCGGGGGATTGGTCTCTTCTCGGGACTCTTTCCCATATCAATGTCCTGGAGTTTATGACAGTTCTGTTAACCCTGCACCATTTCAGAAGTCGACTTCTCAGTCGTTCAGTTCTGATCCTCACGGACAATGTCACTGTGGCGGCTTATATCAATCGGCAGGGAGGCACTCGTTCTGCTACCCTGAATGCCCTAGTGACACAGCTGTGGAGGTGGTGTCGTCGCATGACGATCACACCCGTGGCCTCTTTCATCCCCGGTCAGGAGATCCTCATTGCGGATTGTCTGTCCCGGGGCAGGTGTCTTCCATCAGTATGGATGCTCCATCCAGAGGTCTTTTGCCGCATTCGCAGTTGCCTGGGTCCACTGGAAGTGGATCTTTTTGCGTCGGTCCTGAACCACCAACTTCCGAAATATTGCTCCCGTGTTCGCGATCAGGGAGCTTGGACTCTGGACGCTTTCTCTCTCCGTTGGGAGAATCTTCGAGGGTTCGCCCTTCCTCCCTTCCAGCTGATTCCGCGACTCTTGCGGAAGATCAGGGAAGATCGGGCTTGGGTGCTTGTGATAGCTCCTTTTTGGCCCAGGAGGAGTTGGTTTCCGGTTATAATTCCAGTCATAAGCTGTAAGTAGATGACGTATTATAAAGTTTACCTGAATTAATCTAGGGAAATAATATTTTTCCAGGGATATAGCGAGATGAATTTTCAGGTACGATTTCTTTAAATTATATCATGATGCATAATTTAGTATTGTGCCATAGACTATTTATAGCTTGGGTACGTGTTTAATTTTAGATGGTGTCCCGGCTAGGACTTACATCAAAATGCAGAGTCAGAGTTTGTTCCACTAAGGTTGGACCCCTACAAGTTACCAGTAAGCGTTGGACAGCCGCGTAGCCAGGATTTCACTTTAGGGGGTGAGGGGGTGGGTGCAGGGAGGGGGGAGTTTCCCACTTCCCGCGCGAAGCGCGAAAGCTTTGACATTTGAGCAAATTCGAGAGAAAGATAACGGCTTGTAGCGCCTTTTTTTTTAGGCGGAAAGTTAGTTCGACGCTCTGACTGCTTTTCAATTATTTGGGTGCAATACTGCACTATATGTAACAACGGGGGGGGGGGGGGGGGGGGGGGGGGACAGGGATCGAGGGGGAGTTTCTTCCTTAAATATATTAAAAAAAATTAAAAAATATTAAAGAAAGATGACGGCTCGTTTTGCACCTTTTTCAGGCGAAAAGTTAGTTCGATGCCCTGACTGCTTTTCAATTATTTGGACGCAATACAGCACTGTATTAAACAGCGGTGGGCGCGCAGGAGGGGGGGGGGGGGGGATTTTCCCCCTTCCAGCGCGAAGCGCAAAATTTTTGACATTCTGGCAAATATTAAAGATGACGGCTCGTGTTGCACCTTTTTTTAGGTGAAAAG
The DNA here is from genome assembly GCA_025617745.1 of Heliocidaris erythrogramma. NCBI lineage: Eukaryota > Metazoa > Echinodermata > Echinoidea > Camarodonta > Echinometridae > Heliocidaris > Heliocidaris erythrogramma. Next base: position 14,318,870 of record CM046859.1, read on the forward strand.
TTAGTTCGATGCCCTGACTGCTTTTCAGTTATTTGGACACAATATACAGCACTGTATTAAACAGCGGTGGGCGCGCGCAGGGAGGGGGGGGGGGGGGGAGTTTCTCCCTTTTTGACATTTTGGCCAATTTGAGAGAAAGATAAAGGGGAGTTTTTAGGCTTTTTTTCTCTCACTTCCCCCCGCTTTTTCGCTCTCGCTAATTTTTTTTTTTGCATTGGGGGGGGGGGGGGGGGCGACCGCCCCCATCGCCCCCCCCCCCTCCCCCCTGGCTATGCACCTGGAGTTGGAGGTACTTCCAGACGCATCACCTAAGTGGGCTATTTCATTTATATCTTCCAAGGACTTTGAATTCTATTTCATATACTGTGCACTCTGTTATAATTTTATATATCCTTTCCTGGTTTTAAAGACTTTGAATATACTTTAAAATAATAGTTTGTCTAACTGTATTTGTGACAGCCAAGAATACAACCTCAGGGTATGAATCTATGTTATTTATTGTATCTATACATTTGTTTTCTTGAAAATAAAGGAATTAGGAGAATGTGATTTGATAAACTCAAAGAAAATTGGAATTCTTCGTTTGTCTAATTTGTCCTGTGAGGTGGACAGAGAGTCTTAACAGGACACTGGTTGTTGTCGCCTGAGTTTGCTCAGTTGTGAAATACAGGAAAATTTATGGCCTTTGAGGGTATTTGCGCCCCAGTCAAGGACAAAAAGCGTTAGAAATTGTGTTTTATAGGGTTTGAAATGCGAAAATTTTCTAAAGGTCGGTCGTTCGGTTGATCCCCGCATAACCATGTTCAGGATCTAGCTATTTCGCACCCCCAATGGCATTTTTAAAGTGTTAACCATTAATATACTTTAGTTGCTTTGTCCCCCCCCCCCCCTCCCGCACAAGGAAGGAGCTTGTCAAATTTCGCGCCCCCAGATGGGATATAATTGCATAAAATGAACTTTCAAAGTACATGTATAGAACATCCTAAAGAAATCATAAACTTGCCTTGCAAATGCCTTACTAAATTCCTCAAATATATTTTCTTCACGGTTTCATTCATTTTGCGCCCCATAATAGGAATGTTCAAAATTGCAACCAAAAATATTGCTAGGTTGCTGTATTCCCTTGGATTTTTTTTTCTAATGAGAAATTACAAAAGAAATTTCAATTTAAGGGGTGAAAAAAAAATCTGCCGCTTGGTCGCGTAGTTCCCTCGCTTATACACAATAATTCATCAAATTTGGGCTAACAACCCCGGGTTATTTGCATCATTTTTTCTTCTGTCAGGACTTGCGCCACCGACGAGAAGGCAGTATTTGAGCTATAATACATGATTAATAATTCACAAGTCTCGGCCGATTTGCGCACGCTGTTGGTTGGATTTCGGAGGCTAGCTGTACATAGTCCCTATAGTATTTGGTCCTGCCAAAACAAGCAAATAACGAACATAGAGCAAACACAAACAAAAGCAAAATTATGAAAATTATTATTGTTACTGGGCAGTAAATTTATGGAGTTGTTCTCTCTGCAAGTGATGGGTGAACTATTGCGCATTAAATATGCATTCACTGTACGTACAGGGCCTCTTGACCAGTGACGTATATAGAGAGAGTCTGGCCAACTCGGTTTCAATTGGGCACAACATGGCGTATATTCCTTTGTTACATGCTTGCCTAACAAAGCATCATGCCGCCATACTGTTACCCACTGGAGCAGAGTTGTCCAATATACGGCACTGCTCTTGAAGCTCAAATACTGCACTCTCTCTCGTCGGGAGTGCAAGTCCTGACACACACACACAAAACATCGAGCCGGGGACGTTGTCCAAGCGGTTTTGTCGCCCCTCGCCAAAATATTTTGTCGATATAATGACCTGTAAACACTGTAAACACTTTAAAACAAGTAGGTCAAAACTTTCTGGAAATATGTAAGCAAGTAAAACGGTACACATGTTTCATGTTACTGATAGGTCTGAGTTAGAGAATGAAGAGTTGAGGAATAATGGCCATACCCCATGCAGCTAAAATAGCCTTAATCATGAAGTTTGGGATGTAGGTGTTAAAGATCTTCACGATGACGAGGTATGTGTTGTACCCTTCAACACCCATCCATGCAATGGAAGACAGAACGAAGAAGTGAATGAGAGCCGTGAGGAAACCACAAGGTCCAGCTTGTACCTCGGGATAATCTCTGATGGAATCCAGAGAGATCATGATGATAAACGTTGTGTAGAGACACAGCAGGGTCAGGCACAGACAGATGAAGATCTTGTTGGTCTGTTTGGTCCTCAAATCCCTATCAGGATTTAAATATGGAAAGGAGAATACGAACATGTCTATAAGCAATTTGTACCAATACATATACATGCTTGTCTATAGATACTGTTATTCTGCTTAAGTAATTATAACAATAATAATAATGATGATAATAATGATAATAGTGAAATAAAATTAATACTGATTATAATACTAACAATAATACTAATAACAAAATAATAATGATAACAAGAAAAAATATGTATAAAAAATACATATATTATGTCCTCTTTTTATTACAATGTGTTATAATACATAACATCTGTCAATAGGCTTACTTATTCCACAGGTAGGTTGCCAAGGTGATAAGAAGGCTGAAGATTGAAATACAACATCCTATGTAGGTCAGGATATTGTACGCTTTGATTAATGAATTCTCCCGTCTGTGAATGTCCTGTAAATTGCAAAAATTTGAACCAGAGTGAAACATCTCGGAATTATGATTATGGAAGTAATTTCTCTCCGTCGTTAACTGAAAACTGAGAAAATTGAATTCGTCTAGAGAGAAAGAGTGTAACTTTGTGTTGATGATGAAAAACATACAAGGATGTGACTTAATTTACCTTTTGCGAAAGAGTCCTTCCCTTCAAAACTTTACTTAATTGGACTTTTTCTACCTTGAGCAACGTTTTAGGAAACGTTGCTACAATAATAACAATAATAACATGATTTTGTGTAATGACATCACATACGTTAAAGAGTGAGAATTGAAAACTGACACTATACTCCGTTCTTTGTTGGAGAGCTGTTACCTCTACAAGAGAACATGTAGAGGTAGAATTATGAACGCCTCTTAAACACTTTTTACCATTTCTAATTGCCGGGAAAGAAACTCAACATTCTCCATTCGCATTTTTATAGCAAGCGTAGCATACGACCGGTAACATTACTGACTTGCTTTTCACTGACCATTATAACAGCGAAGTTGGTAAGATGATCACACGCACAGCGCACGCTCTCATCAGGGGAGTCATCCTGCCTGATGTATCTCAAGTCATCATCGCTCTCATCAGATGATGTGATTCCAGATGATGAAACAAGAACACATCCATCTTGGGACCAGTCCTGCTCCTTCTGATCCCAGAATGAACACATTGGATTCACGAAACCGGCCTACACTCACACACACAGTCAAAATGAAATAAAGTGTAAAAATAAAAATAGATAAAATAAATATACTGACCTAGAATTCATTGATTTGAAATCTGTCACCGGTCCATTCGCTGCCGTTTATTTCGTCAGTGCTTGTGACAGCATTCCACTCCCATAGACTTTGCAATGCGAGCGCACACGCGGGAAGAGAGGTGACAGATTTCACGATTAGGCAATTTCATTCAATAACATAATCATTGACGGATTTGTAGAAAAGGATGACATTCCGCATAATTGAAGAGCTTAATTCCAAAAGGAGCTAAATCATTTTTTGACCGAAATTGAGTTTTAAACATGTGCTTCTCAGACATGAAAATTTTTAAAGTTTAAAAATGTTGTTACAAATTTAAATTTCATTACAAAAGGAGCTAAATCCACTATGGTAATTTATGATTTGTTCATTTAACCACATCATACATAAAGTTATGTATTAAGATTTTTAAGCACATGTTGCGGCTACCAAATTCATCAGTAAATTTTTTTTATATAACTAACCGAGTTTTACTATTATTTTGTATGAATATTTTTGGATTTAGCTCCTTTTGGAATGAAACATCGAAAAATCCCCGTCTTTATAGAAAAGTTCAGAAATTAAAAACAAATTAATACTGACTAATAAACACCAGAAAGATCTAAAATGCACTCTGCTAGCAATATTAATGAGTTTCATGTTGAATATCAATTGTTAAACGTGTTTGAATGTACAGAAATAGACATTCGAGTAAGGTTTCATTCCAAAAGGAGCTAAATCCATGGAAATTAAAATTCTTAAAATTTCTTAATAATTGAAATTAATTTCTAGATTTTCAAAAACATGAATGAATTGATCTAAGACAATGGCCCTATCATATATATCAAAATAAATTAACAGTGGACAAGGGAAAGGGGTAATAGAAATAGAAACAACATCAACAACTCATCACGAGCCATTAGGTAAATAATTTGAATTCACGTAATTTTCTTCCCGCTTCATTCCGAATTATATGTTATTTTAATTTATCTTGACTGTTATTGTATGATGACCATGATTGTTGATGCTTAACTGATGTAATTCGATATATGATATATGACATAGTATGTCATATACGATCGCTACGATGTATTGGTTTTTGTTTTTGTTTTATGACTTATCTTCAGATCCTGAAGAAGGCCTAAATAGCCGAAAGCTCGATTAAAACGTGTATGTATACCAGCTACGTCCTAGTAAAGTTCCTAGACTTTTCTTCTGTTTACGCATATATATATATATATATATATATATAGTGCGTAAACAAAAAAATGTATACCCAACTTTGGTAGCTTCTAATTAAAAAGTTATAACCTCTATCACCTTGAGATTTATTTCATAGTAAAGAACAACTTATATTCTGTATGGATACCTTATTCATAATTTTGCTGTAACGGATGACTAAGCAGCAGGCTTTTCAAAAGTATTGTCCACATCCTCTTGTAACAATTTTGGGCTGAAGCAGCGAGTGTGGGTCAAACCCTGGTCAAACCGATTATGCATTAGTTACTTCAGTTGGGAGACAATTGCAGAGTTATTTTCAATTGATTTTGTGCATTTGAATAGGAAGGGTGTTAAAGTCAACTCAAACTCAAGAAAAGGCTTATTACAAGCTAAATTTATGATATTTTATTTGCTATGATAACAATCTTGGCTTCATCCGCATCCCTTTTTAAGGAAAGCCTTTTTACTGAGTCATTCAAATGGGCAACATTATATGGGAAGCTATCTTTTCTTCTTGAAAGTCTACAATCAATTATCATGGTAATTCTAAAAACACGTGTCCTTCTTTTTCTTCTTTTTAGTCTTTAAGGTCAGTAAACATTTGAATTCATGTGCTATTCGCGAAAAACACCGTGTGCACCTTATGCAGGTGAAATGGTAGAATGGACAAATGAGCAGAGAGTTCTTAGTTATCACGAGACAAGAAGTTATAGAAGACTTTTAAAATACATAAAATATTATCATACGGATTGAAACAAGGTCACTTCAAAGCTTGGGTGTACTGCATGGATCACTTTAAAGGTTGACTAAATTAGAGAGAAAATGGGTGCTGTTTCCCTGTATATTTGCCTTCCCATCACGAATCTGGTGTGGTCTCAGGATATCGTCCACATAGCGCTGTGCAGTGATGTTGCCATCCACAAACACCAGGGGTTATCTGTGACTTTCATTTTTCAACTTGTTGTGTTCTGCGCTGTAATGCGCGCTGACAAGAGACAGCATTGTCTTCCGAAATTACTGAAATGTTTCAGTAAAAGGTCAATCTTTCCACCCTGGTTCATTGTCATTCTGTGTCTGTCAATATAAATATGATATACCATTATAAAGTAGTGGGTACATTTTATTGTGGGTCAGTATATGTCAGTTTGCCAAAACTTGGCTCATCAATGTTTTTTTGTTTGCTGTTCGTTGTTTGCTTGTCTTTGGCACCGACAGCTCCGAGAGACCGACAATGTAGTGGGGGGGCTTCTGAACCCTGTTTTGGATATGAGTCTGACACTGACATTCTATGACAAGGGCGTAGTAAACGGGTGGGGCACAACATTAATGCAGAGCTGTCAACTTTGGGGAACTGCTTGAAGGGAGATTTGTATTTTTCCTTCTCGCCAGCTCTCCAAAAGTCAGTTGGGGGATTTTTCGCCAGCCCTCCAAAATTTCCTCCATTATTCTCTGACAAGCAAAAAAAGTTATCAGTTCTAAAAGGGGGATATAATTTTTTTTCAAAAAGCCCCCTAAATCCGCCACTGATCCATGCCCGGACGCGAAATTTTTTTTCCTGTACCTTTGGGGCTATCCAATATGAATATTCATGACTTGGGTCTTAGAGATGAGAGCACGCATGCGCATGACGAGTAATACCGTTAATTCCGTCAAGACTAGTCGGCATGAATATTCATGAAAACGAACTGTAGGGATATGATAAAACGAGCAAGGCCATTGAGCAGCTGTTCTGTGTGGCGCAGTCGGATAATCTGGTGCGCTATCGAGAAAGGACCGCAAGTTCGAATCTTGGCAGAGGAATATATTACGAAATTTTCTTTTGCTGATTTAAAAATAAGGTGAAACTGAGTAAGAAAATACAAGTGCGATACTTGTAGTCTCTTTCATGAATATTCAGATTGGATAGCCCCAAAGGTACAGGAAAAAAATTTCTTTACAGGTGGGTGGAATATTTTCCTTTACTTTTCGTGCGTCACAGATCACGTGATCACGATGTCCCTTCGATGGTTTATTAAGGGACGGGGCTTATGACTGTGTAAATCAGCAAAAATGTACTTTTCAAATTATTATGAAATACGACTGAATGCATAAAAAAGTGTGTGATAGATATTTTTGGGCTCCTGATGACTCCTTCCTACGAAAAATGGGCAATTAATTTTCTATTTTAGTAACCCTTTAAACTATGGAGCATTGAAGCATCAGCCCAAACTTGGAACAAGGAGATTTTACAACACTTTTTAAAAACCTGGTGCTCAGTCATCCATTGCAGAAATGAAATATCATGAATGAGGTACCACTTGACAGACAACAAGTTACTCTTCACCATGAAATAAATTTCATATAGGTTATAATATTTTAATTAGCAGCTATCAAAGTTGGGTTTACTTTTTTTGATACGCACTGTATATTATAGAGAGAGCCTATAATATAATTATACAGGTGCTCGTCTAAAAAATGAAAATGAGTGCAGATTTCAAAATATACAAAACGATATTCTGCGGTTTATACTTTTAGATCATACCATTATTGTAGGGAAGGTGAAATTGATGTATTCAGTTAAGCCTTCTATTTTTCCTTGTCCAAGACTAAGAGAAATCACAGGCGTGTTAGCCGATCGATTGAAGCCTTTGTTAACTGCACTGATATTGCGCAATGATTTAGAAATGAACAAAACTGGTGTAGAAAAGACATTGAAGGTGACGCGGACGTATTCACTGGCATTCGATTGCGATAGCGGGGACGTGGACGAAATGACAGATGAAACTGAAGGTGGGATGTTGACTTGAGCGATGATGTCCGGTATGGTAGCAGTAGCGTCATCCTGGGTCGGAGCAATGATGGTGATATTGGAATTTGACAGGTCTGATAGACTGGACCCAGTTACTGAAAGCACGAGGCCACTCATTACGTCATCAGCAGATACACTCTGGACCTATCGTGTAAATTAGAAACAAGTTAGAATAACTGATATCGAGAATGAAGCAATATAGTATATCCATTGCAGAGGTCGTTTCCAGGCCGATGCGGATGGTATCCTACATATAGGCGGTTCCAGAATTATCTCTTCCAATGTAAAATCCTGGATCAGTCTCTATGAGGTAATCATACACTCACAAATGTACAGTCGATGATATATTTGGGAGTTCTGTTTTGAAAGCTATAAACACGATCGGTCGGAATGCTAGAATGAATTAGACGATTGCAATTTTTTTTTCTTTAATTTATTAATTAAGTTTTTTTTCTTCTTTCTTTTCCTTTTTTTTTTTCTTTCTTTCTTTCTTTCTTTATTTTATTTTTTTTTTTATTTATTTTTTTTTTTTTTTGGGGGGGGGGGTCCATAATAACAATATTATAATTCTTATATAGTAATTTTTTATGAAGTTTGGAGATGAGATTCTATATTTTTGCATATTGGCTGAAATCAAAACGTCTGTTCATAAGCCTATTTATAACACAAATGAACAATCACCTGTATAGCTACATTTGGTTGCTGAATGTTCAGCATTTCTCCGTCGGCAACCTCAACACGATTGATCTGTCCCTGAAAAGCTTGTACAAATTGACTTATGGCCCCATTTTCTTCCTCCGCAGCCTCAAGCTCCTCTGTGTCTACCTGAGCGATGTTACTTACAATACTAGTAATAGACTGTGTTACCTGTCAAACATAAGAAAATTACTTTTGTAATGAACAAGCAATAACGTTATTGCCAAAGTGAGGAAATTGACATTAACATGACAGCCTTTGTAACCCTTCATAACTACAGGATGAAGCAAAACAGCCAACTTGTCAAAAAAAAATATAAAAGGACATAAGCAGAGCTAAATGTATTATAGAACCAAACAAGTTACCACATATCAATCCCAAAAAAAAAAAGAAAAAAAAAAAGCCTGGTATGGTCGGGTAATATTATGATCACTTGAATTTTACATTGTAGTTTAGCTTCAAAGATGATGCATTAACTGGTTATGGGCTTTAAGCCTTTGACTCCTATTACTATTTTATAAAAACAAAAGGTTTGGAGAGAATACTCCGCTCTTTCAAATAAGGGGGCATACATCTCTTTGAAATACATCATGGAAGAATACTGGAACATACTAAAATTCAACATCCATCGCAATTTCAGTCTCAATTGGAGTATTCTCACAATGTGTATGCATATTGGCATTTTGCAGAATACCTCTTGGCTTGTGAGATTTAGTTGCACAATTTGTGATATTATCTCTGTCACAAACGTGACGTCATCTGATGTGATCTCTTCAGTGTTGGAGGTAACAACTGATACTTGCTGACTCACTTCACCTGCATTTCCCTTAGTTACATTCATCTGAAATTAGGAGAAAAGAACAAATTACAGCATGTACACGTTCAGTCATCGACCCCCCCCCCCCCCCTTAATGCCCCCAAATTCCAAAAAAAGTTATATAGGCCTATCACTTATGACATTTGGATGCACCAGTTTTTATTATGTTACTTTTCCTTTGTCCACCTTCATGCCCGTTGATACAGAAATTCACAATTCATGAACCTCTCTTGAATTTCACGAACAAAGGCAAAGTTTTTCTTAGTCCAAACATACCACTTACAGTTTGCAAAGGCTTAAGCAATTGTTCGGTATCCTGCTATTAAAAATGTATTATCTTGACGTAAATAGCTGTATGAAGAGTTAACAAATTATGATAAGTATTGCATGTGTTTTTAGTATTTTCATTGGCCTACGAATGTCCAAATATCAAATTTAGATTCAGATTCAGATTCAAAACACATTCATTTCCTTCTCATAATCAAATAAGTACAAATGAAATTTATATCGACGAAAAAAAAAAGAACACGGTGGAAGGAGGCGAAGGTCCAAGAAAGCACATAGCCAGTGTTCGGGTCGCCGTAACAATATATGTAAATTTAAATAACAAAACAATATAAAACAAGATGAATGCGACTGCGTCTCCTATATGCCTCCGCCTTAATACAGTTAAGTTCAGGACTCAAACTGTTCTTGAAATATTGTGATAAGAATAAGAATTAAGCATACAACTACAGGTTAATTGAAATCTTTGACCAAACCAAAAGCCCGATCACTATATTTCTTACATGTCATGTATACAAAATAGTTAAAATATGGTGATAAAAACTAACAAATCTTTAATTTCATGCATATTAACATGTATGACATATGACCTTTGACCTGCGTAAACAATAATCTAATCAGTTCGTTTCAATAATAAGTTTAAAGTTAATGGCTCATGACATTTCAAGGTAAATGACTTCTGTTACCTTTGAACTTGAACCAAAATCTAGTCAGTACGTCTTCCTACTATGATTATATACTTGTAGCAAGTTTGAGATTAATACAGAATTGACCTCTATATGACCTTTGAACTTTGTCTACATTCCCTAGAATCTAGTCAGATCATCTTACTATGGTGGTACACACTAGTACTAAGTTTGCAGTTCATTTCTCTACTGGTTCTTGAGATATCGCGTTAACAAGAAAGCAGGACGGACGGACACCCCGAAAACATAATGGCCAGTATTCTCGAAAGCGGCCTAAGTTAAGCCTGACTTGTCTTAGGCCGCTGATTCATGGAAGGCCATTTGTCTGTATAAATTACTATAGTTATGTAATAAAATGAAAGAACATAAATATTTTTGGATGTGCAATGAACATTACAAATCAATTTTATCCAGACAAATATTTGTATTTGCATTTAATTACAGAACTGTAGTGTAGTATATGATTAAGAATGTGACATTTGGCACTCCATAATTCAGTGGCCTAAATCTGCGCTGCGCACTTAGGCGGTGTTTAAGCCTGGCTTGAAGTTAGGCGGCTTTCGAGAATAAGCCAGTTCGGGGTTAGGGCATGGTACAAATGACCCCAAATATCCACAGATATTTTAGACATGGAGGGTCCCTTTATGTGCATTTCAGAAAAATAACTCTGGGAGTGATAGAGGTGCCTCATGAATAGCTTTTGTTTCCCCCTCTAAAAAGAATACTTCCACCTGGATATCATGGAATGCACCATTAGTGCATAATTGAATAATGATTACATGACATTCATGAGCACATATCGAATATTAGTGTCAGTGGGTTTTAGAATTTTGTACAGATGACCTTTATCTGCTCATGCTCAGATTGCATCTCCGAAATGGCTTATACGGGCCAATGCCTCCGGCAACTCCTATGGTTCATGCCCAGTTGATCTGACCGAAGGCCCTCGAGACGAAGACCCGCGAGACCGAAGGCCCACGATACCGAAGGCCCAGGAGGCCGAAGTCCCTGCGTGACTAAATGAATAGCGGTTTTGTATGAATAGGGGTCCTTCTATATAGCCAATTACCTCGCTATTCATAAGGACCTCCATTCATAAGGACCACTATTCATAACGTGTGTTAAATGAATATCTTTTTTCCATGAATAGCGGTCCTTATGAATAGCGAGCGGACCCCATTTTTTTACACTTCCGAAATCTACGCGCACAATACAATTGCAAAAAAATGTATGTTTTCCGAAGTATGCGATCATTCATTGACCTGGAGTAGATTACCTTTATATAGAGAGTAGCGACATACGTCTGACTTTTCGGGAAACAAAATGGCATTTGAATTCTTTCTATTGAGAACACCCGGGTGCTCATCGGAATTGAATAGAAATGTTGCATAGCAGTGGAAACAAAATGGCGTTCAAATCATGAGTTGTCGCTACTCTCTTTATGTAGGAACTCTAACCTGAAGTAGTGTGACCCTGTGGAGCCGTGATATGTCCAAAAACCTATGTGCAAACCACCATATATGTGCAAAATTTCGCCGTGATTTGTGCAAACGCGGTGCCCATAAATGTGCTAATCTGTAAAAAATTATCCACCACTTATGTGCAAACGTGACGACGTGATATGCAAAAATGTTCAATTTTGACTTGAAAAGTGCCAACACATCCCACAAATGTGCAAATCGCTGTTGTCATGAATATTAAGACTAATTCTGTCTGAAACTGTTAAACTGAGAACCCGACCGGTGATCCGACACATGCTCCGGCGACAGTTGCTCCGGTGATAATAACCGTATCCGGACAACTACCCCCTGGACAATTACCCCCCGGACAACTACCCCTGGACAACTACCCCCCTAGGACAATTACCCCCCCCCCCCAGGACAATTACCCCCAGGACAACTACCCCCAGGACAACTACCCTCCAGGACAATTTTTTTTCAGAGATGAAGAATAACTGGAATATGTAAACAATCGATTCACTCGTAAACGATTCATTCAGATTCGTATTTTTAAGACATACTGGTGAAAATGACATGATTATTTACCCAATACATCGGTGCATGTATCACAAAACTATATAGTCTAGTTCATCAATACCAGCCTTTTTACCCTTCTATTACGGGATAATTTTCGTTTCGGGGGAGAGGGTAACAGTTTTTGGCCGTTTATGGACCAATTTTTTCCCAAACCAATTTTATGTTGACTTGAAAAATTTTGCATCTATTCAGACAATTGCTTTGTTTTACCTTTACAAAATTTTCTATTTCTGAATCTTCCTCTAATAAAAATCCCGTTCATTCAACGTTTCTTACCCCCCCCCCCCCCTTTCTACTAAAAAATAAAATCAAATGAAAAATAGGCCTGGAAAAGAGTTTGTTAAAAAGTCAATTTAAATGTAACTTTGATTTCAGTCTTGAAATCGACAAAAGTAAATCGGGTCTGGAACCCAGATTACCATCACATAGAGAAAAAAAAGCTTACGTGGCATTCAACTGAAACATAGTTGTTGTATAAGAGATTGGGTAAGAATTAAATTTTGGTATCCATCTAATCAACTCTGCCAAAGGAACTGTCAGTGAAAATTAGAGTATTGACAGAGTTATGAATGGAAATGCAGAGAAAGAAAATAAGACGAACTAAATTTCGGATGCGATCCGGAGTAAGATATTGCTTCCATATTAGTTATTTTGATATATGTTTATAATTTTTCATCTGTATGGCTGCAAATTTCAGGATAAACATTGTTTGGATAAATATTTTTTTGAGAATCTTTGTAAAACTACGTGAGTGAAATGTGTTTCGTGTGTCGTGTTAGTAATGACCCATTTGCGTGTTCTTGTGATTGTTTGTAACTGTGTGTGGATGTCAAACTCAACTTCTGTTAAAGCGTTGAAAATAAAAATAAAAAATTTAATTACAGAAATGCAACAGCAAGATTGGATAGGCCTCAACGACTTTCGGCTTTTCTAAGATCTTGGATTGACTTTAACAAATGACTTTCATGCTCAGTGCAGGTTCTGCGCATAGATAGGGAGGCGCTCAGAGATCTTATAATTAGACACTTAACATTATGTAAAGTTGTATATGGCGCCTGGTATGGCACCTTCTTAGAGTCAAACTCAGTCTTTGGTCTTAGGATCGCAAGGTCCATGATAACATAAAATGAATATATGACCCTCCACCACAAAACGACCAATAAGTCGCAATGGGAGTTTTAGAGTAAACAGTCTGAGATTCAAAATCTACAGAAAGGAAGAAATGTATCGTTTCTAAAGGTGTGGAAAGTTTCAACCCAATCCAATGAGGACTTCAAGGTGTAGGCTTTGGAGTTTTGACTCAACCTTTTGTGCGCGCTTAAAAATGGTCACTCTTCTTTAGAGCCCGTTTTCTCTATTGTTTTGGTCATTAGCCTGTCTGACACTCGGACATTCTCATTGTAATTTATAAGGGTTTGCTTAGTCTATACAAGACAAGTTATATATCATTTTAAAGTTAAGAATCTAAGCTTTCAAACTGTGCTGAAATTTAAAAAAACCCAAATTTCCGACTTATTGGTCGTTTTGTGGTGGAGGGTCACATATGATCCCAGAACAGTCTTAAAGTATGAAACGTAACTACAATAATAACAATAATGATGATGATCATAATAATAATAATAATAATAAAACAGTGATAATATTTATAATATTGGGTAGGTCGCAACCAAACTGTGCCCTTTTCTTACATTTAGCACATTGCATAATGTTCGCTAAAAAGTGTCCTCTTTGACCTTTGACCTCATGGACCAAACACAATCATTTCCTTCCGAAGTCATATGAGCACACCCTGCAAATTTGGTGAAAATCCGATTATTCGTTCTCGTCGAGTTGCAGATTTAGCTTATTTTATGTCGTTGATGACCCTAAATGACCTTTGACTTTTGACCACATGACCCCAACATTCAATAATTTCCTTCTGAAGTCATAATGAACACATCCTGCAAATTTGGTAAAAATCCGATCATCCGTTGTGGAATTATCGGGAGATTAAGCTTATTAAGCTTACAACGTGACCATGTTCACAGAGCTGCTATTCTTACAAAAGACGATGAGTTATGGAATAATTACAAATCCCTTAAGAATAAAGTTACACATCTAATTAGAAAAAGGAAGAAAGAATACCATTGTAACTTTATTGAAGATTATCATGGAAATTCTCGGAATATATGGAAGTGTCTGAAACGTGAAATTCCAAAATCCAGCAAGATATCGCCGCATAGTTTGGAAATTGATGGTGCTCGTATATCCACCTAAAATAGCTAATGCTTTCAATAGCTTTTTTACTACCTGTGCTGCCAATATAACAAAAAACCTGAAAAGTTCTAGAACTGAATCTCATATCGGTGACGATACTCCGATTAATCATATCTCACAATTTGATTTGGACTGTGTGTCTGAGGATTTCGTAATTAAGGAAATTGATCGCATGTGTAAAGATAAAGCTACTGGCGATGACCACATTTCTTGTCGTCTTCTAAAAATGACGAAACAGGTGATAGCGAGATCGTTAACCGATATCATAAATGCATCTTTGACCACGGGATGTGTACCCAAGGGTTGGAAAGAAGCTCGAGTAATTCCAATTTTTAAAGCTGGTAATATGTCCGATCCAAGCAATTACCGCCCAATTTCAATTTTGTCTGTTGTTAGCAAAATCATAGAGAGGGCTGTACATCGCCAACTTTCTGAATTCATTGACGATAATAATATATTGAACTCCAGTCAGTCTGGTTTTCGAGCAAAGCATTCTACCGCAACAGCACTCATGAAATTTGTTAATAATTTGTCATGGAACATTGAAAACAGACAGATCTCTGGAGTAGCTTTCATAGACCTTCGTAAGGCATTTGACACAGTTGATCACAATCTTTTATTAGAAAAGTTATCTGCTATCGGATGTTCACATGAATGTGTAAACTGGTTCAGATCTTATTTAACAGGTCGTGAACAGTCTGTTCATTTTCAAGGTGCAAAATCTAATCCATTAACTGTATTGATGGGCGTACCACAGGGGTCTATTTTGGGTCCGTTATTATTTTCCATCTATGTAAATACTTTACCAAATTGTATATCTGATGGTTATGTTGATATGTATGCGGACGATACCACTTTAACTGTGAATGGACGTAGCGTAGCTGAGGTTGAAGAAAAACTTTCTTTCGCATTGGAAGAATTAATGGTATGGATTAATAAAAACCGCCTTGTACTAAACACGGAGAAGACATGCGTGATGATCATAGCTTCGCGTGCTAATTTAAACAAAATAACATCCTTCAATGTTTCTATAAATGGAAAGGTATTGAAAAGAGTTAATGTCGCCAAATGTCTTGGTATATTAATTGATGAAGAATTGAATTGGTCCAAACACGTTGACAAAGTAACAAAGGTAACGCAGAGAAATGTCAGTGTAATAAAACGAGCGAAGGATTATTTACCATTAACATCTTTAAAGATGCTGTATAATGCACTCGTGTTGCCTCACTTTGATTATTGTTCCTCTGTGTGGTCAAATCGATATCAAGAACAAACGTATAAGCTTCAGAAAGTTCAAAAACGAGCTGCTAGAATAATTTCAAACAAAAGTTATGAGACTCCATCAAGTGAATTAATTAGCAATCTGAAATGGATGCCAATTGAGAAACGATTTGAATTTCAGCGTGTTACTATGATGTTCAAGTGTACACACAATTTGGCACCATCCTATTTACAAGAAAGTTTAGTTAAAGTAAGTGACATTCATCAGTATCATACGAGGCAGGTTTACTTTCTGTGCCAAAGTATAAAACAGAATGCTTTAAACATAGCCCCCTCGTATCTTCAATTATAGCATGGAATCAGTTGGACAGATCACTAAAAATGGCAAGCTCTGTGAACACTTTTAAATATATGTTCAAAAGATCTTGCAAAATCTGTTCGCAATAAGAAATTTTATTCAGTTTCTTAGCTGAAGTTTTACTCTCATTCCTTATCGCATTTCTACGCATTCTCTTGTGAAAACAAAGGATTGGTTTGATTTGTTTACATAACAGCATGGTAAATGAGTCATATTCATTCTTATTGCTAGAAAATTTCACTTGATGCTATTTTATATTTGTCTTCATCAGTAATATGTCATTTTTTGTTGCCCTGATTTGCAAAATATGTTTGATGGTTTGTTTCTTTGCCCAAAAATGTACGATGACATAATGCTTTTCAAAATGTATGAATGATTTCATATCATTTATAATCAATAAATAATTTGCATTTTATTGTTTCATAAGAGACACTGTACATTCGATTGTTATACTATATTACATGCAATCATTGTGTAATCTTTGAATAAGTATACTACCCTATAATATGTTTTGTAAATATGTATATAACAATTTTGTTTCTATACTGAGCTAAAGTAGTCTTTATACTTCTTGTATGTACTTTCAAAATTATACAATGCCGTTTCAAAATAACCCATATATAAATGGTTATTTTTCAACAGATTTTTGAAAATATCACCGTCTATACATTATGAATTAAGATGATAGGAATGTGCAACAATTTCAACATTTTCGTAAAACCAATTTTGATTACGAGGATACCATATTTTCATGATTTTGTTGGCTATTATTGTTACTTACTATTGCTATCAGGGCCTCATGGAAGACCACCAATATTGGTGATAATGAGTCACCCTGTATAAATATCAGAAATAAATAAATAAATAAATAAATAAATTTAATGCACTGTGGACCCCTGTGACCATTGAACTTTGACCTAATGACCCCAAAACTTAATCGTTCTTTTAACCTCATTATGAACACACCCTGTGAATTTGGTGAAAATCCGATCATTCGTTCTCGAATTATCGGGAGATTAAGCATATTTAATGACCTTTATGATCCTGTGACCTTTGACGTTTGACCTCATGACCCCAAAATTTAATGGTTTCTTTCTTACCTCATCATAAACTCACCCTGCGAATTTGGTTAAAATGCGTCCATCCGCGTTCTCAAGTTATCTTCAAGATTAAGCTTATTTATTGTACTTTATGACCCCTGTGACCTTTGACCTTTGACCTCATGATTCCAAAATTTTATCGTTTCTTTTTTTTCCTCATCATAAACCCACCCTGCCAATTTGGTGAAACTTCGTTCATCCGTTCTCAAGTTATCTTGTACACAAACAAACACACAGACAAACAAACCAACCTATCTTCAGTCACAGCAATCAAAATCAAAATCAGCCTAGAAATGGAGAAGAAGCAAATTTAAAAAAGCATCGAGCACACACAGGCACACACACACGCAGCTCTACATGGCTTTACTTCCGAGGACAAGTATTGTTCCTCTATTGTTCCTCCGTCCTCGGACAGTCGACGGAATAAGGCACACATTCATTGTTCGACGTTCGAGGACTATTGTCCGGCTTCCGAGGACCATTGTTCTCATTTTTTTTTTGTTCTCTGTCCGAAAATGTCCTCGGACATACGGCTAAGCACGCCCACGCACACGCACACACACACACACACACACACACAAATACAAACAAACAAACCAGCTCGTTTCATAGTCCCCTCGCTAACTTCGTTCGACGGGGACAATTGTTGAGGTAAAGTGATTCTGATGAAAACAGCGATTTGCACATTTGTGGGATGTGTTTGCACTTTTCACGTCAAAATTGAACATTTTTACATATCACGTCGTCACGTTTGCAAATAAGTGGTTGATAAATTTTTACAGATTAGCACATTTATGGGCACCGCGTTTGCACAAATATGGTTGTTTGCACAAATCACGGCGAAATTTTGCACATACAGTATATGGTTGTTTGCACATATATAGGTTTTTGCACATATCACGGCTCCACAGACCCCCCCCCCCCCCCCCCCCCCCCCCCCCCTCGGAGCGTGTCGGAAAAACACTGAAAAATTACACTGAATAATAAGATTGATTATTTTAAATACAGTTTTCAGATCTGTTATGCTTTAATATACAAGTTCATGGTCTATACTTCATCACACTATACTATTTGCATTGAAAGCATATTGCCCTTGAGTTGAGGCTTTTTGTTTATATTGCCTTCTTTTTTAACGAATTCCTGCAAAGTATTGGCAGGCCTAATTTACAACATTTCGCTCTAAATGTCCTATTAACTTGTCAAGACTGAGTGTACAATAGTCTCCCAAATCAATCTTCCGCCACTGAAAAAGCAGGTTTTTTATGAACCTTACAAAAGCCCGAGCACACTCAGAGTCATTCAATTGGGTAGACCGTCAGCTATTTGTGTGAATTTTGTGAACATTTGTATGAAATTAGTGTGAACTCTGGAGAAATGTCATGTTATTAAGAAAAATGGCAATGTTCACATTTTTAATGATGCTCTCTGTATTACTTTTGTCAGGGAGTTGAAGCTTTTGGCTGAAGCTGTCCCATTGCGTCCCTCTTGAATTCGTTGCAAACATATTATGTTTGTTAGAGGGTTTTTCTAAAGGGCGAGTCAATTAGAATCAACATTGGGGCTAAAAATGTAGTACATAGGTCCAATGACACAATTCTGACATTTTTACAGAAAAAAAATTGCCCAGTAACAAGAAATTGGTCAAAAAACTCACTAATTTGGGAACGCCCCCCAAAATTGACAGCTGATTGGCTAGAGCGATTTGACGTAGCATCGGGAAGTCCCCACGAAGCCACTAAGGTTGACTAATATGTTGGCAATGTAAATGAATGATAATTTATCCATTTTCATATCACTATTTATACAATTTCGACAATCTTTAAGTCCCCCAAAAGGATTTGAATAGGTTGTTTAGACATTTTAGTAGAGGTCAAATGACATGTCTGGCATTTTTTCAAACACTTTACCCATGATAATTCCTCTTTTGGATTAGGTTTATGTTTTGGAAAAACGTAATATTTTACAGACAAGTAGACGTGTGGACAGTCGCTTTACTGCTGACCGTACCTTGCGAATCTTTGTGTGCGTGCTTATGATAACAACCAAGTACACTGAAAGACTGGATGAAAGTCTAAATATATTACAACAATTACAGCAAAATCGTGTGCTGCAAGCTAGCTGCCTCCCGGGGGGGGGGGGGGGGGGGCACTCACATATATATGTCACACATGTATGTGCCGCTGTGACGTCCCCCATTTTCAACCTTCTCGGGTCGCTCCCATGATATGCGATTTTCAGATTTTCACTAACCGCACCTCGATTGGCTTCCGACTCGCTCCGGATATGAGAAAACAATGCGCACAGCCCACTGTCCGGGAACGGTCGCTCCCTAGCCTCCCAGGCCAGCGCAGCGGGGAGCTGGGCGACCTAGTGCCCCCTAACTGAACGCGGTATTACTAGTGCTAGCGGCGGCTCAGCGAGATCAATCTGCATGCGACATCGAGCCAGTGCAGTGGCGCGGCATGTACAGCGTTAAAAACAGCGCTGCGACCGCTGACTCAGTTCATGCACCGTATGTGTACCAGAGTAGTGAGATCGCGAGCAGCTAAAATTAGCTCTGCCCATGAGCCCGTTCTCTCCTTAGACCCTCAAAAATGAGCTTCCTCAATTAACCATTTAGCTCCTTAGCCCCCTGTTTTGAGATTGGCAGCGGCACACCACATCCAAAAACAGGTTGAGTGCCCCCCCCCGGGCTCTACGGTACGGTACGGTAGACCTACCCTCTTTTTCTCCAGTGACTCTTACTGCGGCAGCCCGAACACGTAGTGTTCGGGCTGCGATGAGCAGTCCTTTGGTTGCTTGGAGTTCTCTTAATTACAAGGTCGTTTGTCAAAATGATAGCCATGAAACATGACATTATTTGATTTTAGGCTATTTTAGGTACTTACAATACTTTGCGTTTGACTGTCGTCTTTCTTTTCAATGAGGATGATACAAAAAAAGGCATATTTATCTCCAAGAGCCTGTAGTAAAAGCTTCCGAAGTTCGGTGTTTTGCTTGCAATGCGCATGCGTCAACAGCTCCAATAATTACGTCATCTTCTTCTTCTTCTTCTTTCGTTGTATGGTATCGGCAATCAGTCAAATTTGACTATTGTTGCCAATGACGTTATGCATGTAATTCAAATTCAGTATTTCTGACTCCTTCTCTCTTTTAATTTACATTTAGAATCAAGTAAACAATTAATACTGTATATGCATCTGTATTTAAAGCGTAATAAGAAAATAACAAAACACCACATGCTTCAGCTCAGTTCCAACTCGCGCTTGCCTAGCCCTTTCATAGATGCAATCTGGCCGACAAGAAGGGAGCATTATGAATATTCATTAAGACGAGTGGCAGGCAATGAGCTCGAGCTCGAGCTCGAGTGCTAACGATCGGTGGATTGTGAGACAGTAGGGACATTGTGGAAATTATGTAGCGTTCTGTTTAATCTTCCAATTCTTAAAGAATTAAGTTGGAAGAATATCCATATTGGGGTAGATGAGGCAGCTGAAAATAGACAATTAGTTAATCATATAATTTTACTAATTAAATATTTAATATACCTTGGGAGAGGAAACAATAAGCTACCGAATGCGGAAGAGATAACGAGAAAAGATACTTAAGAGTAAAGAAGAAGAAAAGAAGATAGCATTCGAGCGAAACACATTATAAAAAATGGGAAAATCTAAAAGTATTATGCACTAATCAAAACCAGAAAGATGATGGGAGGGGGCTGCCGGGTTCACCCACTCAGGGGCTTGATCGATCCTCGCCGCTGTAGACTCCCTCTTTGTTTTTTGTTTGTTTGTTTGTTTTTTGTTTTTTGTTATTTCTTTGTTTAGTTTTTTGCCTTTTGATTTCTGTTTGTTTTTGTGGGTGGGAGGGAGTGGTTATTTTTAATTATGTTTATTGTTTGTCGTCTGTCCTGTGACATTTTTAGGGGCGGGGGGGGGGGGGGGGGGGGGCATGGCCAAATCAATTTCTGATTCATTCAGGTGATATAAGTTAGACTATTCAAATATTAGGTTATATTTACAATATGATACTATGTTTTAAATTTAGTTTGTTTAAATTTAGATTTATTCAGGTGATATAAGTTTGAATATTCTAATATTAGGTTATATAATATTATACTATGTTTTATGAAGTTATATTATGTGTTATAACTTTGCAAGTTTCATGATTCGACTTATGTTAATGTTGAGATATATTTTTTTTTGTATGATTGAACTGTTATGCGCTATATAAGAATTGTTTATTATTATTATTATTAGCAAATTTAGGGTTATGTTGTCTTTCAATTACACTGGCCCATTATAGAGATAGCAAGGACTGGGGGGTAAAAGTTCAGTATCTCAGCAGCATCATGACCATGTTTTTTTTTTATGTTTTTTTTTCTTCAAATTGATATAATTCATGTAATTCATATATGCATATGTTTGAGTGCTAATCAGGCAATAAAAAGCCATGGAGATGAAATTTCTATGCATTTCTATGTAGGAAGCTCTTAATAAACATTATGAAAGGAAAAAATGGAAGTGATTTCCATTCTTATTATAATACTGAAAATTAGATAAGAAAAGGTGTATTTCTTTTCAACATGAATATTATTTTTTTTTTAATTTGCTATTTCAGGTTGTTATCTGGATTACTATTCAGTTATAATAGATTATAATAACATCTTACAGAACATATTATAGCTTATAATCAAAGAACATGAGGAAATGCATTTCCTGTTTGTTTTTGTATACAAAACTATAACATTTTCCGTTTGGGGCTTACAAGGTCGCAAAGGTCACATGACTTGGTTTGGGCACAACACATTTTCTTAAACTTCGCTTTGTTATCATTTGTTAAGCCTTTCTATGCTGATAAAAGTAATCTTTGTCATTATGTTAAATACCTTCAATATCAGCTGCAGTCATTTCTTTCATAGGAAGCAGGGCTACTGCACATATTCCCTTGTCTCTCCATTTCGCCACTTGGTCAATCATCAAACTCTTAAGAGGAGTTATCACTATTGTCATGTGGTGCTCTGCTGGATGTATCTAGATACATTTATTTCTTTAGTATTACATTTCATACATTATGGCCTTCATTAATATGTTTTAATTCATAACACTAAATAAACTGATAATTTTAAAGAAAAATATTGATTATGCCATCGTGTTTCTTTTGTGTTTTGCTGTTGTTCGGTATTACAATAGATGTATTAGTCAATGTGATTTCATTTTTTATTTCAAAATTGGTAATTTAATCCATTTCATTTCAATTTAATTTCATGTTCTTTGTTTCAGTACAAACCATGATAAAAAGCGTACAAAATATAGCATTAAAAATATATATTATATTGCAAACATTGAAAATGCAAATTCAATATAAGAATACATGTAAATTAGCAATACGTAAATACGTAAATACAAACAAACATTAGCAAAAATGACAGTGGTGCATCGGGGGGGGGGGGGGGGGGTCTCTGGCCCCTTACCCTGGGGAAAAGATGGCAGGAGAAAACGCTGATGACCTTTTTGTTTATTATTATTTTTTGCTTGTCAGAAAAGTTTGGAGTAAGAAGACTGCCCCAAAATGCTGATGACCACTTTTCCTGCTTGTCAGAGCATTTTAAGAATATTGCGCCCCTTCCCTCAGAAATTCCTGGATCCTGCACTGACGAAGGAATCACACTGGATAAATTTAAAATGAAATATGTTATCAGTTTTAATTTGATATAGTAGAAAAAATAAATAAAGTTACAGTGCTAATCAACAAACAAAATAGATATAAAATTTGTTCAGAGGCTAAAGTACATAATTAGAGTTTATAAAACCTCATCCATACTTTATCCATTAGTTTGTGGTGCAGAGCAAAGCATGTGCTTTTTCCAAAGCCAGTTGGGAGTATAATGAAGGTGTCCTTTTGAGTTGCTGCCTGCTTCAGTGCCTTTATTTGTTGCTCTTTAAGTTTGAAGTTCACCTCTTCTTGCAAATCTCGTATTAAACCCTCCATTGTTTCCATCAAATACCACATATAAAAGTTGTTCAACAATTATACAAAACTGTATTATACTGTAGAATGGTTATTGTCTTGTAATATATAATTATATAATTCAGTTATATACGTAGGCCTATGTATATAAATATATATTTGTAAAGTTATTTTGATATGTTTATTTGAATGTAAGCAAAATGATTTTTCATTACTGGACAATTAATTGAAATTTAACTGAATTGGATTGAACTATTTATCACTATTATGCATATTCATGTCTCCTAATGCATATTCATTATTCCTGCGACGAAAATTATGACGTCATCGTAATAAATAGTCATAGGCGCATGCGCAGTTCCTTATTTTCCATTTTGCTTAACAACATGGCGAATGGGACTGATTTCAAAAATTGAGAGTAAAAAGTGAGATTCATCGATTCTACACATTTTTTAAGGAAAAGCTGATTCACGCAAAGCCTGTTTAGGTAAGTGGCATCGTATATATGATACTTTACTTTAAAAAAAAATAATAGATATTCATTTTTTCAATGGTTATTTGAACATTGGTAAATTGTGAGATCCACCGAATCGTACTGGTTTCACTCAGGACGCTGCCACTTCGTGGCAGCGTCCCGGGGCTACAGTGACTCCAGCTTCAGAACTGCAGACCGACTCTTGTTTTTTTAGCTCCCTGTGTTTGGCTTCCAGTTCCACAGCCCTCAGTTCCCAGTCTGATGACAGGGATAGCTGTCGGCCGCAGCATTTTATTCTTGGGCGCAAATCCTAGCTGGTCATACAGCCCCTGGCCTGAGGGCCTGACTATCGAAGTCCTCCTCCCTGAAGTGGTCACTGCAAACAGTACTGTGAGCGGAAGGGCCATCCCACTGAGCTAGCTCGCGTCAGCTTGATCCTTGAAATCCAAATTTTTCGAGTTGCATCACCTTTAGGATAGGTGTGCAGACTGACACCATCGCTGGTGCCTTTGCTGCACCCAGCAACAACACATCTCCGCGGCATTTTCTTGAGATATGCACTCCTATCATGCCTATCCAAAATTCCCTGCACTGGATATACACAGACAAGCGTCGTCCGCTAGCTAGACGTTCCCGATGGTACGTCACAGGTCACCTGACAAGGCACGTGACTGGGCCCTATTTTTCGAGGGGCGTGACAGACTAGCTGATAAACGTGCGATTTAGGCAATTTCAACGAAGCTTAGAGAAGTACACAGATCTTTTTAATAAAAAGTATATGCGATTTCTAGCAATATTGACACAATACTTTGATATTATCATGAAATGTAATTCTAATTGACTCGCCCTTTAAATGAATGTTTGAATATCAATTTAACTTAATGCAATTTCATTTAGTGTACTGTATCTAGTAAATCATGTCTTGCTTTGCTCTGTTTTGCCTTTTAAGCCTTCGTTGTCGTCAAATATATATTTGTCTATGATTATCAATTTTCTTTTTTATTAACGTAATGATTGAATGTAGTTTGATAATATTTTTTATTTTCTTATATCTCAGTAAAGATCTCCTTTCCCATTGTACTTTCATTCATATTTACATGTATCTGTTTATCTTCTAAAATTTATTATATTCTATTGTAAAGCGCATAGAGACTTCTGATAGTATAATGCGCCATATAAGAATCTAATCTTTAATATTATTCATACATGTAGTGGCAGCGGAACGTTTTTCAGTGTGGGGGGGGGGGGGGGGGGGGATTGACGAAAATTTACATGGAGGCACTGCAGAGAAAGGAAAAACAGCTGAGGGAAAAAATAACCAATCTGTGGGGGGGGGGGGGGGAATCGGCCTCGCGGGCCTTCGGTCTCGTGGTGCACAAAAAAAACAAAAAAAAAAAAAAAACCCAAACAAATTAGTACGGCTGTTTTGCCGTCTTGAATACATGTACTAAAGTTGGACATAAATAAAAAAAAAATCGCTTTTATGAATGCTATGTCATCAAAAAATGAATTTTTTGAAATGTGGTGGGCCGTTCACTACCTGTTATAAGCATGCTTTATTACTATCAAATTAAAAGCAAGGATAAGAAAGTAGTAGTACCTTCACTTTTCTACATAATGTTGTGTTACAAGTGAGCATTTTAACATATATGATCATAAGATGAACTTTTATAAATGATCGAGATTTGAAGAGAAAACTTTTAACAATAAAAACCTGTGAAATTTCGGTGAGAATATCTGTGACATTTCTAAATTGTCCGCAATTATCCATAGCTAGCCATCGACTCTGCGTAATGCCATCGCCGATACACACAGCCCGTCCGATTGGTTGATTAGCTGCAGAGTAAAACAATTTATACAAACCCTGTCAAATATGTATTACGTATGCGTACACCATGTATACAAATAAATAAACAGACATGAATAATGAATCCATGCGCGCATGTACTATTGATTGTGACAGTACCACTATGTGTTCTTTCGATATTTCTAGCCTCTTTACCAATGTACCTCTGATAGAAGCGATTGATATATGCGCACAGTTGCTTTTCCACAGTCACTGAAGCGCTTCTATTTCCGAGCCTGTCTTCAAGGAAATGATGTTAGCTGCTACGCGCAACGTAGAATTTAGCTTCAATGAAATGTACGCAGATTGACGGTGTTGCTATATGGGCTCGCGCTTATGTAGACAAACAAATGTGGAATGTGCAACGCGGCCGACAATGCCAACTCTGCGATCACTCACCACTTACATAACAATCAAGAGTGCGCTGAACAATTCTGTTCATTTTGGTTTAAAATTCTTAGCCAAGCGAGAAACTTAATACACCTCTGCGCATGCTCGAAGCCACATACATTCAGCTCACTGGCCCTGTTCTGTGCCGACAGAAAGGGTTCGTGAGGACGTTCGTATTATTTTAGCTCCCGTTACTACAAAACCGGCTGGCAATAAGCCTAATTTCCTGTAATGTTCAGGCAGCCAATCAAAATCTGTTTAATATTTCGCGCGCTTTATTCCTTTAGTTTCCGGTATTGTTCGATTTCGGCTTTCTGTTCATTCTTGCGGTATACTCCGATGAGTGCAAGACGAAAAGCTTCAGTATGTCTCTCTTCAACGCCATTTTCCGAATAATGAAAAGATGAACTGCTATGTACTATTCATATTTTCCAAGTTAATTATGATTCTTGAAATATTACTTGAAT
Organism: Heliocidaris erythrogramma; assembly: GCA_025617745.1. Lineage (NCBI taxonomy): Eukaryota > Metazoa > Echinodermata > Echinoidea > Camarodonta > Echinometridae > Heliocidaris > Heliocidaris erythrogramma. The sequence continues at coordinate 14,344,957 of CM046859.1, forward strand.
TAACTAAAAACGAATCAATTGCATGTGGTGAACCTCATGGTATCAGAGTTATTATTAATAATAATAATAATAATAATAATAATAATAATAATAATAATAATAACGTTTAATTTACTCAGGGTAGGCACTTCAGTTACCAAACTGCTCTTCCAGGGGGCCCTGCATAACATATGTTATTGCTACCCTTCCACCATTCTAATATGCCGAGCGACTGACTAGGAGTCAGAAGGTCCAATTTTTAAAGTCTTTGGTATGACTCGGCGGGGTTCGAATCCACGACCTCCCGTTCATGAGGCGGGCGCTCTAACCAACTCAGCCAACATGAACTGGAACAGGAACTAGTTCTGCAAGAAAACGAGCCGTTCTCTATTCATTTAACTTTAAGTACGGTCTGAATGGTTTTTTGTTATTGCTTAAATGTCGTTCATCATCTCAAAGTTCTTGGGAAAACCTTAAATGAATTGTGATATTTATCATGCACTCCTCAAATTAATAAGTGAAAAAAAGACAAGTAAATTAACCTTGAGTAGTGTTGAATGGACACAATCCTGTCGAATTCGCACTTGTCCCGTTTTCACCCACGGGAAATTCGACCCTTCCAAAGCGCGGAGACATCCAGGTGATATTTTGACAAATAGCTTCATGGAAAGGGTGAAATACAAAGTGAAAAGGCAATGGCGTCAAGAAAATTCAATGTTTTTATCCACTTTAAAATGAATTGATGAAAAAAGTCATAGAAATATTTGTCTTTTTTTTTTTAAATAGATGTGTCCAATGCAATGCATTCCGACCACTTCAAAAAGAAAGATTTATGGATAGGAGTGGTTTATGAAATAGAGGGCTGGAAGACTTTAATGCTATCATTTTTTAAAGGAGGATTTCGCATCCCCCACGACTATGAATACGCCACGTCCTGTGACACACTGCTTAATATAATTATCAATTTTCAAAAACCAAATGAATGAAATCTGCACCATTATTTTGAACCAATACGGTGGACGAATCGAGAAAACCGTTGGAATCATTGGCTAGACTCTCGAGAGATTGACCGACAAGATCTTGCGTCTGAAATGCAGTCATGTTGGTTTGCTCGATGTAGATGTTCATGTCAGCTTTGACACTTCCTGGTCTTAGTGCTCTACATACTGCTGACAGGTCCATCAGCCCAGCACTGGTTCGGAGGCCTTGCTCCATCTTTACACGGGGCACAGCAACCAACAAAATATGGAATAAAACGTTTAATAGACTCTTTCCCCCTTTTACACTGATACAATCATACAACTTGTTAAGGTTTAAGTTATAACTGAAAAACCCTGACCCTCCCTTTGTCATATTTTTCTGTAGGCCTATAGTTAGAAGTTTATACATGTGGCAGAACTATATTTTTTTTATAAACTGTCTGGAAGAATTTGTACCAACATTTTAATTTGATACTGTAACAGTTGTAGAACTGACATGACCGTTCAAATTACTGGATTAGTTTGGATGTAAATCTACCTGCTTTTACACTCATGAAACCTACAACAATATTAGGAATACTTCATATCTTGCAGACTACCTCAAGTAGTGAAAAAGAATCCATTCACAAAGATGCACTGATAAGATTGAGGATACGCTTACATATTTGCTGATATTGAACGTCGTCTCTCTATAGATTATAGATGTTTGGTCGTATAGCTCATCACGGAATTGAATGGCAAATCTAGCGTTTGAAACTTCTATATTCGTCAGATCTGAAGACAAAAACATATAACAAGATTGTAAAATGATAACAATGTTATATTTTCTGTTCGTAATTCATTTTGCACTGGAACTGAAGAGCTGCAGTGATTCAAAACACAGTTCTCCAAAACGACCGATAAAATGACAAAGAGGGCCTACAGGTGAACCACACATGACTTTCACAAATTATAGCATTAAGTACGAGTTTGCATTGAAAACAAATACACGTAACAGAGCATTTCTCCTATAATTTGTTTTACATAATAAACCAAGTACAGATATGTCCAAATTGTGTTATGTACAGTGTACTGGTATGTCTGAATTGCAATCGTAATATTTATATAAATATCTCAATCTCATATGTATATACAGCATGAGAATATCTATATTTTCGTGGAGAAATTGTATGAAAATTATCTCAGTGAAAGTGATATTGTTAAAAAGCCATTTTCGTTGTTTTTCAGGTTTTATGATGTATGGCAGATCGAATCTAACTTTGTAAACTGACCTGAAATAACATTTTTTTACTTGTATTTGAAAAGTTCAGGGACGAGAAAGGACAAAGTAAAGAGGCCATCGATAGTCTGCGGTTACCGAGGAAATATGCCTTAAAGTGGTTATTCTCTGTAACTGCCCTCATTTGTAGTTTTACCTTTGACATATACAGATGCTCGCATCGTGTCTAGAGTTTCTTCATTTCTCCCAGAGCCTCGACAGAAGTAATATCCGATCTCATTGGGGGTGACAGATGGTATAATCAAAGGATTCTGATTCTCCGTGTTCGGTAAAAGGATGCCATCTTTATACCAATGATATTGTTTAGCATTGTTGAAACCACATGTCAGTTCCACATTGGAATTGAAGTTGACTGTCTGGCTCGAAGGATGGATGGATACCTCCAAAGGAACTGTATATCAAGTAATCAAATTATAAAAATGTTTAGGACTCAACATATTAGACTGAATTTACCATGTTCACCGACTATGCAGATAATGGCGTACATTATATTAAATATATCTACAGGGTGAATAGAAACAACAGGTGAATATAAGCTAAATTCAAGTCTTTTAATATCCGGGAAAGATGCCAAATTCTTTATTCATTTATGAATAATAAAAATAATGGAAAGGGTCCTCGTCCTTTCTCGAGAAATTTTTTTTGTCAAAATACATTTATTTTCACCAGTGGCGGATCCGGGGGGGGGGGGGGGGGGGAGGCACAGCCGGCCCGTGCCCCCCCCCTTTTGGAAGAGAAGTATAAATTTTGACCATAGACGATCCGCCATTTTTTCTATTGTGCCGCCCCTTTTAGACTGAGGACTTTTTTTGTTTTTTTTGCTTGTCAGGGAATTATGGACGGAAACTGGGCCCCCATAACCCCTTACTGAGCGATTTTTGAAGGTTTGGCGAAAAATTCTCTTTGTACCTACCCCACCCACCCCCCGCTGAGCGACTTTTGTAGAAGCTGGCGAGACCAAACAAATACGGGTCTACCTTTTGACAAACTTTCATTTTTGTGCCCCCTCTTTTACTCAATCCTGGATCCGCCCCTGATTTTCACTATTTATGGTACGACATAAATCATACCTTTGCACAAAATGATTTACGATGGAAGTAATCAAAACCCATTACTTACGAGTTGGTTCATCACAATGTATCCCCTCATAGTGATTTTGACAGTCACACTCGTATTGTCCTGGTCCAGTGTTACGGCAGACACCATTGACGCAGGGGTCTAGTTCGATACAGGGATCTCCCGCATCTGTCAAAAATCGAATTCCTTGACCGTAAGCTTTTTGGTAATGTTTGTAAATTTCTAATATTTTTAATGCATTTTTAGTGCATTAACATTAATAATCGCCGTCAAAAGTAAAGAAAAATATACTCTCCTTGTGACCATCTTGTTCACTAAAAAATGTTAATGTCATACGCGCCTCTGCGCCGCAAAGCGACGACATATCTCTGGTTTCGAGCGCCCTTAAAAATAACACGACACATACAAAATAAACTTTTATACGAAAAAAAATACACCTACAAGACAACATTCTAGTAATTTTGCTTTCCCTTGTAGCTGGCAAAGTTTACAAAGTATTTGAAATGCAATGATTATGAAATAAAAACAAAGGTTTTCCTTTTTCGGAAAAGGGAAGAATAAAGATGCCTAGAAATTGCATTGTCATCATGAAGCAATCACATGTGTTACATGACCTTCCGATCTATACTATGAGATGACTGATGCAAATTTACTTGCAAAATACACCCCTTAAATCGAATGTGGTACACTGTAGTGGAATTAAAGGTTGACTAAATTAGAGAGAAAATGGGTGCTCTTTCCATGTAGTTTTGCCTTCTAATCACGAATCTGCCAATCGATTGTTCAAATTATGTCTCGTTTTGGCGAAAAAGGGGGAAAAGTAGAGGTTTTGGGACCGTTACTTAAAACTCGTGTGCTGATTGGCTAACCCCCAAGTGACGTATGAAAAGTAAGAGGCACAAGATCTGCAGGCTGCAGCATATAATATTGTACACAGAATGCGGTATTTGACCCCTATGTTCAACGGACAATTTATGAAAAAAGGAAATTAATCACTATAATCTTAGGAGTGAATAATCATTAGCAATATATTTTCTACAAGATCAGAAAACGATTTTGCCCAAATATACAGCTTTTGTTTTGTTTTTAGCTTTTCTTTTGAACAATGTTCTCATCCACCTGAGCTTGCCGAACGAAAGTTTTGCATTGGTCATAAACGCGTGCACAGCCGTTTTATGCGTCTGTATGTACAATGTCCTACACATATTTAGTACGGCAGTGACTATGTTCCCCTCGTACATAGCGAATGGTGAACGCTTTTTTTTTGTTTATTTCACTCACGGCTTTTTTTTTTACTTCGCTTTACATAGTACGTTAGTACTGACTTAGATTTTGGCTGAATTCGAGTAACTTATATAGAGAGAGGAAAAGTGCCCGCGATTCCGAGTTGGAGGACTTTTCTGAGCCATGCAGATACGAACTCTGATTTATCAGATGATTTATCAGACCCCGAAGGCAAAGAAGCTCGAGTGGCAAGGGGAAATTCGACCATATTATATGTTTGAACCCCTCGCAGAATACGGTGAAGGGCCGTGGGTGAAGTAACTCCAGGGAGCTCCAACGCGTTGGAGCTCCGTGGAGTTACGGGTGAAGTAGACCGAAAATTCTGTCTCTCGTTCGTTAGGTCGTCTTAGCTAACGAACGAGAGACAGCTGCTGTCGTGAAAAACAGATTGGAAGACTTGACTCCAAGTCTGATCGTTGGAATAGCTGAATCTTTTAGCTAGCTTATCCTTCTTTTCATGCCAAATTCGGAATACAGGCCAGGATCCTCAAAATCATCTTCGGCAAAGTCATCGCTGCAGATTGTACTCCACTCACTTGGCCGGCCCTTGCCACTCTGCCCGCGTGAGCTTTACCTTTGCGACCCACAATTTCCGTAGATTTTCATCTTTAGGAAAATGATGTAGGCTTACACCATCTTTAGGGGTCTTGCTACAGCCCGCAACTATACATCGATTAGGCATTATTGATGAAACTGTGTCCCAAAATCAAAGTTATTGTGAGGAATTAAACACACGAAAATACGCAATGTAAATGGTCGATGCGGTGAATATCATGCTCGGCACCGGGCTGGGCCTGCCGGGGGCCTCCGGGCGCGCACGGTATAGGTTAGTGGAATATTTTCCTTTACTTTTCATGCGTCACAGATCACGTGATCACGATGTCGCTTTGATGGGTTTTTTAGGGGCGGGGCTTATGACTGTGTAAATCAGCAAAAATGTACTTTTCAAATGATTATAAAATATGACTGAATGCATAAAAAATTGTGTGATGGATATTTTTTGGCTCCTGATGACACCTTCCTACGAAAAATGGGCAATTATTATTTTATTTTAGTGACCCTTTAAAGTAGGTATTCAAAGAAAATCACAAATATGGCAATTAATGTATCACTAGAAACTGGGGAGCTTACAGATGGCAATCGTATAAGTTTTATGTCAACTGCGTATCTGATGATTATAAAAACAACACAAATAAAAGCTCTTCTCAGCATCTGGAATATCCGAGGATTCGCCAGAAATATAGCGATGTTTTGATGTCGTCACACTCGGGATCGATCCTGCTTAAGCAGACGACGTCCTATAATGAATGAACATAATTGCAATGCAATTATTTATCAAATTATAAAGAGTTTGGTGTATTTAAACATGACCTTATTTCACACCATTATAAAGGGAAAGTGAAACTGATTCTGATAGCTAAAACCGTTTGATTGTAAATACACAGGAGAAGGGTCAATGATCAATGAAATAAACCCCACTTTCAAATTGAAAAGCCCTCCGAATAATAGCAGGATGGTATTCGTTCCCTCTTGAAACGCCGAACATGCCCCGGTGCAAGCAGCTGAAAATACAATGGCGTCTTATTTTGTTTACAAGTGACTGATTCCTTTATTTTTTTAATATTTTTCATCAAAATAATACCATACACGAAGTTAAGAGTGAGGCAACAGACTAACATTAAGACTGACGCTAGTGAAGGAAGAGAAATAAGTGAAGAGGAGATGACAAAATAGGCTCTGAAAAATGTGTAAGATGTTATGGGACATCGTCTGCTTAGACAGGACTGGTCCATGGTGTGTCGTCACATATCTCAGCAGCTCTTCAGCTGCTATATCGGGGGCTGTATTTTACCGTTTTATAATTGATAATAATCATTACTTCAAATGTTTCTAAGCGTTGAATTTGGATAACCTTGTTTAATTTATGCCATCTATGCAATAATAAGTATTAAAGTAGAACACGAATGATTTTAAATATTGGCTTAATACTTATACTTGCATAGATGGCATAAATTAAACAAGGTTATCCAAATTTAAAGCTTGCAAACATTTGAATTAATGATTATTATCAATTATAAAACGGTAAAATACAGCCCCCGATATAGCAGCTGAAAAGCTCCTTGAACGCTGCTGAGATGTGTGACGACACAAGAGGGGCGAGTCCTGTCTAAGCAGACGATGTCCCATAACATTATACACATTTTCAGTGCCTGTTTTGTCATCTCCTCTTCACTTATTTCTCTTACTTGACTAGCGTCAGTCTTAATGTTAGTCTGTTGCCTCACTCTTAACTTTGTGTATGGTATTATTTTGATGAAAAATGCAGCGTTAAAAAAATAAAGGAATCCGTCACTTGTAAACAAAATAAGACGCCATTGTATTTTCAGCTGCTTGCACCGGGCATGTTCGGCGTTTCAAGAGGGAACGAATACCATCCAGCTATTATTCGCAGGGCTTTTCAATTTGAAAATGGGGTTTATTTCATTGATCATTGACCCTTCTCCTGTGTATTTACAATCAAACGGTTTTAGTTATCAGAATCAGTTCACTTTCCCTTTTAGAATGGTGTGAAATAAGGTCATGTTTAAATGTACCAAACTCTTTATAATTTGATAAATAATTGCATTGCAATTACGTTCATTCATTATAGGACGTCGTCTGCTTAAGCAGGATCGATCCCTCGTATGACGACATCAAAACATCGCTATATTTCTGGCGAATCCTCGGATATTCCACATGCTGAGAAGAGCTTTTATTTATGTTGTTTTTACAATCATCATATACGCAGTTGACATAAAACTTATACGATTGCCATCTGTAAGCTTCCCAATTTCTAGTGATACATTAATTGCCATATTTGTGATTTTCTTGAGTGTTCTACTTTAAGCCAATGTTTAAAATCATTAAAGTTCTACTTTAAAACCAACACTACTTAGGGCTTGATTTCCCTACAACAGAGATTTTGTAGCGGAAATGTTTGAACACTTGACAGAATGAAGGTCGTTGGTTAGTGCCCCACTAAGGCACTGATGTCCTTTGGCAAGAAATTCATCGTTATTTTGCCTCTCTATAGCCTACCTAGGAGTGAAGTGGGGACCTAGTAGGATAACGAAAGTCACAGTGATCGAAGTTCCCATCTGCCCTTACGCTGACGGTTTAGAAGAATACACTCCAGGGAATGGAGGTGGTGCAGCATTGCGTGCCTGAATATTTGATGACCAAGGTAATGTACTCCTTTCAAAGCCAATGAAATCGTATCAATAAAATTACAACTGGCTGAAAATACAGAGGTCCTGAGCAGCAGCTTATCAACATACCTGTTTCACAGTTCTGCCCAAGAAACGAATCCAGGCAATCACATTGATAACCAGTGTCAGTGAGTTGACAAGTACCACCATTTAGACAGGTTACTGAATGGCATACATCTTTTGAATACGGAGAAAAATAAATTAAATACAAATAAATTATGAGTAAAAAATAAATAGTCGCCACGGTAATAATTACTCAGTATACGTGACCTTCCTGTATAGGCCTATAAGAAGCGATTGATAACACCGGTTTGTGAACATACACTGAATCGGGTTCATTATTCTTGACTTTAACTGTAGTTATAGCAACACATGTCTTGAATTTAATTTGAATTTTAAATATTTTTTGATTGGTTGAGTGCTAATAACATTTGTCACATCTTAAACTTTTCGGCACTTATAGCTTGATACACGTATGAACAGCTATAAATACATATCACCTCCTTCCGGGAATTTGCATTGTATAATTGAAATGGAAGTTGATTAATTAATTTAAATGTTCATAATAACTTAAGGCGTGTGAAAACCCCCCAAACAAACATGCTTATTGTTATTCTATCAATCATCTAAATTAAGGAATTTCGTGACGAAAAGGCGTATTTGCAAAGTCCCTTCCTCAAGCCCTTACCCCATTATTCAACATACCTATTTCACAGTTCTGCCCAATGAAGGGATCCAGACAATGACACTGATAACCTATGTCAGAGAGGTGACGACACGTCCCTCCATTTTGACAGGGTAATGAAAGACATTCACCGTCTGAATTAAGATGAAAAAAATAAGTTCAAGCTAAAGTCTCTGATTTAACCTGTGCAAAGTCAAAATCAATTGTCTTGCTCAAAAAGTTCCAATCAGGGGTACAAATGTTTGTCACGCATACAAAATGTCAAATAATCAGTATGCAGATACATAGGCTCACTTCAAGATGTGAAAATAGGACGATTCTCTAAAGGGGTTTGATGGAATAGGCATTAATGTTCTAAGTAGATGCTATACTCACCAGAAACGATCATTGCAGTGACAATGATATCCACGTGACCAACGATGGACTCCTTCCCACCAATCATACCTAGCCAAATATCACTGGTTCTCACGTACACGTCATCGACATAATTTGCATAACCCTGTATAGACCTAACTATCGACCGGTCATCAGATGAGTCAGTCCCAGTTCCAATCTGAACACGCATATCACAACAGTCAAGAAAGACATGCTGGAATTTGACGAGGAATCCATTGGCCGAGTTGGTTTGTAAAAGCAAGGCATGATATTCCCGATGGTTCAAGTCCAAATTTGAGATGGCATAAGATTCACCTTCACTGATGGTGGTTATCGAACGATCTGTGGTATAGAATATAAATTCAGTCAGAACAGAAACAAGCATTTTATATTTCCGTACTTCATGGCAAATATTCATTACTTGATTCTATTTATTTTTTTACTTCATTATGATATTTTACGTCTTCATCAGCATTGATATGCACGAGACATTTCACGAAGTGGGAATAAGGAATGTTAGGGTGGCCTAACCCTAACCCTATGGTCAGTCACTACTGATCGTGTGTGTTTTTGCGCGTGCGTGTCCGCAGCTAATGGCCAACTCCTGCGATTCGTACGTCCTTCTTTTGTCATGGTCTGGCGATGCACCTCTCTACATCTCCTCCACATAAACATACCCCTTCTAACCTGCAAGAACTGTTGAGGCAAACGTACAGTCCCCATACAGGTATCGTGGAACTGACGTGCGATATGTTACGGCTCCGTATGGAGCCACGGGCTTCGTGAGACCTCAACAAGAAGCATGCGATGACTGCACGTGCCACCTGCGTTTATCAAAACATCACACGCAGAGTTCGTTGGACATGTCCAACCAGTGGCGGATCCAGGATTTTGTGAGGGAGGGGCCATTCACAAAATTTTTTGTTAAGCCAAAAAAAAAAAAAATGAATAAATAATAAGAAAGAAAAAAGAAAAGGGGTCTCTTTTTACTCAAAAGTTCCCTGACAAGCAAAAAACACAACAAAGAAACAATTCTCTGACATGTGTGTTCCTGCGTGCTTGGAAGAAAAAAAAAATCCATGCAGGCCCTTGCGTGCGACGCAAGGATTTTATGGGAAATCCGTCGCAGCTAGACCACACGCAAGGAGGTGCACATCCAGTTGTGACCAACCCTAAAGGCAGCTTTGCGTACCGTCTCCGTTCACACATAACGTGATAAAACTGCCTTTAAAGAAAGCCCCGAATAATAAAATGACCTAAAGTGCAGGGCATGTCATAGGAAAGTTTGAGGGCGGAGGTGTTTTACTGCATCATGTCTGAACAAGGCTTAATTGACGATTATTTCAGGCTTCCATTTACATACTCGGTACAAAGTGTCTACATACTAGCATGTAACGGCAAAAAAGGAAGAAAAAATGTCCCATCACATCTACAGGGGCATACAACCTTTAACTTTATAGCACGGGCAATGCAATGACATCGCTGCAGCAATGTGAACCGTTCTAAAGCAGTCGTGAAACAAGCCCTAAAAGGCACAATGCCATGCCTGGCGTTCGTAACCCCCCCCCCCCATTTTTAGTGAATTTATTTCATCAGTGCCATATAATAAACATAGCATGTTTTTCACCCCGAATTTAATTTCCATGTCTAATTAATATACGTGAAAAGATTGTTTTGTTTGTTATTTTGCACTCACCACATGACTTTTCGTCTTCATAATTGTTGCATTCGTACGTTCCATTGCATACATCATTTTGGGATATACTCGTGTTCGAATCCAGGCATGTGAACCAACCTGAGGTCATAATAAAGAAATAGATATGTACTTCCTGTAGTTCAATATCAGATAACCTTTCACAATATGTTGAAAGAAGAAATAATTATTCACGAAAAAATATGCATTCCTAGGACAATATAGCCATTTCCTTTCGGTGGTTCTTTATGCACCTTCGATAATACTCAGGTATCGTCAATATTTAATATTTGACAAAAGATTAAAAATTTTCGGTGTACCAACAGCAAACGGGACAAAGCTTCATCAGATGCAGATACCATAAGGATAATAATGGAATGCCAAGCACCGATTATGACCATTTCCCTTTTTAGTGGAAAAGCTGCATGCTGATCTAATAGTCTGGGAGCTTGTGTCAAATAATCAAGATTTGATTCCATGAAAGTTTTTTAGATGTTCCATGTAATTCACAGAAAATTGTTTTCAGCCTAGTCGTAGCCATCGAGGTTTACCCGTAGACACGCCGATACGAGAAAGCAATTCACCAACGGACCAAACTTTTGAAGATATATATTGCAAAACACACATAAAAACAAACATAACGAAACGACCAAAATTTCCGTCGTGAAGTGATTGTCATGCAGGAGCGCTTAAAAAGCTGGTTCAATCTTCTTTCTTAAAGCCCATCAACCAAACTTCGTTGAAAGATGTATGGCTGTCCATTACAAAAATGTGATATCTGACACAATTTCCCATCAGAAATGTTACGTCAGACCCGCCTGAAAAGTGCATTTTTTATTGAACTCTGCACCACGGCAAATGAATGTTTTTGTTTGTTTTTCTTTCTTTTTTCTTTTTTGCTTTGCTATGCTATCATTCTTTAAAAATATTTATTCATGCTATTTAGGATTGTAGTTAACAAGCTAGAAAATTTTGCTCTACGAATGTCACCTTTATTATTTTGATCCTAATTCATGTTTTCATGTTCTTACCTGACACATCAGCTGCTGTTACGTTCATACGAAGATTAACGTAACGGGAATCGAACAGTTTTTCACCTACCACAGCAATCCACATCTCATGAGATTCCACATACCACCGTCCATGGCCATATTGATTGTATTCCCTCGCAGTATATGTTGCAACTACTGACTCCTGGTTTGTTGAATCTTTACCTTTGCCAATTCGAACAGAGGGTCCGACACAGTCACGGTAATTGCCGTAATAGCAGTTCCAATACAGATAGTTTGATTCAACTCGAAACCCATTGGCAGAGCTCGTTTCAAAGAGCCACACTCTGTAAAGTCGCTGATTCTCTTGATTTACCCATTCTAAGTTAAACGTTTCTTCGTCTTGTAGATATAACGCAGATTGATCTGATTTTTTTACAAAAAAAAAGTAGGAAAAAAGGGAAATGATGTGTGACTTCGGATTCGGGTGGGTCTATATTAACAAGGGATGCTATTTGCATGTTATTTGTTCATATTGCACGAGCTTAAAAGTAATCCGGATATATTATTTCATCGATACTCCATAATGGTCTACACTCAAAATTACGCTTATGAGTGAGCTGGTCAATTTATATCATTTGCATAATGGATGGAACTCTATGTTGTTTACAAATATGTATATATTTTTCGTATCCCGAATGACGTTTTTAATTAAGCATTATTTATGATTAATGTAGCCTCTGTTATACCTCAGTCACGCCGATGAACGACACCAGACCGCCAACCAAAAAAAAATTATAAATGAATAAAAAAAAAAATACATTTTCCTTGATGATCACGAATCGGTATGACGGTATGACAGAGGTATTTTAAGATAAGATAAACAGCATTGTTTGTACCGGTACAATTCAAATAGTAAGCAGTACCAGATCGAACCATCCCAAGCCAAGAAAAAAAAAATAAATTAAACACTACAAAGATAAAGTGTAAACTTACTGCATGATAATTCGTCTTCATAATTGGTACAGTCATACTTTTCATCACACGCTTTACTTCTCAGTATGCCGATATCGGAGTTCGTTGAGCAGAAATATAAATCTATTGATACTGAAAAAGCACAATTTTAAAATTTATTTAAGAATTTGTGAAAGTTAATGCAATAATATGTACATCAATCTAACCTGGGCAAATTCCTAAGGAAAATAATTTGTTGGAAATATACAGTGCGTCCCAGAAAAAAACCCGAAATCATAAAACAAAAGGTTATTGTGACCACACTATGCGCTCTATGTCTATACTTATTTATTTTCCATAAAGTCGAGGTATTCCGCTTTCAAATAATATCTTGATGGCGTCCATCCGTACTTGCTTTTCCGAGCGGCATCATTTTGAAAATGATATGTAAAACCCCTGCTGTGCAAGATTTGGGTAAAACTGTGAACGGTTATAGGACAACATGCGAACATTACCCGAAGGAAACAAAAAACTTTAAAACCCAATGAGTGAATGAGAAGTTTTCATATATTTCTTTTAATAAGGAAACAAGGAGTGTAAGAATAATGCCCTCATCATTAAATAAATAAGGACTGACTTTTTATCGATGGCAGGGAGAAAAGAAAGGGCATAATTTGTACTGAAATGATTTTTTTGCATTTCAGAAGTGCAACTTCTTTTTTAACAAAGCGGACAGCACAGTGATAATTTCACAAAAAAATTCACAGTAATCGGCACCTTACATTGTTATTAACCAAAAGAAAAGGATGTTGTATAAAGGGCAGAAGAGGAAGGAAAAAATATCAGATTATTGCAATTCTCCATTACAAATAAGCACTTTGTCACCGCTCGAGGGATATCTTGTGTACCATAATTTAAAGCTTACATCTCCCTTACGTCATGTTTGCAGGTGATACGAACCTTTTCACGGTTTTTACGAAAATCTGGCATAAGTAGATATTTACATACCATATTCAAAACAATATGAAGTATTTAAAGATTAACGTCATAAATGTATAATTTGAAAGCATATTACCTTTATTTTTATAGACAACCAATAATAACATTTATACAACTCATAGTTGTTCACAATGAACCTTTGTTTTCAGGTATTTCTGGGACGCACTCTAAAAGGAAATTATCGAAATTCATATCCAGGTTTCATATATGTTTTGATAAAACTACAACCAATAACAGAATGTATATATATATATATATATTTTTTTTTAATGAGCAAAAAAACTGTTACCCGGTAAAGTTATTGAAGTGATGTCAATTTCCACATGGTCATAGCTGTCGTCCTCACTACCTATTACCTCAAGCCAGATTTCATTGGTTGTGACGTAAACATCGTCTGCACTATTAAGGTTGGTCGTGAAGACATGATGTGTGTTACTTGGGTCGTTGCCCGTGCCAACTGAAATGATTCCACAACAGCCCACATAAAAGATGCTGACTTGGAACCCCAATGAAGAGTTTGTACGGATCAATGTTCTCCTGTAAGATGCGCGTGTAATATCCGGAATGGTTATGTGAAAAGATTCCCCTTCATTGAGAAGTATGTCCTGATAACCTTTGTAAAAACGAGAATGGGTCATTTTTCTCAGTCATTCGTCATGTTTCTTGTTGAAAAATATGTACCACAAGTTCAATGAAAGAAAAAAACAATAACCAATTATCGTATTGATAATACTGTTGCATTTTGTCCCGATTTTGTCACTTGTATTTACGGGCGTAGACTGAACGAATGCTCGTTACTGGAGTTGAAAATGGCCCTCCTGTTGCATACTTTCAATAACATTTTATAAACCTATTTTCGGTTTAAACATGACAAAATGCACCTGTCTCTGGACTCAAAGCAAGATTTTTTGACGCCTAGAAATGATCGATGAAATACATTATTCTCTGTAATCATTTATACCTCAAATGGAACAAAATCAGACAGTTTGTTTATGCTTGATTATATTAGCAAGTCCCTTATTTATTTAAATCACATTGCTTCGTATATACACTGCCCTCCAAAAGTTTGGGTACACTTGTATTCAGAACTGATTTTTCACAATCACCTAAATTTCAGTTATCATCAGATTTTTGGCACTGTAAGAATTTGGTATCAAAATGATGGATAGACATCAGCCTTCAAGTTGACATCACTTTAACATTATGAAAAGCGTTTTAGGAGGCAGTCATGCGTTAAAAGGGCAACCTACCCCCCCCCCCCAAAAAAAAAAATATATATAATTTCTAGTGGAAAACATGAGGTCATTGGTTTGGTCAGTTGTGCAAGCATTTTTGCCTTTTCGGTTTTCTACAAATTCTGACCCTTGTTTGTACTGATGAATATTAAAAAAATCTATTGACTAATATACATTAATCAATCCTGTACTCATACAGAAAACTAATATTTTCATTTAATAAACACATCAATATTTGGCGATCACCACATTGCATTTTGTTTTCTTGTTTTCTTGTGGAAAATCATATTTTATTGTTTATTTTTTGTATTTGTGTTACTTCTTTAATGAAAATAATGCCTAAATTAAAAAAAACTTTTTGAATAATAAAGATTTCTCATCAGAGAACCTGCCCCCGGTAGCGACAACCTCACGGCACGTCATGGGCATCCAGCTGGTCAACTTGTGGAAGTAGTTGTGGAAGAAGTCACTGGAAATGTCTTTCCATGCCTTCTGTAGAATTTTCAACAGATGATGCTCCCTTGTTGGGCATATATTTTCTCGGACCTTCATGTCCAACTCTTCCCATAGCATGATTCTCAGGACCCCTTTCTCTTCTGTTTTCTAAAGGTAGTTTTACATTGCCCTGAGGAATGTTTGGATGTATTTCAATGCCTTCAGAAGATGCAGCTCACTTGGCATTTTTATAAGACCTTCATGTCCAGCTCTTCCCATATCAGCTATATCGAGTTGACAATCCATCCCTAATTTTCAGGACTTTTTCTCTTCTTTTTCCTCCAGGTAGTCTTAGCAAAGTCTTAAATAATGATTGGGGTAATTGTCCTGCTAGAAGACTATACATTTTCATCTCCTGAAGGCATAGAAAAACATTTCCAGTGATTCCACAACTTGACCAGCCGGATGCCCAGGATGTGCAGTGCTGTGATCACTGCCAGGGGCAGCTTCTTAGATGAGAAGTCTCTATGATCAGAAACATGATAAAATAAAAATAAATAAATGTACATATTATGACCTACCAATATTCATTTAGTCATAATTTTTCTTGTAAGGTATACACAAATGCAAAGAATATGACTTCCCATGAAAAAAGAAAACCCCAAAGCATTGTGGCGTTCCCAAAATGTGTTTCTGAGATGAATATACAATTTTTTTTTTTGCATGAGTAGGAATGCTTACTGTATATCAGTCAACAAATTTGTAATATTAATCAGTACAAACGAGGTCAGATTTTGTAGAATGCCAAAAGGGCAAAATTGCTGGCGCAACTGACCAAACCAGTGACCTTCTTATTTTGCAGGAAATGGTATTTCGGGGGTTAGGTTGCCTTTTTAACTCATGACTGCCCCCTGAAACGCTTTACATATATGTTAAACTGCTGCAAACTTGAAGGATGATGTCAACTCTTCAGTTGGATACCAAATTCTTGCAGTACAATATATCTGATGATAAATAAACTGTGGGTGATTGTTAAAAAAAGTCACTACTGGTGTACAAAATATTTTGGAGTGCAGTGTATATGTATATATAAACATGTTATACATATATATATATAGGGAGGAAAGACTGATATTCCACCTGGGAACCCTTCATCCTCGTGGGATGAATGTAACATTTCGATCATTTCGTACGAATTGAATGTTTTCTTTTTGTCCTTTCCACCTTTCTCTTCCATTCTTCGTTCTGCTTTTCTTCTCCTTGTTTTTTTTTTTCTTTTCCTCTCTTCTTTTCCCTTCCCCCTCTCTCTCCCCCCTTCCACCACCCCTTTCTCTCTTTCATCTTCCCTTGGTTTCTTTATGACGTTTTACTACGTCATCCTCTCTCCCTTTCCTTCCTTCTCGCTTTTTTGTTTTCTTTTGTTTCCCTTTCTTTCTTTGTGACGTGTTTCTCTCTCTCTCTCTCTCCTCTTAACTTTCTTTACCATGGTTGCGCGAGTTTCCATGGAGCTTTGTCCCTTTTAGCGCTTCTCCTTTTTTGTTTTCTTTTTCTCTTCTTTTATGACGTTTTATTACGCCTCTATCTCTATTTCTTTCTCTCTTTCTCTCTCTCTCTCTCCTCTTTAACTTCTTTTACCATGGTTGCGCGAGTTTCCATGGAGCTTTCTCCCTTTCTGCGCTTCTGCTCTATTACGCCTCTATATCTTTCTCTTTCTCTCTCTCTCTCTCTCCTCTCCTTCCTGATCTCTACCATGGTTGCGCTGGTATCCATGGAGCTTTTGCGTTGTTTTTTTTTTGCGCTTCACGCTCTTTTGTGTACCTATCTAATAAATTTTCATCATTTCCTGATGAAGGCCTATGGCCGAAAATTCGAATTTTTTCATCGTATACGGACTTTTCATTCCTATTTTGTCTATATATATATATATATATATATAAAAAAATATAGTTCTGCTTCGGACTTGCAAAGTTATAGACAAAATTGGAATGAAAAGTCCGTATACGATGAAAAAATTCGAATTTTCGGCCATAGGCCTTCATCAGGAAATGATGAAAATTTATTAGATAGGTACACAAAAGAGCGTGAAGCGCAAAAAAAAAAACAACGCAAAAGCTCCATGGATACCAGCGCAACCATGGTAGAGATCAGGAAGGAGAGGAGAGAGAGAAAGAGAAAGATATAGAGGCGTAAAAGAGCAGAAGCGCAGAAAGGGAGAAAGCTCCATGGAAACTCGCGCAACCATGGTAAAAGAAGTTAAAGAGGAGAGAGAGAGAGAAAGAGAGAAAGAAATAGAGATAGAGGCGTAATAAAACGTCATAAAAGAAGAGAAAAAGAAAACAAAAAAGGAGAAGCGCTTCTCCTTTTTTGTTTTCTTTTTCTCTTCTTTTATGACGTTTTATTACGCCTCTATCTCTATTTCTTTCTCTCTTTCTCTCTCTCTCTCCTCTTTAACTTCTTTTACCATGGTTGCGCGAGTTTCCATGGAGCTTTCTCCCTTTCTGCGCTTCTGCTCTTTTACGCCTCTATATCTTTCTCTTTCTCTCTCTCCTCTCCTTCCTGATCTCTACCATGGTTGCGCTGGTATCCATGGAGCTTTTGCGTTGTTTTTTTTTTTTTTGCGCTTCACGCTCTTTTGTGTACCTATCTAATAAATTTTCATCATTTCCTGATGAAGGCCTATGGCCGAAAATTCGAATTTTTTCATCGTATACGGACTTTTCATTCCTATTTTGTATATATATATATATATATATATATATATCCAAGATTTTGGTTCTAATACTATAGCATCGGCAACTCTCGTGAATAAATTTAGATAACGGGAGAAATTGACTGGATGAGAGAAATACAAATAATTTGGGTAGCTTTACATTCTTTGTTCTTCCTTACTGCCTTCCTTGTTGTGGATATCACTGCAGAGGTAGCAAAAAACTCTCTCTGCCGGTAATCGAACCCGGGTCTTTGGCCTTGTAAGCCAAATGTCTAAACCACTAGGCCACGGATGCTATAGTATTAGAACAAACAAGATGAATGCGACTGCGTCTCCTATATGCCTCCGCCTATATTCAGTTGATGGCTCAAACTGTTCTAGAAATATTTGATAACGAGGCTAAAAACCAAAAGTTTCATGTAATTTCATGTAAATTGACCTCTGTGACCTCTGACCTTTTACCTACCTACCCAAAATCTAATCAGTTCCTCTTTCTATGGCGATACATACTAGTACCAAGTTTGAAGTTCTTACCTCAAACAGTTCTTCAGAAATCGCGGGAATGGTGCTAAAAACCAAGAATTTCATGTAATGTCATGTAAATTGACCTTTGACCTTTGACCTACTTATCTCAAAATCTAATCAGTTCATCTTCGTATAAGGATACATACTGGTACCAAGTTTGAAGTTCCTACCTCAAATAGTTCTTCAGAAATCGCAGTAACGGTGCTAAAAACCAAGAATTCCATGTAATTTCATGTAAATTGACCTCTGTGACCTCTGAACTTTGACCTACCTACCCCAAAATCTAATCAGTTCCTCTTTCTATAGGGATACATACTGGTACCAAGTTTAAAGTTCTCACCTCAAACACTTCTTGAGATATCGCGGTAACGGTGCTAAAAACCAAGAATTTCATGTAATTTCATGTAAATTGACCTCTGCGACCTCTGACCTTTGACCTACCTACCCCAAAATCTAATCAGTTCCTCTTTCTATAGGGATACATACTGGTACCAAGTTTAAAGTTCTCACCTCAAACACTTCTTGAGATATCGCGGTAACGGTGCTAAAAACCAAGAATTTCATGTAATTTCATGTAAATTGACCTCTGCGACCTCTGACCTTTGACCTCCTTACCCCAAAATCTAATCAGTTCATCTTCGTATAGGGATACATACTAGTACCAAGTTTGAAGTTCTTACCTCAAACAGTTCTTGAGATATCGCAGTAACGGTGCTAAAAACCAGTAATTCCATGTAATTTCATGTAAATTGACCTCTGTGACCTCTGAACTTTGACCTACCTACCCCAAAATCTAATCATTTCCTCTTTCTATGGGGATACATACTGGAACCAAGTCTGAAGTTCTCACCTCAAACAGTTCTTGAGATATCGCGGTAACGGTGCTAAAAACCAAGAATTTCATGTAATTTCATGTAAATTGACCTCTGTGACCTCTGACCTTTGACCTCCCCCCAAAATCTAATCAGTTCATCTTCGTTTGGGGATACATACTAGTACCAAGTTTGAGGTTCCTACCTCAAATGATTCTTCAGATATCGCGGTAATGAGAAGGGGGACGGACGGACGGACGGACAACCCGAAAACATAATGCCTTCGGCACCCAACTTCGGTGGGCGGAGGCATAAAAATTCTCACTTATTGCAATTCATCAATTTTAATACATGAACCTGCCATGGACTTAGCTAGGTATGGGGCTTGTCATTGTTCAATCATCTCCTGTCCTTCAAAGAAAAGGAATAAATTAACTGCAAAGTGGTTGGAACGGCTGAAGGACAACGTTGAAAGAAAGCAACGCCAATAGTAAAAATCAACGCGAAAAGTAAAAAAAAAAAAAAAAAAACGCATTTCGTAAAAGAATATTTTTTACGAAAAAAGCCGCATTTCGTAAAACATCGGGCTATAGCATTACCTTTTACGGGATTTCGCATGCGCACTGTGTAATGCGCTTTTCAGGCTGCCTTCGTCATGATTTGTGTGTTGTAGGATTCACGACTCGAGCATAGGCATTCTCGGCAAGACAGCCAACTTTGAACAAAGATAATTTATTTTTTTCATACAAAAAATTTGTCTGGCCAACATCCATGGAACTTAAGGTCTGTTACATCGAAAACTATCAAAGTGGGGGGGGGGGGGGGTGGGCACCATCAAAAGGGGCACTCTTTGGAAAAAGGGCCCCTACAAAGGGTGAAAAAAGGCGGAAAATGCCACTTTGAGTTATACCGCTACATTCGGATTTATACATCATCGAGGATTATTTTCGACACATTGTTGTTTAGTTCTTAATATGGTTCTAGATAAAAACTACTTTGCAGTTGCGTGTAATGGTCTGGTTATTCATTTGGGAGAGAGCAAAATATCGAATATATTTTGAATAGCAGCGATTTTCCTAATATGATAAGAAGGCAATGGTTTTGAAGAATTTTAGAAACAAATTGTCATCCATCCTGTAATGATTTAGGGGCACTGCTCATCTGCTCATTCTTGGATAATTTAGGGAATTTTGCCCCTCCTGCCCCCTGCCCCACTGCCTCTCATTGTGCTGATATTAGTAGGGAATATATTATTATGAAGCCTCTCTCATTATTTGGAGCTAGGTATATGGGTCTTTTGTGGACTTTAGGGCACAGTTTGTAAGCGACATCAGAGTATGTAGGTACAATATATTAAATATATATAGGCCTAGGTATATAGTGAGGGCACTTATCAGAAGACAAAAGGGGCTCTTATCAAAAGGGAAAATAACACTAGTTGTAAGAAAAAGGGGCACTGATCAGAAGTAAAAGGGGCACTTAAAAAGAGGCATTTATCACAGGTTAAAAGGGCACTTACCATAAGTTACATTGGTTGTCAATAAAGTACAGAATCACATTCAAGTTACTTTTGCTTATTTACAAATGAATGGTCAAGCCCCAAATTACTCGTCTGAATTATCCATATACACATAACTTACGAAGTTCACAAGACAAACTGCTTCTAAAGTTGCCTCATGTCAAAACGAAAACAACTCTTGGAGATTGTGCATTTAGCTGTGCTGCTCCAAAACTCTGGAACCAACTTCCTCTTGCAATAAGGAAAGCACAATCACTCTACTGAATACCCATCTGTTTTCAGAGGCTTTTAAGTAGATTAGTTCTGTTTATATAGTGTAAGCATATAGGAGTCTCCAGCAAAGCGCAGTAGAGTATATTCAAATAGTAGCTGCGCTATATAAATGAATCTTATTACTATACTTGATGGAAACTGGCGCTATATAAATATCCATATTATCATTATTAAAAAAAATATAGTTCTGCTTCGGACTTGCAAAGTTATAGACAAAATAGGAATGAAAAGTCCGTATCCTATTAACATCATGCATATTTCTTTTACAAGAAAGTGCATTTTGCACAAAACTTTGAAGACAATGGTGTTCAGTGATGCAAGACATTGAAAACCTAACCAAGGTATCAATGGACAATGTATTAATCATTCCTTTAGATAATATAAATTTCATTGGTGAAAAAATATTGACGATTTACAGAAATTTTTGAAAGTTGGGGTTCCTTTTTTTTTAACGCCCAGTATTGGTTGGGTAGGGTCTAATAATTTGCTTGAAAAATACTAGTCATTAATAGAAGCCGCTGAGATTTTGCCAACCTTGTTAGTAGAACCGGGTGGAAACTTTGGAGATGAATTGAAGCCTGATGCGCCAGGAGACCTGGGAAATGCATAAGTAAAGTCTTCTTGAAAGAAACTTGAAAAACATTTGTCATCTTGTCATTCCGGTTTAGTCCATTCGGCACTCCTATGTAGGCAATAGCGAACCTAGATAAGTTGCGTACACTGTTGATTTTTTGTTGATTTGTGATCTTATGTGTTCCAAGAAAAAAGTCAGCTTTGTAGCCCAAAGGGCAACCTTGAGCAATTTGAATAATTTGCATAAATCCAAAAAGGCGCCTTGTAGCCATATTGAAACCCAACTTTGATCTACATGTCTGATATTAGTGTATGATGCATGTATATAGGGGTTTGGAGGGACGTAGAGTTCATTTTTAACGTACTTTCTGCAATTTAAGGTCACTTTTAGGTCCTAAAGGTCAAATAAAGATCAAATTTGTTATATGTGTACATGGTTGTGCCTACGTTACATTTTAAAACTGTTATAGATGTCTAATGTTTATACGAAGGGACTTTGGGTGTACAGAACTGATCTCTGAGATCATTCATTCATTTATTGGTCAGAAGGGCTCAATTTAAAGTCAAACTTGAACTTGATATTATGGATATAGTGATTTGTTATATGTGATTTGTCTTTGACGAGTATGTGGTGCCGAATACCTTGATAATGTTACGTTTTCAGTTTAAGCCTCGAGTTCACAAACTGAAGGTCAGGTCAAAGTTCAATCTTACCCTTGGGTCAAAAAGGTCAAATTAAAAAAACAGCGTATCTGTCATTTTTTATTGTCAAGGCTTGGATGATAATATTTGTATTCAGAATAATGTCCGACCAAATTGTGGATACTAATGCAGAATCAATCTATGATGATATCATTCATATCAAAATTCAAGTTAATATCGGTCACAAAGGGATCAGTACAAAGTCAAAGTTGGACTTGAGCGTGGATACTGCATTAGTTAGTATAATATGCCTGTGAAGGTTTTGGGTCCGAATCTCGTGATGATGTTTTTAGCTTTACAACTCATAATCAGCCAATTAAAGTGAAGTCAAAGTCTGATGCATCTTGATCATAGGGTGAGTGGTCAAGTATGTTTTGTATACGGCACAAATGAATGCGAATGATTTGTCTTCGACCCAAATTGTTTTACATTTCTACTGGCCAAAAACAAAAAGTGAATTCCAAGTTGCTCTCTTTGGTCAACCACTGAAACAAACAGGGGACTACCACCGTCCACAATTATTCACAGTGATGTATGTGGTGATGATGATCTGTTATAAATAATCGATATCACCATGTATACCATATCACCATTTACACCCTCAGTTGTACCCAAAATTTGTAGGGATTATCTGCAAACATGGGATGTAAAGTATGGATTATGTTTATCGTGTCGTCCAATATTTGTCTAGTTGAAAACCCAGAAGCATGGTGATGGGATCTAGCACAAAATGATTTGGGGGTATTCTTCATGTTTATTACATGAGACTTTCCCCAAGCAACGTTTGACACAACTGTTTTGATTGGGCTGTAGGGGTGATCATTTGAATGACAAAAAAATGTTCTAGATTGGCTATTAACGCTTCCCGATTGATTGCAAACCTTTGTGTTACGGGGCTTCATCAAAATCGGCAAGGGAAGATCCTTTATATCGTATGAAACTGTCGGCCCTACCTACCCAACACTACACTCCGTAATGAACACATGGACATTCCTGCATAGAAAGTGCATAGTCCTAATCTTAATCTACATGCTAGGTCTGCAAAGTATATCTGAAACGGACAATTTGCGCTATAATATTGCAACAATCTAGATCAAACTATCTCACACAACATACTGACAAATTTCCATCAAGAGTGGCAGAAGAAATCAACATCATGATATGTTACCTGGCTTTTCAACATGCACCTAGACATGAATTTTTGAGACATCTAAGAAATATACTGTGTTACGGGATTTTTCGTTCTATATATTTAATAATATTTAATATATATAAAAGGAAATGCATCATCTTGTTATAGTGCCACACTGTAAAAAATAACTGTAAAACTACAGGTTTCCTGGCCCTTGAAATTACAAGTTATTGCCGTCATTTCAATTTTACAGGCTTTTCCTGTAAAACAACAGCAAGTTTGTTGGTTTACCGGAAATCAGCATTTATTTTCAATCGCCCGATAAAAACACCGTTATTAAAACATTTTCTCATATTTTAACAAGTTACCCTGTTAAATTACCAAATATGTGGGAAAACACATATGAATATTCATGAATTTTTAGTAAGCGTATGGTTTGGGGTTGCCCGATTTAGTAACTGTCACAAAAGGAATAAAAAAAAAACTATAAGGTGCATATAAAAGATTGCATTAAATTGAATTAACTAGATAGGATATGTTTAGGATAGGATAGATTAAGGTAGAGAATAGGATAACATGAAGCATGGCTATACACTAATAACTGTAAAACTACAGACTTTCTGGCTTTCCTTGAGACTGACTACAAATTATTTTAAATTTACAGTCTCTTTCCTGTAAAAAAAACGGAAATATTTTTTACAGACTGTAGTTTTACATGAGGCTGTAAAATAACGTGCACTCCTGCCAGGAAATTACCTGTAAAAATACCCACATATTTTTTAACGGTGCAGATGTTTATTTCTACAACTAAAAGGGTTGTGTTATTACTCTATTAGCAGGTGACAGAATTTGCCTTCTTGGACATTATAAGCGTGATGAGTGAGACGTAAATGTAAAGCGGAGAATATCCTACATGTATGCTGACGCTATCTGTTAACTTGATGTACAAGAAAAAAATTGTAACAGCTTCAGAATCTCAGTAACGATCGCTTTTGGTTCCAACAAAAATCATTACCAGTAATAAAAGTCAAGCTTAAAAGTGCCACCAAGATCATGGAGATGACGAGATAATTCCTCATCTTTTCAAGTTTTTTGGTCCGAGAAGGCGAGATCCGGCATCTGGTCTTCTCGACCTTTTTTGGTCCGAGTAGGCGAGATCCGGGCTATCGTCTTTTCGACTTCTTGGGTCCAAGAAGGCAAGAAGGTGAGATCCGGAATCTCGTCAACTCGACTTCTTGAGTCCAGGAAGGTGAGAAGGTGATATTCCAAATCTTGTCTTCTCGACTTCTAGGATCGATCGAGAAGACGATAGTCTGGATCTCGCCTTCTCGACTTCTCGGACCCAAGAAGTCGAAAAGACGATAGCCCGGATCTCGCCTTCTCGGATCAAAAAACAGTCGAGAAGACCAGATGCCGGATCTCGCTTTCTCGCCTTCTCGGACCAAAAAAGGTCAAGAAGACGAGGAATTATCTCGTCATCTCGGTAGCACTTTTAAGCTTCCGTACAAATGATAGTCCAATTTTCCAAGTACATTACTGTACATCATCAACAGCCCCGACAAGACTGTCACAGACGTCAGTGCTATGCATAGGAACTATGGTTATCCCAGGGAGGTGGATCCTGAACTGTATCACCTCAAGTCATACGACCTAATATATTTTTAGTAATTCAACATTCAAATGGTTTGCAGTATTCCAAACCGTATAGATGATTTGAAGCGGCACGATTCTGAATACATATACTATTCTCTGAGTCCTGATAATTAATGGACTAAAAAATTTGAACTTTGACCTGACCTTTAGTTCGTGAACTCGACTTGCATATTGAAAATATAACACCCCTTCTCACAATGAATAAAGGATTCATCAAATATTAGACATCTATAACACTTTCAAAATCAAACGAATGCACGGTCATGTAAAAAGGTAACAAATTTATTTGACCTTCATGACCTAAACGTGACCTTAAATTGCAAAAAAGTGCGTTAAAAATGAATTTATTTATTTAGATCAAATAATTATTTCCTTTTAGAATTACCGGACTGCTCATGTAATTTTACAATATTCTAGACTAATAATCAAATAGTTTAAAACACACCTCGTCACGCGATATCGATTGCGAGGATCGTAATTAGCATATTTTCACCGCCCGTCATTTTCGATGGTTTTTTGGACCATATGGTCAATATAACCATGAGATTAAGAAGCCGATGCAGATATCGTAACACATGGGGATCGATAGCATAATACTCCGTCAGCACCATTCTCGATGAAGGAAAATATGTATGCATTATTAGTCTGGAATATCGTAAAACTACAAATTCTAAAAGCAATTTTGATCTCGATTGCGTTAAGAAACTTAACGGAAATGGATAACCTTGAACTGAACAGTCCGATTCCATTAAACTTCTCTTGGATTTCTCACTTACAGCAGAAAATTATGCGGTACCTCCTGCAGATAGACGCGCATCCATGGCAAACAACCAAATTTTGCGCATCTGCTCAGATTAGCCAAGAAGGTAATGATGTTTGTATTGCGAATGTTCATTTAGAGCTGCTCCAGATTCATAATGATCAATAATGTGGATTCGGTGGGTCCTTTACCGGAAAATCTAAAGTCATATTTATAAAATCTTTTAAAAAAGAGGAATATAAGATAGGAACAGGAACAACCATCCCCCCCCCCCCCCAAAAAAAAGGGGGATGTCACATTTTCCTTTTTATACTTGATGTGCACAATAAGATAACATATGCCGGGTTAGATTTGGCTGGAGTGACGTAGTCTCCACCCCCCCCCCCTCCATCCGCCACTGCATGCAGAATTTTTTTAATAAATCGAATGATTTAGAAAACTCTCACTTACTACAGGTTGTTTCATCCCAATAATCGTCGCACTGATACGTTCCATCACAGATATCACCTTGGGAAATCAATCTTTTAGAGTCTGAACAGGAAATCAGATCTGGTGATAACAAGGGAACAAATCTTGCATAATTATTTTCAATGGCTTTCTTTTTTATATCTTGCTGCATATGACTGTTGTAATATTAACCATTCTTGTTGTAAGATATTTATACGTGTAGGAACATCAGTATACAAGGATTTACTGGGAAATATCAAGCCCCTACTATGAGTGACATCATATCATTAATATGCGCATATGAAAAATATTCGAATACTTTTAAGGTAGCAGTTATATGGTATAGAATAATAATCACTTTTTCATCATATATTTTTTAACGTAAATACGTAGCGCTCGGGTAAAAATTATTTATCTTCTGGTTTTGAAAACACCTGCTAGGGTAAAACACAATCCCTCAAAATACCAGTTGACTACACCTGCAAATTTTAGAGAAATAATTGCTTATTTTTAAGATTTACCGTTACCAATAAATTTTCCGAGTGATATACTCTCTTGAATGTGAATATGTCCCAAACTGAATCATTTTCAATTCTGACCTGTGCAATTGCTCATAATAAAATAATTATCAACATTATGACAATTCCCAAAGATGAACAATGTTAACCCTAAAAGGGCCGGGGGGATCCACCCTCTAGACGTTTCTCGCGATATGTCCGCAACGCGAAAAGCAGTCGCCGCGCCGTTTCATGACTTTTTTTTTCGAATCTCACGCGTCTTTTGAGACCAAATTCGCGATGTCAGGGCATGCGGTTCCGAATTTACGCAACATTTCGTACTTGCACGTTAGACCGAAAATTGCTCAAAAACGTGATTTCATGTATAATTTCAATACAAAATGTGTTTTCAGCCAAAATTTAGAAATCTATGAATATTTTTACATTTGCTGATTGAAATTAATTTATTTTAGGCTGTTTATGGTCGCGAAAGTTTCCCCGAAAAAATTTCATCCAAAAAACAATAAAAAACGAAACGTAAAAAAAAAAACAAAGAAATAAATAAGAAATTTTAAAATACATAATACCGATTTTTTTTCAAGTATATTCGCTAAGAATAGTGGAAAGAATGTCTAGACCAAAATTTAACATATTTTGAGCTTTATTAAATTATTTAGACCAAAATTTTGATTTCATGCATAGATTTGCATAATTAATTAATGTGAACATTTTTCGGAACATTTTACGTTGTGGCCGACGTGCGTGCCGACTTTCGGCGCGATCGCCCGGTCGACGGTCGATATATCAGTGGGTGGGGGGGGGGGGGGGGGGTGGATTCCACCCCCGGCTGTGGCATAGCCAAAATATCCCGGCCCTTTTAGGGTAAAAGAAGAAAATGGATTTGCCCGGAAAGACAGGTAACCTTACGAGATTCACCAAAAATGCATAACAATACCAACTACTTTTCTTACCTTTAATTCCCGTTATGAGGATAATTATAATAACACTTTTTCTGTCAGTTTGATTCAGAACGTTCATTCAATGTTAATAGCAAAAAACATCATTTATCGCATCTGGCATTCAAAAGTGTATTTAAGTCATTGAATTTCGCTTTTCGAGCAAGGGATTTTGCTTTTGTATCAGTCAATTTCATTTCTGTGCATTCAAATTAGTATGTATCTAGGAATCATTCAAATTCATTTGCAAATTCCGAAAGGACACCTCAGGCATTCAAATTCGAAAATGAACAGTCAGATTCGGAACATTTTCATTCAAAATACCAGTTGACTACACCTGCAAATTTTAGAGAAATAATTGCTTATTTTTAAGATTTACCGTTACCAATAAATTTTCCGAGTGATATTATACTTTCTTGAATGTGAATATGTCCCAAACTGAATCATTTTCAATTCTGACCTGTGCAATTGCTCATAATAAAATAATTATCAACATTATGACAATTCCCAAAGATGAACAATGTTAACCCTAAAAGGGCCGGGGGGATCCACCCCCTAGACGTTTCTCGCGATATGTCCGCAACGCGAAAAGCAGTCGCCGCGCCGTTTCATGACTTTTTTTCTTTCGAATCTAACGCATCTTTTGAGACCAAATTCGGGATGTCAGGGAATGCGGTTCCGAATTTACGCAACATTTCGTACTTGCACGTTAGACCGAAAATTGCTCAAAAACGTGATTTCATGTATAATTTCAATACAAAATGTGTTTTCAGCCAAAATTTAGAAATCTATGAATATTTTACATTTGCTGATTGAAATTAATTTATTTTAGGCCTTTTATGTTCGCGAAAGTTTCCCCGACAAATTTCATCCAAAAAAACAATAAAAAACAAAACGTAAAAAAACCAAAGAAATACATAAGAAATTTTAAAATACAAAAAAAAAAAAAAAAATCAATTTTGATACCGATTTTTTTTCAAGTATATTTGCTAAGAATAGTGGAAAGAATGTCTAGACCAAAAATTAACATATTTTGAGCTTTAATGATTTAGACCAAAATTTTGATTTCATGCATAGATTTGCATAATTAATTATGTGAACATTTTCCGGAACATTTTACGTTGTGGCCGACGTGCGTGCCGATTTTCGGCGCGATCGCCCGGTCGACGGTCGAGATATCAGTGGGTGGGGGGGGGGGGGGGGGGGGCGGGGGGGGGGGTCCTTTGAACGAGAAAATTTATGAGGATAATTATAATAACACTTTTTCTGTCAGTTTGATTCAGAACGTTCATTCAATGCTAATAGCAAAAAACATTATTTATCGCATCTGGCATTCAAAAGTGTATTTAAGTCATTGAATTTCGCGTTTCGAGCAAGTGATATTGCTTTTGTATCATTCAATTTCATTTCTGTGCATTCAAATTAGCATGTATGTAGGAATCATTCAAATTCATTTGCAAATTCCGAAAGGACACCTCAGGCATTCAAATTCGAAAATGGACGGTCAGATTCGGAACATGTTCATTCAATTTAACACACAAGTTATTAAGCCCCCCGTTTTGTATATAATTCCCCCTGAATAAGGCTGATTTCGAATTTAATTTACATTTTAAGTCCATAATGTCGTAGACATTATTGTCCTGTAGGACACTTGTAAATTTTAAAGGATGGATTGTATTCTGTAGATTTCAAAAAGCATCGCAATTTGGGGAATATACCTGAAGGGTTAATTTGAAAATATAGGCCTACTTTGAACGAGAAAATTCATGCACGTAAGCTGCTAGCATAGGCGACTATCTCCCCCAAGGAAGGAGTAGACAACACAACGTCAGAAAACCAGCATTTCCTTATGTTTTTTTCCTCATCTATTGACAATTATAGGGTAACTTTTAAAGCCCTTCTTTACATCTACATTTTCTTTATCATCTCCTGCATTAAATAGCGATAAAAGAGCTTTAATTTGTCTTCTTGTCTTCTAAAATATATTCTAAAATGTAGTGTGTCCTCAATTACAAAGAAAGTGTTTCATGTGTTTATGTATATATATATACATCCACGACCACGCGACAAAAAATTAATGGACTTTTATTCGCTCAAACGATGGATTCTTTTAAAATTCGATATAATCAAAAACACGTAGTCCCTATCTTGAATGGCAAATATCATGTCAAACACATAATACAAACCAATAGAAAAAATATCACAACTAATGTTGGTGAAATTTTTAAATTGAATGCTCAACACGCTAAATTAGATGCTCCAAAATGAATTCGAATGCAGGGACGGGTTTGTTGCGTGATCACGTGACAATGCGATGCTAAATTGAATGTAGGCTTACGAATGTGAATGAAAAGAGTGTTAATTTGACTGCCTGAAATGCGAATTTGAATGCTTCCGAGATGAATTCGAATGCACAGGTCAAGAATCTGAACTGCCGAATAGCATGACATGGCGAAAATCGTTGTAATTGAATGCTCGTAAAATCAATTGGTCAATGTTGCGAAAAAAAAAAATTGGCGGGGAAAACCTATATTATTTGTACTATTTTATTATCATTATTATTATTGTTATTACATGTATATAAGCATTATTCTCTCTGCTGACAGACGTATAACATGTTCAATGTGTAACATAGCCTTGTTTATTACTTTAACGTTATATTAGTTACGGGCGCCCACCCTAAATACATGTATTTCGACACGTACTGTATTGTATATGCACAAGGGCGAATAATTATTTCACAATCCACAAGTTGAACCGCCCGAATAAAAGAAAACAAATTATGATGAAAAATACATTACAGTACCAGGAACTTACCTGATAAGCTGACGGGGTTGATTTCAATATCTACACGACCGTCGAACCTATATCTCCAAACACCTGCGACTGTTATCCACATCTCATTTGATCCAAGATAAACATCGTCTTCATAAGATGTGAACGCACCAACAGTTTTGACTATAGATCTGTTGTTACCGGGGTTGTTACCTGTACCTATCTGAACAATTACATCATCGCAGTAACCATAGTAATAATAGTAGCACTGAAGGTAGATATCCAAAAACTTCACTCGAAATCCGTGGGTAGCGTTTGTCTTGAACAGTGATATATTATACATTTCGCTACTAATATCCGGAAACGTGATAGAATAATACTCGGTGTCGCGAAGGAACATTGGTAGATGACCTGTATCAATATGAAATATAGTATTGATTTTAAATGTAATGTTCATTTTTAATTGAAAGATTGACACTTTTTTAAAACTAGGGTCTACTTAAAGATAAAGTTGAGCTCTGGTCAAGCGATTACACTTTGAAATAACGTCTGGAAGCCAATGGAATAATTAATTATGTTTAGAGATGCCTGTGTCTAAAACCAGATTGGTGGGGGTCAGGAAATGAATTTGAAAGCTAATTTTACGAATTTGATGGAGATAAATCTCTAATGATAATAATGATGATGATGATAACAACACTAAAAACAACAATAATAATAATAATGATAAAGATAAAGATAATGGCTCAGTGGTAGATCAGGGGTCTCGTAAATCTGAGGCCCCGTGTTCGAAACCAAATGAATGCGCTAGTCAGTGCCTTTTGGTAAGGCATTTATACTCATTAACAAGGCCCTCGTAGGGAATATAAAACTTTACTTGCAATTTTGTTTATGTGAACATTAATCCTATTTCTAATTTTGTATTCCGAATAATGATAAGTTATGAATGCTTGAAAAATGAGGTCACTAAATCAGTGCGAACCTCAAATTGGTTATTTGGTCAGTCTAATGTGCCGTATCCACGGTCAACTCTCCTGTTTGCCGAACACTAAAATTGCATTAATACATGTCATACGCACATTTTCCCTTGGGGCAGTACTCAAAATATGTTGTAGATATATAGCATATCGTTTAAATATAGGTTCTCGAAAAAGAAGAAAATCCTACAGACAAAAACATAACACATAGAGATCTTAACTTCATTTGGCTTGGCCGAATTCGTTCAGACTTTTAATAATCTACTGTTTTTTTTTTATTTGTCTGCTTTCTTTCAGAGCAATATGTCATTATTTTTTTATTTTCCTTTAAGTTGTCTTGGTATTGACAAATTTTCTGGGATCTTTCAAAAATTTTATGACGCTGTCGCCTACGGCCTTTGACCTCTTACATACAAAGTCCATTTACTTCATCCTCACTTGCTTATGCATACTTGATCAAGGTTTGGTCAGTATCCGTTCAAAGATTTTCAAGTTTTGGCGTTAACAAAATATATTGGGTGATTTCATTACACTTTTATGAGCCTGAGACCTTTGACCTCTTACAGCTAAAATCTAATCTAAGATCTAATTGGTACATGGTTATATAAAACTGTTTCAAGTTCGGGTTAAATCCGTTTAATGTTGTTAAGTTGAGTTTTTTAAGTTTTTAAGTTGGAAACGAGATATTTCGGGGATGTTTTAAAACTTCTGTGACCCTGTGACCTTTGGCCTTTGACCACTCACATCCAAAATCTAATCAGTGCATCGTTACATACCTATGTATAGTTGATCGAAGTTAAGTTAAAATCCATTGTGTCAATCAAGAAATCGCGGTAACGAGATATTTTGGGAGATATTTACGAACTTATTTTGTTAATTTTAATTTTTACTATACCCTGTGATCTTTGACCACTAAAATAAGAAATATAATTAGTTAATTTTTACATGCTCGTAGATAATTTTTGGCTACAAATCAATTAAACGGTTTTTAGGTTATTACGTTAACAAAACGTGGAACGGACGGACGGACAGACAACCCCAAAACATAATACCTTGGGCACCGCAGTGGCGGAGGCATAAAATCAGCTGTATCTTTTTACTCACTACATTGTGTTTCATCTGCGAAATCTGGGCATGTATAGACTCCATCACACAAATCTGCCCTTGTTAGCGCGGCGGTGCTAGAGTTTCCACATTGCAGCAGATCTGTTGCCAGTGGAAGAACAAGGTTAGATCAAAACAAACTCTAATCAATTTACAACTGTGATATATAAGAAGCATCCATTGTTCTCCCTACGCATCCCTACCGAAATCCGTTATTAAAATAATCATTAAAGGACCTATGAAATGCAAGTACATGTTGATCTTTGATGATGTGTATTGTTCTGTACATTACAAAATTTACAACCATTTAATCTGAATATGTGTCATATATTTTTAAAATATTTTTTGTAATTTTTTTATTTTACCTGCTAATCCCCGCCCCTAAAAAATCCTTTGGAGGCTGATTCTTCACATGACGTCATCAGTCAATCATCAGTCAACAAGCCAAACAATAGACACTGGTATGTACAGTATCTCTCTGTTTTGTACTTGCTCAAAATAGGATCGTGTGTTTTTAAAATAGGATCAACAGATTGACAGTACCTTTCTTTCTTGTGATGCTGGAGCATTTCTGACATAGCATCTGCTATTGTGATTGAGAGTTCATGTGTTGGTATTGTATGAAAACATGCGGTGCTATTGTGAGCAGGTGCTACACTGAGGGATAGGTACATACCAGTGTCTATTGTTTGGCTTCTTTTAGGTGACTGGTGATTGACTGATGATGTCATGTGAAGAATCAGACTCCAAAGGATTTTGCAGGGGCGGGGCTTAGCAGTTAAAATAAAATAACTACAAAAAATATTCAAAAATATATGACACATATTTATATCAAATGTTTGTAAATTTTGTGATGAAGAGAACAATACACATCATCAAAGATCAACATGTACTTGCATTTCATAGGTCCTTTAAGCCCCAAAGAGGCCTTTGTTCCGTTTCAATTGCATCAAGTAAAGGGATTTACAAAATTGTGAATATGCAATTTATTCGAAGGCTTTGTTAATTGAAGGTGAAAGGCAGGAAAACATAATATGACGACTCAGGTGAGTTTTAATAATACAACGCATTTATATTGCACCATCTACATTTACATTTTGCTACTTCTCCACCCAGGTGAGGTAAATGGGTACCGGTATAAAGGAATTCCATGAATGCTTGAGCACCACGATAGGCTCGGCTAAAGCCGGGGTAATAGTATGATTGCAGGACCCTCAGGGAGAACAGTATATAATACTGATGAGGTTATCCTGGATAAACAAGACATATTATTAATTTCTAAACAAATCTTTAGGCATTTTACTCCCAGTGTTAAAGATCGTATGCTCGATCTGTAATGAAAAACACAAGTCAGAAAAAATTGGAACCAGCGGGATTCGAACCTGTCATCTACTGCTTGCCGGGCAGCGACTTAACCACCAGGCTATTCTGGTTCACGGCCAAGTCACGACGAACTAGAATCAAATACCCAAGATCCTCTTCTTTCTGACTCATTAATATTCAAACAGTCCGCCGTGGACAATGGTTAGTAAACGAAGAAGCTTGACTGGGGAGGAATTTTTAATTTGTAAACAAATCTTTCGGCATATTACTCCCAGTGTTAAAGATCGTATACTCGATCTGTAATGAAAAACACAAGTAAGAAAAAATTGGAACCAGCGGGATTCGAACCTGTCATCTACTGCTTGCCGGGCAGCGACTTAACCACCAGGCTATTCTGGTTCACGGCCAAGTCACGACGAACTAGAATCAAATACCCAAGATCCTCTTCTTTCTGACTCATTAATATTCAAACGGTCCGCCGTGGACAATGGTTAGTAAACGAAGAAGCTTGACTGGGGAGGAATTTTTAATTTCTAAACAAATCTTTAGAAAAAATTGGAACCAGCGGGATTCGAATCTTTAGGCATTTTTAAAATGCCTAAAGATTTGTTTAGAAATTAAAAATTCCTCCCCAGTCAAGCTTCTTCGTTTACTAACCATTGTCTACGGCGGACCGTTAAAAATGAATATTAATGAGTCAGAAAGAAGAGGATCTCGGGTATTTGATTCTAGTTTCATCGTGACTTGGCCGTGAACCAGAATAGCCTGGTGGTTAAGTCGCTGCCCGGCAAGCAGTAGATGACAGGTTCAAATCCCGCTGGTTCCAGTTTTTTCTGACTTGTGTTTTTCATTACAGATCGAGCATACGATCTTTAACACTGGGAGTAAAATGCCTAAAGATTTGTTTAGAAATTAAAAATTCCTCCCCAGTCAAGCTTCTTCGTTTACTAAGACATATTATTATTATTATCTACGTTCCAACTATTCCGAGGCGCGTGATGAAAATGAGAGAAGCAAGAAGGTAGAAATAGAATAGACTGAAGAATACTACACATCTGTGTTGAAATTATTTCACTGTACGCTTCAGAAAAAAGGACTGTTTTCCAATTTGACTTAAAAGAATCCAAGGTGCCTATGGAACGGATATAAGGAGGTAACTGGTTCTATAAACATGGCGCCGCAAGGCACGGTCACCAAGAGACTATTCTGTTCTTTGTACCACAAGAAGATTTTTACAAGAAGAACGCAGACAACGAGTTGGTACATATTCAGAAATGAAATTTTCAATGTATGAGTGGGCAAAACCATGTAATGCTTTCCAAGTAATAAGCAGAATTTAATACTCGACTGGTAGCTAATGTAACCCTTTCAAAACTGGTGAAATATGATCCCTTTTACATGTTTTACATGTTGTAGACAATATTCTGGCAGCAGAGTACTGTGCTCTTTGTCGCTCAGCTGCTTGAGAAGTTAACGCACTATAAAAAAGATAATTGCAATAATCAAGACGAGAAAGTAGATGAAAATACATAGATTGATATGTTTTCTGTATAAAGTCATTCATTGTCATATTACTATAAAATAACACTCCAAGGATGATGCAAACTCGCTTAAGGATGATAAAATTGCCGTAAGTGGCTACTTACCTAATGTGTCGATGGCGTTGACTTTAATATTCACGTGACCGTAGCTGGAGTACTGCCTACCAGCGATACTGATCCAAATTGCATTAGTTCGTACATACATATCAGCGGAGTAGGGTATGTATCCGTGAAAGGTTCTGACGACAGACTGGGTGTCAAACGGGTCGTTGCCGGTTCCTATCTGAATAGTACCGCCTAGGTTAAGATATTCGTCCTGGAACTCGACTCGAAAGATAGCAGTCATGTTCGTTCTCAGTAACAATAGATCAAACAGGCGGACCACCAAAGAAACTTCGATGGAAACAGATTGGCCTGCGTCTAGAAATTTTGATTGATCTACAGTAAAAAGTAATGATAATGTTACTGTTAAAACAGTGATAATAATAATTGTGATGGTGATGATGATGACAATACATGTAGTAATAATAATATAATAATAATATAAAGAAAACTGGTATTACAATTTCCCTTTCACGCTCGTTTATATGGTGTGTGTGTGTGTGAGTGTGGTTTTACATAGATAGTCTTGTGGGGTACAAAGAACAAAAGAACACAATGATGCCCTTTATTCCGTCATGCTTGTAGGGTACAAAATACAATAGAAGTACTTGCGGGGTACAAAATACAATAGGAGAAATGAATAGAGTTCCCCACAAGTCCATGTATGTGGATGTGTGTAAGTGTGAGTGTGTAACATGTGCAAGAAAAAAAAAATAAAACAAAGCAACACATTTTAAAGATATGATTGTCCGAGTTACCTTAATAGTATATGTACGTTGCTTTTGGACAAGGATATCAGTTTTTAATAATTCATACCGGATTTTATACTGATATTTACACTTCTTTAGGTATATACACATGAATATTTATACATGAAGTAGAGGGTCGAGTATTTCATAGGGAATATTTTCGGCATCAGCCTATTTTGTTATAGGTTTTCCCGGTCAATTTCGCAGATTTGTCATTCAATTTGATAAGGGAGTCATTCAAATTCGCGAAAAAGATCTGTGCCATGAAATTTATCATTCAAATTCATTTTGAGGTCATTCAAATTCGTACTTCGGTCAAGACATTTAGCGTTTACATCATTCAAATTCAAATATGCGTGGAGAACATTCAAATTCGCTACCTCGCTTGGAAGCGTCTTTTCGAGCATTCAAATTCGCACGTGGGCATTCGAATTCGTAATGAGTTCATTCAATTTAGCATGTATTTAGCGTTTGTGTGTTTTTGCTCATCTATTCAAGTCGTAATGTTTAAAATAACATGTTTTGTCATGTACAGTTGTTGCAGGCCTACTATACAAAGGAAACATTATATATATAACATAATTCATGATAACTACATGTACGTTATGAATAACATTTTTCAGAGTATACATTGACAGCCAACACAGTGACACACTCACTATATATATATATATATATATAGTTAGACATGAAAAAAAAACCAAGATTATGAAAAAGAATAAAAATCAATCAAGAAAATAAATGAAAAAAAAAAGATTATGATAAAAAAATAAAAATCAATCAAGAAAATCTGCAATTCTGCAGGCACTATAAACGTTAGAAATGAAAAACAAAAATTCCTAGAACTAAATTTCAAAATGATGATAAATCAGAAGAAAATAAAATTAAAATAATAAATCAGAAGAAACATAAAAGAATGTTATTGATTATAGAAAAACACACCCATGTGTGCAGAAAACTCATAAGGAAAGAATGAAAATACCAAATAATTATCAACTGACAAAATTTACTGGAACTACATTTGATTTTGAATGCTCAACGTGTTAAAGGGAAATTAACCTCAGCGTATGAATTAGCTTATTTTGAATGGTGTAGTATATGCCTCTTATTTGATACATGCAATTTCATGTAAAAACACAGGATATAGATATAAATCACTATTTTCCAGCCAAGTTATCGTCTGCTAGCAATAATAAGGGGGCTGCCATTACTTTATGTGTACACGAACATATTTTTCATCCCAAGTAAAATTTCCTTCATCGTTAACTTGTAATTGATTTTTAGAGGACAAATATATATTAGATAAAGTCACATATTCTGAAATGTAAGTTTAGTTTTATATATTTTTTAAAAGGTCTTAATTTGTTCATAAAAAATATACTTCATAAAAAATATACGTCAAGGACGGAGAATTGACGTCAAGGACGGAGACAATCGTAACAATACCAAAACAAAGCGAGGAATCTGCTTTACAGGATGGCTATTAGAACTCATGGGTCGTCAATTATCTAGGCCCATGGCCAATAACAATCGTAATACAATCAGAACAAAGCGACGTATCTGTTGTAAAGGTAGGCTATTATCAATGCATATGGTACCTAATGATCCGTGTCATGCACAAAATGGCAGCCTCCATGGAAAGACGTAGCAGACAATAGGTGCATCTAGAATATCACGTGGGGTTAATTGTCCTTTAAGTTGAATGATCCGAAATGAAATTGAATGCTGGAATAACAGTATTGCGCAATTCCCTTACCATTCTTTGCTAAATTGAATGAACATTTTACGAACTAGGTACATTTAGTGCGAATTTGATTGACAAAAACTTAGATTCAAATGACATAAATACAAATTCGAATGATATGAAAATGAATTTGATTTACAAATCGTCTGTGCGCGACCTAAATCCTTGAAATTGAATGCACGCAAAATGAAATTGACTGACGATCTTACGAAATTGACCGGGAAAACCTATATTTTCATCATTGATACGAGTAAGGTGTTCAAAAAAATACCGTAAAAAATAAATAACACTGGTTGTTAACCGCAGTCGCACGCAGCGTTCAATCTTTTTCTTCATGGCCTATAACGATCGTAAGTTTTGTCTCACGGTATGACACATGCTCAGCTATCATGATTATGATCCATTTCCAACGCTTTTCGAATGGGGCGTCAGCATGGGTAACTGTTTCGTTCGAATTGCATTCTTTACGAATACCATAGTTTAGGTATTCTATTTTGAATATAGCGGGCTAACTTCAGTTCACCTTCCTAACGTGTTGGTGGAAGGGTGTTCTCGACAAGCTAGCTCGACAAGTTTCAGGAAAATGTCGCCGTGAGGGGTCATTTTCACCTTAGTTACCTGATTTATCCTGTCAAGATAAATATGTCAACATTTATATGTGCTATATTGAAAGATTTGTATATTTGTATAATCATGAAATTTGGGAGGAACATTTATCGTTGATTTGTACGATTCATACATGCATTCGTTATTGGTTATGGGATTATAAGAG
Organism: Heliocidaris erythrogramma; assembly: GCA_025617745.1. Lineage (NCBI taxonomy): Eukaryota > Metazoa > Echinodermata > Echinoidea > Camarodonta > Echinometridae > Heliocidaris > Heliocidaris erythrogramma. The sequence goes on from CM046859.1 coordinate 14,383,815, forward strand.
GGGCGTTATTCGTGCATTGGTTATGGGATTATAAGAGGGGCGTATTTGTGTGCGTTAAATACGCATGGGTTTGGTATTTGTGTGCGTTAAATACGTATGAATATGTTCGGGTTTTGGAATCATGTTCCTAAAATAGTAGAGATACTTTCTTTGTTTTGGATTAATTGTGGGTGCAAAATTAAAAACATTTTCAGGTATTGTGATACAGATTGTGAAGTTAAGTAGAAGTTATAAAGTTGGATGATATTCCACGTATGCTATGGATAGTGTAAAACGAACACTAAGTGTAGGTTTAACACGAGGGTGTTTAAAGAACACTTAGGTGTTAATTGAGGTATTTTGAAACAGAAATTTGGATTTATAATTTGTCAGAGATATATGACTATTTCAGGAAATTGATTTAGTAAAATTGGTTTGATAAATTAATGTGTATGAAAACAGCAATGGGTTTTTTTAATTTGTAAACAAATCTTTCGGCATATTACTCCCAGTGTTAAAGATCGTATGCTCGATCTGTAATGAAAAAACACAAGTCAGAAAAAATTGGAACCAGCGGGATTCGAACCTGTCATCTACTGCTTGCCGGGCAGCGACTTAACCACCAGGCTATTCTGGTTCACGGCCAAGTCACGACGAACTAGAATCAAATACCCAAGATCCTCTTCTTTCTGACTCATTAATATTCAAACAGTCCGCCGTGGACAATGGTTAGTAAACGAAGAAGCTTGACTGGGGAGGAATTTTTAATTTGTAAACAAATCTTTCGGCATATTACTCCCAGTGTTAAAGATCGTATGCTCGATCTGTAATGAAAAACACAAGTCAGAAAAAATTGGAACCAGCGGGATTCGAACCTGTCATCTACTGCTTGCCGGGCAGCGACTTAACCACCAGGCTATTCTGGTTCACGGCCAAGTCACGACGAACTAGAATCAAATACCCAAGATCCTCTTCTTTCTGACTCATTAATATTCAAACGGTCCGCCGTGGACAATGGTTAGTAAACGAAGAAGCTTGACTGGGGAGGAATTTTTTTGTGTTTTTCATTACAGATCGAGCATACGATCTTTAACACTGGGAGTAATATGCCGAAAGATTTGTTTACAAATTAAAAATTCCTCCCCAGTCAAGCTTCTTCGTTTACTAACCATTGTCCACGGCGGACCGTTTGAATATTAATGAGTCAGAAAGAAGAGGATCTTGGGTATTTGATTCTAGTTCGTCGTGACTTGGCCGTGAACCAGAATAGCCTGGTGGTTAAGTCGCTGCCGGCAAGCAGTAGATGACAGGTTCGAATCCCGCTGGTTCCAATTTTTTCTGACTTGTGTTTTTCATTACAGATCGAGCATACGATCTTTAACACTGGGAGTAATATGCCGAAAGATTTGTTTACAAATTAAAAATTCCTCCCCAGTCAAGCTTCTTCGTTTACTAGCAATGGGTTTGGTTGAGATGTCTGGAAATATAGAAGATGATAAAGGGAAAAATTGTCGAGAAATGTTAGGCCTTCTTGGTGGATTGTATGAAGTTTATGTACGCAGTATTGCACACTTAGTTTTTTATGCATAAAAATGAGATTTGAGTAACAATTGGAACATGATCTGTTCTTGTGTTTCCAAGAAAATTTGCATATTGGAAATCTATACATTTGGTTGTTAAATTTGGGATACAAATTTAAAGGGTGAATATGCGATCGATGCTGAATTTATGATCATTACGTGCACGCAAGATATTTATTTAATGTACTCCATAAAATGAACACTTTGTTTTAAACCATCAAAACGTGTGCACTAATTTGGATGTATAAAATCAATGAAAGACTGATGTAGAGGTAAAGGTGTCTGATGACAAATGGACACAATTTTGTTAGTTACATGTATTTGTGATAATCACCAACAAATTATAAATAGGCTTCTGGCTTGAAGGTAAATTTATTAATTGATGCTTTGGAAAATGATTTTGTTACAGTTATACTGTTAGCAAAAGCTGATTATTCAGATTTATATGTATGACAAGTAATCATACTTCGCCTTTCTGTATTTTCTTCTTATAGATTGAATAAATGCGCAGCGGTCTTGAGGTCAGCTCACCCGCTGTCTGTACCATTTAACCAGGATAACTCAGTCCGAGCTCTAATGTTATTTGCGTGATCCAGGTAACAAAAGGGATGTGATCGTTCGAGAATGTAACAATCGAGCCAAGAGTGGTTTATGAGGCCCAACCCAACATTAAAGGTATGATCCCAGAGGACTGGATCGAGGTGACAAGAGCAGCCAGCCACTCAAGTCAAAAATTCAATTCAGTTCAGTTCAATTCAGTTCGGTTTTATTAAAAAGACAATTTTTTAAAAAAACATATAAATATAAATACATATTAAAACTATTTAACTTCGTAAAAAAAATATACATTACAATCTGAAACAGCGCTCCTACCGTGACCCAGCACGCATGCTCACTCCTGAAGACCTAACCCCCGCCGCGTCCCACCGATCCGCCAAGTCAGCGCCCCCATCGCAATCCGCCGCCGAGCATGCAAACTTGAACAACCTGGAAGCACTGAACCGTTGAAGTCAGCGCCTCCAGGCGATCAAAGCACGCAATCGCGCAAGCGGGCCACCACAGGGGCAACCAACCCAACGGAGCACATCGAACGCAGCAGGAGCTAAGCAAGCTTACAAAAATGGGGGAGAAAAAGAGCATGCCTGCCGAGCCACAGCAAAAGTACTGACCCAAAGGAGACAAGTACACATAAGAAAGAAACGGCAAAATGACAATAATCATGAAGGCAGGAAAATTGCACTGGCATACACAAAGCTCGGCCGGAACACCACAAATACATGTATGCATAAGCATAAACATACTTGTCGTGTATTGGACATTTTTTGAACATTTCAAGAGACAAGGATCAATAATCATTAATCATTCATGCAAACTGTGTTGTAAATACAATGCCAGAAGAGCTGTAAAAACGAGTGTCAGCGGTGAGAGGAGAGACACAGAGCTCGCTAGAGAGAGAGAGAGAGAGAGAGAGAGCCGGGGAGTACAGGGGAAAGGGAGTAGAAAAGAAATAAAGAAATGAGAGGAAAGGAAACAAGGGATAAAGAAAGGCAGAAAGGAGAAGCAGATGACACTCGTAACAGCAAAAAATTGGAAACCTGCTAGCACAGATATTTATAATTGCATGCATATTGCAGAAACAAACCAAGGTTGCTGTAATTGTGATTACACTACAAAAAGAAAAGGAATGTGGTGAAAAGCCAAGACAGAAAAGACTGAGACGGTGGAGAGAGAAAAAGAGAAAAAAGAAGTTAAAGAGAGAAAGAGAGAGGGGGAGAGAGAAGTATGAAGGAGAGGCCACATCCAAGTAAGTGAACATTGCAAATAATTATTGTCTGTAAGTGTAAAATTGCTGGTAAGATTGCACATAAAGTCTACAAGTGCAGACAGCAACAAGGAAAGTGATGAATTCACTAAGAGGAGAAAAATTGAGAGAAGGAATAGAAATGCAGGAAGGAGAAAGGTATACGAAAAGAGGAGACGAAGGGAGAGAGAGTTGAAATAACATCACATCCAGGTAAAGGACACTGCACATCAGCATTAGTCATACATATGAAAAACATTGACAGAAATTGCATAAGTATGAAATGCACAAATATAAATATATTGGGCAGAATAATTGCAACTAACACAACATTCGTCTACTAACTGTTCTTGTACAGGTAAGTAAACCTTGCAAATTGCACATAAAGTATGTAAGTGTACTTAGTGTAACCAACAAAAGGGGAAGTGATAACAAAATAAGGAATGGGAGAATTACGATATCTATCAGTTCTCATCCTAGGCAGGGACAAATTAGGTGCATTTCTCAGGGTACGACCACAATCACTAACTCTGCACGCAGGCAGGAGATGTCGATGCATCTTAGATCTAAGAAGAGATTAGGCAAATTTAAAGGAGAGGGCAAAACGTCTCTCTTTAAGAGAGGAGACGTTAAAAACTGAGAGCAATTCATTGTAAGATATATTGTCAGGATATGCGATAATCTTGAGGGCTCTCCTCTGGACTCGCTCGATGCAAGAGGAGTGGTCACTTGTGATGCCTGATGTCCAGACGGGTGCTGCCAATTCTAGTATCGGCCGAATGTACATCATATATATAGTGGCAAGATCACTGGCATTAACACCATTTCTCCGGAGCTTGGTCAAGAGGTAAAGTCTTCTCGAAGCATTGGAGATCATGCGATTAACTTGCTCATCCCATTTGAGGTTATCCTGAATTGAGACCCCAAGAAGCTTAAGGGATGAGACCACTTCTAGTGTTGTAGAGTTGATGTCAAGCACGATGGGTGGTGGGGGTTGGCGAAGAAATGAGAGCTGCATGGCTTTGCACTTAGCAGCATTAGGAACAACATCGTTGTCTTCGCACCACTGTATCAAGGCGTCTATATTAGACTGCAACTGGGAACATTGCGATTTCTTCAGAACCTCCACGAGAGTCAAGTCATCCACATATTTCCACCTATTAGCACAATCAGCAGAAGCATCGTTGACCAAGACCAGGAACAAAATCGGTCCGAGTCGCGTACCTTGGGGCACGCCACATGTGATGGTATCTTCTTGTGAGGATTTCCCATGGTAGCGAACAGTTTGCGTTTTTTTGGAAAGGAAGCTACAGATGGTAGGGATGATCGCACCATTAACACCTAAATCGATCAGCTTGTTGATCACGATCGTATGGTTTACGTGGTCAAACGCTTTACTGAAGTCCACAGCACAAAGGTTGGCAAAAGTCCCGCCCTTGTCGAGTCCCTTGTGGACGGTATCAAGTAGGCTGACCAAAATTAGTAGTGCGTAACTGAAGATCGACGAAGATTACCAAACTGACGATGGTCAACTAACGGGAGGATACTATTCAAGATCCAGTCCGCAAGGAAACCTTCGAAGATACGTGCTAAGGTTGGTGTAATGGAGATAGGCCGGAGCTGGTCATAGCTGGTAACTGGGTTTGTTTCGATGATCGAAACTGATTTGGCGATATCAGGCGATTCTTTTTCTTATTTTTCTTTTAGATTAAAGCTACAGTAGCTCGTTCTGTTAACCAAAAAAAAAAACAATGCTTCTAAATTCAGGTTTGAAGCGTGTAGTAAACCCGAAAGCATGCAACGTTTCGACCGGAGGCTTGAAATGTCTAATTTCAACAGTTTTCAGAATTAGTTGCCTTGGTGCATTCTGAAGTGTTTTTGGACGAAAGTTCCTGCCAAAGAAGTGAGTGTTCGTAGTGGTTTAAGAAGACGTATAAATGATTTAATGAACAAAAATATAATGAAAGTGAATTTAGTGGAAAAAAAAGAGTCTAGTTCATGATAATGTGGAAAGTTGTATTTTGACATGGCTCGCCCTTCATTGGCAGGCAAAATTTTGTGGAATTTGCCATGCTAGGCTTCCAGTTGAAGTTGCAAGATTGAGATTCCATTCCTTTTGTCCAATACAATTAGAGAATAATGTCAGTCCTGTTTTTTACTACAGATAAAGTGTGTACTAGAGTTTCTAAGATTCTTTATTTCTATGAATGCAATTCAGGTTCAGGTGTGTCCAGGTCTTATGAATGAAAGTGTAGCACTACAATGTTCTTGCGGAAGAAAAGATAGTTCTGCCTAGTAAGGAGCAGATGATCTCCTTTTCTCTTTCATTGTTTAATTGCCACAGTGTATGTAAATTAGTTCAAAAAGAAGAATGAAATAGACAGTTGTAGAAAGAATGTGAAGTTGGAAGAATAAAGGGATCGATAATGCAAGCGCATTAATATTTAAGTGATAGGCTGATGTGATGTACGGTACTACATTATAAGAGCCGGGGTGTTGGGTTCATTCCTCCACGTTTTTGTTCTTAGAGAAGCTCTTGTTGCCGATGTGTACATAGTAGTCCTTAGTACCAACCTTTTTGTAGAGCTTTCAGGCCTTCTTCGTTCAGTTCTTCAGTTCTTCATTTAACATGGTACGTACATTTAATTCTTAATCTCCAATAGCACTGATAGTATATTCTGTAAACTTTAAGTGCTAAAATGTTTTCAGTTTATAAGTTGTAGTTGTTACTGTTTGGGTAACGCAGATTTGTATGTGTGGAACATGTGTATACGCTTCTGGTAGATTGTGTAGGACCAGTATTACCGACTGTACAACGGTAGTGTGAGGTAAATTTTATGTGATAGAGAATAAGTGAGATAATAGCCCTCAATTGTTTGACATTATAGAAGGGTCTACATGTATATGAATATAAAATTCTTTGTCAATTACGATATGCATGTATAGATTGGAATAAGGAGTGTTCCTCGTACGCATAATTAATGCATCAACTACTTTTTATTAGATGCTTCCAGCGGTTGTTAAACTTCTACTTGATGTAGAGAATGCTCTTTGAGCAGATTATCAGTTTGTTAGAGTGGTATGAATTTAAACAACAAATTAGTAATTTTGATCTTCCTTGCTTAACAGTAATTCCTGGTCCAGTCAGTCGATGCCTTGCAATTACTGGTTCGTGTGAGAAGTTGGTGTGAGAAGTTGGTGTTGTTTCTGGGTAAGCCGTACTGTTGATTATATGGTTTATTTTATTTCCACATATCCATCTCATGACATGAATGCTAAATTAAATTGCATACAGTTTTATCTATATAAACACATGTACATTATATATACATAGTATATTTGAAAATAAAACAGTATGAGCTAGCATAAGATATTCATAATATCAAGTATAGGTTACAAATGAGAAACAGTTAATAGGTTGAAATGATGGCTGCCTTGTGTAAATTTCAACAAGATTTTATGAAGCATATTGTGAATATTTCTTGTAGGTTGACTTCACGATTACATAATTTTAGTGTCAAAGTGTATGATGCCACCTTACGTAGAAAAGAGAGGTTTCCTAGTTAGTGTTGTGTAGCTGTTAGGCTACGCGGGATCGGTACGTTGATTGTATAAAGCAAGAGATGTAATTTAGCACGAGAAGTTACCTATAGGATATGCTTCTGTGTTCGTAGTTGAAGGAGAAGTCTCCTTTTTTGTTTCCTAAACCCAAGTTTCAAAATCTGGGGAGATCTCTTCTTACTCCAACATGGATAAATACCATGTGTGATTGGCTAAACCACATGTCAATTATTGTTGCTATAGAAACGAGTGGGAGAAGCTCAAGAATGATTTGCTCCATGTAATATTATTCTAAGAAATAGGTTCAGGATGATACAAATGTGTAACCTAGTTTTGACAAGTTCATGAAGAAATTCAAGCTCGCAAATGTTTAACAAAGGTTAATTTGGAATTTCGAATACTTGCATTTTAGTTGTATATTTTTATGTCCATATGTCCAATTTTTATTTGCTATTCCTTTAATTTGTTACTTTTTATATCCTTCCGAACTTTCAATTTGTTTAATTGCAATTTCTTCCATAATTGCTTGGTAGAGTCCCAATTCGATAGTACTTTTGCATAGTTTTGAGTCAAAATTAGGTCAAATCGAAGACATGTTTTATAGAGGCAATGAATTTCTATATGAAAGAATTTGTCATAACATATTGATGCTGTTTTATAGATTGAGGACGTTTGAGATGTTTACTCTTTTAAAAGAGTACAGTGAGAATAGTTAGTGAGACTATACAATATTGAGGAATTTGTATGTCATTTTATTAGAGGATAATGACGATGATCTCTTTTGTCCGCCATTCTTCGAGTTTGCTTGGGGATTCAAACATTAGAGGATAAGGATGGTTAGGACAGGCTAACTGTAAGAATATTGAGCATCATTCACTTTAATTTAAAGTTAATTTATGAGAACTTTAACATTGCTTTATTCGGTGTGTGCAATGTAGTTAGTCCTTATTATTCCTCTTAATATCCCGGCGAAATTTTATATTACAATTAAAGTAGAATTTATATTGAATTTGTTTTTGTCCGATTCATTCCTTTGCCATTAAATTTTATAATTTTAGTATTGCATTATGAAATTGATTTAGAATATGAGCATATTTAATGTATGAAATTGATTTAGAATAGGAATATATATCACGGCCATTCGATTATGTACTCATTATCGTCTTTGATTGTATTTTGCAGGTTTTTTGTTTAGATCGATTCATGAATCCTGAATAAAGTTGCTGAATGAAACATATGACTGGTGTGCCCATTACTCATCATTTGAGTGACCCATTCTGATCTGCTACAATAAACTAATTTGCATATAATTTGCATGGAAAGCGTCACATACGGGAATGTGACAGGAGTGTTTAATCAGGATAGGATTTTCATGATGGAAACACTAGGTATAGAATATAATTGCTGATATATATAAAAAAGACAGTTATTGTGATGCAATTATCATGGGTTAAATTACTTTTCTCTATGAAACAAGAAAAGGTGATTTATTGAGATTTTTGGTCATGGAAGTGTAATGAAAGTGTAACTGAAGTTAGCAGACCAAAATTGTGCATCGATCGCACAAACAAAAATAAGTGTGCCAATTTAAGGATTTATGTTTAATGGAAGTATTCACATTCTGAAATTATTATTTGTGAAGAAGGTTGTATTTTTCAGGATGATTTATCTCTGGGCCTGAATTATTAATTAGTGCAAATAATTCAGTTAGAACCAGAGTTGAAGATATTTATCCAAAAGTTATTGCATGCAAATGTGACTTACAAATTTGGTCTGCCACCTTCACGACCTTGTTGGGTCTATTGCTTATGCATTTTTTACTGAAACTGGTTACTATTTAAATAATACAAACTTACATATTTTCTGGAAGGTTTAGCAGATATTTCATGAACATAATTATGAATGAATACCCACATAGGCTCGTAGTCATGATGAAATAATTATCACTCTTGGAGGTACATGTATTCAATAATGACTCAGAGACATATTTTCTTTACTATACATCATGATTTATTGGTTTTAAATAACAAAGCACATTCATAAAATGTTGGTATTTACGGTAAATAATTGAGGTAAAATTACTCAGTTAACTTGATATAGCTAGAAACTTCAAAGTAATTTTATGACTAATTTTCGGTTCAATTTGTTTGCTTTATTTCATGCAGATTGAATTATATATACACTGTACGTGTCTTGCTGTAACGGTGTACCTTATCGACTATTAAACATCGATCACAGCAACTAATCCGATTTCGATTGACTTCGTCCTTGATCCATACTATTCAATTTCTACGGAGCTTCGCTGAGATACGATGGCGGAGGACAAGAAGTCAGTGAAGTTAGCGAGGAGGGGAGCCAAGGCCCGGTTCACAAGGAGTAGCAACGGTCTCCAGCTGTTGCTAGATAGCAACCGCGAACCGCCGGAAATCGAACGAGCATTCAAGCAAGTCGAGGAGTCATATGAGAAGCTCCAGGAAGCACACGAGAAGTTCACCGTGACCATTGAAAACGAAGCAGACTTTGAAAAAGAGGAGCAATGGTTCAGCCAGTGCCAAAAAGAGTTTCTCCAGCTACAGATAGTCGTGACAGATTATTGCTCCCAGCAGCTAGAGGTGACAGAAGTTCACGAGCCTTTAAACCCAGTGGCGAGCCCAACACCAGAACCAATGCAGAGTCCCGAGACTTGCCTTTTCAGAGTAGAAAAGCCGAAGCTACCAAAGTTCAGTGGAGATGTGCGAAATTATGAGATATTCAAGTCTGACTTCAACCACATCAATGCCAGGTACTTAGAAGTTGCCTGGTGGGTCGGCCATTTGATTTAATTCAAGGAATCGGAAACGACTATGACGCTGCATGGGACTTGCTTGACTCAATCTACGGTGACCCCCGGATCGTAGCAGACACTATCATCAACGACTTGAACAAGTTCAGACCGCTAAAGGAGAGTGAAGACAATAGATTTGCGGAATTAGTTAATCTCGTGAGAAGGAGCTACAATGTTCTTAAGCTTGTTGGGAAGAGCAGTGATATGGACAACTGCCACATGCTTGCAACGATCGAAAGGAAGATGTGCTCAAGTGACAGAAAGAGTTGGTTTCGATACCAGGAAATTTAGAAGCAGAGTGTTTGTCTTCAGACGTTGTTGACGTGGCTTGATCGGGAGATGAAAGCAAGGATGAGAGCTTCGGCGCCATTGAGAGCTCATCCTGAAAGCCGTTCAGCCAACGTCAATCAGATGTCAGTAAAGGAGAACAGTAAGCAGTCCAGTGGTAATCGGCAAGAGTCAGTGCAGCAAGATAAACCGAGACAGAACAGATGCTGGTATTGCAACACGAACGACCATTGGATTGACCAGTGCAAGCGGGTAATGTCTATGACTGCCTCGGAACGACTAAAATTCTTCAAAGACAATAGATGTTGTTTCAGCTGTTTGAAGAAAGCCGGTAAGAACCACTACATGGCCAATTGTAGGAGAAAGAAAAGATGTCCCGAGGAAGGCTGCTCCTACAACCACCATCCGTTGCTACACACGGGAGACAACGATCAGTCAGAGGGTGAAGGAAGCAAGAACAGCATTAACATTGCAACTTCCGTCGGAGCATCGCTGTTACCAATCATCACCGTAGATGCTGGTGATTCCGGAAGACGAGCCAATGTCCTCATAGATAGTGGATCGCAAGTAAGTCTGATAAAAAACTCATTGGCCGAAAGTCTTTGTCTGAAGGGTGAAAAGACGACGATCACCATCAACAAGCTTGGCGACGTCGAAGAAGAGCTAGAGACTATGAGATATAAGGTACCTATTCGCGAGCCGAAATCAAGCAAGAAACCACAGTATCTAGATGTAGTTGGAGTACCCTCAATCACGGAAGAGGATACAGTCAGTATCAATGAGTTAAGAGACAAGTTCTGCATTCCTGAGCTACAGAGAGATGGTGGACCAGTGGAAATCTTGATTGGCAATGATCATTCAAGGTATCAAGTTGGTGGGCTGGTCAAGAAAAGAGAAAAAATGATAGCTCGAAAGACATCTCTTGGATGGGTAGTTTCTGGTGGAACCAGCAATAGCACCAACAGTGTTAACGTTCTTCACGTCTCAGTCCAGAATCCCGATCTTTCAGAGTTTTGGCGTGTAGAGTCCAAAGGTGTTGATTGTCAGTGTCGAGATATCAAGCTCACCAGGCAAGAACAGAAGGAGGAAGAGATCATCCGAGCTTCTGCATCGAAGAAAGGCAAGCAGTGGGAAATAGCATATCCCTGGCTTAAGGATCCGAAGGAACTCCCAGATAATAAGGCTCAAGCATTAAAGATATTGGAATCTACCGAGAGGAGGCTTGAGAAGAACCCAGAGCATGCTGAGGCATACAACAAGCAGATCCATGAGCTGGAAGAGTTGGGATTCGCTAAGAAACTTACAGCAGATGAGATTAGGAAATACGACAGAGCAGTCCACTACATATCCCATCATGCCGTTGTGAGACCTGAAAAAAAGAGCACCCCGATTCGAATCGTATTCAATTCATCGGCATCATTCAACGGCCATCGATTAAATGACTATTGGATGAAAGGCCCCGACCTTCTGAACAATTTGATTGGTGTACTTCTCAGGTTCAGGGAGAACGAGTTCGCTTTATGCGCAGACATATCGAAGATGTACCACCGAGTAGCAATACCAGAGGAGGATCAGCATGTCCATAGGTTCCTCTGGAGAGACATGGATCAAAGTAAAGCTCCGGATGTGTACATGATGAAAGTAGTCACCTTTGGTGACAGGCCAGCACCCGCTATTGCCCAAACAGCCCTGAAGCTAACAGCAGAGGAAGGAGAGAGTTCACATCCACATGCAGCTTCGGTCTTAAAGAGGAACGTGTATATGGATGACATTTGTGACTTTGTGAAAACCGTAGATGAAGCCAAGATACTCAGTGCAGAGATTGATGAGGTGCTAAACGATGGCGGTTTCAAAGTCAAAGGCTGGCATTCTAACAAGCCAGGTGTAGGAGATGCCAGTCAGAGCAACGTGAAACTGCTAGATGAGATAGCTGAAGAGAAGGTCCTAGGTGTAGTTTGGGACAGAGAGACGGATACCTTCTCGTACAAAGTGAAGTTGAAGGAGGATGTTACGAGATCACCTACAGACGGAGAGAGTAAAGGACTGTTGACAAAGAGAAAAATCCTTGGTCAGATCGCCCATATATTTGACCCCATAGGATTTGCCGCCCCAGTGATTGTCAGAGCGAAGATAGGGATGCAGAAGTTGTGGCAGAGAGGATATGACTGGGATGATCCACTGTCCGCAGCAGATGATGCTGAATGGAGACTTCTGTTTAGTGAGATGAACGAACTGAATGCAGTATCGATAAAAAGATGTCTTACCCCTGCAGGAGCAAGAGGTAAACCGGTGTTGTGCATTTTCTCTGACGCATCCGAAAATGCATACGGTGCTTGCGCATACCTGAGATGGCAGACCGAAGAGACCAGGTATGAGAGTCGCTTCGTCGCATCAAAGTCCAAAGTAGCCCCGTTAAAGACATTGACAATACCAAGATTGGAGCTACAAGCGGCGGTGTTAGCTGCCAGAATGTACAAGTCAATAATTGAAGAAATGAGTCTAGAAGTCGAGAAAGTTGTGTTATTCACGGATAGCATGATCACTCTGCAGTGGATCAAGTCTTCATCCAGGGTGTATAAGCCTTTCGTGTCTAGCCGAGTTGGTGAGATCCAGACACTAACTGACCCCTCAACATGGAAACACATTCCTGGTGAAGCTAATGTAGCAGACAAGGTCTCAAGAGGAATTGCAGTGAATGAACTAATGGATGAATGGATGTGTGGTCCTAAATTTCTCCAAGACAGCGAATCAGAGTGGCCAGTCGACAAGGCTCTGATTGACCCCAGCCTTGTGAATGCAGAAAGACGGAAGGTCCACACAGTCCTAGTCAACAAGACAGTCAGCGAGACAGTCACACCAATCGATTGTGAGCACTTTTCAAGCATCCAAGCCAGATGATGTTACTTTGACTCCGAGAGAGTTGGAAGACGCAGAGGAGTATTGGACGAAGGAGGCACAGAAAAGTCTTCAGAGCAGAGTTGAGAAAGGAGAATTCAAAGTTCTTACTCCTTTCATTGATAGTAGAGGAGTGATCAGAGTAGGGGGTAGAGTGGAGAACTTGGTGACATCTTATGAAACTAGACACCCTGCCCTACTCCCGTCCAAGCATCACATCGCTCTTCTCATAACACGTCATTTCCATGAGACTGGACATCATGGGATCGAGACTACAACTGCCAAGGCGAGACGCAAGTATTGGATTCTGCAAGGACATCGCCTTGCTAAAACCGTGAAGTATCGCTGTGTTAAGTGCAGGTCAGCCGAATGTAAGCGTGAAACTCAGAAGATGGCTGATTTGCCCAGCAGTCGCGTAGCACCCCATACTCCACCTTTCTACTACACTTCTTGCGATTATTTTGGTCCTTTCAAAGTTAAAGTCGGTCGCAATAAGAGGGAGAAGCATTATGGTGTAATTTTCACCTGTTTAAACACGCGTGCGGTTCATTTGGAAATCGCGACAGATTGTTCAACAATGGAGTTTCTCCAAGTTCTGAGAAGATTCGTATCAGTGAGAGGACAGCCAGCGCAAATACTTAGTGACAACGGAACACAATTCGTGGGAGCACAACGCGAACTTCGCGAGATGATTTCAGGATGGAATGAGCACGAGCTCAAAGATTTCTGTGCGGAACGGGGAATTCAGTGGAAATTCATTACCCCTGGAGCGCCCCATCAGAATGGGTGCGCTGAATCTCTTGTAAAAAGTGTGAAAATCGCGATCAAGAAAGCGATCGGTGAGCAAGAGCTCACTCCATTTGAATTGCATACATGCTTTTGTGAAGTAGCCAATCTCATGAATGAAAGACCGATAGGACGGAAATCCAATGATCCGGATGATGGTTGCTATTTATGCCCGAATGATATTTTGTTAGGTAGGTCAAGTAGAAATGTACCTCAAGGTCCGTTTAAGCACACTAAGAATCCACGTCATCGATTTGAGTTTGTGCAACAGATTGTTGATTCTTTTTGGAAGCAGTGGTCACAAAGCGTCTTACCACTTTTAGTACCAACAAGGAAATGGAACGCAGATAGAAGAAACATTCGCGTCGGTGATGTAGTTATGTTCGCGGAAAGTAACGCAGTTCGAGGCAAATGGACTATAGCTAGGGTCATTCAGACTTATCCAGGACCTGATGGAAAGGTTCGGAATGTAAAACTGATAACCGGTTCCGGAGAGTATCGAAGACCGATATCCAAAATCGCGGTTATTTACCCAGAAGAAGGATACGAAGACTAAGTCCGAACTGAACTTTACAAACTATATAAAGTACATAGTGAAATTTCTGATTGTGAGGTCATTTACGATGTTCATTTGATGTTACATGTATTTACATGAGTTTGATATATTCGAAATAAGACGTTTCAAGCACTACCAAATTTTGCCTTCCCCTGGGGGCGGGAGGATGTTTCGATGATCGAAACTGATTTGGCGATATCAGGCGATTCTTTTTCTTATTTTTCTTTTAGATGAAAGCTACAGTAGCTCGTTCTGTTAACCAAAAAAAAAAAACTATGCTTCTAAATTCAGGTTTGAAGCGTGTAGTAAACCCGAAAGCATGCAACGTTTCGACCGGAGGCTTGAAATGTCTAATTTCAACAGTTTTCAGAATTAGTTGCCTTGGTGCATTCTGAAGTGTTTTTGGACGAAAGTTCCTGCCAAAGAAGTGAGTGTTCGTAGTGGTTTAAGAAGACGTATAAATGATTTAATGAACAAAAATATAATGAAAGTGAATTTAGTGGAAAAAACAGATTCAAGTTCATGATAAACTAATTTGCATATAATTTGCATGGAAAGCGTCACATACGGGAATGTGACAGGAGTGTTTAATCAGGATAGGATTTTCATGATGGAAACACTAGGTATAGAATATAATTGCTGATATATATATAAAAGACAGTTATTGTGATGCAATTATCATGGGTTAAATTACTTTTCTCTATGAAACAAGAAAAGGTGATTTATTGAGATTTTTGGTCATGGAAGTGTAATGAAAGTGTAACTGAAGTTAGCAGACCAAAATTGTGCATCGATCGCACAAACAAAAATAAGTGTGCCAATTTAAGGATTTATGTTTAATGGAAGTATTCACATTCTGAAATTATTATTTGTGAAGAAGGTTGTATTTTTCAGGATGATTTATCTCTGGGCCTGAATTATTAATTAGTGCAAATAATTCAGTTAGAACCAGAGTTGAAGATATTTATCCAAAAGTTATTGCATGCAAATGTGACTTACAAATTTGGTCTGCCACCTTCACGACCTTGTTGGGTCTATTGCTTATGCATTTTTTACTGAAACTGGTTACTATTTAAATAATACAAACTTACATATTTTCTGGAAGGTTTAGCAGATATTTCATGAACATAATTATGAATGAATACCCACATAGGCTCGTAGTCATGATGAAATAATTATCACTCTTGGAGGTACATGTATTCAATAATGACTCAGAGACATATTTTCTTTACTATACATCATGATTTATTGGTTTTAAATAACAAAGCACATTCATAAAATGTTGGTATTTACAGTAAATAATTGAGGTAAAATTACTCAGTTAACTTGATATAGCTAGAAACTTCAAAGTAATTTTATGACTAATTTTCGGTTCAATTTGTTTGCTTTATTTCATGCAGATTGAATTATATATACACTGTACGTGTCTTGCTGTAACGGTGTACCTTATCGACTATTAAACATCGATCACAGCAACTAATCCGATTTCGATTGACTTCGTCCTTGATCCAGGGTTAGTTTTGGGAATGGCACTAATAGATGTATTTTTGCATGTCTGGGAAGCAACCATCACAGAGGCAAAGATTGAAGAGAGTGGTCAAAGGTTCAGAAAACTCAAAGGCAAACTCCTTCAACAAGCGCGAAGGGGGGTCACAAGAATGACAAGCCTTAGTAGTGCTGATTCAACAGAGACGCTTATAAACTTCCCGTCGGTCAATCACTGGAGGCGGTGAGGATGCTGGCAGGAAAGCTGGTAGGGCATCCAGGGAGAGTGGAGGTAAAGAAGAGCAGATAGCAGCAAAATGTCTCGACAGTAGAGAGACCAGCATATACGTCTACTTTGTTATAGGGAGCAGAGACAGATGGCGTTGGTGGTGATGCTGATAGAGTCTTTGGTAGGTTTTCTTAATATCTCTTCGGGCTTTTTTAGTCGAAGCTGCCTTCGAAATACGGAGGAGTCTTGAAGTAATTGCATTGGCTTAACCTAAAGGTGGTTTGTTTACCGTAGTCGAAGCGGAAGGCGTATCAGCAGGTTCCAGGTCTTCTACTGGAGTGTGAAATTTCGATCTACCAGTCTCTCTCCAGCGTTTTTATCCAATGCAGCTAGCAGTTCCGAAGCTACATCTGGATCACATTCTCTTCATTCCCCGGCATTCAACAAGGTATGTAAATCTTAGGAAACCCTTGGGGGATATGATGTTTTAGCAGCTCCGTATACGATCTTACATAAATCATAAATCACAGGGACCTCAATGCCAATTAATTATAGGATTTCTCGTTCAAATTCGTAAGCTGGCCACACGAATTCATTTTATGTGCATTCAAATTCACCGATTCTGCCACCGTAGCTGTGTTTTATCATTCAAATTTGTTTTTTATTTTTAGTATTCGATTTCATAAAACTGTCATTCAAAAACATTTTGTTTGCATTTGAATTAAAGCGTGTTTCCTCTTTGGAGAATTGTCATTCAAATTAAAGCGAGACGATTCGCGATTACGTAATAACGCCTTCCGTGAATTCACACAAATTCACACGCTTTGCAGACAAAATAAACACGTTAATCATGTTAATCTCACCCAATCTTCATATAAATCCGACTGGCAGATGGCTGTAAGGGAAGGAAGAAAGGATCTCACGAGGGCCACGAAGGGGTGGCATTTATGGAGACAAAACACAGGCTAGGTTTTCAAGTCCTTCCTCCATCTGCCGGACTGAAAAGAACCTGGTTGCTTACCATCATTCATCAGAGGTCATTGGCAGAGGCCTATGCCATCAATACCCATGTTCTCCAGACTCGTTTGTACTTTAACTTAATGAAAGTGATAACTGTTGAAATGACACGCAATGACTTCAGGTGGGGCTTGAAAAGGAAGTACTGGAAGGGGGCATAGAGAGCTAAGGGGTTTGTAAACATTTGTAATGGCAGTATCTCCCACCTTCGCAGTTGTTATAACAAGCCTGATTGATGGAGGATGGACAAATCAGTCAGGTTGTGTTTCAGATAGGTTGCATTGCCGTATATCGCATGATGCACTGCAGAAACGAGCGTAAAGCCGTAGAGTGGAAGCAATGCCGTCATCACTGATATGCGTCTCTTGTAAATGAAGGACGTCAACGTCAAGGTCCATGTCGGATCTTAATATGTAGTAGCACTTGGCTTGCGACATACCTTTCACATTGAGTTGGTAGAGGCCTAGCCGTGGCAGCGTCCTGAGTGAAACCAGTACGATTCGGTGGGTCTCACAATTTACCAATGTTCAAATGACCATTGAAAATATGGCCATATAAGTTATTTTTTGGAATTAAAGTATCATATATACGATGCCACTTACCTAAACAGACCTTCCGCAAATCAGCTTTTCCTAAAGGTGTGTAGAATCGATGAATGTCACTTTTTACTCTCAATTTTCTAAACCAGTCCCATTCGCCATGTTGTTGAAGCAGAAGCGAAAATAGGCACTTGCGCATGCGCCTATGAATATTTATTACAACGACGGCATAGTTTTCGTCACAGGAATAATGAATATTCATATATCCACTGTGATCCGGCGATCTCTACTCGCTCGAGCTCCTGCCTGCCACTCGTCTTAATGAATATTCATAATGCTCCCTTCTTGTGTATATAATTATTGGAGCTGCTGACGCATGCGCATTGCAAGCAAAACACCGACCTACGGAAGTTTTTAGTACAGGCTTTTGGAGATAAATAGGCCTTTTTTGTATCATCCTCATTGAAAAGAAAGACGACAGTCAATCGGAAAGTATTGTAAGTACCTAAAGTAGCCTAAAATCAACTAATGTCATGTTTTATGGCTATCATTTTGACAAACGACCTTGTAATTAAGAGACATCCAAGCAATCAGAGGACTGCTGATCGCAGTAAGTAGAGGCCGAGACCTTTCCCAGTGATTCGAAAGTGGCCCTGAAAAGAGCCGTTTGTAGATATACTTGAGGAGTTCATCTTGTAGAATAGTAACAGGCTGCAGGCGTCATTAGCAGAAACACATTGGACCACGTGAAGGTTGTCATCTCCCAACCCAGACCAGACCTGTAACAATGCTTTTGAGAGCCTAAACAGGCTAATTACGTGGGAAACCCACATTTAAGCAAAAACACGTCACAAAACCCAGGATTGACAACTTCTGCAAAAACACCAGCACCGAATATATAGGATGTTAAAGTAGCTATTCAAAGAAAATCACAAATATGGCAAATAATGTATCACTAGAAACTGGGAAGCTTACAGATGGCAATCGTATAAGTTTTACGTCAACTACGTATCTGATGATTATAAAAACAACATAAATAAAAGCTCTTCTCAGCATCTGGAATATCCGAGGATTCGCCAGAAATATAGCGATGTTTTGATGAAGTCACACAAGGGACCGATCCTGCTTAAGCAGACGACGTCCTATAACGAATTAACGTAATTGCAATGCAATCATTTATCAAATTATAAAGAGTTTGGTATATTTAAACATGACCTTATTTCACACCATTCTAAAAGGGAAAGTGAAACTGATTCTGATAACTAAAAGCGTTTGATTGTAAATACACAGGATAAGGGTCAATGATCAATGAAATAAACCCCACTTTCAAATTGAAAAGCCCCCCCGAATAATGGTATTCGTTCCCTCTTGAAACGCCGAACATGCCCCGGTGCAAGCAGCTGGAAATACAATGGCGTCTTATTTTGTTTACAAGTGACTGATTCCTTTATTTTTTTAGCGCTGCATTTTTCATAAAAATAATACCATACACGAAGTTAAGAGTGAGGCAACAGACTAACATTAAGACTGACGCTAGTCAAGTAAGAGAAATAAGTGAAGAGGAGATGACAAAACAGGCACTGAAAAATGTGTAAGATGTTATGGGACATCGTCTGCTTAGACAGGACTGGTCCCTGGTGTGATGTCACACATCTCAGCAGCGTTCGAGGAGCTCTTCAGGTGCTATATCGGGGGCTGTATTTTACCGTTTTATAATTGATAATAATCATTACTTCAAATGTTTCCAAGCGTTGAATTTTGATAACCTTGTTTAATTTATGCCACATATGCAATAATAAGTATTAAACCAATATTTAAAATCATTAAAGTTCTACTTTAAATTATCGATACAGGATCCAGGCTGGCCTAACATTGGCTCAATGCATTACACTTATTTTTGTCTACGTCTACGTCGTAGAGCCAATACGTACAGTCGTCCTCAAAATTATTCATACCCCTTGGAAAATTGGAGATTTTTGCATTTTTCACATAAATGAAAGGGGAACTGGATTTACTTGTACATCACTTGAATACATTTAGTTATCATCTACTAATGAATGCTGTGTCTGGTTTCACCTCATTAGCATAACAATAGAAAAAGTGAGTTATCCAAATTGGTGATGTTCAAAATTATTCATACCCTTGGTGATTCATTGACTTTGCTGATCATTATGAATCAAATCCTTTGTGATCAAAGGTTGTATTAGTACCCTTCAGTAACCTTCAGCTCAGAAAAGGTTGTCAACCTTTTCTGAGCAGAGCTTCACATACATATTTCACTTTGTTCATTACCCTGAGGAAGATCCGTGAGGATCGAAAATTTGGTGAAAATAAATATAAAAGTTGGAATTCAATGCATTACCAATGTCTTCTCTGGAATTCATTAATTGTTTCTCTCTTCATGCTTTTCCAACACGCGGTTATGAAATATCATCATATATTATATATATATATATATATATATATAGTATAACTAATTCGGTCTTCGCTACCGTCGGTTTCACGCAGTCAAGCGATCATCAGGCGAATAAGACGAATGAACAGTCTGAGACTTCTGCAAGGGCTTATGGATCATTCTTTTAGTTCAAATTGAATGATTCCATATTCCCGTGTAGAAATATTGCTGATCATTGATCAGAGTGCTCGACCGGTATGGGAGCGTTGAATACACTGGGTTATCAATCCAGCAGTTAAAGTGCTCAATGCCGGAGCAAAGCAATAACATAGTATAACTAATTCGGTCTTCGCTACCGTCGGTTTCACGCAGTCAAGCGATCATCAGACGAATAAGACGAATGAACAGTCTGAGACTTCTGCAAGGGCTTATGGATCATTCTTTTAGTTCAAATTGAATGATTCCATATTCCCGTGTAGAAATATTGCTGATCATTGATCAGAGTGCTCGACCGGTATGGGATATACCGGTAATGTATATATATATAATTATATATATATACATGTAATGATACTTTTCCGGACCTTTAATTATGGGGGAGAGGTCGGTACAGGCTCCTCGCTTGGCCTGACATGTTATTCTTTGATGTGAATAATTTGTTCTGTAAATACTCACTACATGATAATTCATCCTCATAATTGTTGCAGTTGTAGAGCCCATCGCAGATCAACGTCGGAGACAGGCTCATGTTGGTGCTCGCACAAGGAAACAAATCTTATAACAGAGAGCAATGAAAAAAAATGAAATGTAATGTTTTTAATATTTCATTCCTACAAGCAAGGTTCAGTTGTAGTAAAAGTGAAAATAATTTTATGAGCTTTCTAATTATTTTTATTCCAATGTAGACGAGTATCACAGTAGCACTGCCACATGGGAAGGATTGCTCTTGAAATGTCCCCATGTTACAAATAATTTTATAATTCATAATATTTTTTAACTTTGAAGGATAATTTGATGCCACACGTGAATAAGACCACATACTCATCGCCTATGTGCAGTGCTTATTTACTGTACGTGATTTTAAGAAAGTTGAGTTAATGTCATTCGCTTACTCGTTTATCTCTCTTAATGAAGCATTAAATCGACCATCAGGTGTAAATATTTCGGAATAAGCGTTATTGACTAGACCTTGATTATTTTCGTATTACCGCCTCAGTAGTGATCATGTTCGTATCATTAACTGGGCGTTGTGGCGTGCGCCTGTAATCCAGCTACCAGTGGAAGTTATAAACTGATTCCGCGGACCTAGGTTCGAGACTGAGTCACGTCATTCGGATGGTGACGTTAAAGGTCGGTCCCAGACGTAAATAATCATATCTGATTGATACACGTCTGTAAAAACCCAATTACACACACACACACACACACACACACACACATAGCCTCAGTATATCTTGGTGTTGAGATTACATCTCCAAACAGGGCACTGAAAATTTTTATCAAACTATTTCTGTAACAACAAACAACATACAGATAAAGGTAATATTGATAATGGAATTTCAGATTATGGAATCACATTCACCTGACGTATCGGTGGCAATGATTTCAACATCCACACGAATGTTAGTGTTTTCCATTCCACCTATCACAGCTAACCACATTTCATTGGTATCTACGTAGACATCATCAGCGTAGTTCATATATCCATGGAGGGTTGTGATGAGAGACTGTATGTCAGACGGATCGTTACCTGTTCCAATTTGAATTAAGTCGTTACTGCTGAGCCGCAAAATCTGGAACACGACTCTAAAACCGTATGCAGAAATTGTTTGTACCAAAGTGACATCGTATAAACGTCTGGTTGATGAATACGGTATGTAGATGAAATTTGATTCGCCTTCCTGTAGATATGTTGCTGAATAGTCTGTAAAAAAAGGAGTGAATAAGCGATGGTACTTTAATAAACCTTAAAGACAGAAAAAGGATAATGAGAGAAAGGGAATATATATAATTCAGGAAATAAAGAAAGGAAAGAGTATAAAAAGAGAGAAATTCAAGAAACTACATGATAAAAGCACCGGGTTCCAAGAAAGGATGAAAGTGGGAAAATCATAGCACATAAACAAATATAGAAAAAATAGACAATAAACTCTGATATTGTATCAAATAAACATTCTTTTTTAACAAGTACTTTATAGTTGGCCATTTTGAAAAACTTTCTGTACACAAGAAAATATACCTTTTTTCCTTCTTGAATATTTTCTTAAAATCATTGTTTGTAAATTTTCTACAGTTAACGACAAATTTGGTCCAATAACTTCCTATTCAAAAATGTGAAACGACGCTTCTTGATGAAAAGCACAATTGGAAAGAAAATACTGTTAGTCTTCGACTTACTGCATGCTAATTCGTCCTCATAATGATCGCAGTGGTAGAGCCCATCGCACAGGACAGTCGGTGACACGCTCATGTTGGATCTCCAGCAAGAAAACAAAGCTGGAAAATTAAAATATATATATTTAAGTGTTTATTGTTATACATAAACTGGTGGTAGCTAGCAGTGCTGTCATGGATTATACTTGAAAACACTACGTCCTGATTACTAGTTAAAGGTGGATAAGGTTCACCTTAATTAATAAGCGGTGTAATGATATTCATCAAACTTTTGAATATGACAAATATATATATATATATATATATATATATATATTATATACTCACTTGAAAAGTCGATGGCAGTGATTGTAACATCCAAACGAATATTCGTGGACGCCTCTCCAGCGATGACATTTAACCACATGACATTGGTCTCAAGGTAAACATCATCAGCGTAGTTTCTGTATCCACGGATGGTTGTGATAATAGACTGTGTGTCAGATGGATCGTTGCCTGTCCCTATTTGCACTAAGTCATTACTGCCGAGTCGCAAATTATGGAACACGACTCTAAATCCGTATGTAGAATTTGTTTGTACCAAAGTGATATCGTGTAACCGTCTTGTTGATGAATACCATATGTAGATGGAATGTGATTCGCCTTCCTGTAGATATGTTGCTGAATAGTCTGAAAAAAAGTGACTTTTGCATTAACCGATTTGGTCAGTTCGGCTTACGAATATAAATTATTTAATGAATAGATGATTAATTTCTTCTACCAGGATGTGAAAAGTTATTGGGCAGAACGGAGACATCCCAGCAGACCGACGAAAACGAGACGGAGAGCCCACGAAGCTGAGGGTCCACTAGACCATTGAGACCGACAGCTCATGAGATAAACAAAACATATATAGGCACATATGCAAAATAGACAGATAAGACGAAATAATGATATTTAGGAAGATAAAATAATATGAAAGATAGAACAAAGGGTACAACATATAAATACTTAAGGAAAGAGAGCACATGAGAGTAGGGAAAGCAAATAAATATTTGTGGAAATATAAAAGAAGTATAGGATATAAAGAGATATACAAAGAATGACATAAGCAATTTTTTTAAAAAGGACAAAAAATCAAAATCAAATAAGTACGGGGAATCTAAAGAGACTTACAAATGACATTATATAAAGTGATATACTCCTTCATTTTGGGGGCCTGTTTCGAAATTTCCTGCAAACTTATCGGAAAATTCTGTCCGATGTTTCTCCCCTCAACTTGAAACGCTCTCTACCAACGCCAGTTGTGCAAAACACTATTGGTTATCGCTAATAGGAGAACAAATTCATACTTACATACTTCAATGCCTACTAAATTTATTATGCTTAATTAACTCACAATCAAATGGATTCAGTTTCATGCTCACATGTTCACATTTCTTTTTAAAACAAAGGCCTCAATCTGACAATATAACAGTAATTCTCTTCTATGGTAATCGTAAAAGCCACGAGAATATATAACGATAAGGGAAATGCGTTCTGCTGATAGGAAAAACAATAGCGTCAGATCTGTAACTTACTGCAAGCTACTTCATCCTCATAATGATCGCAGTGGTAAAGCCCGTCACACAAGACAGTCGGTGAAACGCCCATGTTGGAGCTCGAACAAGTAAACAAAGCTGGTAAGAGACATGTATGCATAATGGCTTTCATATAATACAAATACTGGTGGTAGCTTACAATGTTATGTTTTACATTTGAAAACATTATAGTCGGGGGGGGAGCACTAGTATATAGTGTGCGGTGGGTATGTGCTGCCCAGAAGACCCCCATTTTTACATTCAAATTTCCGTTCAAAACATACCATTTTTTTCTTGTTAAGAAAAAGAGAGAAAACCGTTCCAAAGCACCGCCCTTGCCCGTTTCGAAGATACCATAGCCATGACACACAGCGTATTTAGCGAATGGGAGCGTGTGTGTGTGTGTGGGAACCAGGGAAGCGTTTCATCAAACGGTCACAAGTACAAGTTCGCCGACATCCCATTGAAACGCGTGTATTAAAATTAACATGCGTTTCAATGGGATGTCGGCGAACTTGTACTTATGACGGTTTGGTGAAACGATGCTCGTAGCATATTTATATTGTAATCCAGTTCCAAAGAGCCCCGTTTTCAAAAATGTTAGTAGTTCCGAAGACCATCTTTTGCATGATACGCTCGTTCCGAAGCCCCCTTTTTGTCTTGCCGGCGGGACTACAGTATGATTAATGATTATAATCAGAGGACAAGAATTATTCTAATCGTTTACACCGTGATGAACGTTTTTTTATCATTGACACGTTATAATACCACGCTGTCTGTCGTCAAAAAAATAACACTGAGCTTTGCAGTGATATCCCACAAAATTTAAATAACTCACTTGATAAATCAATGGCAATGATCTCAACATTCATTTCACGATAAGTGTTTTCCTTTCCACCGAGCACAACGAACCACATCTCATTGGTCTCAAGGTAAACATCATCAGCGTAGTTTCTGTATCCACGGATGGTTGTGATGACAGACTGTGTGTCAGATGGATCCTTACCTGTCCCTATTTCTACTAAGTCATTACTGCTGAGTCGCAAATTATGGAACACGACTCTAAAACCGTATGTAGAATTTGTATGTACCAAAGTAATATTGTGTAATCGTCTTGTTTGAGAATACGGCACGTGGATGAAATGCGATTCGCCTTCTTGCAGAAATGTTGATGAATAATCTGTAAAAAGAACAAATGACTTTTGAATTGTTGGTTGTTTAAGTTCGTCTACTAGAATATATTATTTTAAAAGATGAGTTTATTCTACTAAGGTGTGGAAAGTTATTGGGTCAGTAGCCCGATAACTCACAGCAACGATGACCAACCGATGACTCATGAGACTGAAACTAATTATCCATGAGACAGACAGTCCAAGGGACAGAACATATGCAAAAAAAAAGCAAGATGAAAAAAAAATTCATGATCAAAGATTGGAAAGGGATGAGAGATGGAATAAGGGATGAAACATAAATAAAGATTAAGAAAGAAAGAAAAGGAATATGACAGGAGAGGACAGAAATATATGCGGAAATATTTTTTAAAGGGGAGGGGAGGTCATGCAAAGAGAGGATAAAAGTAGGAAAATCAAAGAAATACATAAACAAATATAGGAAATAACTGGCTAGAATGAGAAAACAAACACAAAGTGATAAAGATGAAAGGGGAAATCAAGGAAATGCATTTAAATAGAGATTTTGAAATTAAAAAAAAATATATATATATTCTTTTACAAAATTCAAAAGTTGGTGTGATAGTCATAAACCAAATGTAAGAACAGTTATGCGCTTTTTCGTAACCATATAAGCTTTAACAAAATACAAGTAAAATATGTTTAACTAAGGTAAACAAAAGTTGTTCTTTGACTTACTACATGCTAATTCATCCTCATAATGATCGCAATGGTAAAGCCCATCGCACTGGACAGTCGATGAAACGCCCGTGTTGGAGCTCGAACAAGCAAATAAAGCTGGTAAGAGAAATGTATGAACTGTACAATGGGGTTAATACTTACACATACTGCTGGTAGCTTATATTATGTTTCACATTCGAAAACACGGCAGTCTAATTAATGGGTAATCAAGGGACAAATATTATATTAATCATTCAAACCGCGATACACGGTTCTCTTCATTTAGATGTTAAAATAGCATTGTGGTCCATCTCACATATCTGTCGTACAAGCAAGAACATTGAACAATCCAGTAATATCTAACATAATTCAAATCGTAATAGTATCAATAAAATCATATACACTCACTTGATAAATCAATAACAGTGATCTCAACATCCAAACGAAGACTGCTTGCAGCCTTTCCTCCTGTCACAGCTAACCACATTTCATTGGTTTCTACGTAGATATCATCAGCGTAGTTTCTGTATCCGCGGATGGTTGTGATGAAAGACTGTGTGTCAGTCGGATTGTTACCGGTCCCTATTCGAATTAAGTCATTACTGCTGAGTTGCAAATTCTGGAACACGACTCTAAAACCGTATGCAGAATCTGTTTGTAGCAAAGTGACATCGTATAATCGTCTGGTTGATGAATACGGTATGAAGATGAAATGCGATTCACCTTCCTGTAGGTATGTTGCTGAATAGTCTGAAGAAAAACGAAAGTTTTTTATTAATTTTTGCAGTTATGGTTCTGCATAGTCATTCTGTCCACCAGAATTATGAGTTATGAAAAAAAAAGAAAAAAAAAAAGAGATGATAGGTTTATTCTACACAAGGTTGTGGAAGGTCATTGGGCAAAACTACGGGAAAATCCCGAATGCATTTGGGCTATAGGTCATCATCCACGATCTCTAACAATACAGTCTCAAAACCTTGTAACTAAAAACATTTGTTTCTAGGTGAGATATGCCTGGTCTCCCTAGAAGATAGGTTAACAGCTGGTATTGTCTGAATGTATGTACCGGAATGAAGCCACACCTTCCTTGCAGGCTATAATGTCCAAACATGGAGACATCCACTTAATTTGGAACATATTTCTCCGGCTCACTTTCACGCTGCAGAAGCTGATTTTATCTTATTGCATAATAGCTGATCAAACTTTCCACGTTTAAATACTGGAATTGGAGGGCTATGGTCAGGCCGAGTCAGCTGTTATTAGTAATAGAATAATAGAATTGAAGAGAAGCGACAGTTTTCTTATAGAAGTGAAATGAATGTGAGGGAAATCTGACAAGAAGTGCATTTTGACATCATGGTGATATCCAAAAAATGCCCTCATATTCGATATATGTCGAGAAATAGCTGAAGTTTTTGGGTCGAACATCCATGCTATATTTGTGTGCAGTCCAATTCATCGTGCAGCGCATGTGCTTTTCAGCTGATTGGGTCAATTTCTTATCATTTTGATGATTCCAAAACCTCACAGTAAACACAATTTATTTTGAAGACATGATCAATCTTCCCAAATTGCTTTTGACACAGTTTTTTCACAATTTAATCACATGACCAGAACTCAATTTTATATTCTATTACATAACATTCTTACAAGTCTTCAGAGGTTTAGCATATTTACAGTTGCTATAGGCAGTGAGACCACAACATGAAATTTGAAATTAAAATGACGTAAAAGCCTTTATAAATAGGATTGGTGTGCGTCACCAGCCATCTTTTCCTCAGTGGGAAGACGTCCATCTTCACTTTCCAACGGGTCCAGCAAGCAGTCGGAGGTTTTCCTCGATCCTGACGAACCGCTGGCAGCCCAAGATGCGGGAGATGATCGGGCCAGTTTAGAGATGAAGCTAGCGGCCAGGCCTGACGAACTTAGAAATATTTCGTCAACAAGAATGAGACAGCTGCTCATGCGAAGCAAGGGAGCCTTAATTTCCTCCTGTCTCGACTTCGGCAATGCCCTTCTGTTTAATATACCCCAAAATTTGTTGTCCAAGCTCCAGAAGCTTCAAAATGCTGCGGCTCGCATTGTTACTCTGTCCACCAAGCGTACTCATATATCCCCTGTTTTGCAGTCGCTACACTGGCTCCCTGTCAAACATCGCATTATTTTCAAAATATTTGTTGCTCACTTTTCACTGCGTTCACGGTTCTGCTCCCCAATACAATACCTCTTTAATTCAAAATTACACCCCCGCGAGATCCTTGCGCTCATCCACTTCCAGTTCTCTTGTGATCCCTAAAGTCGCAAGATCTTGGGGGGAAAGATCATTTGCCCATGCATGTCCTAAATTATGGAATAGCCTTCCTGAAGACATCAAAAAGTGCATAACATCTGATTCTTTTAAAAATCATGTAAAAACATTTCTGTTTAATTCTTAATTAATTTCTACATGCGCCTTGAGCACTCCACAGCGTGGATTTGGCGCTATATAAGTTACGTTTATTATTATTATTATTATTATTATTATTATTATTCACCTATGTTAAATATGGAAGAGGATTTGCTAAGTGTTTTCGCGGGGGCCAGCTTGTACTCATCCCCATGAGAGCAACTAGCTACGGCCCAAAATAAATGAACTGTTTCTCGAGGGAATTTGTGACCTGTATAAAGGCACTACAGATCTTCGATCAGCGGTATTTATATAACTCTGAAATGATAAAGGAGAACAGTTATGATCAGTGAAGTCTGTTTAATGTCACTAATACTTTAGAGAATATGACCCAGCTTAATCCTATGATACCACCTCATGTTGATAAAAGACAATTTGCGAATGATTTAGGAAATATTTTCTGTGATAAGATAGTGAGAATCCATTCTGACATTAAGACAACTGTAGATGACAGAACTTGTACTCTTGATGATACTCTTTTGGATTGTACAGATCTTCAGATTTCACTTTCTCAATTTGTTACTTCTTTCAAAACATTTCATTCTGAAAATGAGGTTGAGAAATTAGTCAAAGGCTTGAGTAAAAAAATCATGTTCTCTTGACTCGATGCCTAGACAAAGGTTTTATTGCATTGCACTGAATTACTGCTCACTGTCTTTATAGACATTGTTAACTTGTCTCTCTCAAAGGGTCTTTCCATTTGGATTGAAAAGTAGCTTTAGTCACTTCTGAAGAAACCTGCTATGGAGTTGAATTTCAACAATATTAGACCAGTCAGCAATTTACGGTACATATCGAAATTAGTTGAAGGAGCTACTACACAGCAAATTCAACAGCACCTCTGTCATAATTCATTATTCCCATGTTTCATAGCACAAAAACAGCCTTGATTGGAATGAAAAATGATCTTCTATTGGCCATGGACAATCAAAAAGTAATATTGTTGTTACTTTTTCATCTAAGTGCCGCGTTCGACACTATTGATCATGGAATAGTGTTGAATATACTGCATTTTTCTTTGGGTTTAAGTGACTCTGTTGTTTCATGTATTGAATCTTATCTTACAGACAATAAAAAGTAGTACTTGATGATGTCAAATCGCAGAATTTTCCTGTTCCAAAGGGGTTCCACAAGGGTCACGTCCCGGCCCCCTTCTCTTTACACTGTATACTAGTAACCTGTTCAATCTTCAAGGCGTTTTCCAAATGTATCTTGTCATTGCTATGCTTAGGACACGCAGTTGTATATTTCTTTTAGCCCCGATAAGGATCAACAAGAGCGTACTATTTCAATTTTGAAAACCTGTATAGAATACATTCGTTCTTGGATGTTCCAACATAAGCTAATGCATAATGACAAATAAAACCGGAGTTTCTCATTGTTGGAACATCCAGACAAGTAGCAAAACTGAATATTAATCATATAACAGTTGGAGATACAGAAGTGGAACCGACAAGCACCGTGAAAAAAATTCTTGTAGATTCTGGTTTAAACATGGACACACAGATATCCAACACGTGCAAATCTGCTTTTTATACATTTATATGTTATATAATTTGCGTCACATCCGTAAATAGGTGTTCAGAATGCCCGTGCAAGACTTGTGTGAGCAATTCCTCAAAATTTTCCCACATCACCCCTGTTTTGATGAAGTTATATTGGTTGCCAATAAAGCACAGAATTACATTCAAGATGCTGTTGTTTGTTTACAAAGCTTTGTATGTTCAAGCCTCAAATTATTTGTCTCAATTATTATCTTTTAAATTGCATCCATTGAAACCCCCTTTAAACCGTAAATATAGGGGCATATGTAGTCGATCCACTCCGTTGTGCAGCACACTTAAACATTACAAGCCTCTTCAAAAAAAAAAAGAGAAAAAAGTATGTGACCGTTCCAAATAAAAAAGCTCAGGTTTTTCAGAGATGAATGGTGTCATCTAACGTCTGTTCCATGGGTATTAGACACAATTAGTGGATACAACATTTCTCTTCTCTCCCTTATCAACCATGCTCACCGAGCAATTAGGTTATCTCTTTGGCAGAGAGAGAGGCAATTGACAATGAAATTAGTTCTCTTCTCAAGAAAAAAGCAATTAGGCAAACATAAAAACAAGGTATTTGTTTTCTTGGCTAGTATTTTCGGTTACAGCCCTATAGCTAGAAGGTCCGATAGTTAGCGGGTCCGATAGACCGACGCCCAATAGATAGAAGGTTCGATAGACCGAATGTACGAGAGGGTCCGATAGTCCGAAGGTTCTATAGGTCGAATGTCCAACGGGGTCCGATAGTCAGAAGGTCCGATAGACAGGTTCTATAGACCGACAATAACTTAAAAAAAGGTAAAATAAGTGGATACAATAAGTTTTTAATAGTTTTATCTCATAAAAGGAAAAGGGTAATGCCTTATCTTCTTCTATGTGTATTGTAATAAACCGATGTACTACGTTTGTAGGCCCACCCCCCCCCCCAAAAAAAAATGGGGAACTTATTTTAAAGTTTTGTTTTATACATTTTCAACATGTTAAAAGTATTTTTATCAGATCATCACATCATCACCGTGGGGCGGGGGTGATCCATCCATTCAGCTCAGCCCCCCCCCCCGGTTAATTTTGCCACTAAACCGATGTATTGGCAATGGGGAACGCTGACCTTTTTTTTGAATCATGGAAATCTAATTATATGGTGCACACTAAAGCCCCGAGGCCCACCATGCCCGAAGTACTTTTTTTCTAGTGGCGAGCAACCTGAGGAAAGGGCGTCCCCTTCTAACACAAGTGTTATTTTTTAAACAAAGAAATCTTATATGGTGCACACTTTATAGTTGAATTTTCATTAAAAGTAACAAAAGATAAGATTCTGACCGATAAAATGAAATTGTTTCAATTAGGCCCTACCACCTTCTTGGGAGGGGGGGGGGGCATTTCCATTTTTTTGTAGGGTTATCAGGTGATATTTTCCTACCAGCTATGATGTCAGCTTTTATATTATTTTATATTTTAAAGTTCACCAGCTACACCCGTACTACTACCTTGTGTCAAATTTTAGTCTGTGGACTCTGTCGGGTAAATTATACCTTTTATTTTTTTTGGGGGGGGGGGTGGGGGTGTGGGAATTCGAGAATAGTGGGATACCTCACTGCCCGAATATTATGATATTCGGGCTTCTTGTTGCTGCAGGACCCTTTTGCGGATTCGGTCTATAGAACCTTCTGTCTATTGGACCCTCATGTACATTCGGACTATCGAACCTTCTATCTATCGGACCTTCTGACTATGGGACCCGTTGGTCATTCGATCTATAGAACCTTCGGACTATTGGACCCTCCTGATCCTGCCGATTCGGTCTATAGAACCTTCTGTCTACTGGTCCCTCTCGTACATTCGGTCTATCGAACCTTTTATATATTGGGTGTCGGTCTATCGGACCCGCTAACTATCGGACCTTCTAGCTATAGGGATGACCCCGTATTTTCTCTATTCCTAAGAAAGCGGGAGATCGTAGAACAACTTGATTTCGTTCGTAAAGAATACATTTTTAAATGGAAACATTTAGAAATGTTCAGGACATTATGGTGAAATCTAATTTCATTACTCAAAGACACTTATTTCTCAATTTCTATTCATGAGAATTATCACCTTTATTTAGGCTTTTCTTGGGAAAACGCCTATTTCTGTTTCCAGTGTCTGCCCTTTGGGCTTAGTTCAGGCCCCAAAGTGTTTACTAAAGTAATGAAACCAGTAATGACCTCCATAACATGCAGAGGCATCATCTTTCTATGATTCATTCAGATGATATGATTATATTCTATCGATCGAGAGAAGAAAGTCTCGAACACACTTAATTTGTCTTCCTAAAATGGAAGACTTCACTAACGTTGCAACTCCCCTCCCCCCCCCCCCCCTCCCCATTGATACAATACGTACGGATGCAAATAATTCGGGGTGGGTGCATTTTCTTTCTAAAGGCGCTTGGTCATCGAATTACACTGATTTGCTTGTAAACATTCTTGAATTACTTGCTATTCCACTTGCATTGTCAACTCCATGCAGTACAAGCAAGAAAAATACATATCCACATTAAACCAGACAATATTTTCGCAGTTTCTCATATGAATACGTTCGATAGATGTTACTGTAAAGTGATTCATTTTCTTAACTCTCAACAGAGATTGGGAAAATCGTATTCTACTGTTAATTGCTATCATTCCATCCTCTCCTCAGTTCTTCTCCCATTGAACATGTTGAAGGTATTCAAGCTGGCAAACAGCCCATGCTTATTAGACTATTGAAGGGAATATTTAATGCAAACCCGCTTAAGTCAATTTGGGAGTTTCACAAGTGTTATATTATTTATGTTCAAACTCAGCAAATGGTCAGCTTTCTTTATTACGACCGAGTAAAAAAAGTATTTAGCAACAGCGTAGACTCTCAGTGATCTACACAGTCCGAACCAGCAGGGAGAAGTACTGGATGAGACGACTTCGCACCATCCAACCTCATGGCCTCAACATCCAGGAGGGAAATGATTAATACATCTTATTACTCCCCTTCCTTACATTATACTTTCCACTCCCAC
Source organism: Heliocidaris erythrogramma (assembly GCA_025617745.1). NCBI lineage: Eukaryota > Metazoa > Echinodermata > Echinoidea > Camarodonta > Echinometridae > Heliocidaris > Heliocidaris erythrogramma. The sequence continues at coordinate 14,416,574 of CM046859.1, forward strand.
TTAGTTTATTTTACTCCTCCCATTTTTCACTATACTTTACTCTATATGCCATATATTATGCACATGGTGTCTGACAACTCGACTCCCTCTTTATTTTCTGCCCTACCACTCCACTGTACTGGACTTGTACAGTACTTATTCCTTTCTCTCACCCCTTGTCTTTGCATGGTTCCTTATCCTGTTTGATGTTGCCTCCCCATTTATCCTTTGCTTCTACAGGTTACCCATACTTGAGCTTGGGGCTCATTACTGTCCTTGCATCTCCACGCCTTTGTGTTTGCTCTAATCCCCCTCCACACCTACTTGACTCATGGCTTTTGACTCCCCACACTCCCCTTTTGTTCCCATTGTTTTGTCTCCCCAGCCCCTCCCTTACAGTTCCTGTTACATGTATACTGTTTTGTGTCTGTAGTCTATATATATGCTTGTCTTGCTTTTTATGTTTGTCTTTTTGCCTCTGACGAAGATTCTGCTAGGATCGAAAGCTCAGGACCCTTTTGACTCCATTTTACTCCATTGGCTCGCTATTATTGGATAAGCAGTTTTCAGCAGCTTGTTTTCCATATTCATGACTTTTATGAGATTTGTTATGAAAATGAGCGTTGTCTATTGAAAGCCTTTTCCATGGTGGTATACTAGATGCGTCAATTGTTATGCTCATTTTCGAAAAATTCAGAAAGTTTCCTTTTTAATGAGGTGTGTTGTTGCTTTAACCAAGGTGGGGGATTGAAGTCAAGAAATAAACCGCTATTTGGTCTCTCGCCGCTGCCCTATATACCTGTTTATAGTAATCATACAAGCTATAATGAAATCATATAAACACAAATGCGTTTTCCTTGTACCTTGTACCTTGTACCTTGTAGATGTAGCCCCTGAAGTCCTCCTCTGGGAAGGGTAACTCAGGGCCGACGAGAGTGGTTTAGTTTATTCCATTTAACTAGTTTGGTGCTTAAAAGTGTTCATTTTGCTTTTAAAAATATCCGTGGATTTGGATTCTACGAGTTCTTGTGGAAGGGTGTTCCAATGGGGTATGGTTTCCGGGAAATGAGTTTGCCATTTGTGTTGTGGAAATGAATTTTGATTTAACATCGTACTGCTGGTCATGGGTCCTTCGCAGTCTGGATATTTTTCTGGCGGCGTACTTGTCTAAATCCACTTGGAGCTCTCCATGTGCTATCTTATAGAAACTGATCAGTCGTAGGTTTTTTCTTCTTTCTTCGAGGGTGCTCCAGCCTAGGGTTGTCATCATGTTGGTTACACTGGCTTCGCTTGTGTACACTCCGGTAACAACTCGGACAGCCCGTCTTTGTACCATTTCCAGTATCTGTATGTTCTTAATTGTACCAGGTTGCCATGCCATGGAGGCATATTCTAAATGAGGTCTGACTAACGTATGGTACAGGCGTTTTGGAACAGTTGTTGAAATTTCGTCTGATGAAGTTTAGCGCCCTCGTTCCCTTAGCAGTTGCGTGTTTGGTCTGTTTATCCCACTTGAGGTTGTTTTCTGTGTATTCCTAGGTATTGATGACTCTTGACTTCTTGGAGCTGTTCACCCAGAAGAGTGTAATTGGTATGGCGTGGGTCTCTCTTTCTGGAGATCCTCATCACTGAGCATTTTGATGCATTAAACTGCATGCCCCATGTGTCTGCCCAGGTAACCAGGTTGTCCAGGTCGTTTTGAAGTAAGTTCTCGTCCATGAATTGAATTGAATTGAATTGAATTGAAAAAGGTCTTTATTTGAATCTGACTGGCGACCAAGGGTCGAATTGCACAGAATATACATACATATTAAAAGGTTACAATAAAAATATAAATGGACATAAAAAGATAAACGAATTGATACATGACTATAAGAGTCAATGTACTGAAATTCCATTCGAATTAAAAATGAATATTAAACTTATGATTAAGCATCTGTAAAAATATATCATCATGGTTGCCTGATGTCTGGTAAAGTCACTGCCAAATATAAACTCAATTCTAATGAATTATTAGCATGATAATCATTCAATATGTTGATAAAATATGGAATTGCACTTTTTTTAACCGGTCATTTTTACAAAGTAATTGAGAGTATTTTTTTATATATCTTAAATTCAAATTAACATTCCTTTGATCAGGCAACCATGACGAGTACATGGGGTGCTTCTCTAAATTTAAAGCAAAATCTACACACAAATTTATCCTTCTTTCCCTCAAAGGTAACAAATTGCACACTTCCATTGCTTTTTTGTATGTAATGTAATTGAAACCTAGTATAATTTTAATTGCACGTTTCTGAATTTTTTTCTATATCATCTGTGTGTTTTTTGTAAGGCTTGAGTGAAAAAGAGGAACACAGTATTCTAAAATGGGTCTAACATATCCTGTGTACACAGTGATAAGATCAGATACAGGTAAATTAAAATGTTTTAATTTACGTAACATAAACAATCTTCTATTGCACTTTTTCAGCATTTCTTTAACATGTGTATCCCATTTAAGGTTCTGTTGAAAATAAACACCTAGAATCTTAACAATTTTGGCTTCACTCAAAGGCGTTTCATTAATATAAAAACTTTGCTGAATCGGTTGTTTCATGAAAGAAATGGTCATAAAAGTACATTTTTTGGATTAAGTTTCATATTATTAGACAAAGACCAAGTTGCTAAAGAATCAATTTCTTTTTGCATCTGAGATGATTGATTTTGATTCCTAGTCTCCACAATTGTCAGGTCATCAACATACTTGTAAAAAGGGAAAGGGCAGTCATTACATGCATCATTTACCATGATCAGAAACAGCACCGGGCCAAGTTTTGTTCCTTGCGGAACGCCCGCATTACAATCTTTAATATCAGAAATACTACCATTATATCTTACAGCCTGCTGTCTGCAGTGTAAGAAGTCAACAATCAAAGAAACAACACATGGGCGTACATTTAACTGTATTAATTTATAAATTAAAATGTTGTGATCAATACGATCAAAAGCTTTAGAAAAATCAGTCAAGACCATAGTTGAAATGGTTTTTTGCTTATCAGCATTTTTATACAAATTGTGAAGCATTGCAATAAGATAATGACAGGTTGAAAGTCCTGGACGATTCCCAAATTGATTAATGTCAATTTGGTCTCTTATGTCCTCCAAAAGCCACTTAACAATGAAAGACTCAGCAGTCTTAGCAAAGTAAGATGTTAGAGCTATAGGTCTTAACTCAGACACCACTGGTGGAAAGGATTTTGGAATAGGAACAGTTTCAACAAGTTTCCATGTTTGTGGGAAGATGCCTTGCTTAAAAGCAATATTAATGATATGACATAATGGAAAGCATATCTCATAAGCAAATTCCCTAATTATTCTAACAGGTAAATCACCCGAAACAGTTGATTTTTGCAAGTGTAATTTGCGCAACTTATTAAAGACATCTTGTGGTTGAATTGTTGGGCATTCACTAGGTGATGGCAAGAATGCAGGCAACTTTGATCTATCAAGTTTGGGAAGATCAGATGCTACAAATAAGAACCTATCATTAATGCAATTCGCTACACACTTAAAGTTTTGAAGTTCACTATCAGTTAGATTGGGTATATTAATTTGCATTTGAGATTGAGGTCCATGGGTCATCACTTTAATATGACGATACCAATCAGCAGGATTATTAAGTTTGAACTTTTGTATTCTTTTGTTATAAAATTTATCTTTGGCTAACATTACTGCTTTTTGTACTTTGTTCCTGAAATGTTTCCATAACTTTTCATTTTTATCTATAAATGCTTTTTGCCTATTGTTCATTAATGTTTTAATTTCGCAATTCATCCATGGTTTATCATTTTCATGAATACTTATTTCTTTGGTAGGTAAAGACTGATCTATACGTTGCTTCAAAATCTGCAAAAACATGCTGCACATTTCAGAAATATCAGTGATATTATAAAGTTCTTCCCACGTGTGATGTGTAATCCAACTACCAAACTCTCGCATACCACTATCAGTTAAGGGACGTACAGTTTTTTTTCTTTTCTTATTGCTTAGATTTCCAGGGTTACAATATTGAGCTGATGGGCACCAGAGAATACAGTTGTGGTCACTCAACCCAAGTGGTGACAAAGCATAACTAAAATGTGTAATAATTTTATCCAAAATATTCTGACCTCTGGTAGGTTTATTCACAACTTGCGTATAATTGTCTAACAAAAGTATCTGACTAAGATCCAAGTCATTGAAATCTCCAGCAATTACAAAACCTGAATTGGGATATTTTGTTGACAAATAATCTAAGCTAGACAAAATATGAGCAATGTAAAGTTCAGACATCGGGTGTTTAGGAGGAAAATACACTGTGCATAAGATGATGCCCGAGATTGTCCGAGGTAGTCGGGGAGGTCTCATGTATATCCAAATAATTTCAATATTATCAGGTACTTGGACAGAGAGAAATCTAGGTTTGAAATTATGTCTTATATATGCTGCTACTCCACCTTTTTGGCCGTACGTGGTTTAGAAAATGAGTTAAAACCAGATAAGGTGAAATAATCAATCGGAATACTTTCATCTAGCCAAGTCTCTGTTACGGCAAGAATGTCTACATCGTATTTATCAATAGTAACAGCTATCTCATCAAATTTATTTCTAAGCGAACGTACGTTTGCTAAAAAGACATTTGGTAGGTTGTACATTACATTTTTAACCAGCTTAGTATCAGATTTTATACAAATAAGATTTTTTACATTGCAATTTGAAGTTCTATCCCTACTGAAAATGATAGGTGCACGCTGTCGTATTAATACTGATATTGGTTGTAGAGTTGAGTTTTGCGATATGTTCGAGGTTCCTTTAAACAATCGAGTTATTTTCCCCTTCCATTTCCTTTACTTCCGCGATGTGTTTTCCGCTTACGCGATATTCCTAAATCATGAATTCGCTTCCAGACATAACAATTTAATGTACGCAACTGCTGAGGGATCTGCGAAATTTGGTGACATCCAGAAACTAACAGTGGAGGTGATCGTCTGATAGGTTGCTGATCGGCTGATGTTGGATACAAACATGACACACGTGTATGGAACGCCAAATAATCTCCAATGCGTGATTGGCATTTGGTAATCGTAGATTGCAACTGGTGATTTGACGAGTTGTCGATGTTGGACGGCCATTTGGAGGTAGCAAGCGTACGATGACCAGCGATGTTTTGATGTTGAGGGCCAGGGTTGGGTTCAATATCTCCACAAATAATGAGGGACAGTTGAAACGTCGCTCGTGTGTTTGCAGAATATTGTATGCGAGCTCCCAAGAATTTCAGATGTTTCAGTTGACATTGTGATGGTTTTAAATTTAAGTTAAATGAGACATGGTTAATTTCAGGTTGTACACACACAGAAAACAGTAGAAGACACAATATGTAGAATTGAGCACTTGTCATTGATGAATGAATAAATAATGATAATTCCAACTGCTAGGATACTACATATCCGAGTGTACAAGTTCTCAGAAGTTTTCACAAATGAGTTACAAATTCTCATTTGGCAATGTAATTACTGAATCACACCGTGAAGAAATTGGAATGAAGTCAAGACCAAGGTTCATAAAAAGTTCGATAAAATCTATAAACATACATGTGCAATCCTAGTCAAGACCTGAAGTTGAAACTTGAAAGATGATAATCCAGTCGTATGCAAAATATGTTGAAAACAGCTATTTGAGTTAAAAATGTCAATAAAAGTTCAACTTCCGAGGGGCGAGCTATTGAGTTCGAAGCTCGAATCTACAAAAGTGCTGGATATTGGTCGATAAAGTATGCAGTCATCTGCGAAAAGCCTTGCTGTACTGCGTACTGCATCCGTGAGGTCGTTAATAAATAAGATGAAAAGGTGGGGCCCTAATACACTCTCAAAAGAATAGGGCAAAATTTGCCAAACTTTTAACCAACACTGGTCAACATACTGTCCACACAACGACTGGTTAAAATTTACCCATCTGAGGTTGGGGAATCCATTTGCTATGTGTTTGGGCAAAAAAGAAATTGGCCATCAGTTGGTGACCCCTCAGATTTTACCCAACTCTACAATTGCCTGTCGGTCATATTTTCAGTGGCTTATCTCGAAAGGGTGCGGTGCGGAGCGGCGCGGTGGGGAGCGTTCAACGCACCCTTTCGAGAAAAGTCCCCCCCCCCCGCCGCTTGTCTCGAAAGGGTGCGTTGAGAACGGAGTGGCGCGTTAACGCACCCTTTCGAGACAAGCGGAGGGGCTTTTCTCGAAAGGGTGCGTTAACTAGTCTTCCACATCAGTCGTTTATAATCGAATTTAAGGAATAGAAATTCCTACACCATTGACGTAAACTAGTCTTACACATCAGTCTTTTAAATTGAAATAATCAAAATTGAAGGTACAGATTGAAAATTTAAAAAAACTATTTTTTACGTAGACTTCCAGATCAGTCGTTTATAATGAATTAAAGTAGTGAAAATATTGACGCAAAATAAAAAAATAAAAACAATCAAATAATTTACTTAAATATTTAAAAATGTAAAGCGCTTTACCTATAGTCTTGCATATCAGTCTTTTTTTTTTGTTAAAATGAAAAATAATGATCCATATCTTTCTGTGTATGGAATTCATTTTTTATGTAAACTAGTCTAACTGCATAAGTTATTAAAAATGAAATTACAAATAAAAATTAATTGCCATTTTTACTTCTTTCATTTTAATCAGACACACGTTTATGTATTCTTTAAGTCTTACATTGAATTTCATTTGATAAAAGAGACAACTGAAGGAGAAAAACTGTAGGCCTAGGGGGTGCATATGCTGCCCTTTTTTTTCATTTTGCCAAAACAAATTGAAATTATCTTTTAATTTCTATAACATCTCAAGAACCAATTCGTCTATAAAAACCCAATGAACTCTCTCAGTGGTCTAACTCCTTCAATGATCTCTGGGAAATAATGAATGCTAATTATGAAGACTTTTCAAAAAATATTTTTTTGATTATATCTTTTTAAACACATGCAAGCTAAATTCCACGTTCAGTTAGAAAATAGATGATATTTCGTTATTTTAATTTTATTATAAACGACTGATGTGGAAGACTAGATAACGCACCCTTTCGTGAAAAGCCGATTTCAGATTTTTAACCATCTTTTCACCCAACATGTTTTAGAGTCTTCTTGTTTTCGATATCATTTTCTTTATGGGTATAAGGTAGATAGAAAATCAATATACTTTCTAGCGGGAGGGTAGAGGGGCCAGAAATATTCCTGATTGGGTAAAAATACTATGTGGTTGGGCAAAATCAGTTGCCCAATTTTAGGTTAAAAAGAAAATACAGATGAATACCGGAGATCTTTCCAAACCTTTCTTGCAAATGTCCTTACGGGTCTTAACCTAACCTAACCTATCCTAACCTATCTTATCCTAACCGATCCTATACCTATCCTATCCAGCCAATCAAATCAAATGCCAGCTCTTATTCACCCCTTATAATTCATGGTGCGTTTGGTGAAAGTTTACACATTGGGCCACCCCAAACCGTACGCAACTAAACATATTTTACTTTACCAACGCTGTGGTGAATTTTACCCAACTATTTGAAATTTGAAGTTTATTTGTTCCACATTCCACATTTACATCAAAACAATTTTTCAGAAGTGATTTTACAAGCATAATTGTCAATTTCAAAACACAGGGGTAAAGAACTCAGATCAAGTACAATGTACAGTAAATAGAAAATTTGAGAGATGTATAGACGACTGGCAAGAGAAGAAAAATGTAAAATGTGGGGACCCGAATTAAAAAGCATTGCTTGTGAATGATTAGGCTCCCGTATAGAGTAATTAATTCTGGGATGCAATAAAAAGGCGAGACGGATTTAGAAGTATCAGAATTTATAAAACGTACAAGGAGAGCGAAGCTCAGAATGTGCAGTAAAGAAACGAAAGAGGCGAAAGAAAATGAAGAAAAGAAAAAGAAAAAATGAAGAAAAAGCAGAAGAAGAAGAAGAAGGAGAAGAAAAATGGTAAAGACATGACAGTGTTACATGAGCAAAGTCTATGTGACCACCTGTACGATCCAGCATGATATGAATATTCATACATACATGTACTTACTTATACGAGGTGACACCTTTAATAGCTTCCGTTTAAAAGAATTGTTGGAGGGGCTAGCAACTAGTTCGTTATTCAGGCTGTTCCAGAATTTGGGTCCAGTAAAGGTGATTGTTTTGTTTGCAAAAACGGTGCGAGTTCGGGGGAGGTGGAAATGGTTTGTTTGTCTAGTTGGTTTTAGTATGAAGAAATGTGACAAAATTCACAACATCAGGGTAAGAATTTCCCAACCATAATTCTCCAAATAGCTGTTGGTAAATTTCCGCCCATTATTTAGGTAAAAATTATTGCCCAATATTGGTAACACCACTCGAGTGTCCAGTTAGTTAATAATAGCTCAGGATTTGGAATATTTTTAAACAACCAGTTACCCAACTAAATTTACCTAACATTTTAAGAGTGTAGGAAAACATTACTTGTTCTTTTACTTACTGCATGCTAATTCATCCTCGTAACGATAGCAGTGGTAAAGCCCATCACACAGGACAGTCGGTGAAACGCCCATTTTGGAGCTCGAACAGGTAAACAAAGCTGGTAAGAGACGTGCATATTAAAGTAGACTGGTGGTAGCTTACAATATCATGTTTTACATCTGAAAACAGTATTATTAATATTATCAACGGTTATTCAGAGGACAAGGATTATTTTTAATCATTCAAACCGTGATACACTATGACGATAAAATATCATATAGTCCATCTCACCTGTCAGTCGTAAAAGCAATTACACTGAGCGATGCAGTGATATCCCACAGAATGTTAATAATATCAATAAATTAAATCATACACTCACTTGATAAATCAATGGCAATGATCTCAACATCAATCCGAAGATAAGAGGACTGCATCCCACCGATAACATCTAACCACATCTCATTGATCTCGACGTAGACATCTTCAGCGTAGTTCATGTTTCCACGCCGGATGGTTGTGATGAGAGACTGTGTGTTAGATGGATTGGTACCTGTCCCTATTCTCACTAAGTCATTACTGCTGAGTTGCAAATTCCGGAACACGACTCTAAAACCGTATGTATAATTTGTTTGTACCAAAGTGATATCGTATAATCGTCTCGTTCGTGAATACCATATGTAGATGAAATGTGACTCGCCTTCCTGTAGATATGTTGATGAATAGTCTGAAAAAGAACACGAATTAGTGATTTTCGCACTGATCATGCTGATGGTTCCGCATGATCAGCTCGTCATTAGAAATGAAAACTTTTGAAGAAGAAAAACCCCCGATAAATGAGAAGTTTCTTCTAGACAAGGATGTGGAAAATCATTGTGCCAAATTACATAAGACCCACATTGCTTTTGGGTTAAAGTCATCAAACAATACCACCTTCAAACTTTGTATAAATAAAACATTTTTACTATGTCAGAAATTGCCAGTCTCCCGAGGAAGTTCTCCCGAGGACACCATGCATAAATCATATATACTTTCACCTGTCGTAGAAGATCTGTCAACCGTAAGTTTTACATGAGGAGAAATTTCATTGTATATGTTAACAAGAGCTAGCGAATGCAAATTTCAAATTTCTATTTATGTTTGAGGGGTCCCCTCCCCCATAGATAAAGAAAATCACCCGAAAATATCCAAATAATGATTTAACGCTGTGAAACCTATTTACGAGAAAACAGAGAAAAGATGTGAATAGTCAGATTAGATCTGGATTTGCATGTGTGTTCAAAATTGCTCTGAGATGCAAAGATCATAACTATTAAATGCCTCCTCCCCCCCAAAAAAATAAATCAATAAACGGGAGTCACTACAATGCAAAGTCATTTTTCATCACACTGAAAAAAAAATCTTCTTATTCAAGGGGATCATCACAGATCCTTCCCCACCTAGTCGCTAAGCCGAGTTCGTCGAATGGTGCGTCACCCATCTTCTCAATTAACCACCAAGGAAAAAATAAAATGGAAAAAAGTGTTTGAAGGGTGAACTTCCCCTTTAACATATTCATCTGCACTTAATCGGTTGTTCTCAACTTACTGCATGATGATTCGTCTTCATAATTGTCGCATTGGTAAAGCCCATCGCACAAGACAGTAGGTGACACTTTAATGCTGGAGCAAGTAAACCAAGCTTGAAATGAGAAACATAATAATATTTTATTTGGATGTAAACAAATATTTTAGAATAATAATTTCAAAATCCATCCATTAGCTTTGTGAGTACTGTACAGCTCCTCCGTAATTTCACTGTATTTATTTTTGCATGTACCCCTTACTGCTACCGGAAGAATTGTCTCTGAAAAACTAAGTAACTATTTTCAAACTTTAGGAATAAAAAAGTATCTTTGTTCATGTTTTGCCGGTACCACAGCGATTTCATGAATAAGAAAATCCAAAATTCCTATGTCCAGTGTAAAGGCATATATGGGCAATTCCACGGTTACTCACGTTAAATTTTGAGAAGTTCTGTGTGTTTCATCTTAACCTCATTTTCTCTTAATACAGGTGGTAGGTAAAAGAGTTTTAATTACAGCACGAAAAATATAAGAGTACCTAAATACGGTATCAAAACTTCAGAAGAAACGTCCTTTCTGCCAATCCTGCAAATGTTCGGTTACTCACATTACATTATTTTTAAAAAAATGAATAAATACAAGCCTTTAATTTTCAGATGTAAAGACATTTCTTTTCTTTTATGAACCTTTAGCTAAATTTCAAGAAGAGATATCTAATGAAAATAACGAAGGACGAGAATAGCAAATTAGTCCATTGTTCTTCAAAAGAAAGATGAAAGTTTGTTGTTGATTTTTTGTTCCATAAGTCTTTTTTTTTTCCTAGCATGAATTCGATATCTTATCTAACTTTGAGAAATCAAAATATTTATAACTGAAGGCACCTACCCTGTTTATTAAATAAAACTCCAATTAAAAAAAAGAATTCCCTTAATTGGTGGCTTAGTGCCCCACATAAAAAACTATTTTGCATTGTCGCTCATTTATATGTTTGAAGGCAAGACAGGGAATCAAAGCTGAAAAAATCTGCCAGCCAAAAAGAAGAGTGTAAAACAAAACGATAAAGAACTCGATTGCAAACTGACGAAACTTGTTCATGCAATCGTGGGGAGGTAGCCTGGGGTGGAGAAATTGATTTGACTTTGACGAAATCGGCTGCAAAATGATGAAATTAACTGGAAAAAGTTCGAAAATGAATGACCAAAGACAAATTTCACAATGAGATGTACAAGATCACGAAGTTCCGGGGGTAAAATTGAATGAAAAAATGTATGCGAGTGAATGGACGAGAAAACATATATTAGGGACTTTTCGATTTGCACGTTCACTAGTCGACTGCTACGTGCGGTAATTCAATGGACTGCTTCGTGTTAATGGTATACAAAGTCGGTGAAGCGAGGCACCACGCTTTGTGCAAGAACGGCTCACTATTCCACTGCCATGTGGACGTACGCGTTTTGGGTGGAAATCCTGGTCGTCCTCAAGGCAGTGGACGTGTGAGCCGCTCTTGCATAAAGCGTGGTGCCTCGCTTCACCGGCTTTGTATACCATTAACACAAAGCAGTCCATTGAATTACCGCACGAAGCAGTCGACTAGTGAACGTGCAAATCGAAAAGTCCCTAATAACAGGTAAAAACGCACTTACTTGATATGTCAATGGCAACGATTTCAACATTTATTTGAATATAACTGTAGTCCTTTCCACCTATCACAGCTAACCACATCTCACTGGTCTCAACGTAGACATCATCAGCGTAGTTTCTGTATCCACGGATGGTTGTGATGAGAGACTGTGTGTTAGATGGATCGTTGCCTGTCCCTATTTGCACTAAATCATTACTTAGTCGCAAATTATGGAACACGACTCTAAAACCGTATGTAGAATTTGTTAGTACCAAAGTGATATCGTATAATCGTCTCGTTTGTGAATACGATATGTAGATGAAATGTGACTCGCCTTCTTGTAGATATGTTGATGAATAGTCTGAAAAAGAACACGAATTAGTGATTTTCGCACTGATCATGCTGATGGTTCCGCATGATCAGCTCGTCACTAGAAATGAAAAGTATTGAAGAAAAGAAAAACCTATCAGAAATGAAAAGTTTCTTCTAGACAAGGATGTGGAAAATCATTGTGCCAAATTACGGAAGACCCATATTGCTTTTGGGTTAAAGTCATCAAACAATACCACCTTCAAACTTAGTTTGTATAAATAAAACATTTTTACTATGTCAGAAATTGCCAGTCTCCCGAGGAAGTTATCTTCTCGCGAGGACACAATGCATAAATCATAATATACTTTCACTCATCGTAGAAGATCTGCCAACCGTACGTTTTACATGAGGAGAAATTTCATTGTTTATGTTAACAAGGGCTAGCGAATGTAAATTTCAAATAAAGCTTACACTACGAAATGCAGTATTGTCTATTTATGTTTGAGGGGTCCCCTCCCCCATAATGCATAGATTAAGAAAATCACCCGAAAATATCCAAATAATGATTTAACGCTGTGAAACCTATTTACGAGAACAGAGAAAAAGACGTGAATAGTCAGATTAGATCTGGATTTGCCTGTGTGTTCAAAATTGCTCTGAGATGCAAAGATCATAACTATAAAATGCCTCCTCCCCCCCCCCCCCAAAAAAAAATAATAAATCAATAAATGGGAGTCACTACAATGCAAAGTCATTTTTCATCACACTGAAACAAAATCTTCTTATTCAAGGGGATCATCACAGATCCTTCCCCACCTAGTCGCGTCATATAACATATTCATCTGCACTTAATCGGTTGTTCTCAACTTACTGCATGATGATTCGTCTTCATAATTGTCGCATTGGTAAAGCCCATCGCACAAGACAGTAGGTGACACTTTAATGCTGGAGCAAGTAAACCAAGCTTGAAATGAGAAACATAATAATATTTTATTTGGATGTAAACAAATATTTTAGAATAATAATTTCAAAATCCATCCATTAGCTTTGTTAGTACTGTACAGCTCCTCCGTAATTTCACTGTATTTATTTTTGCATGTACCCCTTACTGCTACCGGAAGAATTGTCTCTGAAAAACTAAGTAACTATTTTCAAACTTTAGGAATAAAAAAGTATCTTTGTTCATGTTTTGTCGGTACCACAGCAATTTCATGAATAAGAAAATCCAAAATTCCTATGTCCAGTGTAAAGGCATATATGGACAATTCCACGGTTACTCACGTTACATTTTGAGAGGTTCTGTGTTTCATCTTAAGCTCATTTTCTCTTAATACAGGTGGTAGGTAAAAGAGTTTTAATTACAACAACGCAAAAATATAAGAGTACCTAAAAACAGTATCAAAACTTTAGAAGAAACGTCCTTTCTGCCAATCCTGCAAATGTTCGGTTACTCCCGTTACATTATTACAGAAAATGAATAAATACAAGCCTTTAATTTGCAGATGTAAAAATATTTTTTTTCTTTTATGAATCTTTAGCTAAATTTCAAGACGAGATATAGAATGAAAATAAAAGGACGAGAATAGCAATTTTGTCTATTGTTCTTCAAATGAAAGATGAAAGTTTGTTGTTGATTTTTTCCATAAGTCTTATTTTTTCCTAGCATGAAATCGATATCTTATCTAATTTCGGGAAATCAAAATATTTATAACTGAACGCACCTACCCTGTATATTAAATCAAACTCCAATTAAAAAAAAAAGAATTCCTTTAATTGGTAACTTAGTGCCCCACATAAAGAACTAATTTGCATTGTCGCTCATTTATATGTTTGAAGGCAAGACAGGGATTCAAAGCTGAAAAAACCTGCCAGCCAAAAAGAAGAGTGTAAAACAAAGCGATAAAGAACTCGATTGCAAAATGACGAAACTTGTTCATGCAATCGTGGGTTGGTAGCCTGGGGTGAAGAAATTGATTTGACTTTGACGAAATCGGGTGCAAAATGATGAAATTCACTGGAAAAGTTCGAAAATGAATGACCAAAGACAAAATTCACAATGAGATGTACAAGATCACGAAGTTCCGAGGGGGAAATTTAATGGAAAAAAATATGCAAGTGAATGGACGAGAAAACCTATATTAACAGGTAAAAACGCACTTACTTGATATGTCAATGGCAACGATTTCAACATTTATTGCAGTATAACTGTAGCCATTTCCACCGATCACAATTAACCACATATCGTTGGTCTCAACGTAGACATCATCAGCGTAGTTTCTGTATCCATAGATGCTTGTGGTGACAGACTGTGAGTCAGATGGATTATTACCTTCCCCTATTCTCACTAAGTCGTAACTGCGGAGTTGCAGATTCTGGAACACGACTCTAAAACCGTATGTAGAATTTGTTTGTACCAAAGTGATATCGTATAATCGTCTGGTTGATGAATATGGTATGTAGATGAAATGTGACTCGCCTTCCTGTAGATATGTTGATGAATAGTCTGAAAAAGAACACGAATTAGTGATTTTCGCACTGATCATGCTGATGGTTCCGCATGATCAGCTCGTCACAAGAAATGAAAAGTATTGAGGAAAAGAAAAACCGATCAGAAATGAGAAGTTTTCTTCTAGACAAGGATGTGGAAAATCATTGTGCCAAATTTCGTAAGACCCATATTGCTTTTGGGTTAAAGTCATCAAACAATACCACCTTCAAACTTAGTTTGTATAAATAAAACATTTTTACTATGTCAGAAATTTCCAGTCTCCCGAGGAAGTTATCCATTCCCGAGGACACCATGCATATATATCATAATATACTTTCATTTATCGTAGAAGATCAGCCAACCGTACGTTTTACATGAGGAGAAATTTCATTGTATATGTTAACAAGAGCTAGCGAATGCAAATTTCAAATAAAGCTAACACTGCGAAAAGCAGTATTGTCTTTTCATGTTTGAGGGGTCCCCTCCCCCATAGATTAAGAAAATCACCCGGAAATATCCAAATAATGATTTAACGCTGTGAAACCTATTTACGAGAACTGAGAAAAGATGGGAATAGTCAGATTAGATCTGAATTTGCCTGTGTGTTCAAAATTGCTCTGAGATGCAAAGATCATAATTATTAAATGACCCCCCCCCCCGAAAAAAAAAAAAAAAAAAAAAAAATCAGTAAATGGGCGTCACTACAATGCAAAGTCATTTTTCATCACGTCCCCCATCTTCTGAATTAACCACCATGGAAAAAATAAAATGGAGAAAGTGTTTGAAGGGTGAACTTCCCCTTTAACATATTCATCTGCACTTAATCGGTTGTTCTCAACTTACTGCATGATGATTCATCTTCATAATTGTTGCATTGGTAAAGCCCATCGCACAAGACAGTAGGTGACACTCTAATGCTGGAGCAAGTAAACCAAGCTTAAAATGAGAAACATAATAATATTTTATTTGGATGTAAACAATATTTTAGAATAATAATTTCAAAATCCATCCATTAGCTTTGTTAGTACTGTACAGCTTCTCCGTAATTTCATTTTAGGAATAAAAAAGTATCTTTGTTCATGTTTTGTCGGTACCACAGCAATTTCCTGAATAAGAAAATCCAAAATTCCTATGTCCAGTGTGAAGGCATATATGGGCAATTCCACGGTTACTCACGTTACATTTTGAGAGGTTCTGTGTTTCATCTTAAGCTCATTTTCTCTTAATACAGGTGTTAGGTAAAAGAGTTTTAATTACAACAGCGCAAAAATATAAGAGTACCTAAATACAGTATCAAAACTTCAGAAGAAACGTCCTTTCTGCCAATCCTGCAAATGTTCGGTTACTCACATTACATTATTTAAAAAAAATGAATAAATACAAGCCTTTAATTTTCAGATGTAAAGACATTTCTTTTCTTTTATGAACCTTTAGCTAAATTTCAAGAAGAGATATCTAATGAAAATAACGAAGGACGAGAATAGCAAATTAGTCCATTGTTCTTCAAAAGAAAGATGAAAGTTTGTTGTTGATTTTTTGTTCCATAAGTCTTTTTTTTTCCTAGCATGAATTCGATATCTTATCTAACTTTGAGAAATCAAAATATTTATAACTGAAGGCACCTACCCTGTTTATTAAATAAAACTCCAATTAAAAAAAAGAATTCCCTTAATTGGTGGCTTAGTGCCCCACATAAAAAACTATTTTGCATTGTCGCTCATTTATATGTTTGAAGGCAAGACAGGGAATCAAAGCTGAAAAAATCTGCCAGCCAAAAAGAAGAGTGTAAAACAAAACGATAAAGAACTCGATTGCAAACTGACGAAACTTGTTCATGCAATCGTGGGGAGGTAGCCTGGGGTGGAGAAATTGATTTGACTTTGACGAAATCGGCTGCAAAATGATGAAATTAACTGGAAAAAGTTCGAAAATGAATGACCAAAGACAAATTTCACAATGAGATGTACAAGATCACGAAGTTCCGGGGTAAAATTGAATGAAAAAATGTATGCGAGTGAATGGACGAGAAAACATATATTAGGGACTTTTCGATTTGCACGTTCACTAGTCGACTGCTACGTGCGGTAATTCAATGGACTGCTTCGTGTTAATGGTATACAAAGTCGGTGAAGCGAGGCACCACGCTTTGTGCAAGAACGGCTCACTATTCCACTGCCATGTGGACGTACGCGTTTTGGGTGGAAATCCTGGTCGTCCTCAAGGCAGTGGACGTGTGAGCCGCTCTTGCATAAAGCGTGGTGCCTCGCTTCACCGGCTTTGTATACCATTAACACAAAGCAGTCCATTGAATTACCGCACGAAGCAGTCGACTAGTGAACGTGCAAATCGAAAAGTCCCTAATAACAGGTAAAAACGCACTTACTTGATATGTCAATGGCAACGATTTCAACATTTATTTGAATATAACTGTAGTCCTTTCCACCTATCACAGCTAACCACATCTCACTGGTCTCAACGTAGACATCATCAGCGTAGTTTCTGTATCCACGGATGGTTGTGATGAGAGACTGTGTGTTAGATGGATCGTTGCCTGTCCCTATTTGCACTAAGTCATTACTTAGTCGCAAATTATGGAACACGACTCTAAAACCGTATGTAGAATTTGTTTGTACCAAAGTGATATCGTATAATCGTCTCGTTTGTGAATACGATATGTAGATGAAATGTGACTCGCCTTCCTGTAGATATGTTGATGAATAGTCTGAAAAAGAACACGAATTAGTGATTTTCGCACTGATCATGCTGATGGTTCCGCATGATCAGCTCGTCAGTAGAAATGAAAAGTGTTGAAGAAAAAACCGATCAGAAATGAGAAGTTTCTTCGAGACAAAGATGTGGAAAATCATTGTGCCAAATTACGTAAGACCCATATTGCTTTTGGGTTAAAGTCATCAAACAATACCACCTTCAAACTTAGTTTGTATAAATAAAACATTTTTACTATGTCAGAAATTCTCCCGAGGATACCATGTATAAATATATATGCTTTCACTTATCGTAGAATATCTGTCAACCGTACTTTTTACATGAACAGAAATATTCATTCATTGTGTGCTTTCAAGAACTAGCGAATTATGATTTCAAATAAAGCTCACACTACGACATGCATTGTCTATTCATGTTCCACAGGGGCCCCTCCACCATAAATTAAGAAAATCGTCCGAAAATGTCCAAATAATGATTTAACGCTGTGAAACCCATTTACGAGAAAACAGAACAGATGTAAATAATCAGATGCAAACATAAGGTCGTAAGTATTAAATGCAAAAAATTAATAAATGTGCGTCACTATTTATATCTCATGAGGTATAATGCAAAATCATTTTTCTTCATATTGGAAAAAAATCTTCCCATTCAAGGGAGTGTATCATCACAGATCCTTCCCCCACCTAGTCGCCAAGCTTCGTCGAACGTTGCGCCCCCTTCTCCATTAATATCCATGAAAATTGAAATTAATAGAAATAAAATCGAGAAATTGTTTCAGGGTAGACTTCCCCTTTAAATGGCCCCTGTGGAGCCGTGATGTGTGCAAACAACCATAGATGTGCAAAATTTCGCCGTGATTTGTGCAAATGACCGTATTTGTGCAAACGCGGCGCCCATAAATGTGATAATCTGTAAAAATGTATCAACCACTTATGTGCAAATGTGACGACGTGATATGTAAAAATGTTCAATTTTGACGTGAAAAGTGCAAACACATCCCACAAATGTGCAAATCGCTGTTTTCATCAGAATCACTTTACCTCAACAATTGTCCCCGCCCAGCGAAGTTAGCGAGGGGACTATATGAAACGAGCTCCGTATGTGTACCCGGTTTGTTTGTTTGGGCGTGTTTAGCCGTATGTCCGAGGAAATTTTCGGACAGAGAACAAAAAAAAAAATCATGACAACAATGGTCCTCGGAAGCCGGACAATAGTCCTCGAGCGTCGAACAATGAATTTGTGCTTTATTCCGTCGACTGTCCGAGGACGGAGGAACAATAGAGGAACAATACTTGTCCGCGGAAATAAAGCCATACAAGACTGTGTGTGTGTGTGTGTGAGTGTGGTTTTACATAGATAGTCTTTTGGGGTACAGAGAACAAAAGAGCACAATGATGCCCTTTATTCCGTTATGCTTGTTGGGTACAAAATACAATAGGAGAAATGAACAGAGTTCCCCACAAGTCCAAGTATGTGTGTGCTCGAAGCTTTTTAAAATTTGCTTCTTCTCCATCATTTCTAGGCTGAATTTGATTCTGATTGCTGTGACTGAAGATTTGTTTGTCTGTTTGTTTGTTTGATTGTGTACAAGATAACTTGAGAACGGAACAAGGAAGTGTCACCAAATTCGCAGGGTGGGTTTATGATGAGGAAAAAAAGTAACGATAAAATTTTGAAATCATTAGGTCACAGGTCAAAGGTCACGGGGGTCATAAAGTACATTAAAAGAGCTTAATCTCGAAGATAATTTGAGAACGCGGGTGGACGCATTTTAACCAAATTCGCAGGGTGAGTTTATGATGTGGTAAGAAAGAAACCATTAAATTTTGGGGTCATGAGGTCAATCGTCAAAGGTCACAGGGTCATAAAGGGCATTAAATATGCTTAATCTCCCGATAATTCGAGAACGAATGATCGGATTTTCACCTAATTCACAGTTTGTGCTCATAATGAGGTTAAAAGAACGATTAAATTTTGGGGTCATGAGGTCAAAGGTCAATGGTCACAGGGTTCAACAGTGCATTAAATAAGCTTAATCTCCCGATAATTCCACAACGGATGATCGTATTTTTACCAAATTTGCAGGATGTGTTCATTATGACTTCAGAAGGAAATTATTGAATGTTGGGGTCTTGTGGTAAAAGGTCAACGGTCATTTAGGGTCATCAACGACATAAAATAAGCTAAATGAATGAAAATACACATATTCACTCCAAATTCACTCTTTAGTATAAATTCACTCAATTAAGACTGAATATTTTCACTCGTTATTTTTACCGGTTTGATTTTGGGTACTGATTAGTATGAAGCTATATAATACAAAACAGGCTATCCCCCACGTACCCCTCCTCGCCTCAAAGCCACTGAAAATTTTACTCTTGTGCCCTTCCCCCATTTGCCTTAAAAGTGCCCCACTGATCAAAACTGAGTGCCCCCTTTAGTGGGGGTACTTGTCCTGGGGGGTAATTGTCCTGGGGGTAGTTGTCCTGGGGGTAATTGTCCTGGGGGGGGGGGGGGTAATTGTCCTAGGAGGTAGTTGCCAGGGGGTAGTTGTCCGGGGGTAATTGTCCAGGGGTAGTTGTCCGGATACGGTTATTATCACCGGAGCAACTGTCACTGGATCATGTGTCGGATCACCGTTCGATTTCTCAGGTTAGCAGTTTCAGACAGAATTAGTCTTAAAGGAGAATTAACCCCTGAGTACAAATTTACTTATATTGAAAGGTGTAATATATTCCTACTTATTGGCCTAAATCATTTTCTAATAAGATATTAGAAAAGGGTATAAATAAAGATATTCCAACACCCGGTATCGTCTCCTGCTCATTTACATGGGGGCTGCCATTTTCTTGCTGATTTGGATTTGTACATGAACCATTGAGAAATGTTGCGGTCAGGAAGATATTTTGAATCCAAGACCTAAATTGATTTTCTTCATTACCTAAAATCCCATATGTGACGAAAAATATAAAGTGGGTGTTTACATGATTTATAAAAATTAAATCTTTATAATGATACTTTTAAATTGTCTGGTTTTGCTTAACAAAAATCTGTTTTCTTGGGTTTGCCAAACAGAGCAGAACATAATATATGCAGCATGCATTCTGACTTTTCAAGTCCCATTATCCGAAAGCAGGTGAATGCATAATTTGCCGCTATAGATGCTCAGGGAAGAAGCATCCATAAAATTTGAATTAATTTGCTCCGTCCATTGCGTCACAGTATGTAGAAAATAGATTTATATTAAGCGAATATCGATTTTCAACAGAAATATATAAGGAAATCTTCAGTTTAAAAATAAATTGACATATCTATTCTATATTTTTAATCTCAAATGGGTTTTTAATTTTGAAAAAGGCAATTGGGCATTTGGATTAAGAAAATCTTCTTGTACACATAAAAAAATGGCAGCCCCCATGTATTGCTAGCAGACGATACATATTGCTAGCAGATGATAAATCTTGCTCAGAAAATCTTGATTCGTATCGATCTCGTATATTTTGACGCGAAGCCATATAGTCTAACAAGTAGGAATAAATAACACCTTTGAACACTATCGTCTTTATTGTTTGAGGTTAATTCTCCTTTAATATTGATGAAAACAGCGATTTGCACATTTGTGGGATGTGTTTGCACTTTTCACGTCAAAATTGAACATTTTTACATATCACGTCGTCACGTTTGCACATAAGTGGTTGATAATTTTTTACAGATTAACACATTTATGGGCGCCGCATTTGCACAAACATGGTTGTTTGCACAAATCACGGTGAAATTTTGCACATACTGTATATGGTTGTTTGCACATAATATATATATAGGTTTTTGGACATATCACGGTTCCACAGCCCCTGCAACCAAATGCAACTCAAATGTATTTTTTTTGCTGTTGATTTGCAGGGATGCATACAACTAATACTTTGTTATTCAAAACATCTAGATATGTTTCATAGATTTTTAAATGTTTTTTTGAAATATTTTTTCAAACCTCCTAAGCTTCGCCCTAAAAAAACTCCAGATCTCATTCCTGTAGTGATATCATCTGTCAATCATCACTCAGCTACGCACACATTCTACAATAGACAGTGGAATGTAACTTCCCCCAGCTCAGCACATGCTCACAATAGAATTGCATGCTTTCAAACAATACCTCCTCATTACCATTCTTTTCCTGGTGATGCTACAGCATGTCTCACATAGCAACTATTATGTAGGCATTGTATGGTCTATTAGAAACAAATGGTCATCTCTGGCAAACCTACATGCCATTGTTTCTTCTTAGCTCACTAATGATTGACAAATGTCACTACGTGAATGAGATCGGGAGCATTTTTTTAGGGTGGAGTTTAGCATGTTTGAGAAAATGATTTCAAAAAATATTTAAAAATCTATGAAACATATTTAGATGTTTGAATAACAAATTATGAGTTGTATCATCCCTACACATCAACAGAAATCAACTTGCATTTGGATTGCAGTGGACCATTAACATATTCATCTGCACTTTATTAATCGGTTGTTCTCAACTTACTGCATGATGATTCATCCTCATAATTACTGCAGTGGTAAAGTCCATCACAAAGTTCAGTTCGTAAAAAGCTTATGCTGGAACCCGTGCACATTATATAAGCTGTTGACAGGAATACAGAATATTTGCAGGACTTTTTAAAGTAATAGATGCCTATTTCACTCAAATCTTTTTTTTTAGAGATTACTTTAAAAATTAACTACGGTGTCATATTGGCAGATTTGAGGGTAGGTTATATATAAAACTTGTCAGGTATATTGGTATTACAAATACCTGGATAAAATTATTAGACCAAGCTTCTGTAATAACAGTAATATAATATGCATACAAATTTATAAAAATGATTTGTATTTGTCTTTCATTGAATGACTACCAAATTCCAGCAATTATACCTTGCTTTTATGATATTTTATTTCCTTCTTACGACAAAAATTCTTACTTTAAAAATTAACTACGGTGTCATAATGGCAGATTTGAGGGTAGGTTAAGTATAAAACTTGTCAGGTTTTTTGGTATTAGAAATACCTGGAAAAAATGATTAGACCAAGCTTCTGTAATAACAGTAATATAATATGCATACAAATTTATAAAAATGATTTGTATTTGTCTTTCATTGAATGACTACCAAATGCAATTATACCTTGCTTTTATGATATTTTATTTCCTTCTTACAACAAAAATAACACTATCAGTAACCATTCTTGGTCTAATAATTTTTTCCATGGCTGTATATTAGCGATATATATATATATCGGATATATATGCCCCCGAAAAAAATGGGGAGCGGATGGCCTGTATCAGACTGTAAAAAAAAATGTAATTTTATCTTTTCGACTTTTGAGGCTTGAGTGCGGGTAAGCAAAACCGTGTACATTCATTATGAATGTTTCCTACTGTTTTATTCTGTGAATTTTCGGAGAAAACCAGTTGTTTGAGTGATATTTGATGCTACTACGGAACGTGATGAGAGAGCTCCGATCGCGCGAGGTCCCACGCATGTCATTTTGTGTGGGCTAAATCGACTTGGACAGGGAAGAAAGTTTTGAATCTGAGACTGAATTAGGGAAGAAAGATCGCGAATTCAGAACACGATATACATTTTAAATTTTATCCAGACAACATCTTCTGTATTATTTGTTCTCTCATTGACTCCCTTCCTAGCTCTGCGTTTGTGTTAACATTGCCGAAGGCGTTGGAGCAGAGCCCGAGGACTACGGCTGGTTTCCCATCCCACACGTTCCGGGCCAATTTGGAAGGAGCGCTTCGCTCGACCGTCAGATACTTCCATCACGGTTGTAACAAGGGGTGCATCTGTGTCTAGTCATGTAGCGAAACCCAAGATAACAGTACCACACAACAGATTCGCCAGGATGAAGATGGCGAACAGTCTGCAGCGTCTCTCGTAGCAGATGTCATTGATGATCTACTTGCTAATTCCACCTTTTTAGGTAAAATTAAGCAAATAATCAAATCTATGATC
Organism: Heliocidaris erythrogramma; assembly: GCA_025617745.1. Classification (NCBI taxonomy): domain Eukaryota; kingdom Metazoa; phylum Echinodermata; class Echinoidea; order Camarodonta; family Echinometridae; genus Heliocidaris; species Heliocidaris erythrogramma. Next base: position 14,439,784 of record CM046859.1, read on the forward strand.
ACAACAGTCGTGGATGCAACGTACCAACATCTCGTCGACATTAGTGAGCAGAATCGGTCCATCCTTGATTTGGAGGTTAATACGGATTAGGCTCAAAAGGACTTACAGAAGCTTCAAAAATTGATTGAGTCTCAACAGGAGCAGCTTGATACGCTGAAGAGAGCCAACAATGACATTGAGAAGTACTCTCGTCGCAACTGTGTGAGGATCTTTGGCATACCTGAACATCATGGAGAAGATCCAGATCAACTTGTGATCAACGACGTCTTCAAAAAGCATCTAAAACTGGACATCTCACCAACCGACATTGAGAGGTCCCATCGTGTAGGAAAGATCGATCCAGATCCAAACAAGCATCGTGCCTTGATAGTGAAGGTCTGTAGCTATCATGTGAGAAAACAGGTCATCGCATCACGTAGGAAGTTGAAAGGTACCAAGATATCAATTCAAGAAGATCTCACTGTGAAAAACCAAGCACTCTATCGTAAAGTCTACAATTCTGTAAAAGTAAACACTAAAGCGGAGAGCGCATGGACCAGTGATGGCAGGATATTTGCTCAAGTCAAAGCGACAGGTGGAAAGTCAACTAAAATTGTCATTTCCTCAGAAGCAGATCTTGCAAAACTTAAATAGTGATCTTACAGACCTTTTCTTCTGACCTTCCTAATGACAACTTATTATAGCATTTTAAATATTTTCTGGCAATATTTAAAATTTAAAATTTATAGTGTACTGCAATAACCCAAGCTTTTGCTGTACTTGTTGAAAGAACTTTAGCTTGAGTTTCAAGTGATTTAATCTTATGACTTTTTGTGAATTCTGCTCTTGATATATGTATTCACTCAGGTGTTTTTGTTTTAGTCGTAATATTATTTGCCACGAAATCTGCATAATGTCTGTCACCGCCATTCTTGCCTTAGAAAGTAATCTGTTAAGATCCACTTACATGTATCCCTCATCTTGCTATGGATGATGTTGTTAATAGTATTTTGATGGAGGAAACTGAGAATGGCTCTATGTATATAACACCGAAAGACTGTTAACAAAAAATTTGAACAAACGTAATGCTTTTTCACTACTACATATAAATTGTCGTAGTTTACCAAAACACTATGATGATATAACATCTCTACTCTCAAACTTAGAACATTCTTTTGGTCTTTTAGCATTTAGTGAAACATGGCTTGATATTAATGTAAGAAATTAATTTTATATTGAGGGATATAACGTAGAGAGCAAATCTCGTAATAGCAGGGAAGGAGGAGGAGTTACATTTGCAATAAGACATGACATAAAGAACAGTGTACGTAATGATATTTCAGTTTTTAACTGTCTTTGTGAAAGTCTCTTTATAGAAATGTTCAAACCAGGTAAAAATGTTATTGTTGGGCTCTTTTATAGACCTCCTGATCAATCTCAGGCTAATATTATTGATATTCTAAAAAATATCCTATACAAGTTCAACAGAGAGAAGAAGGAATGTATAATTTTTGGTGATTTTTAACTTTGATTTTATGAAATTAGATATATTCATAACCTATGTAATCAGTTTGCTAACTCTTTTATTCATTTTGTTTTTCTCCTCTAATCACGAAGCCAACAAAAATTACAAATTCTACAGCCACTTTTATAGACAATATTATTTACAAATAGTCTGGGCAATATTCTCCCTGGAATATTAACCTCTGGAGTATGTGATCACTTACCAATTTTTGCTGTGTCTGATTTTAAAGATATTTACAAAGAACAACCATCTGTATTCAAACATGAGATCAATGAAGTGAATATTAACTTTTTCTTAATATTCTCTCTTCAACTGATTTTGACAAGCTGCTTTCTGTTTATCATAAGCAACTAAACTTAATGTACAAAATTTTATGGAGATTTTTTCTGAGATGTATTCTGTTTTCCACTCAAAAGAACCAAGTACAAAAAATCATAAACTATGGCTTACCAAAAAACTTTAAAAGATGTGTTCTAGAAAAAATTACCTTTATAAGATATATATTAAAAAACCCTACTGAACACAGTAAGGAATGTTACACCAAATTCCGTAAATTTTATACAAATCAAATACGTGACGCTAAAAGAAAATTATTACTCTTCAAAGTTTTGTAATTTTAAAGGAAACATAAATAAAATTTTGAAAACAATTAATGATGTACTCCAAAGAAGCACATCTCACAAGAATAACTCTGTTTTTAAGTATAATAATTCAGTCATAAGTGATTCTAAAGAAATTGCAGAGAGGTTTAATGATTACTTTAAAGATATTAGTCATAAACTAGCTCGTATGAATAGAAACATAACAAATGTTGACTGTACTGCATATTTAAGTAAACATTTTCATCATACTGCATATTTTGTCCCTATCACTGAAAAAGAAATCATTAACAATGCTTTGTCATTTAAAAATGGGAAAGCTCCTGGTTTTATTTATCTCCTGTGGCATACCGCAGGGATCAATTTTGGGCCCACTTCTTATATGAACGATTTGCACTCCACTCTTTCTCCACTCTTGAATGTTATACTTTTCGCAGATGACACTAATAATATATTTTATAAGCATAAAGATGTGGAATGCCTGACCCAAAATTTGAATAATGAACTTAAAAAGGATAGCGAATGGATTGATGTAAACAAACTGCAACTCAATTATGATAAAACCATGTCATGATGTTTAATCTTCCAAAAACCTGTACTCATGAAGTTAAGATATATATGAATGGGAATGTAATAGAACATACAAATGCAACAAAGTTCTTAGGCATACATATAGATAAAGATTTAAAGTGGAATACTCATGTTTATGAAGTTTTATGCAAAGTTTCTAAAACAATAGGAGTCATGAGTAAATTAAGACATCTTGCCTACTGATGTTCTTCTAATATTGTATAATTCAGTGATTTTATCTTACCTTTCGTACTTAATATTGTATGGGGTTTCTGTCAACACTTATTACACCGCATACTTCTCTTACCAAAGAGAGCCATTCGTATAATCTGTCACAAACAATTTTTAAGTCCTAGTGGACCACTCTTTTTTAAATTGAATGTTCTCCCAATTTCATTATTACACGATTTTCAGCTATGTGTTTTTATGTATTCATTCTATCATAACTTACTACCAGATGGTTTTTGTAATATCTTTCAGACACAGACATCTCAGACATATTGAAAAGCTTTAAGCATAGTTTAATAATAATAATAATAATAATACCACTGTTCTTGTATAGCGCATATCACATTTTGATATAACGTCCACATGCGCTTCCAAAGGGTTTTTGAATATTATTACCCTGGCTTTAGCTCCGGCAGCCGTAATCAGCGCACAGTGCATTTCAAAGAATAAATCCTGCCAGGTACCCATTTACTACACCTGGGTGGAGAGAGGCAAATGTGGATTAATGTCTTGCCAAAAGACGCTAGTGCCGGGCTGAGATTCGAACCCTCAACCCTGGGATTGAGAGTCAAGTGAATGAACCACTATACCACGACACCTCCACCTTTTTAAACCTTATCTTATGTAGAAACTTTTATTTCATCTTTATTTCGCCTTTTTTGTTTGATGTAACTGTTATTGTACCATCCATTTGTTTTAATTAATAAGTTTTGTATTTTGTATATGGATCATCTATCTATAAGTTTTTCATAACTTCTTGATGATCCAGCCACTTCATAGTTTCCTTAAGTATGTTTTGTGATGTTATTGTCTTTACTTTTTCTATAAAAAAATGTTTTGTTGTATCCTTTGACTTTACATGTTTTTTTATGAAAGTGGTGAATAAAATTCAATTCAATTCAATTCAATTATCACCCCCAATATTTTAGGATAAATTAAATAAGAATTATGATACATTAACTTTAAAACGAATCATTACCCAAACTCATTATCCAACATTTGTTCACACAGAAAACCATTTTGGGATGCTCTAAAATGCAAGTTTTATAGACAGATTTTTAACAAAGTCCCTGGTGTGGGAGGGTGGATACCCCTCCCACATTCTCGCCGGTTATCCCCCCCCCCCCTCCTTCATGAACACGGGTCGACACCCCTGATTCCAAGAGAGGAGAGGAAAATAAGGAAAATTCTTCAGGCGAAACCGTGTTTTAAAACGCACCTTTATGTTAATGTTAGTAGTAACTGTCCTGACCATCTGATCATATAGGTCTGGACACAACCGTGTTTTGAACTAAACTTGTATCGAAACGCTAATTTTGGCCTGAGAAATGAAGCTAAAAAACCCACAAACATCCCACCTGAACTACACTGAATCACACTCACGTGACTGATTAAGGGCAGTGACCTCGACATCCAAACGAAGATTGGTACTAGCCTTTCCACCTATCACAGCAACCCACATCTCATCGGTCTCGACGTAGATATCATCGGCATTGTAGGCATATCCTTGGATAGTTGCGACGATAGACGACGTATCCGTCGGGTCGTTACCTTCGCCTACTTGAACTTTGCTGTTATAGGCGAGGTACAAATCCTGGAACGCGATGCGAAATCCGTATGTTGAATTGGTTTGAATTAAGGAAATATTGTAAAATCTTTTAAGTCCTGTATATGGTATACCAATGGAATGCGACTCTCCATTCTGCAGATATATCACAGGATAATCTATAACGAAAAATAAAAAATAATAATTGCATTTTTGTCAAGATAATAGAGGAATTTTGACCGTAAATCCCCTCTCTCCTCGACGTTCGCCGCAATATGTTATTGTTTCAGAGCAGGTCCAATATCCCATTTGTCTCATACGTTACCCACAAATTTAAAATGTTAGTATATCCGACTTCATTATTAGGTTAATAACCCTACCATACCTCAAATCAGACCAAATATGAAGTTAATGGACCCATGCCAAACAAATGCATGTTGACTTTTGTTGATTTATGATGCCCTGATCCTCAGTAATCTGGCCCAAAATATCTAAATATATGTTATATATTTTATAATTTTTCGGTATTTTTTCTTCAGATTTATCGAATCCGCCCACAAAAATGCTACAAAACCAATATTCTCCTTGTGACATCACTTGTCAATCACCATCCAGAAAAAATAAAATTTCAATAGATATTGCTATGTCGAATAGTCGCTGTCAAATGTTTTCTCCCAATGGCATGGTGCAATACACCTGCAGATGAAAGGTAAGTAAAGGTTTATTTGTAGAATGCTATTGTGAGAAAACACTATCTATTGATATGATATTTTCTGGATGGTGATTAACAAATGTCACAAGGGGAATGTTGGTTTTGCAGCTTTTTTCGTGGGCGGATTCCAGGAATCTGAAGATTATCAGGGTTTCATGAATCAACAAAAGTCAACTTGCATTTGCTCGGCATGGGCCCTTTAAATGACATGTTTCAGAGGCGGATCCAGGCAGGGGCGCCAAGGGCGCCTCCCCCTCTCCTTTTTTTTTTTTTAATTTTCGGATCACATTAAATAAAGCGCTGGCTTTTCATAAATATTCTTTGCTTTCATTACCAAGTATATCGTTAATAGCAGAACACATTTTATTTTACTTCAAGATTTTAATCATGATGGTAGCTAGGCTAAAAGATTTGGGAAAGTAGTTCAGGTACTGTTTATTTCACGATCCATGAGCGTGCACGCCTGAATAATATAATACAGTCCATATGCAGACCCACCTACTCACCCTCAGCTCCGCTTTCCTATCCAGTGACCAGGGGCGGTATGCTGAGATTCATTTTATCTCAGATAAAACGCGCATGTTTTTTTGTTTTTGTTTTGTTAGTGCCATTTAATCTCATTGGGACCCGCCCATTTTATGATGTTATCTAATAAAAACTGTTGAGAGTGTATTCCGTCTTAAAGCGGAAAACGCGTTTTTGCTGCCTCGCCGCTGGCGCCCCCCCCCCCCCCCCCCCGTACGTGGTAACGTATGAGACATCAAATAACCAAATACCTCGAACTTGCCCTTTACATAAAATAATTTTCCAATTCAATAAATGTCCATTACCCTATCACATTTCCGCTCTTTTCCTGTTATATTAAGTTTATGTCCGAGGTTGTACCTTAAAGGTACTTTTGACATTTTGGAGTAAAACACGAGATTAGACTTCTCCAACAAGTCCAAAAATGACGATGAAACAACCACAATTCCTCGCGCAACTTTTCTAATATTCCACAATCACCTATAAAAATCACCCATAAAAATCTAGGGCAAATTGAGCTTTGAGTGAACCTTTTTTTAATCTTTTTACGTCATAGAATACGACCAGTTCACATTCAATTCGGACCCCATTTTTCTTTCTTAATCATGCATAATTTGTTTTTCTGCTGGTTTGTGAAGTTTCCCTCCAAGTCGTGGATATTTACGTTGTATTACTCAGTAAATGTTAAGACTTAATGGATTATCCATTACGAAGCTAAAGCCTTTCTACATTATATCCGAAAATAATATAATCCGGCATAATTATTGATGCATCAGTAAGCTTTCAAAAACATAATAGAGAAACCCGTTCAATACATTGACGATTATGACTTACTGCACGCCAGTTCATCTTCATAACTGTCGCATTGGTAAAGCCCATCGCACAAGACAGTCGGTGACACTCTTGTGTTGGAGCAAGTAAACCAAGCTTGAAATGAGACAAGTAATAATATTTCATTTGAATTTAAAAAATATTTTAGAATAATAATTAAAAAAACAAGACATCCATTACTTTGGTTAGTACATCTTCTCCGTAATTTCACTATATTTATTGTCGTAATATTTGTTAATGTTCTTGTTGTTCACTATTACCGAAAGATTCTTCTCTAAGATAGTAAATTACGATTTTCCACAATTTTTTAATGAGAAAATTAGTAGTTTTGTCGGCACCACAGCAATTTTATAAATAAGAAATGCACAATTCCTATGTCCATGGTAAAATCATTATAAAATACGGTTTTTAAGTTCGATGCCTTGAACATCGTGTAATAACTTACTTACTTTAAAGCACACTCACCTGATATATCAATTGCAATGATCTCAACATCAAAACGAAGACTAGTAGAAGCCTTGCTACCTATCAAAGCTAACCACATCTTACTGGTTTCTACGTATATATCATCAGCATAGTTTCTATACCCAAGGTATGTTGTGACGAGAGACTGTGTGTCAGATTGATTGGTACCTGTTCCAATTTGAACTTGGTTATCATTAGAACCAAGCAACAAATCATGGAACACGACTCGGAATCCATATGTATTGTTTGTTTCAAAGAAGTAAATGTTATGATACCGTCTCGTCGAAGTATGAAGCAAGGTAAGACGGTCTGAGTTGCTAACACGTAGATATGTCGACGAATAATCTGTAAAATAATTGAACCACTTCATATGATATGCATAATGGGATATAATCTATATACTCTGTATTTTATACAAAAGGTTGATTCCTTTTTTTATTCATGGTATGCTGATTACTTTTCATTTCACCGAAAATCTCAGCCATCTTTACGCTGATTGATTTGCTCTTTTCATTTCTCTCACTATAAACTATAAGATTGAAATATGTCGCTCGTCAAAATGATTGTATTATCTTTATAATACTGATAAAACGAATTACATGAGCCCAAATTAAAAATAGAACATGCTTTAGTAATATATACAGTGTATATGTATATATATATATATATATATATGAACATATAATGATGGAACGGAATGAAGCAGGTCACTCGGTTAATCTACAAGATTTCGGATCCTGGCCTTCTTCAAGTTTATTTGCTAAATCAAGAAAAATGAAACAAATAATAATAATAAGCAACTTAACAAAATTAAAGACAACAGAACAGAATTGTCATAAAGTTGGCAACATAAATCAAAAGGAGTAAGTGATATTGAAAAGATGTTACTTGCCAAAGCCAAACTAAAAACAACAGAACAGAATTATCATAAAAATGGCAGAAATCAATTTAATTGATTGAGAGAAAAGATTTGCGTAGCAAAATTCATTGTTTCCTCCTTATTGACTTTTCTCACACATTGTACATAATGAATAAATTCTAATACATGAATCCGCCATGGATCTAGCAAGGCATGCGGCTTTTCATTGTTCAATACTCCCCTGTCCCTCAAAGAAAAGGAATAAATTAACTGCGAAGGGGTTGCAAGGGCTGCCTGTCGGTGTTTGTACCTGGTGTAGCCGAAAACTACTCGACCCGCCTCCTTGGTCTAGTGGTTAAGGCGTTTGGCCGGCAGTGTCAAAGACCCGGGTTCGATTCCCGGCGGAGACAGTTTTTGGCAAGCACGGATGGCAACCATCCGTGCATGCTTTACCGAGCAGCAGCATTTTGAAATGACATGTAAAAGCTCAATTGTGCCGGATTTGGGTAAAACCGTGAAATACCAGTTTTAAGAGATATGGGACGTAAAATTCCTTTTCTGATGTCATGCATTCAATCAGAAATTAACTAAACACGGGTCAATACCGATTTCCAGTGAAAAGCCCCCCCCCCCCCCCCATTCCAAAATCAATAAATATCCCTCAAAAGATTAAAAAAGTGCCCTTCATGTGATGGAAAAGGTGCTCCTCCAGAGGAGGGATATTGCCATGATCTTCATAGTTTTTCTCGCTTATGTGCCTTTTCTGATTTGTCTTTCCATTTGATGAGAATGGAAAGTGTCACTTACTTTACTTTTATGAAAACTATTACCTTTCTGTCCACTTTTTTCTTAAAAGAAACTTTAGTTCAGAAAAATGCAAACAGTTCCTTTTCATTTCAAATGCAGGTACCATTTCAATACAAAACATGCCCTTTTTAACCCCCAACATCGGCAATACATTGACCATCCTTTATTTAATGATGAGGGCATGGTAAAGAGATAATTATTGTTATACAATCATGACAATAACCCCTTGTTGTTGTTTTTTTTTGAAAATTGAAAAAGAAATGGTTACAAATTTAGTGCAAAATCAGTGCAAAATTTTAATAAGATTAACCGAGTTTTGATATTGTAATGGATATTTCTGGATTTAGCACCCTTTGGAATGCAACATCGAAAAATCACTGTCCCTAGAAAAGATAAGAAATTCTCTTTTTTTTTTGGGGGGGGGGATTATCAACAAAACATGTGAAAACATGTAAAATTTACTTTACTAGCATCATTAGTGTGTTTCGTGTTGAATTTAAAGGGGAATTAACCTCATAATATTAATGTGCTTATATTCAAAGATGTAATCTATTCCGTCTTGCTGACCTATAGTTTTGCACTAAAATATACGAGATGGGTATAAATTAATTTACCCCCAGATTTACTCTGAAAATTGGCTATTTGAATAGTGTTATTTTTCATACTCCTTACTTTGTAAACTTCATACAACAAGATGAACAAGTCAATAATGTAATTTTAATTCATTGCTAATGCATACACTATTTTCTTTCCCTGTTTGCATTTATCTACACGTTTTGCCTAGACCTTTTCGTATAATAGGTGTGAACAAAATATTGAAATGTTTTTTCTCGCTTGTAAAATCAAATTAAAATCAAATTAAAACTAAACAAAAAAGTTGAGAATGAATTATAATATTCATACACTTTTTCTGTTTGCTTTATTAACATAAATTATTTTGAAAGTTTTCATATAGATGTGAAGAAAGTATTGAACTGTTCTTTTTGAGTCTATATCATCTAGTAAACAAGTGACAACCGCCAATGTATTTTAAATGCATACATCCTTTATTTACATTATTTTTAATGATGCTTATCGGCATGATGCTTTATATATACTTTTCAGGTTTTTCTGAGTGTAGATGTAATACCTAATAAATAATGTGAAACTATACAAAAATTATATTCATTACTTCAAAGAAAGGTTTTTTTTGGGGGTATTGTACATCATGCACACTCAGTTTTGAGGTGTAACCATTATCAACTATGTATTTTAAATGCATACATTGTACATTTTCAAGACGTTTTCGTTAGATATTTCCTAGAATAGGTGGGAAGAAAGTAATGAACTGTTCTTTTGCCGTAAAAAAAAAATAAAAAAAAAATTACAAAGTCGAGAATGAATATTATGTTTAGTGCATACATTTTTTCCTGTTTGCTTTACGAACATACTTTTTTTCCTAGACTTTTCATACAGGTGTGAAGTAAGTAATGAAATGTTCCTTTTGCGTGTCTATCATCAAGGTAAACAAGTGAAAGCTGTGAATGTATTGTTAATGTATGCAGTTTTTTTCCATTTGCTTTATCAACATTGTTTTGATAAGAATATGTGAAGACAGTTTAGAGATGTTCTTTTTCCTTCAGCCTATATTAACATTTATTTGTAAATATCCTATATCGACATGATGTTTGTTAACATTTACGAGTAAAGAGTGTAGAAGTAATATGAAATCATATACTAAATGATATTACTTACCTTGAAGAAAAGTGTTCAAGTTTGAAATTGTGACTCATATATTTATTTTTTTCTTCTGTATACTATGTATACTCAATTATAAAAACAAGCTCAGGTTTTTTTTATGCCTCCGCCCACCGAAGGTGGGTGCCGGAGGCATTATGTTTTCGGGTTGTCCGTCCGTCCGTGCGTGCGTGCGTCCGTCCCACTTCTCGTTACCGCGATATCTGAAGAATCATTTGAGGTAGGAACCTCAAACTTGGTACCAGTATGCATCCCCATAGAAAGAGGAACTGATTAGATTTTGGGGTAGGTAGGTCAAAGTTCAGAGGTCACAGAGGTCAATTTACATGAAATTACATAAAAATTCTTGGTTTTTAGCACCGTTACCACGATATCTCAAGAACTGTTTGAGGTAAGAACTTCAAACTTGGTACTAGTATGTTTCCCTATACGAAGATGAACTGATTAGATTTTGGGGTAAGGAGGTCAAAGGTCAGGTCACAGAGGTCAATTTACATGAAATTACATGAAATTCTTGGTTTTTAGCACCGTTACCGCGATATCTCAAAAACTGTTTGAGGTGAGAACTTCAAACTTGGTACCAGTATGTATCCCCATAGAAAGAGGAACTGATTAGATTTTGGGTTAGGTAGGTCAAAGTTCAGAGGTCACAGAGGTCAATTTACATGAAATTACATGGAATTCCTGGTTTTTAGCACCGTTACCGCGATATCTCAAGAACTATCTGAGGTGAGAACTTCAAACTTGGTACCAGTATGTATCCCCATAGAAAAATGAACTGATTAGATTTTGGGGTAAGTAGGTCAAAGGTCAGAGGTCACAGAGGTCAATTTACATGAAATTACATGAAATTCTTGGTTTTTAGCACCGTTACCGCGATATCTCAAGAACTATCTGAGGTGAGAACTTCAAACTTGGTACCAGTATGCATACCCATAGAAAGATGAACTGATTAGATTTTGGGGTAAGTAGGTCAAAGGTCAGAGGTCACAGAGGTCAATTTACATAAAATTACATGAAATTACTGGTTTTTAGCCTCGTTATCAAATATTTCTAGAAGAGTTTGAGCCATCAACTGAATTTAGGCGGAGGCATATAGGAGACGCAGTCGCATTCATCTTGTTTTTTTTATGTGAATCGTTGTAATGGTGGCGTGGAGAACGCCGTGACAATGACACTGTCATATAGTGATGTATTACTCATCAGCCTGTTATCATGTTTGACTTACACAGTCTGCTTGACATTAGTGTATGTTACTTTCTTTGTACTCTTTTTGCTTTTGACTTTTACTTGTATTTAAATACATACCATCAAGAATGCTTTGAATTTTCGTACACTATACAGGAGCCTTCCAGAAACCAACATTCCATATTATTATGTAATATGTCTGAATTATTCAGATATCGATTTAGTAATGGATTCATACACTGGAATATGTTTGTTTTTATGATCAATAGTAATGCATTCCGAACGAGAAATTCTATACATGTTATTATCCATGCATCTACAATTGCATTCCTCCGAATGTTTATGCCGTGTCGATGATGAATGTTTTTCCAATGCATTCTTTAGATGACGATGATTTTACTTCTTTGTTTAACAATTCACAATCCCCTTTTTATCTCAGTCACAGAGATGGTGCAAATAACTTTGAAGAAAGTATTTCTGAACAAATGAATCGTGAAATGCAAGCATTTACTTTAACAGTTGATCCTAACGACCTTTTATCACCAACATCTGAATCCACATACCTTACGGAAAATCAGTTTGTAAAAGAGTCTTCTGTTTTTAAAAAAGATTTGTCTTTCCTTCAATTCAATATTAGAAGTCTCTCGAAAAATCTGGATTGTTTCAAAACATTTCTTGACAAGCTCTCTTTTGATTTCTCTGTAATTGGGTTATGTGAAACATGGCTTGTTGATGGAAATTATCCATTACATCTCTTAGATAGGTACTCATACTTCGGGAATAATAGAAAGGGCAAAACTGGAGGTGGTGTAGGGTTATACATTTTGAACCAATTTCAGACTAAGTCTTTGGAAGATTTAAATCACATGTCAAGTCTTGCAGAAACCGTTTTTATTGAACTTATTATCCCAAGGGGAAAAAACATTGTTATCGGAGAAATTTACAAACCACCTCAAGCCAATCCTCTTGAATTTTTTGATTTACTTGAGAGCTTATTATCTGCACCATCTCTTGTAAATAAAACTTGTTTTATAATGGGAGATTTTAATCTCGACCTATTGAAATGTAATTCATGTAATGTATGTCAGCAATTTTATGATATTATGCTTTCTAAATCGTTTCTACCATTAATTAACAAACCCACCCGAATATCCAATGTCTCCTCAACGCTTATCGATAACATTTTTATAAACAACGAACAACAATTTAATTCCGGGATAATTATAAGTGATATGTCTGACCACTTTCCTGTATTTACATTCTCTGCCACCCCTCTCCCTCTTGTAAACTCTTCCCGATCTATGACCCGCAATTTTTCTGAAGACAATATAAATAGATTCAGAGAATGTTTAGCACAATCTGACTGGTCCCACGTGTATATAAATTCCGACCCTAATGAATCGTTTAATACCTTTGTTAACACATTCATGAATATGTATAATACCTACATTCCTTTAAAACCTTTATGTACGAATTACAAAAAAACTCCGAGATCTCCCTGGATCACGAAGTCTCTTCTCCGCTCTATTAACAGGAAAAATCGTCTTTTCTACAAGTATAAAAGAACTAAATCAGAACAAAGTAAGCGTAGATACTCCTTATACCGTAACACCCTAACATCATTGCTCCGAGCAGCCAAAAGTGATTACTTTTCTAGGCAATTTGAAATTAACAAATGCGATGTTTCGAGTACGTGGAAAATGATAAACAATGTGCTAAACAAAAAACCAAAATCATCTTCCATTCCTACCATAATTGTCAATGACTCCGAAATAAGGGACCCAAATTTGATAGCCGAAATATTCAATGATTATTTTATAAATATTGGCCCAAATCTTGCCCGCGACATTCCAAATTCTGAAGTTGAGTTTCAATCGTTTTTAAAAGAACCAATCGGTCAATCTATATTTCTTTCTCCAGTTACTACGAATGAAATTGTTAACATTGTTAAGAATTTGAAAACAAAGAAAAGTTCCGGATACGATGGTATTGCGAACTTTCTTTTGAAGAAAATTATTAACGAAGTAGCAAGTCCGTTAACTTATATGTTTAATTTATCTCTAACAAATGGAATTGTACCCGATAAAATGAAAATAACTAAGGTTATCCCGATACACAAGAAAGGTAATAAACATGATATTGGAAATTATCGTCCCATTTCGCTCTTAAGCTCATTCTCAAAAATTCTTGAAAAAATAGTCTATTCCCGCACTGTACAATTCCTAAATAAATATAATATTTTGTCCAAGTTCCAATTTGGTTTTAGAAAGAAACATTCAACCACTCATGCATTGATGTTTATTAATGAAGTAGCCAAAGCCATAGATGCGTTTTCTAACACTGTTGGTATATTTCTGGACTTCTCCAAGGCCTTCGACACAATCAATCACGAAGTTCTCCTTTTTAAATTATCATATTATGGAATACGTGGGAAGGCCTTGGAGTGGTTCAGAAATTACCTAACTGACCGTCAACAGTTTGTTTATATTAATGATCATGAATCCCATAAGAAAACTATTACATGTGGAGTGCCCCAAGGGTCCTTACTTGGCCCATTGTTGTTATATTTACATAAATGACTTTCAAAATTGTTCTGATAACCTTTCCTTCCTCTTGTTTGCAGATGACTCCAACATTTTCCTTTCAAACAAAAATCCTCAAATTCTTTTAAATACTTTAAACCACGAACTGAACGCTGCTTTGAATTGGATCCATTCTAACAAATTGTCCCTTAATATTAATAAATCAAATTACATTCTATTTAGTAATACGATCGCAAAATTACCAGGACCTATTTTATTAAATAACTCGACTCTTGCGCAGGTTGACACGACAAAATTTCTAGGGGTATACATCGACAGCAAATTAACATGGAAAACTCACATTAATTATATCAGTAAACTTATAGCCAGAAATACAGGTGTCATTGGCAAACTTAAAATATCCTTTCCCACCCATGTCTTGCTTTCTTTATACTCTACTCTAATTTTGCCATATTTAAACTACGGAATCCTTGCATGGGGGAATAGCTCAAAGCTCCTTATTAATAAACTTTTCCTAATTCAAAAAAGAGTTATCAGAATAATTAATAACACTACTTTCCGGGCCCATTCATCACCACTCTTCTATTCTTGTAATCTTCTTCAAATCCACGATCTTTATACGTTTAACCTAGGATATTTTATGTTTCAACTCGCAAGACGCGAACTACCTACATCTGTCTCCTCTTTATTTGTAAGGAATGACGAAATTCATTCTTATCCTACACGTCAATGCCATTCCTATCATCTTCCACGTACCCGAACAGCTTTTGCTCATAATACAATCATAGTTACTGGCCCATTACTTTGGAACGATCTCCCGTCTGACATAATAAATTCCGGCTCTAGGTATTCGTTTAAACGTAAATTAAAGATGTATATTTTAAACACTTACCTAAATAATAATCCCATGGCTCCCTAATGTCCTAGACAAGCATTAGTCCTTTGTCAAATTCTCATTTTCCCATCTTAAGCCGTTTTTTTTTTTTTTTCCTTCTTCTTCTTTTCCTTTTTTCCCCCTTTTTTCTTTATTTGATTAATATCATAACGATTTGACTATACCTATGTAGTATTTAAAGGGAATCTATAAATTACAAGCTCTGCTTTTTAATAGTTTCCCTTCATATTTTCACCTCTCGTATATGTCTGTATCTCCCCTATGTTAATCATCATTGTATTATTTCTATAGATCTTTTATTGTACTTCGTTAATTGTGTTATGTATAATCTACTGAATGTTAATTTTGTACCATATTTTGATTATTGTGAAATATGAAATAAACCAAACTGAAACTGAAACTGAAACTGAAACTAAATCAAGATTTTCTCAGCAAGACTTATCCTCTGCTAGTGATACCCGGGGGCTGCCATTTTCTTGATGTGTACATAAAGATATTTTTAATTGTCTTTCTTCCTGATATAAAATTCCATTTGAGATTTTAAATATTTAAACAGATATATACATATATTCTAAAAACGAAAATGTGTTTTATATTTATTTGAAAATTATGGTTTTTACTAAATTTGAATCTATTTTCTTGATAATATGACGTACGCCACGGAGCGAATTATTTAATTTATGCTAGATGACTTTCCTTAGCGTCAATAGTGACAAACTATGCATTCACATGCTTTGAGATAATGGACTTCAAAAGTCAGAATGCGCGTTGTATAAATTACGTTCTGCTCTGCCACGCAAGCCCAAGAAAACCATTTCTAGTTAGCAAAACCAGAAAATTTAAAAAGAAATCTATAAATTTCAAATTTTAGAATATATGTATACACCTGTTATGTATTTCCCATCATATATGGGGATTTTTTATAATGAAGAGAAGTAATTTAGCTCGAGGATTAAAAATATCTTCCTGACCGGAACGGTTTCCAATGGTTCATGTACAACTCCATGTCCTCAAGAAAATGGCAGCCCCCATGTAAAGTGTTAGCAGATGATACAGTGAGCTAGAATGTCTTGATTTAAACCCTTTTCTGATATTTTATTTCTAAAGTGATACAGGTCAATGGTTGAGAATATATTACACCTTTGAACATAAGTACATTTATATTCTAGTGTTAATTCTCCTTTAAGTTGTTCACGGGGTTTAAATTTGCAGGAAAAAGGCAATCGACTAAACTTTCATTCCAAAAGGGGCTAAATCAATGGAAATTAGAATTAAAAAAGATCTTTTTAAAATTTTATTGACGAGATGTAGCTGCATAAAAATCTCAACGGTTCTTATAACCTGTTGACTATTGCATTTTCTCTTTCCCCATAGGGTTAATACGTACATCGCCCTTTTCCCGTATGGGTTATCAATGATAACTTTTGTAATGGTAATGATGATGATAATAATAATAACCATTATTATTATTAGCAGTAGTGTTGTCACTATTATTGTGACTATTATAACAATGATATTGATAATAATGATATTATCGATAGTAGTGATAGTAATAATAGTAATCAGAGGAACAGGAGAGGATGGTAGTACTAGAAGCAGATCAAGATGAAGAAAAGGATGTAAAGGGATACGCCACCAGACGGCGCGACGTAAGCGTCCGTGGGACTAGTGTAATTGCATTTCGGACTGCACGACAGCTCGAGTTCAGGCTGAGCGTGCATGTTACGCGGCGCCCAGTCTGTTCGAAGTTTGCGCCCTAGGACGTTGGGCAACGGCATGATCATGTAACGATCCCGGTGTCGTCTCGCGGCATGAAAACGTCCAAAATCTGCGGTTGAGTATCCATTTGATTCAGTTATATGAGAAGAGTTCAGAAAGTACTCAAATCTAAGCTCAGTGCTTGATCTATAATCAAAGTTATAAACACACGGGCAGTAGCCTCAGTGACGTACTCTGCAGGTACATTTTTAAACATTAATCAAACTCCAGCCCGTGACAAAAAAAAAACAATAACCTGAACCCAAACGTAACCGCATTTTGACGAAATAACAAGGAGCAAACATCGCCTGGTAACCACTCGTGCAAACGCAATCAACTTATCGTCGAATATTAACACATTAATACTAAGCGTACAGAAACATAAATAAGAGGCTAGCGACATTAGATCAACGATTATGTAACTTACTGCATGCTAATTCATCCTCATAATTGTCGCAGTGGTAGAGCCCATCACACAGGACAGTCGGCGACACGCTCATGTTGGAGCTTGAACAAGTGAACAAGGCTAGTAAACAGAGTCAAATTTAGTAACGATTTACGTAAATATACATACACATTTTTTATTTCTGTTTAAATAGGGACAGGGTTTACCTCGATCAATCAGCCAGTATCGTGCGATTGTTATCCTTCATTAAAAAAACAAAAAAAAAAAGAAAAAAACAAAATCAAGAGAGAAAAGACGTAAGAATAACAGGCAGTCGATCTCACTCGTTTTGTCGGAACATATAGTTTCAATATATTGAGTAATGCAATGATAACAAAATGTAGGACTACGTTTCGTAAAAACAACGCCAATCATATAAATCAACACAAAAATTCAAAGAATACGCGATTCGTTAAAAAAAAAATACGAAAAAAGAAGCAATTCGTAAAATAGAGGTCTTGCCAAACCTAGCCGCCCCAGGATTCCAAGAAGAACTTTTATGACGTAGTGAGATAAGGCGTTATACAATGCCAAGATACAATCATAATTGATAGGTCTGAACAGAAGATGAAGAAAAATGTAAACCGGAAAGAAATTTAAAAGGGAGATATGATAGGTAGCTATAACATGATGGCAATTATGATAATTCTGACGATGGTGGAGTTCGCAGGCTACATGATGACGGTGATGGTCGCGCACCGCGCCGCACAGTGGGCCAAGTAAAACCTAGTGCGCCTCGGTGAGTTTTCTAACTTTTTTCATGTTCTTTTGAAAGATAACACCCTAATTAATACTTCTGAGCAATATTTGTCTTTGGAATTTTTTTTTTTTTTTTTAGTGTATTAACTTTTCCCTTAACCCCGAAACAAGGTTCTTTTTTAATGGCATTGTGTCTTGAAGTCACTTCAGTTTGCTAAATGCATAATTTTCCCAGTCTTGAAAACGTATCTGTCTGTTGTTGCTCATGGTTATTCTCAATTACTTTTACTGAAAAGTAATAAATATGTTTAGACTTTTATATCAAACTTGTTAGTTTGTTGGAAAGGTGAACAATCTTAATTGGATTCACTGATCCTGAAGGCGATGCTTACATATTTTAATTAAATTGCAATATGTGTGGATCTGATTACAATGATTATAGATAGCATACATGTGCATGCAAGTAAATTAATTCTTCAGATGTTATAGACATTGAAAGATAATTTCAGTTTGTGACGTAGTGAATGCATTACATTTACATTAAAAAAAAATGAATTCCATACATAGAAACAAAGACCATTATTTTTTTTTCATAAAGAAACGACTGATATGCAAGACTAGGTAAAGCACCTTCATTTCACATTTTTAAATATTTAAGTAAAACATTTGATTGTGCGTTTCTTGTTATTTTTTTAATTTTGCTTTAATATTTTAGCACTTTAATTCATTATTAACGACTGATCTGCAAGACTACGAAAAATAATTTTATTTAATTTTCAATCTGTTTCAAATTTTGATTATTTCAATTTAAACGACTGATGTGTAAGATTAGTTTGCGTTAATGGTGGATGAATGTCCATTCCTTAAATTCTATCATAAACGACGGATGTGGAAGACTAGTTAACTCACCCCCTACGAGAAGAGCCCCCGCCCCCCCCCCCCCCCCCCCCGACTGCGAGCATCTCAATTTGCCTCCCGGTCATTTTGCAATGGTTTTATTCACCGACCGGTCAATATAACCAATATAAGTCAATACAATGAACGATAGCATAACAAAATGTCAGCACCATTCTCAACGAAGGAAAAAAATATTTTGTATTAAAAATAATGAATTATTAGTCTAGAATATGGTAACATTACACGAGCACTTCACTTAATTCTAAAAGCAATCCTTATTTGATCTAAAGTGTGGTAAGCAGCCTCACAAAAATGGATAAATCTTGATCGGACAATAAGTTTAGAGCTAACTTGTCGCGATTTTCTCACTTGCACTATTGCAGCAGAAAATACTGCGGTAGCTCCTGCAGCTTGATAACTCCTTGGTTGGACCGGACGGCGCGGCGCAGCGCTACTTGGCAAACAGCCAAATTTTGCTCTTAGCTTTGGCTCAGATTAGCCGTCAAGTTTCAGGACTTTTGCATTGCAAATGTTGATTTAGTGCTCATTCTGATTAATAATGTGGATTCACTATGTCTTTTACTACGGAAAATGTAACTTCATTTTAGAATCTTGACCTCAGTGTAATCAAGGCTATCTCATATAAATGGAAGGGGTGTAATATGAGTTCTTTGGAACGCAAGGGTGTTATATATTCCCTCGTAAACATATTTTCCCTCAGCGCTGAGCGCTTCGGGGAAAATATAACTCCAATCGGCGGTCCAAAGAATGTTGTATTACAGAACCTACCAGTCAATATCTGTATATTATTACATATACAGGGCATTTTAGCTGCAAAATAAAAAGCCGTATTTTGTGCCCTACTACGCATCCGCATCCGGAGCGGGCAATATTTGTCATATTATAATAGAATATTATTGCCCTCTTCCGGCTTTTCCCCATAGACCACTGTAATAAAAAAAGAGGGCAACATTATATTGACTGCTATGAAAGGCGTAGTTGTTTAGGCTCCAGGGGACCTACATCCTGCTATGACATCAGCATTGTAAGGTCCCCGAGAGCCTATATAGAAACAACTGTGCCTCGAACAAACCGAACAAGGCTAGGTAGGAGTCAAAGAATACATGTGCCACTTACAAATCATGGGATCCTCACATTTAAAATCATCATCAAACTGTTAATAACTAAAAACTCCGAGATCAATCGAGATAGATTGCCGGTCTTCGGCGCAAGTAAAATAAATTTAGCAACCAAATCGCACTGCGATTATGGTATCCGCGCTCGCACAAAGTATTTTTTTACGCGTAAACCAATGGGGATCGCAGCAGAATTTAACTATGTCCGTGGGCATAGTTCGTTTTTGCGGGCATGGTTAAAAACACGACTTCACTTTCAACCAATAAGATGACAGGATTAGGAAGGTTTCTTAGTGTAAGGTATATAATTTGCCATATTCCACCCTTTGGTTGCGCTCAATTATCAAAGTGCATGTACGCGCAGTTGTGTACGCGTTAAAGTGTACAAACTTTAAGGCTTAAACAATGGATACGCGCGATAACAATTTACGTCACAATAATTGCTTGGCTCAGATTGCATACCTGTATGAATAACCTGAAATCAGAGCGACTGACAGGCAAACGACGTATTTGTAATTGCCACAAAATAGGCATAACTATACATGATACCTATTATATAGGTAATAACAATGATATTGACTGGCTCTACTTTCGGGGAATATCGAAAATATTGCCCTTAAAACAACCATATTGCCCTCGTTTTCGACTCGGGGCAATATGATTCTGTTGCGGGCAATATCCCCCTCAAGGCCAGTCAATATTATATATTATTATCTATACGAGGTGGTTTTCCGTGGCAATGATTTTCCATATTTTGCGTTCTCTGATTTCGCAGCGGTCAATATTATACCATATTTTTTCTCTTCCGGGTTTTCCCATTGACTTTGTGTGTAAATTAAGCCGCGGGCAATATTAACGAAATCCGGTTTGAACCGGTTTTAGAAGCAACGCAATTAATGCATGCAATGTAATGCGCGAATACGACAGTGCAGTGCATAGGCCGCCGGTGCGCGTACACAACTTTGAAAACAACAATGGCGACTTGCAAGCGATTTGCAAGTTTTAATGACGACGAATTCAACGATATCGTAGCCAACAAAGACGCGGAAAATACAAAAAAATCAACAAAACAAGCCGCTGCAGTATTTCGAGAATATCTCAGAGAAAAGTCTCTTTCAGGTGATTTTGAAGCACTGGACAAGCAAACCCTTGCAAAAATTCTCGGAAAGTTTTATGTCGAAGCTAGGAAGGCTAATGGTGATTATTACAAAACCGCAACTCTTAATGCGATTCGTGCAGGACTCAACAGACACTTGAAAAGTGAGTACCAAAGTGCAGATCTCATTGATATTATCAAAGATTCTGAATTTGTTAAAGCCAATGAGGCATTCAAAGCTGCAACTGTAGAGCTGAAGAAAATTGGCAAAGGAGACGTCAAACATCATGAAATTATAACTGATAATGACTTGCAAAAACTCTATGATTCTGCAGTGTTTGATCAGAACTCACCGTCAGGGCTTCAGGACAAAGTTTGGTTTGAGCTCATGCTATTCATATGTCGGAGAGGAAGGGAAAACCTGCGTGACCTAAAAAAAGATCACTTTCTCATCGAAACAGATGAAAATGGACGCCAATATGTAACTCAAGCTGTGGATGAGTTGACAAAGAAATCTAGGGAAGATAGCACAGCATCTAGAGCTCATGCTGGTAGGATGTATGAAACAGGAAATGAAAATTGTCCTGTCACTTCATTTAGAAAGTACTTATCCAAGCTGAACCCAGACTCTGAGTTCTTATTTCAGACTCCGAAGCCTTCTGTCCCTAGTAGTAGTACCGAAGGTAGTCCATGGTTCAAAAAATGCCCACTTGGGAAAAACACGCTGGGAACTGCAATGGTTAGACTCTCAAAAAGTGCTGGACTGTCAAGAATTTACACGAATCATTGTCTCCGCGCAACTTGCATTTCCATTCTGGATAGAGAAGGTTTTGAGAACAGAGACATTTGTCAAATTTCAGGCCATGCTAACGAATCCAGTCTAGCTTCCTACACTGGAAGAGTCACAGACAGTAGGAAACAACAAATGTCTGATGCTTTGTTGAGGGCAATTAGACAGAAACCTAAACCCGAACCTAATCTTGATGCTATCGCTAGTACTAGTAATAGATCTAGATCTACTAGTAATAGTATTAGAAGGCCTACTCTGCAACCTGGTCCAGAACTAGAAGATCTTGGTGAAGAAGTAAACTTTGATCTAGATCTAGATCTAGATCTTGAAATGGATTGGTTTGACTCTCAAATGAGTGAGGTATCCGTATCGAATGAGGAATTTGTTCATAATGAACTTGTCACATTGGAGCCAGAGACTCAGACAGACAATGCTTCAATTCGCGTAGTTACAAACAAATCTACTCGCACCACTAACAGGTCTAGGTCTACTACTACAACCCGCAACACACGTCAAACAATGATGAGTCCATTTGTTTTCAATAATTGCAACGTGACCATCAATTATGTCGACTCTAAGTAAGCAAAATGATATGATGAGAAAACAATCTGTAAATACGTTCCTATTTTTAGTATTTGTTCCAGTTTGGAACTGTAGACTAGATCTACTTTTGTTTGGTTTGGAACTTTGGAGTTTGGACTCGTCATTTATAGACATTTTTTGTGCAGTTTTCTTGGATTCTGGATTTTATCAGCAGATCCGATGACGTCATAAAAAGGTCAGTCAAACTTGTATGTGATGAAATGTGTATGTGAACTGAATATGGTTGGTGAGATGATTTTTTTTTACATTAAATTTTACATTAAATTTTACATCAATTTCGTGTAAAGTATAGATAATAATAATAATATTGACTGGCATTGAATGAGGTAAACCTATATTGCCCTCTCTGAATCCAATATTGCCCGCGCCTTCGGCTTGGGCAATATTGGATTCAGATCGGGCAATATAGGTTGGTACCTCATTCAATGCCAGTCAATATTATATAAATCATATTCCTCATTGAAAATGTCTTGCTTTTGGATTCGTCGAGAGCACTTCATGGATTTTATTCATAATTCTAGAAGAAGAAATTCCTCCGGGAGAAAAATAGGTCTGTGACGTCTATCATTTCAATGATTCATGACAATTTGCATGAAATTTTGTTCGATTTACTGTTTAAAAGGACACACGACATGTTGGTTATGTAAATGTAATTGGATGTAGGTCAGTAGATTTATTGCAGCAGCCCGAACACGTAGCGTTCGGCCTGCAGTCCTTTGAAGGTCGTATGTCAAAATTATACCATGAAACATGACATAACATCATTTAAGGCTACTTTAGGTACTTACAATACTAACCTATTATTTTTTTGTATAATTATGTTAAATCTAAAGTTTTAATCTGTTGTGCCTGTGCAGTTCATATAATACTAGCCATATAATTTTGACTTTCTCTCTCGGGCTTTCACCGATTAATTTACAGTATACCCTTTAAATTATTAAGTTGTGTGTTATAGATTACCTAGATCGTATGTCAAAATTATACCATGAAACATGACATAACATCATTTAAGGCTACTTTAGGTACTTACAATACTAACCTATTATTTTTTTGTATAATTATGTTAAATCTAAAGTTTTAATCTGTTGTGCCTGTGCAGTTCATATAATACTAGCCATATAATTTTGACTTTCTCTCTCGGGCTTTCACCGATTAATTTACAGTATACCCTTTAAATTATTAAGTTGTGTGTTATAGATTACCTAGATCAAAATTAGATCAAGCTCTACGGTATATTTAGTATTTAATGAGGCGTATAAAAGAAAATTAAAGGAGAATTAACCCCTGAGTACAAATTTACTTATATTGAAAGGTGTAATATATTCCTACTTATTGGCCTAAATCATTTTCTAATAAGATATTAGAAAAGGGTATAAATAAAGATATTCCAACACCCGGTATCGTCTCCTACTCATTTACATGGGGGCTGCCATTTTCTTGCTGATTTGGATTTGTACATGAACCATTGAGAAATGTTCTGGTCAGGAAGATATTTTGAATCCAAGACCTAAATTGATTTTCTTCATTACCAAAAATCCCATATGTGACGAAAAATATAAAGTGGGTGTTTACATGATTTATAAAAATTAAATCTTTATAATGATACTTTTAAATTGTCTGGTTTTGCTTAACAAAAATCTGTTTTCTTGGGTTTGCCAAACAGAGCAGAACATAATATATGCAGCATGCATTCTGACTTTTCAAGTCCCATTATCCGAAAGCAGGTGAATGCATAGTTTGCCGCTATAGATGCTCAGGGAAGAAGCATCCATAAAATTTGAATTAATTTGCTCCGTCCATTGCGTCACAGTATGTAGAAAATAGATTTATATTAAGCGAATATCGATTTTCAACAGAAATATATAAGGAAATCTTCAGTTTAAAAATAAATTGACATATCTATTCTATATTTTTAATCTCAAATGGGTTTTTAATTTTGAAAAAGGCAATTGGGCATTTGGATTAAGAAAATCTTCTTGTACACATAAAAAAATGGCAGCCCCCATGTATTGCTAGCAGACGATACATATTGCTAGCAGATGATAAATTTTGCTCAGAAAATCTTGATTCGTATCGATCTCGTATATTTTGACGCGAAGCCATATAGTCTAACAAGTAGGAATAAATAACACCTTTGAACACTATCGTCTTTATTGTTTGAGGTTAATTCTCCTTTAATATACAGGGCCTTTATTCAGAAATCGATCTACATGTACTTCGTTTTATATGAGGTCGGTCTTAGGCTCAGCGACTACCAATCGTCAAAAATCCACTGTGTTTAGATCTAACAATTACGTTTTAGAGATCTAACAACAACGCGAGATTTATACCATTTAACATTAATTTGTAATTTGTAATTGTTGATGAGGGATATAAAACAAATATACAGGGCCTTTATTCGGAAATCTAATGCGATCTATGGGGTCGGTCTCAGCGACTACAGTCAATCGTCTATTTCTCTCGGGGCTCTCGCCCATCGAGGAGACGACTGTAGTCACTTCGACCGACCCCATAGATCGCACTAGATTTCCTCGGGCCCTGTATATTTGTATAATATATTGAGCTTATCTTAATAATCCAGTTCGTAATTACAATTTGCGCACGTGCAGATAAATATCATCTGTACCGAGTATACAATTTAGTGACCTTTATAAGCTTTAATACTATGCTCAAAGGAATGCGTCCACAAAAACCCAACAAACAAATGCGGGTCCGCGTACAAAATTATTTCAGGATCATTTGTACCATATATATGTATGATGGGAGCCCTAAGTCTGGGCACCTAAGGTTTTGACCTGAAAATGAACAAGAATTTCTTTATATTCCTCTATAGCTTAATTTTATGTTATTCCTGATATTCTAAAGATTAAGTGCGCAAAAAATCTCATCAAAATTAGAGCAAGAACAATGCCATTGTCACAAGAAACGATGGCCGTGTCATTTTAACATTGAAAAAACAATCGTGCCCATGTCTGCGCACTCATTCATTTTGCACGCAGTTCGGGAGTTTTGACGTGAAAGACAACATTTTGAGGCTTGTGAATAAAATGTTTAAAATATGACCCTTTTTCAATATTTTGACTCGTCTTTTGCATGAATACCTATCGCTATGATAAAGTTGAAAAGTTTGTGTTCGTTCTGTGTTTTGTTTTATTAGAATCGCGCAGTTACGCGTGTGCGCAGACATGGGCACTGCGCAGATTTGGGCATTCTAGCCATACAAATTAGGAGCTGCATGGCTTTATCATATAACAGAAAGAAATTGAAAAGGCAGATCTGTGAGATCACTATAACATGATTGCGATGATTGACTGACCATGATGCCAACGTGGCAACATTTACATTTTGCAAGACCCCGTTCTTTATACGAATTGCGTCTTTTTGCGTAAAAATATTCGTTTATGAATCTCGTTTTAAAATTTTATTTCTTTACTTTTTGCATTGATTTTTACGATTTCCGTTGTTTTCAAGAAACGTGGCCCTACACCAACATTCATTTAAATAACACAAATCAATAAAATAATGCACTAACTTGAAAAGTTAATGGCAATAATCTCAACATCCAAACGAAGACTGCTTGAAGTCTTTCCACCTATCACAGCTAACCACATCTCACTGGTCTCAACGTAGACATCATCAGCGTAGTTTCTGTATCCATGGATTGATGTGATGACAGACTGTGTGTCAGATGGATCGGTACCTGCCCCTATTCGGACTGAGTCGTAACTGTGGAGTTGCAGATTCCGGAACACGACTCTAAAACCGTATGTAGAATTTGTTTGTAGCAAAGTGGTATCGTATAATCGTCTAGTTGATGAATATGGTATGTAGATGAAATGTGACTCGCCTTCCTGTAGATTTGCTAATGAATAGTCTGACAAAAAGAGAGGAATAAGTTATAAGTTATTTTCACTTATGGTTCGCCACAGTCAGTTCGTCACTAGAAATGTAAAGTACTTCAAAAAGGATTAGGAACGATAATTTTCTTCTAGAAAGGTTATAGAATGTCATCGGGCCAAAAACAGTATTAGACTCCTTATTTCTTAGAGGTTAAAATGCAATTTTCATTATCCACAATTTCAAACAATACTATTTTCAAGCTTTTGTAAATTAAACATAATTTATTTTACTATGTTATTATCTCCTTTATTATTAACTATGGCTAGACTGACATGGCTGTGGCGCGGCAGCCCCGGCCTCGCCGCGTGGCTCAGCAGAGTTTGCCGATCATCGTACACCAAATGCAATATTAGCCAGCACATCCCTCTACGGCCGGACAGCAGGATCTTTCATTTAAGTTATAACTCTTGAAATTCGTATTCAAAATCATGCAGTTACAAATCTGGAACTTTTTTCATGGTCAGTGAACTACATGTAGCATTAACCCTTTCAGGACAGGAATTATTTAAGGGCTTAAATTATTACATTTTGTTCTCTAAATTGGCAACAATAATATTTTTCTTTTAGTGCTACATGGTTCTAATAAGGTGTAATGTCGTTGAAAACAATATACATGGTTAGAAATTTTGTCAAAATGTTGGAAAAATTGCCAATTTTGATGAAAAAAAATGATTTTGAACCTCACAATGTGTTGCCAATTTAAGGATTTTTAAGTTCGTTCTCGTTTTTAAAATTCCTGGCATCAAACGCAGTATGATCATGCAACCAAAATGGACATAGTGCGTGCAGAAATTTTTGCATCTGGTATATTTTTAAAGCTCTGAATCAAAAGTTATTTAGCCAAACCACAAAATGTGGTCAATTGTCTTGAAAGGGTTAATAACAATGTAACCTAGAGTCTATCTATTACCTATTCAATTCAATTTAGTACATTAATGCTGCTTCTATGTATGTGTTGAAATCATGACTAAAGTATGCACCAGATTGCACCATTTAAAATGTAAAATTTTCAAAGCTCCCTACCGTGGAAGGGGGGGGGGGGGGGGAAACACCCCCTTCCACACTTTTTCCCCCTTGGTCGCTTCGCTCCCTCGTAATTTCTCACTCTCACTCAAGGTTGGCAGCCCTACGAATGCAATTTTTTTTAAAGCTCACACTGCGAACTGCAGTGCTGTCTATTCATGTTCGAAGGGTCCCCTCCCCCATAAATTAAAATCACTCGAAAATATATAAATAATGATTAAACGCTGTGAAACCCACTGACAAGAAAACAAAACAGATGTCTATATTCAGATTAGATCTGGATTTGCCTGTGTGTTCAAAAGTGCTCTGAGATGCAAAGGTCATAACTATTTAATGCCCCACCCCCCAAAAAAAAAAGAGTTAAAAAAAATCTTCTTATTCAAGGGAGTGTATCATTACAGATCCTTCCCCACCTAGTCGCTAAGCCGAGTTCGTCGAATGGTGCGTCCACCATCCTCTCAACGACCATGAAAAAAAATAAAATGGAGAAAGTTTTTGAAGGGTGAACTTCCCCTTTAATATATTCAATTGCACGTAATCGGTTGTTCTCAACTTACTGCATGATGATTCATCTTCATAATTGTCGCATTGGTAAAGCCCATCGCACAAGACAGTAGGTGACACTCTAATGCTGGAGCAAGTAAACCAAGCTTGAAATGAGAAGCATAATAATATTTTATTTGGATGTAAACGAATATTTTAGAATAATAATTTAAAAATCCATCCATTAGTTTTGTTAGTACTGTACACCTTTTTCGTAAATTCACTGTATTTGTTTTGCATTCCCCCCCCCCCCATTCCTCCCCCCATTGCATTATGGGCAATTCCACGGTTACTCACGTTACATTTTGAGAGGTTTTGTGTATTATCTTAAGCTCCTTTTCTCTTAAAACAGGTGTTAGGTAAATGAGTTTTAATTACAACAACGCAAAAATATAAGGGTATATAAAAATACAGTATCAAAACAGAAGAAACGTACTTTCTGCCAATCCTGCAAATGTTCGGTTACCCACATTACATTATTACAAAATACAATGAATAAATACAAAGCCTTTAATTTGCAGACGTAAAGACATTTTTTTCTTTTATGAATCTTTAGCTAAATTTCAAGACGAGATATCGAATGAAAATTATGAAGGACGAGTAAAGCAATTTTGTCCATTGTTCTTCAATAGAAAGATGAAAGTTTGTTGTTGATTTTTTGTTCTATAAGTCCTATTTTTTCCTAGCATGAAATCGATATAATATATAATTATAGTTAAAAATATTTATAACTGAACGCACCTACCCTGTATTTTTAACAAACTCCAATGAATAAATGAATAAATATAGGTTTTCCCGCCCAATTTCGTAAAAATTGCAATCAATTTCGTGAATAAACATTTTTCTCCGTTCTCTGTTAACATGGTTCATTTTCACACTTTTAGCCTTCAATTTTCGTTTTAATTCATTGCGTTTAAATTTTGTTTCATTCATTCATTTAGAGAGAATTTCGTTCAACTTAACGAAACAAAGTTGTCATTCAATTTCGCACCGGTTGATTAGAAGCGCAATTTCGCTCCGAATACCACTTTCAATTTCATTTATAGGTAAACACATTCGCACTTTGAGCTTTCGAATTCGATTAACTTATACTTTTTCTCATAATCTTATTTATAATCTCGAATTTTATTCGAATCTCCTATCATTCAGAGTTTAACTACAGTCTATATTTTCAACATTATTGTCACTTCATTTATATAATTTCATTTCACTTCATAATTATTTTCTTTTAACCCCTCAGTATTCATGGATGTAATTTATGTTGTATTCTTAGTTAAACTTGAACGAACATTATTTTTTCTTTTCATTATGTTTGATGTACATGTAAATCGGGGTATTCTTTCTTTACATAATTATTCATAATTATTGATGTACAGTCTCTTCAGCCGTCGATCTGTTGACGCGTCAGGCACCTTGGCATGTATGTCTGTGAGTGGTTGTACCACTGGGTACACTTTTCAGGAGTAATGACATCAATACTCTGGAGAGCAGCATCCCTAAGGATGTCACAGCGCCATTGCTGAAGGTTGACCCCCGCTCTTGGGCTGCCTGTCTCACTCCAACGCGTCGCTGTCACGCCGGCTGCGCCAGGGTCCTTTTGACGGCGGCCTTGAAGGCGGAGTGAGCCATTTCCGTCATGTTGAGGAATGGCGAGTAAGGAGGGAGCCGCTTCGTCTGAAAGATGGGGTTGGCTCCATCCGGCAGCTGAGCGCGGACATGAGGTCTAGCGTTATCATAAATGAGGTAGATAGGATCGTCGGCCGGGAACAAGTGGTTACATTCAGCAACGGTACCAGCGAGGAAGTCCTCGAACTCTCTAAATTTGAAGGTCTTATATTTAAATCTTAAAGACTTACTTTTAAATCTAACAAAGACTGATATTAGTGACGAAACCTTTGGGATTTAAAATAAGGCTTTATTAAGACTTAACATTTTAAAACCACAAAAGACTTAAAACATAACTCTTTTAGATTTAAAATTTAAATCTTTTCAGTTTTACCTTTAAATCTTTTTAAGGTTTATTAACAGATAAATCTTTTGGAGATTTAAATTTTCAGAGGAAGTGGGACTGGAGAAAAACAACAACATAGACTCAAAATGTGCAATTTATTTCGGCAAACATTAATTTATTTGAGTGCAGCTCCATAACAAACACATTAAATGACATTCAAACATAATATCATAATAATTGCAAGTGTCAAATGCAGAAATAGAGACCGGCCTTATTAAGGTGTATGGTTGATCCCAACGAAAAGTGTATACACGGCAATGTCGATCCGACTTATCTGAAAAACAGTAATCACACTATGAACATGGCGAACAAAGAAGCGGACAAAATATACAGCTCCTCATTGTACCTTCCACAATTGCCCTGGTAGACAAAAGAACATCCCTTCATTGCTATTATGTAAAAATATGTAGAACAGGTGTCACATGCATATTCACCTGTTCTGCTTATTTTACATAATAGTAATGAAGGGATGTTCTTTTGTCTACCAGAGCAATTGTGGAGGGTACAATGAGGAGCTGTATATTTTGTCCTCTCTCTTTGTCATCGTGTTCATAGTGTCATCTGGCTCTCACTTTTGTGTTGCAGTTATGTGCAAGATTCACACAACCGCAAAAAGAAAGATGATCGCTCGCTTGGCTTGAATGTTCGATCACGTGTTGCATCATCGTAAATCTGATTGGCTTAAAGCTTAAATCTCCCTAAAAGATTTAAACAGGAGATTTTGTTCGCGGTCTCGAGAGACAAATTTAATCAAAGAACGTGGAAAATAAGTCTTAAAGACTTAGATTATTGTAAGTCTCAATTAAGATTTAAATTCTAAGTCTTTCAAATTTAGAGAGAAGCTCCCGCTATATAGTCACTGCTTCGAACGCAATCTTATGGTGGACATGACCAACAGCAGCGGATACCGCTAAGGTCACGTTGCAGTTACGGCCTCGCTGGCCGTGTACCACCCTCCTAGCCGCCCGGAGGGAGGGGCACTCGACCCAAAAAGTGGTGGGTATGTGCCGCCCGCAAGACAAAAAAAAGTGGGCTTCGGAACGAGCGTATCATGAAAAAGGATGGTTTTAGGGACTACTAACATTTTTAAAACAGGGCTTTTTGGAACTGGATTATAATATATAATGATGCTACGGAACTGGGCATCGTTTCACCAAACCGTCACAAGCACAAGTTCGCCGACATCCTATTGAAACGCATGTTAATTTTAATACACGCGTTTCAATGGGATCTCGGCGAACCCGCACCTAAGACTGTACTGTTTGATGAAACGCTATCCCGGTTCCCACACACAAGCTCCCATACGCTAAATACGTTATGTGTGGCAAGTCTATGGTGTCTTCGAAGCGAAACGGGCAGGGGCGGGCGGAACGACGGAATGAAATAAGCGGTGCTTTGGAATGGTTTTCTCTCTTCTTTTTCTCAACAAGAAAAAAATGGTATGCTTTTGAACGGAAATTTGAGTGTAAAAATGGGGGTCTTCTCGGCGGCACATACCCACCGCACACTATATACTGAGTGCCCCCCCCCCCCCCCCGGGCCTAGCCGGAACACCCCTTGGAGCCCTCCCACGCTTACGCCTGGTCCAGATATTATAACCGGTCTCGTCGATAATGACACAGTTTCCCAGAACACCATGTTCAAGAAACCAACATCATCCCATCGAGCGCCCTAGCCTGCCTATGGATGACGTCGAGACGGCGGGCTTGTCAGGAAGGTTGTGCTCAAGACTCTCCTTCATCTGTCTAAGCGTTAAGAGTGGGTTGCCGTCTATTATGTTCTGCAGATTGTTGCGCATGTCCTCATCTATTTTGACATTTCGGGCCCCACCCCTTGGAAGCTCATGAACCCTCCCCGAGTCCAAGTATGTCTCCACAATTGACCTAGCTGTAGGCCTAGATCTGTTAATTCCAAGAGTGTCAGCGAGTTCAAGGTAATCTTCGTGGTTGTCATGTGCCTCAGCCAACCTAGCTCTGTCTGTATTCTAAAATCTAATTATCTAAAATCTAAAAAATCTAAAGTATTCGAAATGTCCATGTACTGCCCTCGAGCTGCCGCCATAATGTATGAACTTCAGACCGGTAGCTACGAGCTGTTGTTTCAACGACAGTTTCTCAGAAGAATGAGAGATTTCAACATCAGGTAAATGACGTATCATTTCAAGGTACATGCATACAATTTGCATAATGTATTCAAACAGATGAAAATACACAAGCAAGAAACAGTAAACGAAATTCAATGCCAAAATGCCGTAAATGTTTGCCTATTCGTGATTATTTTGAATGTCTAAACGCTCACTAACGGGATGTCCGCGTGAATTTCTGTTTGCAAATCTCATTTGATTGCGCTTTTTACACTTTTATGTGAAAAAATCATGAAATCGCATGCCCACAAAATTAAATTGAATGAACTAGTTAGCTTTTTGAATGTTAATCTCGGTGATCATTCAAATTCGCTCGAAATTGAATGATCGCAGCGTTAAATCGGATGCAATTTTTACGAAATAGGGCGGGAAAACCTATAATAAAAAAAAATCCTTTAATTGGTGGCTTAGTGCCCCACATAAAAACTAATTTGCAATGTCGCTCATTTATATGTTTGAAGCTGAAACAATCTGCCAGCCAAAAAGAAGAGTGTAAGACAAAGCGATAAAGAACGCGGTTGCAAAATGACGAAACTTGTTCATGCAATCGTGGGTTGGCAGCCGGGGATGAAGAAATTGATTTGACTTTGACGAAATCGGGTGCAAAATGATGAAATTAACTGGAAAAAGTCCGAAAATGAATGACCAAAGACAACATTCACAATGAGATGTACAAGATCACGAAGTTCGGGGGCGAAATTGAATGTAAAATGTATGCGAGTGAATGGACGAGAAACCCTATATTAATAGGTTAAAACGCACTTACTTGATATGTCAATGGCAACGATTTCAACATTTATTCGAATATAACTGTAGACCTTTCCACCGATCACATCTAACCACATATCGTTGGTCTCAACGTAGACATCATCAGCGTAGTTTCTGGATCCATAGATGGTTGTGGTGACAGACTGTGAGTCAGATGGATTGTAACCTTCCCCTATTCTCACTAAGTCGTAATTGCTGAGTTGCAGATTCTGGAACACGACTCTAAAACCGTATGTAGAATTTGTTTGTATCAAAGTGGTATCGTATAATCGTCTCGTTCGTGAATACGAGATGAAATGTGACTCGCCTTCCTGTAGATATGTTGATGAATAGTCTGAAAAAGAACACGAATTAGTGATTTTCGCACTGATCATGATGATGGTTCCGCATGATCAGCTCGTCACTAGAAATGAAAAATATTTAAGAAAAAAAACCCCATCAGAAATGAGAAGTTTCTTCTAGACAAGGATGTGGAAAATCATTGTGGCAAATTACGTACGACCCATATTGCTTTTGGGTTAAAGTCATCAAACAATACCACATTCAAACTTAGTTTGTATAAACAAAACATTTTTACTATGTCAGACATTGCCAGTCTCCGAGGATACCGTGCATGGGGTCTGCTCGCTAGTCATAAGGACCGCTATTCATAATAAGACATAATCGTTACTATTCATAAGGGTAATTATTCATAAGGACCGCCATTCATAATAAGACATAAGGATCGCTATTCATAATACGGAAACAGGGTCACTATTCATAAATGTCCATATTCATAAGGGTCGCTATTCATAATCAAAGAAGAGGGTCGCTATTCATAATCGAAGAAGAGGGTCGCTATTCATAATCGGAGAAGAGGGTCGCTATTCATAATCGGGAAGAGGGTCGCTATTCATAATCGGAGAAGAGGGTCGCTATTCATAATCGGAGAAGAGGGTTGCTATTCATAATCACAGAAGAGGGTCGCTATTCATAATCAAAGAAGAGGGTCGCTATTCATAATCACAGAAGAGGGTCGCTATTCATAATCACAGAAGAGGGTCGCTATTCATAATCACAGAAGAGGGTCGCTATTCATAATCACAGAAGAGGGTCGCTATTCATAATCACAGAAGAGGGTCGCTATTCATAATCACAGAAGAGGGTCGCTATTCATAATCACAGAAGAGGGTCTCTATTCATAATCAGAGAAGAGGGTCGCTATTCATAATCAGAGAAGAGGGTCGCTATTCATAATCGGAGAAGAGGGTCGCTATTCATAATCAGAGAAGAGGGTCGCTATTTATAATCAGAGAAGAGGGTCTCTATTCATAATCAGAGAAGAGGGTCGCTATTCATAATCAGAGAAGAGGGTCGCTATTCATAATCGGAGAAGAGGGTCGCTATTCATAATCAGAGAAGAGGGTCGCTATTCATAATCACAGAAGAGGGTCGCTATTCATAATCGAAGAAGAGGGTCGTCATTTAAATCAAATAAGAAAGGGATATGGATGAAGGACAACCCAAGGCCCAACGGCACTGTATTTAAGAAAGCCCTGTAAAATGCATTGTCAAAAATATCCCTATTTTCTAAAATAGTGAACCGGTTTTTGTCAAATATATCCCTATTTTCTAAAATAGTGAATATTTATCAATGCTCCCCACCCTATTGCTTTATCTTTCTGCATTTGTTTTCCCTAACTGTTCTTATGTTATTCTTTGTTTTAGTATCATTTTATCTTTATCTTTTTTACCCTGCCTGAGGAACTCATACTTTTATCTGTAAACCTCGGTCCTGGGTTATTTATGTACTTCTTTATTTGAATGTTAAATATTTTGTGCAATGTTTTTTATGTTTTTTTATAATAAAGATGACTTAATTAAAAAAATATCTTTCCCTTATTTTTCGCTTCACTTCTATCCTCCCCTTCGTCTCTCTTTATTTTCTTCTTTCTCTTTCCTTTCCTTATTTGCTTATGTTATTCTTTGTTTTGGCTTTCCTTCATCTTCTCTTTCTGTCCTTTCTTATGTTATTCTTTGTTTTGATCTTTCTTGTTGTCTTCTCTTATGCTTTTTTGTTTTGATCTTTCTTTGTTCTTCTCTTTCTGTATTTTGATCATTCTTGGACATTCTCTTTCTGTCATTCCATATATTGTTCTTTGTTCCCCTTCCTTTATCTTATCTTGCTGTCTTTCCCTCATAAATGTTATTATTTGTTTTATCCTTCCACCATTTTGTCATTTTTTTTCTCCTTATATTTTCCTTTATTCTTTTCCTTCTTTCATCTCTTTCATCTTTTGTTCTACCCTACCCCGTGCATTTCTTCATTATTCTCCTTTCATCTTCTCTTTTGATCTTTCCTCTATCTCTTATTCTTTATTTCTTTCTTTTATCATCTTCTCTATTCTGTCTTTCTTATTCTAGCATCTTCTTCTCTTTCCTTCTTTTATGTTTTCAGTATTTTTCTCTTATTTCTTCCTTTTGCATTTTGTATTTATATTTGTTTTATATTTCTCTTCTAGTTTTCTCCAGAAGGGTGCGGTTTTTCGAGAAAAAAAAACCTGCCATAAACTGTGACGTCATTTAAACCTAACTGAGATCTAGGATGCGTTCATAGGCGCCAGAAGTTGGGGGTGGGGCGATCGCCCCCAACAAAAAGGTGGGGGCAAAACGCATTTTCGACCCCCCCCCCCTCCCCCTGGGTGTAAATGCATAATTTTGGGAGGGGCTGAAGTATTTTGCCCG
Source organism: Heliocidaris erythrogramma (assembly GCA_025617745.1). Lineage (NCBI taxonomy): Eukaryota > Metazoa > Echinodermata > Echinoidea > Camarodonta > Echinometridae > Heliocidaris > Heliocidaris erythrogramma. The sequence goes on from CM046859.1 coordinate 14,475,329, forward strand.
AATTTTAAGTTTCTCTTTTCTATGTATGAGCGAGCGAAGCTGTCTTTTGCGCTGAAAATGCACAAAAATTACATGTATTCCAGTATTAAACTAAATATGAGGATATTGGAACACCTCGCTGCCCGTAATGAGGTGATAGTCGAGCCAATATTGCCCTTCTCAAAATCCTCAAGGGGCTACAGCACTTCGTACGCCTATATCCCCTCCAAGTTATCTACGGTATTTTACAAGCGAGGGAGAAAAGCGATTTTTTTTTTTTTTTTTTTTTTTGGGGGGGGGGGGGGGGTTTTTAAGCTGCAAAAACGTCATTTCTTATTCGATGTACCAAGGAAAATTCGCAAAAGCCCTGTGCGATCTAGACCAAGATCCAAATATTGAACATTGATAAAAGTCCCTTTTCTCACTTCTTTCTCAAATGGGGGCACAACTCTGACGGAAGAGGTGAGAAATAATCAAGGAATTTAGGAAGGCCACCGAAAGGTGATATTTCTTTCAAATCTATGCAGAACATTTGAAAATGCGATTTTATGTGCTTTAACATAATTATAATGGGGCAAAATATTGAAAAACAAAACAAAAACAGGGGCGTAACTAGTACTAAGTATGCGGCACGTGCCCCGCAAATCAGATGGGGAATAATGAAAGAGGAGAAAAGAGACAAAGATGGGGCAGAGGAAAAGGAAGAGAAAATAAGGCAATAATTGGACCCTTTTTTGTTTTGCTTTCTTTTTGTTTTGTTCAAGCGGACCCTGCTCGCCAGCCTCCCCCCCCCCCCCCCATAACAAGGTGTTGTGCATCATTGATTTTCTATGTTTGTTTTGAACTTAATTCAATTCTATAAAATTTATTCACATTTATTCATACTGTAAAGCATATTGGTTGTTGTATGTAAACAACCATAGGACCATCTGCTTTAAGTCCTTTAATTTTTATCTTGTATATAAATGACTTTCATAGATCATCAAATTTATTGACTTTTATTATGTATGCAGATGACACTAATCTATTTTTTCGCATAAAAGCCTAGAAACTATATGTGTGATTAATTCTGAACTGGATTCAGTTGCAAAATGGATTAAGGCTAACAAGTTATCACTGAATCTAGAAAAAACAAATTACATGTTATTTAGTAATACTTTTAACGAACTACCTCATCCGATTCTCATAGATGATATACAAATACAAAAGGTAATTGAAACAAAATTTCTAGGCACTATAATAGATAATAAGCTGTCATGGAAGCATCAGATTGATAATGTATGTAAATTGATATCCAGAAACATAGGTATGATTAATAAACTCAAATGGTCTTTTCCGCCAAACATACTTCTATCACTATACTCCACACTAGTTTTACCATATCTAAATTATGGAATATAGCCTGGGGGAAACAGTGCGGCATGCCTGTTAGAGTTTTTTTTTTTAATTACAGAATGGGCTATGCGAATTATAAGTAATGTTAATTATCGCCACTAATTTTCACTAATGTACTAAAAATGTATGATATTTACCGCCACAATCTTGCTGTACTTATGTTTCAGTATCAGGGGCGGATCTAGCTTTTTTTCCAAGGGGGGGGGGGGGGGGGTTGACCCAACGACGATGCGGAGCATCGTCCACAAGCCGCAAAGCGGCGATGTCCGCGAGTCGATTTTTTGTTGTTGCTATTTTGAACCCCCGTAAGTGATGTTTTCCTGGCATCTACTAATACTAACACCTGAGACAGAGTGCTATAGGAACATACTGTGTGGGTCTGGACATATTATGATGGCGTTTTTCTATGCACATTATTTTTTTACGTGGCAGCCCAGGGGGGGGGGGGGGGTTAAAACCCCTAACCCCTTCGTAGATCCGCCACTGAGTATCATAATCATGAATTGCCCACTGTCTTCAATAATATGTTCACACCAAATAATGAGTTAAGACATTACCCCACCAGACAAATCAATCTATATCACTTGCCAAGAACTCGTACAGCATTAACCCTGAATACTTTTTCATTTACAGCTCCTAAACTTTGGAATTCCCTCCCTTTAAATATACGAGACAGTATAAGTTTGAGTACACTCAAACGTAAATTGAGAAAATCACTTATTGCTTTTTATGAACGTTGATGATTCTTGTTTACCTGTGTAGTAAAATATATAGACAAAATTAAACCTTCCAGATCCTGCCCCCCCCCCCCTTCCTCACCCCTGTCACTTTGTCCTTCTTTCTTGTTCTGTCTTTTGTAAAGTTTACTCCATGGCCATGTATCTGTATTCTTCTTTTCCCCTTTTATTTCATTTGCATTTTATGCATGGTTGCCCCACGGCCTAGTTTTTTATGTACTATATTCATGATTTATCTTTTGCCAGGGACCAGCGCTTCTACAAGCAATGCTTCTATGCTGGTCTCTGTTTTCATTCTCATTTTCATAAAGTTAATCTAATGTATAGTATTCACTATTGTTACTTTTTTTCTTAGTTAATGTACTTTATTTTGCTTGTAATGATCAAAAACGTTTCTGCACTAAGTTGTGTTGTCAATTATATTGTTGATTGCATAATACATATTTGTATATACATGTACTTTGAAAAATGAAAATATAATGAAATAAAATCTAAAATCTGAAAAAATCTGAAATTTGAATCTGAAATCCTCTCCAAGGGACTTGGGGTTAATGCCTTACCAAAGGACACGAGTGCATCCTGGGGTGTTTCATAAAGCTGTTCGTAACTTACGCACGACTTTACGAATAACAGGTGATCAGTTCTTGTGCTAACTGATAAAGAATCTGATTAGTATAGCACCCAAGAACATGTTCCAGTCGTTCGTAAAGTCATGCGTAACTTTAGGAACAGCTTTATGAAACATCCCCTGGTTTCAAACCCGCATCCTTCAGTTACGAGGCCACTGTTCGACCACTGAGCTATCTCGCCTTTCTCTGAGGATTATATACATGATAGTGGCAACACCTACTATACAGTACCCCCCCCCCCCCCCCCCCGCCACCCGCACACAGGCTATGCCATTTATGAATTACTTTGACGAAAATTATCAGTACTATGTCCTTGTACCGAGGCAAGATGGGTAGAATGGCGCAACGTGGTCGGACTGATGGGGGGGGGGGGGGGGGGCGACACAAGCGTAGCCAGGATTTTTCAATATGGGGCGTTTGTGAGCGCGCGAAGCGTGCTAATATGGTGATGAGCACTCTTTGCGTGCTCCTTAGGGGGTGAGTGCACTGATGGGGAGTTTCCCCATAGAGTTGTTGGGGGTATGTAACTCTATGGTTTTCCCCCTCCCGCGCGAAGTGTGAAAGCTCTAACGTTTTATAGCAATTCTGAGATAAAGATAATGGCTCGTCGCAATACTGCACTGTAACAGGGGTGGGGGCAAGGAGGGGGGGGGGGGGGGGGTACCCTTCCCGCGCAAAGCTCTGACATTTTGTAGCAAATTTGAGAGAAAGATAAAGAAAGATAAAAGCAAACAATTCTTTTTAGGCGGAAAGTTATAGGCATAGTTCGACGCCCAGACTGCTTTAAAAAATTGTCCCCTCACGCGAAACGCGAAACCTGTGATGTTTTATAGCAAATTTAAGAATAAGATAGCGGCTCGTACATGTAGCACCTTCTTTTAGGCGGAAAGTTAGTTCGACACCCGGACTGCTTTCAATTATTGGACGCAATGCTGCACCGTATGTATCAGGGGTGGATGCATGGATGTGGGAGTTACTTCCCCCTTCCCGCGGGAAGCGCGAAAACTTTTATCAAATTTCGTAGCTCCTTTTTAGGCTTTTATCTTTCTCTTCCTCCGCTTGCTCCTCTTCCTCCGCTTTTTCGCTCTCGCCTTTTTTAAGGGGCTGAATAGGGGGCATGCCCCCCCCCCCTTTGCCCGCCTGGCTAGGCCAGGGGTGTATTTGTTTCATCGCCCCACCCCGTATTGCTTCGACACAGCCGTGGGGTGTCTCCCATCCAATATTATTATTTTTGTTTGCTAAATTAATTCTTTCATATTTGAGTGTTCATTGAACAATGAAAATCATATTACAATATTTTACAAATAATCCTAACCTCTTCTTCGATTATGAATAGCGACCCTCTTCTTTGATTATGAATAGCGACCCTCTTCTCTGATTATGAATAGCGACCCTATTCTTTGATTATGAATAGCGACCCTCTTCTCTGATTATGAATAGCGACCCTCTTCTTTGATTATGAATAGCGACCCTCATCTCCGATTATGAATAGCGACCCTCTTCTTTGATTATGAATAGCGACCCTCTTCTCCGATTATGAATAGCGACCCTCTTCTTCGATTATGAATAGCGACCCTCTTCTTCGATTATGAATAGCGACCCTCTTCTCCGATTATGAATAGCGACCCTCTTCTCCGATTATGAATAGCGACCCTTATGAATATTGACCTTCATGAATAACGACCCTTTTTTCCTATTATGAATAGCGACCCTCTTCTTCGATTATGAGTAGCGATCCTTATGATTAACGACCCCGATATGGTATTATGAATAGCGACCCTGTATCTGTATTATGTATAGCGACCCTTATGCCTTATTATGAATAGCGGCCCTTATCAGTAATGACCCTTTTCTTCGATTATGAATAGCAACCCTCTTCTCCTATTATGAATAGCAATCCTTATGAGTTTATGAATAGTGACCCCCTTTTTGCTTTATGAATAGCGACCCTACATGGTCAGGAAATTACACGTTATGATTAGCGGTCCTTATGAGCCACTGGTCCTTATGACTAGCGGTCCTTATGACTAGCGAGGTTATCCCCCGTGCATAAATCATATAAACTTTCACTTATCGTAGAATATCTGTCAACCGTACTTTTTATATTCATTCATTGTATGCTAACAAGAACTAGCGAATTAAGATTTCAAATAAATCTCACACTACGAAATGCGGTATTGTCTATTCATGTTCCAGAGGGTCCTCTCCTCCATAAATTAAGAAAATCGGCCGAAAATATCCAAATAATGATTAAACGTTGTGAAACCCATTTACGAGAAAACAGAAAAGATGTAAATAGTCAGATTAGATTTGGGGTTGCCTGTGTTGTCAAAAGTGCTCTAAAATGCAAAGGTCATAAGTATTAAATGAAAAAAAGGGAAATAAATGTGAGTCACTATTTATAATGCAAAATCATTTTTCTTCATATTGATAAAAAAAATTCCCATTCAAGGGAGTGTATCATCACAGATCCTTCCCCCACCTAGTCGCTAAGCTTCGTCGAACGTCGCGCCCCCTTCTCCATTAATATCCATGAAAATTGAAATTAATAGAAATAAAAGGGAGAAAGTGTTTAAGGGTAGACTTCCCCTTTAAATGGCCCCTGCAACCAAATGCAGCTCAAATGCAAGTTTTTTGCTGTTGATTTGCAGGGAAGCATACAACTAACATTTTGTTATTCAAAACATCTAGATATGTTTCTTAGATTTTTAAATGATTCTTGAAATATTTTTTCCAACCTCCTAAGCTTCACCCGAAAAAACCCCTCCAGATCTCATTCCTGCAGTGATATCATCTGTCAATCATCAGTCAGCTACGCTCACAGTCTACAAGACAGTGGAATGTAACTTCCCCCAGCTCAGCACATGCTCACAATATAATTGCATGCTTTCAATCAATACCTCCTCATTACCATTCTTTTCCTGGTGATGATACAGCATGTTTGACATAGCAACTATTATGTAGGCATTGTATGGTCTATTAGAAACAAATGGTCATCTCTGGCAAAGCTATAAAACATACCGCTGTTTCTCCTTAGCTCACTAATGATTGACAAATGTCACTACATGAATGAGACCGGGAGCATTTTTTTAGGGTGGAGTTTAGCATGTTTGAGAAAATAATTTCAAAAAATATTTAAAAATCTATGAAACATATTTAGATGTTTGAATAACAAATTATGAGTTGTATGCATCCCTACACATCAACAGAAATCAACTTGCATTTGGATTGCAGTGGACCATTAACATATTCATCTGCACTTTATTAATCGGTTGTTCTCAACTTACTGCAAGATGATTCATCCTCATAATTATCGCAGTCGTAAAGTCCATCACATAGTTCAGTTCGTAAAATGCTTATGCTGGAACCCGTGCACAGTATGTAAGCTGTTGACAGGAATACAGAACATTTGCAGTACTTTTAAAGTAATAGATGCCTATTTCACTCAAATCTTTTTTTTTAGAGATTACTTTAAAAATTAACTACGGTGTCATAATGGCAGATTTGAGGGTAGGTTAAGCAGGGGCGGATCCAACATTGAGTAAAAGAGGGGGCACAAAAATGAAAGTTTGTCAAAAGGTAGACCCGTATTTTTTTGTCTCGCCAGATTCTCCAAAAGTCGCTCAGCGGGGGGGGGGGGGGGGGGGGTATGGGGGCCTTGGCTCCCTCCATTATTCCCTGACAAGCAAAAAAAAAAAGGTCCTCAGTCTAAAAGGGGGGGGGGCACAATCCAGAAAATGGAGGATCGTCTATGGTCAAAATTCATACTTCTCTTCCAAAAGGGGGGGGGGGGGCACGGGCCGGCTGTGTCCCCCCCCCCCCCTGGATCCGCCAATGGGTTAAGTATAAAACTGGTCAGGTATATTGGTATTAGAAATAATTCTCCGATCAGAGTCATGACTCTGATCAGATATATACAGCAATGGAAAAAAATTATTAGCTTCTGTAATAAGGGTAATATAATATGCATACAAATTCATAAAAATGATTTCCAGCAATTATACCTTGCTTTTATGATATTTTATTTCTTTCTAACGACAAAAATATCACTATCAGTAACCATTCTTGGTGTTATATTTTTTTATTAGCGATATATCTATCGGATATATATCCCCCGAAAAAGAAATGGGGTGGGGATGGCCTGCATTACGAAGATCCGCGTCGGAAGCCATGTTGTTTCTTATCAGACTGTAAACAAAAATGTTGTAATTTTCATCGTTTCGACTTTTGAGGCTTGAGTGCGGGTAAGCAAAACCGTGTAAATTCATTATGAATGTTGCCTACTCTTTTATTATGTGAATTTTCGGAGAAAACCAGTTTTTTGAGTGATATTTGATGCTACTACGGAACGTAATGAGAGAGCTCCGATCGCGCGAGGTCCCAGCAGCCATGTCATTTAGTGTTGGCTAAATCGTCTTGGACAGGGAAGAATGTTTTGAATCTGAGACTGAATTAGGGAAGAAAGATCGCGAATTCAGAACACGATATACATTTTAAATTTTATCCAGACAACATCTTCTGTATTATTTGTTCTCTCATTGACTCCCTTCCTAGCTCTGCGTTTGTGTTAACATTGCCGAAGGCGTTGGAGCAGAGCCCGAGGACTACGGCTGGTTTGCCATCCCTCACGTTCCGGGCTTATTTGGAAGGAGCGCTTCGCTCGACCGTCAGATACTTCCATCACGGTTGTAACAAGGGGTGCATCTGTGTCTAGTCATGTAGCGAAACCCAAGATAACAGTACCACACAACAGATTCGCCAGGATGAAGATGGCGAACAGTCTGCAGCGTCTCTCGTAGCAGATGTCATTGATGATCTACTTGCTAATTCCACCTTTTTAGATAAAATTAAGCAAATAATCAAATCTATGATCACAACAGTCGTGGATGCAACGTACCAACGTCTCGTCGACATTAGTGAGAAGAATCAAGGGTCCAACCTTGATTTGGAGGTTAATATGGATGAGGCTCAAAAGGACTTACAGAAGCTTCATAAATTGGTTGAGTCCCAACACCAGCAGCTTGATACGCTGAAGAGAGCCAACAATGACACTGAGCAGTACTCTCGTCGAGAAGTACTCTGTGTGAGGATCTTTGATATACCTGAACATCATGGAGAAGATCCAGTTCAACTTGTGATCAACGACGTCTTCAAAAAGCATCTAAAACTGGACATCTCACCAACCGACAATGAGAGGTCCCATCGTTTCGATCCAGATCCAAACAAGCATCGTGCCTTGATAGTGAAGTTCTGTAGCTATCGTGTGAGAAAACAGGTCATCGCATCACGTAGGAAGTTGAAAGGTACCAAGATATCAATTCAAGAAGATCTCACTGTGAAAAACCAAGCACTCTATCGTAAAGCCTACAATTATGTAAAAGTAAACACTGAAGCGGAGAGCGCATGGCACAGTGATGGCAGGATATTTGCGACAGGCGGAAAGTCAACTAAAATTGTCATTTCCTCAACAACTTTGCGAAACTTAAATAGTGATCATACATACCTTTTCTTCTGACCTTCCTTATGACAACTTATAGCATTTGAAATATTTTCTGGCAATATTTAATATTAAAAGTTTATAGTGTACTGCAATTACCCAACTCATTGTCTCTTAAACTTTTGCTGTACTTGTTGAAAGAACTTTAGCTTGAGTTTCAAGTGATTTAATCTTATGACTTTTTTGTGAATTCTGCTCTTGATATATGTATTCACTCAGGTGTTTTTGTTTTGGTCGTATATTATCTGCCATGAAATCTGCATAATGTCTGCCACTGTCATTCTTGCCTAAGAAAGTAATCTGTTATGTTCCACTTACATGTATCCCTCATCTTGCTATGGACGATGTTGTTAATAATATTTTGATGGAGGGAACTATTGATTATTTGATTTATTGATATTCTAAGAAATATCCTATATAAGGTCAACAGAGAGAAGAAGGAATGTATAATTCTTGGTGATTTTAACTTTGATCCGATGAAATTAGATATGCATAACCTATGTGATGAGTTTGTTGAACTCTTTTATTCATTTTGTTTTTCTCCTCTAATCACGAAGCCAACAAGAATTACAGCCACTTTGATAGACAATATATTTAAAAATAGTATGTGCAACAGTCAGCATCCATAAAGACCTTTAAAAAAGCTGTGAAATCATATTTGTTTTAAATCCGCTATCAAAACAGGTACATTCAGTACATTTTATCTCCATAAAACCACCTGGTAGTTCCCACATGGACGATTGAAGAGTTTTCTGATTTGTGTTTATAATATTACCATGCGTTCTATAATTTAAAGCGAATGGCAAGCAAGGTGACATGATGACATAGCTGCAATGATGCTCTGATGGTCGGACACTTTACACCTTTAAAGGGAATCACTTTTGTGTATCATTTGATACTAAGTGATGAGATATTCATCATAGATCATTCTGGAACATTCAGAAGTAAATTAGGGTAAGCCGTTTTGATAAAAATAACTGATTTTCTTGTGCAAGTTGATTGTGGCTGTAATTATGAATACACGTAGCAAGAGGTCGAAAGAGAGCAAGGCAGGGAAATTTTTCCCACCATCAGGAGGAGCTAGCCCAGAAGGTCGCAAAAAGCAGTTACCAACCCCTCGACGCCCATTTGTGGCTGATAGCGACACTGACCGCAAGGTCGCTGCCGAAAGAGGAATGGCGGCTGAGGCCCTTCCATCAGAAAAGGGGATGTTCATCAACTTTGACATCCATGAACATCTGCAAGATTTGCAGGGAGGAGAACAGGAGCGCATGGGAGATCTAGTTGAGAGAGTTGTGAAGGCTACAGTGGAGGCAGCAATCCCAGCGATCATTAAAGCTGTGAAAGATGTGTGCCTAGCTGGAGTGAAGGAGGAAGTCAATCCCCATCTCCTCCGCTTGCAATACAAGACTGACCAGCTCGAGCAACTAAGCAGGAGAGATAACCTCCGAATCACTGGCATTACAGAGGAGGAATCTGAGGAAGAATCGGAGGCGCCAGTAAAAAGTGGCAGAACAGGCTGGTGTGGATCTAAAGGGGGTGGACATTTCATCGTGTAATCGCCTTGGAAGGAAGTCTGCCGGCAAACCTCGGCAGGCTTTTGTTCGTCTTACCACCAGAAGGCAGAGAGATCGTTTCTATGACTCTCGTTTCAAGCTAAAAGGAAAAGATGGATGTCAGGGGGTCTTCGTAAATGAAGATCTCACCCCGATGAGATATGCAGTTCTGAGGGCTGCAAAAAGCTCTGCATTAGTGAAACGTGTATCGACGAAAAACGGCAACATAGTATGCAAGATGACGGATGACGAATATGTAACCATGTCCTCACCAGATGACCTCTTTGAAGTTGGCGTCGACAACATTAATTACAAAGACTTCAAACTGCATTCATGGAATAATGTATCATTCCACCTCCCCGTGTGGAGGCGTTTTTTTTAAGCGTCCTTAAAATGAATAATACACATTTTTATCATAAATTGACCCCAAATTCATTCGATAATGTTCTTATATTTGATTCCTTAAAGTTATCTTACATTAATGTTCGATCTTTGTCTAAAAATTTTGAAGCTTTTAAATTATTATTTGAAGATTGTATTCATACAAGGTTTGATGTTATTGGTATGTCTGAGGTTTGGAATGTGACCAACAAGTCAATGTTCGGTATAGAAGGATATTCTCTTGAAGTAAATTGTCGCCCCAGCGATTCAAGAGGAGGGGGAGTTGGAGCATACGTCAGTACATCACTAAAGTACAGGTGTTTGGAATATAACATTAATCATGCAGAATCCCTTTGGTTAGAAATCAATATTACAGATGACATAAAAGTTACAGTTGGGATAATCTATAGAAAACCTAATACTAATGTGAAGGAATTTCAAGATGGTTTGTTTAGTGTTAGAAAAATGTAAAGTAGATCAACGTAAGTGTGCTCTTCTGGGCGACTTCAATATTAATTCTTTGGGTGAAGATGACACTGTCGAGGAGTTTCTCACATCATTACAATGCATAGGATTGGATCATTGATTCAATCACCAACAAGGGTAACAAAAGATTCCTCTACATTATTAGATCACATATATTCAAATATCAACACATCTGAAATTCACTCAGGTATAATACAATCGGATGTGTCTGATCATTTCCCAGTTTTTGCAATTTTCAAGAACATATCGAAAGTGAAGTCTAATAAAAAAGTAATTCGGTATAGATGTTACAAAAGATACGATATAGAAACTTTCAAAGAAGATCTCGGTGCTTTTAACTGGGTAGCAGTATTTAAATCAAATGATATCAACACAGCTTATTCTAATTTTTGCATTTCTTTCTCGAACATATGTAATAAACATGCACCGTTGGTTACTAAGCAGTTAGGAAAGAGAAAGGCTGCTAAGAAGCCATGGATATCTCGAGGGATCATGAAATCGATTCGTGTAAAACACACAATGTATGTCAAAGTTATTAAATCAGATCATCGTCAGGATCTTGTGGATAAGTACAAAAAGTATAGAAATGTACTGACCACTATACTAAAAAATGCGAAAAGGAATTACTACCGCAATTTGTTAAATAATAATAAGAATGACACAAATAAGACATGGGCTATAATCAATGAGTTGTTAGCTGGTAAAAATAGATCAGGTGGAAGTGTTGAGGTGGACAGACTTGTCAAGCAGGTTCATGGAAAATGTGAGCAACTGACATCTGTGTCTGACATTGTTAATGAATTTAATGACTTCTTTGTGAACATTGGACCAAATTTAGCTGATGAATTGCTGAATGGAGCTACAGCATATGGTGATTATTTGGGACAGAATACTGAACCTTCTTTATTTTGGAAACCAATAACTGCGGTCGAAGTTAGAACTCAATTATTTTTACTAGATACAAAAAAAGCTTGTGGTCACGATAATATTCCAGCAAAATTAATTAAAGATAGTGCTCCTTATATATCACATCCACTGGCATATATTTTTAACTTATCATTAGAGACTGGCAAGGTTCCGGATGAAATGAAAATTGCAAAGGTTACTCCCCTTCATAAAAAAGGCTCGAGAGAGGACCCAGGTAACTATAGACCCATATCGGTTCTACCTGTCTTAGGTAAAATATTTGAAAAATTAATAAATATCAGATTAATACAGTTTTTAGAAACAAATGATGCTTTCTATTACCATCAGTACGGTTTTCGGAAGAAATATAGTACCAAATTGTCATTAATCAATTTGATAAATGCAACTTTGAAGTCTATAGATGAGGGGAAAGTTACCCTTGGTGTTTTCATTGATTTCATTGATGCTTATTGTATTGTATTGTATTGTATTCTCCCTGGAGTATTAACCTCTGAAGTATCTGATCACTTACCCACTTTTACTGCGTTTGATTTTAAAGATATTTACAAAGAACAACCAATTGTATTCAAACATCAGATCAATGAAGTGAATATTAACTGTTTTCTTAATATTCTCTCTTCAACTGATTTTGACAAGCTGCTTTCTGTATATAAGCAACCAAACGTAATGTACCGAAAATTTATGAAGATTTTTTTCTGAGATGTATTCTGTTTTCCACTCAAAAGAACCAAGTACAAAAAAATCATAAACCATGGTTTACCAAAGAACTTAAAAAGATGTGTTCTAGAAAAAAATACCTTTTAATTATAACAAATATAATTATTAAAAAACCTACTGAACACAGTAAGGAATGTTACACTAAATTCCGTGATTTTTATACAAATCAAATACGTGACGCTAAAAGAAATTATTACTCTTCAAAGTTTTGTACTTTTAAAGAAAACATAAATAAAACTTGGAAAACAATGATGTACTCCAAAGAAGCACATATCAGAAGAATAATTCTGTTTTTAAGTACATGTATAATAATTCAGTCATAAGTGATTTTAAAGTACGCTTTTCGGAAGAAATATAGTACCAAATTGTCATTAATCAATTTGATAAATGCAACTTTGATGTCTATAGATGAGGGGAAAGTTACCCTTGGTGTTTTCATTGATTTTAAGAAAGCTTTCGACACCATTAATCATGATATACTTTTAGGTAAACTCTCCAATTACGGCATTCGAGGGTTACCACATGAATTGTTAAAGAACTATCTTAGTAACAGATTTCAGTTTGTTCAATGTGGACAAACATTATCCAAAATGTGGTGTTCCACAAGGATCAGTACTAGGGCCAACTTTATTTTTGATCTACATAAATGATTTGCCTTCAGTAACTGAGTATTTCAATTTTCGGTTGTTTGCCGACGATTCAAACCTTTTCCATACTTTTCCAGCTGACCAGGTCGAAATTGATGCAGATGAAGTGAATGACAACATACAGAAGATACGAAACTGGTGCATGGCCAATAAACTTACAATAAACTCAATGAAAACTAATTTCATGCTAATAAGTAGCAGGCGGAAAAAAATAGGTATGAATGGTAAATTGAAAATAGCTGGTGAGGAAATCAAAGAAGTTGATGTTGCCACTTTTGTTGGAATCAACATTGATAAACATCTGTCTTGGAATAATCACATTCGTTTTGTAAATCAGTGATAAGAAAGAAGCACTTATAAGACTAGCCTAAGAAGCATATTGTATTCACAGAAAATGGCGGTCCGTGCTATAACATTCAGTGAATGGAGAACTCATACGACTCCTTTGTTCCAAAGTCTGCGAATCCTTAATGTATATGATTTGCATGACTTGTCAATTTCTACTTTCATGTTTGATTTGTATAATAACAACTTGCCTCATACTTTAGTAAATTACTGTGACACTATACAGCATAGGTACTCCACAAGGCAAAAGGAAAGTGGACAGTTGCGTCTACCAAAATTCAGAACGACGCAAGGTCAATTTTCATTGTCTTTCATTGGTAGTGAATTAGCAGAGAGGTTTAATGATTACTTTAAAGATATTGGTCATACACTAGCTCGTGTGAATAGAAACATAACAAATGTTATAATAATAATAATAATAATAACATGTCTTGTTTACCCAGGGTAGCCTCATCAGTATTATTACCGTTCTCCCTGAGGGCCCTGCAATCATATTATTACCCCGGCTTTAGCCGAGCTACCATGATAAGGTGCTCAAGCATTCAAGGAATTTCTTCCTACCGGGTACCCATTTACTTCACCTGGGTGGAGAGTGGCAAATGTAGATTAATGTCTTGCCAAAGGACATTAGTCTGCATATTTAAGTAAACATTTTCCTCATACTGCATATTTTGTGCCTATCACTGAAAAAGAAATCATTAACAATGCTTTGTCATTTAAAAATGGGAAAGCTCCTGGTTTTGATTCTATTGATTGTATAGTAGGTTATTCATGTTATATCTAAACCGTTGTGCAATATTTTCAATTTATGTACTGAGCATGGTACTGTACCAGCAGGCATGAAAATTGCTAAGGTCATTCCTGTATACAAAAAGGGACCAAAAGATATATTTTCAAATTACTGACCTATTTCATTACTCCCGATTTTCTCAAAAATCTTTCAAAATGTATTTATACCCAACTACTAAATTTTCTTGATAAACATAGTATTCAGTATATAGCAAGCAGTTTGGATTTAGAGCCAGGTATTCTACAGATCATGCTCTTTTGAATTTTATGATGCATGTATCCAAGGCAAGTGAAAACAAAGAAAGTATTATTGGCATATTTTTAGACTTTAAACAAGCATTTGACTCGATTAACCATGATATTCACCTAACCAAACTTAATCATTATGGCATTCCTGGTACTATCCTTCAATTATTTCGCAATAATCGCAAACAATTTACTGTTTTCAATTCTCAAAATTCAAGTTCACAGTCTCCTGTGGACGATTTGCACTCAGTTTCTCCACTCTTGAATGTTATACTTTTCGCAGATGACACTAATAATATATTTTATAAGCATAAAGATGTGGAATGCCTGACCCAAAATTTGAATAATGAACTTAAAAAGGATAGCGAATGGATTGATGTAAACAAACTGCAACTCAATTATGATAAAACCCATGTCATGATGTTTAATCTTCCAAAAACATGTACTCATGAAGTTAAGATATATATGAATGGGAATTTAATAGAACATACAAATACAACAACGTTCTTAGGCATCCATATATATATAAAGATTTAAAGTGGAAAACTCATGTTTATGAAGTTTTACACAAAGTTTCTAAAACAATAGGAGTCATGAGTAAATTAAGACATCTTGCCTACTGATGTTCTTCTAATATTGTATAATTCACTGATTTTATCTTACCTTTCGTACTTAATATTGTATGGGGTTTCTGTCAACACTTATTACACCGCATACTTCTCTTACCAAAGACCCCGTTCTCATCTACATCCATAAACTAGTTTAGTGGAAACCAGTTTAGTGGAAACCAGTTTGGGGTGTAATGAGAACGCTCAAAGTGGTCTTGGAAACCAGTTTTGAAAACCACCTCGCGATGTGGTTTTCAAGACCGCTTTCGTCGTTAAACTGGTTTTACGTGTAATGTGGACACAACCGTTCTTCGGAAACCGATCTTCACCCGGAAGTACTATTGTGCGCGCGGTTTACTATCCGCGCTAATGTACGTAACGCTTAACGGTTTCAAATTCCGCGAGAAGCATTTGACCCCGCTTAGAATGTTTCCATAGCAACAACATCACTTTCGGTGAAGTGGTTTTGGAAACCAGTTCAGGGGAGCGTAATGTGAATGCTAACGAAGCGATCTTCTAAACTGGTTTTGAAAACTGGTTTAGTGGAAACCAGTTTAGGAAATGTGATGAGAACGGGGTCAAAGAGAGCCATTCGTATAATCTGTTACAATTTATGTCCTAGTGGACCACTCTTTTTTAAATGGAATGTTCTCCCAATTTCATTATTACACGATTTTCAGCTATGTGTTTTTATGTATTCATTCTATCATAACTTACTACCAGATGGTTTTTGTAATATCTTTCAGAGCAATATCTGTGATATTCACAGATTTAATACTAGGATCTCAGACACATTGAAAAGCTTTAAGCATAGTTTAATAATAATAATAATAATAATAATAATAATAATAATAATACCACTGTTCTTGTATAGCGCATATCACATTTTGATATAACGTCCACATGCGCTTCCAAAGGGTTTTTGAATATTATTACCCTGGCTTTAGCTCCGGCAGCCGTAATCAGCGCACAGTGCATTTCAAAGAATAAATCCTGCCAGGTACCCATTTACTACACCTGGGTGGAGAGAGGCAAATGTGGATTAATGTCTTGCCAAAAGACGCTAGTGCCGGGCTGAGATTCGAACCCTCAACCCTGGGATTGAGAGTCAAGTGAATGAACCACTATACCACGACACCTCCACCTTTTTAAACCTTATCTTAATATGCAGAAACTTTGAATTTAATTTCATCTTAATTTCGCCTTTTTTGTATGAAATGGATGGTACAATAACAGTTACATCATACAAAAAAGGCGAAATTAAGATGAAATTAAATTCAAAGTTTCTGCATATTAAGATAAGGTTTAAAAAGGTGGAGGTGTCGTGGTATAGTAACTGTTATTGTACCATCCATTTGTTTGAATTAGTTTTGTATTTTGTATATGGATCATCTATCTATAAGTCTTTCATAACTTCTTGATGATCCAGCCACTTCATAGTATGTTCTTTGATGTTATTGTCTTTACATTTCTAAAAAAAAATGTTTTGTTGTATCCTTTGACTTTACATGTTTTTTTATGAAAGTGGTGAATAAAATTCAATTCAATTCAATTCAATTATCACCCCCAATATTTTAGGATAAATTAAATAAGAATTATGATACATGAACTTTAAAACTAATCATTACCCAAACTCATTATCCAACATTTGTTCACACAGAAAACCATTTTGGGATGCTCTAAAATGCAAGTTTTATAGACAGATTTTTAACAAAGTCCCTGGTGTGGGAGGGTGGATACCCCTCCCACATTCTCGCCGGTTATCCCCCCCCCCCTTCCTTCATGAACACGGGTCGACTCCCCTGATTCCAAGAGAGGAGAGGAAAATAAGGAAAATTCTTCAGGCGAAACCGTGTTTTAAAACGCACCTTTATGTTAATGTTAGTAGTAACTGTCCTGACCATCTAATCATATAGGTCTGGACACAACCGTGTTTTGAACTAAACTTGTATCGAAACGCTAATTTTGGCCTGAGAAATGAAGCTAAAAAACCCACAAACATCCCACCTGAACTACACTGAATCACACTCACGTGACTGATTAAGGGCAGTGACCTCGACATCCAAACGAAGATTGGTACTAGCCTTTCCACCTATCACAGCAACCCACATCTCATCGGTCTCGACGTAGATATCATCGGCATTGTAGGCATATCCTTGGATAGTTGCGACGATAGACGACGTATCCGTCGGGTCGTTACCTTCGCCTACTTGAACTTTGCTGTTATAGGCGAGGTACAAATCCTGGAACGCGATGCGAAATCCGTATGTTGAATTGGTTTGAATTAAGGAAATATTGTAAAATCTCTTAAGTCCTGTATATGGTATACCAATGGCATGCGACTCTCCATTCTGCAGATATATCACAGGATAATCTATAACGAAAAATAAAAAATAATAATTGCATTTTTGTCAAGATAATAGAGGAATTTTGACCGTAAATCCCCTCTCTCCTCGACGTTCGCCGCAATATGTTATTGTTTCAGAGCAGGTCCAATATCCCATTTGTCTCATACGTTACCCACAAATTTAAAATGTTTGTATATCCGACTTCATTATTAGGTTAATAACCCTACCATACCTCAAATCAGACCAAATATGAAGTTAATGGACCCATGCCAAACAAATGCATGTTGACTTTTGTTGATTTATGATGCCCTGATCCTCAGTAATCTGGCCCAAAATATCTAAATATATGTTATATATTTTATAATTTTTCGGTATTTTTTCTTCAGATTTATCGAATCCGCCCACAAAAATGCTACAAAACCAATATTCTCCTTGTGACATCACTTGTCAATCACCATCCAGAAAAAATAAAATTTCAATAGATATTGCTATGTCGAATAGTCGCTGTCAAATGTTTTCTCCCAATGGCATGGTGCAATACACCTGCAGATGAAAGGTAAGTAAAGGTTTATTTGTAGAATGCTATTGTGAGAAAACACTATCTATTGATATGATATTTTCTGGATGGTGATTAACAAATGTCACAAGGGGAATGTTGGTTTTGCAGCTTTTTTCGTGGGCGGATTCCAGGAATCTGAAGATTATCAGGGTTTCATGAATCAACAAAAGTCAACTTGCATTTGCTCGGCATGGGCCCTTTAAATGACATGTTTCAGAGGCGGATCCAGGCAGGGGCGCCAAGGGCGCCTCCCCCCCCCCCCCCTCCTTTAATTTGTTTTTTAATTTTCGGATCACATTAAATAAAGCGCTGGCTTTTCATAAATATTCTTTGCTTTCATTACCAAGTATATCGTTAATAGCAGAACACATTTTATTTTACTTCAAGATTTTAATCATGATGGTAGCTAGGCTAAAAGATTTGGGAAAGTAGTTCAGGTACTGTTTATTTCACGATCCATGAGCGTGCACGCGTGAACAATATAATACAGTCCATACGCAGACCCACCTACTCACCCTCAGCTCCGCTTTCCTATCCAGTGACCAGGGGCGGTATGCTGAGATTCATTTTATCTCAGATAAAACGCGCATATTTTTTTAATGTTTGTTTTTTTTTTGTTAGTGCCATTTTATCTCATTGGGACCCGCCCATTTTATGATGTTATCTAATAAAAACTGTTGACGATGTATTGCGTCTTAAAGCGGAAAACGCGTTTTTGCTGCAAGTGGTCCGCTCCCTCGCCGCTGGCGCCCCCCGTACGTGGTAACGTATGAGACATCAAATAACCAAATACCTCGAACTTGCCCTTTACATAAAATATATTTCTAATTCAATAAATGTCCATTACCCTATCACATTTCCGCTCTTTTCCTGTTATATTAAGTTTATGTCCGAGGTTGTACCTTAATAAAGGTACTTTTGACATTTTGGAGTAAAACACGAGATTAGACTTCTCCAACAAGTCCAAAAATGACGATGAAACAACCACAATTCCTTTCGCAACTTTTCTAATATTCCACAATCACCCATAAAAATAATGGTATCTAGGGCAAATTGAGCTCTGAGTGAACCTTTTTATCTTTTTACGTCATAGAATATGACCAGTTCACTTCAATTCGGACCCCCATTTTTCTTTCTTAATCATGCATAATTATTGATGCATCAGTAAGCTTTCAAAAACATAATAGAGAAACCCGTTCCCCTGTGGACAAGGGGAAAGTCTTAAAGGGATACTCAACCGCAGATTGTGGACGTTTTTATTCCGGGAGGGGGCACCGTGATCGTTACCTGATCACGCCGATGCCCCTCGGGGCTCTTACTCCGGACAGACTGGTCGCCGCGCAAGATGCACGCTCCGCCTGAGCTCGAGCTCTCGTGCGAGATTCGGGCGGCTTCGTGCATTCCGAAATCTAATCCCAGCAGTCCGACGGACGCGTTCGACGCACAAACTTTGTGTACGAGTGAATGGGGCTTATGCAATCATGACCTTCCCCACGGCCGTCTGGTGGCGTATCCCTTTAAATAAAAAATCCTTAATTTGCTATTAAAAAAACCCACTGAATGTGGATTTAGTCCCCTATTGGATGAAACTCTTCATAAACTTCATAAATCCATCTCTTTTTTCAAAAGATGAAACAAATAAACCTATTTTATTGACGAGATGTAGCTGCATAAAAATAACCTGTTGACTACTGCATTTTCTCTTTCCCCATAGGGTTAATACGTACATCGCCCTTTTCCCGTATGGGTTATCAATGATAACTATTGTAATGGTAATGATGATGATAATAATGATGATGATGATAATAATAATAATAACCATTATTATTATTAGCAGTATTATTGTCACTATTATTGTGACTATTATAACAATGATATTGATAATAATGATATTATCGATAGTAGTGATAGTAATAACAGTAATCAGAGGAACAGGAGAGGATGGTAGTACTAGAAGCAGATCAAGATGAAGAAAAGGATGTAAAGGGATACGCCACCAGACGGCGCGACGTAAGCGTCCGTGGGACTAGTGCAATTACATTTCGGACTGCACGACAGCTCGAGTTCAGGCTGAGCGTGCATGTTACGCGGCGACCAGTCTGTTCGAAGTTTGGGCCCTAGGGCGTTGGGCAACGGCATGATCAGGTAAGGATCCCGGTGTCGTCTCGCGGCATGAAAACGTCCAAAATCTGCGGTTGAGTATCCATTTGAGTCAGTTATATGCATGAGAAGAGTTCA
This sequence comes from Heliocidaris erythrogramma, assembly GCA_025617745.1. Taxonomy (NCBI): domain Eukaryota; kingdom Metazoa; phylum Echinodermata; class Echinoidea; order Camarodonta; family Echinometridae; genus Heliocidaris; species Heliocidaris erythrogramma. Next base: position 14,495,413 of record CM046859.1, read on the forward strand.
GAAAGTGCTCAAATTTAAGCTCAGTGCTGGATCTATAATCAAAGTTCTAAACACAAGGGCAGTAGCCTCAGTGACGTACTCTGCAGGTACATTTTTGAACATTAATCAAACTCCAGCCCTTGACCAAAAAAAACAAAAACAATAATCTGAAACCCAAACGTAACCGGATTTTGACGAAATAACAAGGAGCAAACATCGCCTGGTAACCACTCGTGCAAACACAATCAACTTATCGTCGAATATTAACACATTAATGCTAAGCGTACAGAAACATAAATGAGAGGCTAGCGACATTAGATCAACGATTATGTAACTTACTGCATGCTAATTCATCCTCATAATTGTCGCAGTGGTAAAGCCCATCGCACAGGACAGTCGGCGACACGCTCATGTTGGAGCTTGAACAAGTGAACAAGGCTGGTAAACAGAGTCAAATTTAGTAACGATTTACATAAATTTACATAGACATGTTTGATTTCTGTTTAAATAGGGACAGGGTTTACCTCGATCAATCAGCCAGTATCGTGCGATTGTTATCCTTCATTTAAAAAAACAAAACAAAACGAAAAACAAAAAATTAAGAGAGAAAAGACGTAAGAATAACAAGCAGTCGATCTCACTCGTTTTGTCGGAACATATAGTTTCAATATATTGAGTAATGCAATGATAACAAAATGTAGGACTACGTTTCGTAAAAACAACGCCAATCATATAAATCAACGCAAAAAGTCAAAGAATACGCGATTCGTTAAAAAAATAATACGAAAAAAGAAGCAATTCGTAAAATAGAGGTCTTGCAAAACCTAACCGCCCCAGCATTCCAAGAAGAACTTTTATGACGTAGTGAGATAAGGCGTTATACAATGCCAAGATACAATCATAATTGATAGGTCTGAACAGAAGATGAAGAAAAATGTAAACCGGAAAGAAATTTAAAAGGCAGATATGATAGGTAGCTATAATATGATGGCAATGATGATAATTCTGACGATGGTGGAGTTCGCAGGCTACATGATGACGGTGATGGTCGCGCACCGCGCCGCACAGTGGGCCAAGTAAAACCCAAGTGCGCCAAATTAGAAATTCGGTGAGTTTTCTAACTTTTTTTCATGTTCTTTTGAAAGATAACACCCTAATTAATACTTTTGAGCAATATTTGTCTTTGGAATGTTTATTTTTAGTGCATTAACTTTTCCCTTAACCCCGAAACAAGGTTCTTTTTTAATGGCATTGTGTCTTGAAGTCACTTCTTTGCTAAATGCATAATTTTCCCAGTCTTGAAAACGTATCCGTCTGTTGTTGCTCATGGTTATTCTCAATTACTTTTACTGAAAAGTAATAAATATGTTTAGACTTTTATATCAAACTTGTTAGTTTGTTGGAAAGGTGAACAGTCTTAATTGGATTCACTGATCCTGAAGGCGATGCTTACATATTTTGAACTAAATATGCAAGACTAGGTAAAGCACATTCATTTCACATTTTTAAATATTTAAGTAAAACATTTTATTGTGCGTTTCTTTTTTTTTTCTTTTTTTGCGTTAATATTTTCAGCACTTTAATTCATTATTAACGACTGATCTGCAAGACTACGAAAAATAATTTTATTTAATTTTCAATCTGTTTCAATTTTGATTATTTCAATTTCAACGACTGATGTGTAAGATTAGTTTGTGTTAATGGTGGATGAATGACCATTCCTTAAATTCTATCATAAACGACGGATGTGGAAGACTAGTTAACTCACCCCCTACGAGAAGAGCCCCCCCCCCCCCCCCCCCGACTGCGAGCATCTCAGTTTGCCTCCCGGTCATTTTGCAATGGTTATATTCACCGACCGGTCAATATAACCAATATAAGTCAATACAATGAACGATGGCATAACAAAATGTCAGCACCATTCTCAACGAAGGAAAAAAATATTTTGTATTAAAAATAATGAATTATCAGTGTAGAATATGGTAACATTACACGAGCACTTCACTTAATTCTAAAAGCAATCCTTATTTGATCTAAAGTGTGGTAAGAAACCTCACAAAAATGGATAAATCTTTATGGACAATGGCCCGTATTCTGAACTCCGGTTTAACTTAAACTCCAGTCTAAGTTAAACCAGAGTCTAACTAAACCCGACTTAGACTGCATGTCGGGTTTAACTCCATTTCTGTTTCTGAAAGTCCAGTTTAGTTAAACTAGAGTCTAAGTCCAGTCTAAGTTAAACTGTGGTTTAGTTGCCATGGAGATGTAGTCTGCTGCTACTGCACATGCCCAGTAGAGCTGAATTTATCTTCAAGAAGGCTGAAATTTGCTTATTCCTTTCATTTTTAGGATGTTTAATCAAGAAATGTCATGAAATACTCTATACACAAATTAAAGGCATACCATTTGGCACTTCATTTGTCATGATTAGCCTACTGGAAATTTCTGGATTGTAAATGAACGACTATTTAAGGTTAGGTTGGTCGGTTTATCCTACATTATTGCATGTATTACTATAACTAGTCCTAGGGAAGATACTGAACGCAGGCACTACACCTCTGTATTCAGCTCCTTCTTCCATTTCAAAATGGCTGGATCACCAGCGTAGGCTTGGGGGGGGGGGGGGACCCGGCAAGAACCCCCCCCCCCCCCCTTTGTTTTTGCTTGTCGGATAATTATGGAGGAAAACATCTGATAACCCCTGTCCCCACAGAACAACTTTTTGAGGGCTGGCGAAAAAAAATCATGGTAGACTCTAGATCTAAAAGTGAGATCTACATGTATTAACAATTAGGCCTCCAATGTCCATCATGTGGGAGCAGAGCGGATCAAGAATTTTGTATTTTGAAAAGGGGCTCAAGCAATTGACACACAACAAAAACAAAAAAAAAAGCATCAGATGGGGGTTGATTTCAGGGAAATACAAAAGTTTGATGACTTAGTTACGTCTGACAATTAAAGCAAAGCAAAAATGAAAAATAAAAAAAAAATGTGGGGGGGGGGGGGGTGTCCGGACCTCGTGAACCCCCACCTGCCACTGATTGGTGAGGCAAACGCAACACCGTCACTTTGCAAATTTGACTGGGCCTAGGCCTAGATTCAGAGCAAAAGGAAAGGACCCAGGCTACATAGACCTCTTGATAATTATAGCCTGAGAGATTAGATATCTATTTTGTTATGAGGCACAGGGGGCATTTTGAAAACAAAAACAACAAAACAAACAAAAAATAAGATATAGGCCTACCGTATCTAGATCTAGGCCTAGAGGTAATTAATTTTAAAAAAAGTTAGAGCTAGACCTAGGCCCTATACCCTATACAGTAGGGCTACTTTTAGACCGAAAAACAAACTTGTTCGTTTCATTTCATTGAAAAGTCAATACGGTTGTACACTTTACCGGGTACCATATGAAGGGCACATTTTCGGAGATAATAGTACGCAATTTGAATGCATGTAATCAAGAGTTAGGCCTAGCTAGATCTACTTCAGACATCTATAGATCTAGGCCTATGTCATAGATGTATAATAAAGAAGGGCACTGTGATACTTTAGAACCTGACATTAGTTGCTACTAGCTGCTGCATGGCCTACACAAATAATCTGGTGACAATGTATTGCCAAGTTCCTGGACTAACTTTATTATTAATGTTTCTCCTTTTTCCAAGACAGCATCTCGACTCTAAATAGATATTCCAACGTCAGACAAACTTTATAGTGAAAGTTGTAAAGACTAAACTACGTTTGTTACTAGTCTAAGACTAAGTCTACTGTACTAACTACTAATAGATTCTAAAAGTTAGACCCTAGCTATTTTAGTATTTTCCAAACGAAGGTTGAAGTAAGATATTGGCTATAATAAGTAACGTTAGATAGAGGTCGAGCAGAGTTGAGTTTTAACGTTAAATCTGAGACTGATTTTGTCAAATTTTGAAATTGCAGGCGGAATTGCAATAATCTCTGGAGCTGAGCTCTTATTGATCTATCTGTTTTTCTAGTTTCGTTGAATTTTTTTTCTGTAGCTGTAACTTCAGAACCCAACTTCCCAACAACAGTCAGCTCCGACCTAGCCTGGCTCAGCTAGCTAGCTCAGCACTGCGTGGGATGAGATAAAAGGGTATCGGTCGCGTCGGCTGGGCCGGCCGGCACGGCTCGGGTTAAGGTGTAAAGAGCTATGCTTGCTCGCGCGCGAGCGTGGAAGATTGTTGCAAAATCAGTTCTGCGATAATGACAGCGCTTGTCATGAATACTGCCGGTAAACGTTAAATCTAACTACGATTCTAGATCCAGCTAAAAAGAAAAAGAAAAAGAAGATTTTCATCTTTACGAAGGTAAATTTACCTTTCTCTAAGCTGGTGCCAGCAGACTTTAAAACCTTTCGTAATACCACTCTTCCACCTCAGTTGCAAACATTATCCTGCGGTGGCCGTGCATGAAGAAAAGTTAAACCGGACTTAAACTACCCCTAGCTGCAGTCTAACTTTCTGTACAAAGTTAAACCACGCTTAGACCGGAGTTTAAGTTAAACCGGAGTTCAGAATGTGATTTTCTTAAACTCCGGTCTAAAGGGCAGATTTAAACCACACTTAGACTCGAGTTTAAGTTAAACCGGAGTTCAGAATACGGGCCAATAAGTTTAGATCTCCTTGTCTCGATTTTCTCACTTGCACTATTGCAGCAGAAAATACTGCGGTAGCTCCTGCAGCTTGATAACTCCTTGGTTGGACCGGACGGCTCAGCGCTACTTGGCAAACAGCCAAATTTTGCTCTTAGCTTTGGCTCAGATTAGCCGTCAAGTTTCAGGACTTTTGCATTGCAAATGTTGATTTAGTGCTCATTCTGATTAATAATGTGGATTCACTATGTCTTTTACTACGGAAAATGTAACTTCATTTTAGAATCTTGACCTCAGTGTAATCAAGGCTATCTCATATAACTGGAAGGGGTGTAATATGAGTTCTTTAGAACGCAAGGGTGTTATATATTCCCTCGGAAACATATTTTTCCCTCAGCGCTGAGCGCTTCGGGGAAAATATAACTCCCATCGGCGGTCCAAAGAATGTTGTATTACAGAACCTACCAGTCAATATCTGTATATTATTACATATCCAGGGCATTTTAGCTGCAAAATAAAAAGCCGTATTTTGTGCGCTACTTCGAATCCGCATCCGGAGCGGGCAATATTTGTCATATTATAATAGTATATCATTGCCCTCTTCCGGCTTTTCCCCATAGACCACTGTAATAAAAAAAGAGGGCAACATTATATTGACTGCTATGAAAGGCGTAGTTGTTTAGGCTCCAGGGGACCTACATCTATGACGGGCGAAGAACGACATAAATATGCCCAACTATACAACTATACAACTGTCGAGTAGATGTATAGTTTTAACCAATCAGAATACAGGAAACTACACAACTATACAACTGTGCAACTGTTAGGAGCTACGCATGTATAGTTGTATAGTTGTATAGTAAGCGGGCCAAAGTGCCATAATTACGTGCAACACAGGAAAGTATACAACTATACATCTACTCCCGCAGTCTGGAATAGATGTATAGTTTTCGAGTAGATGTATAGTTTTAACCAATCAGAACACAGGAAACTATACAACTATACATCTACTCCCGCAGGATAGATTAAAGGGGGAAAAAGAAATAAATAAGGAAGGATTAGAACATATAGAAAAGGGAAAAGGAAGAAATATATAAGGAAAGAGAAGAGGATAGATTAAAGGAAAGACATAGAAACACATAAGGAAAGAGAAGAGGATAGACTAAAGGAAAAACAAAGATATACATAAGGAAAGAGAAGAGGATATATTGAAGGAAAGACAAAGAAATGCATAAAGAAAGAGAAGAGGATAGATTAAAGGAAAGACATAGAAACACATAAGGAAAGAGAAGAGGATAGACTAAAGGAAGAAACAATGATATACATAAGGAAAGAGAAGAGGATATATTGAAGGAAAGACAAAGAAATGCATAAGGAATAAGAAGCGGATAGTTTGAAGGAAAAACAAGGAAATACATAAGGAGAGAGGAGAGGATAGACTAAAGGAAAAAAATATACATAAGGAAAGAGAAGAGGATAGATTAAGGGAAAAACAAAGAAATGCATAATGAGAGAGAAGAGGATAGACTAAATGAAAAACAAAACCAAATATATACATAAGGAAAGAGAAGAGGATAGATTAAATGAAAGACAAAGAAATGCATAAGGAAAGAGAAGCGGATAGTTCGAAGGAAAAACAAAGAAATTCATAAGGAGAGAGGAGAAAAGGATAGATTACAGGAAAAACAAAGAAATGCATAAGGAAATATCAGAGGAAAGATTAAGGATCCTCTTCTCATTCCTGTGTTTCCTTTAATCTATGTTCTTTCTTTATGCATTTCTTTGGTTTCCCTTTTCTATATCCTCTTCTCTTTCCTTATGTATTCTTTTGTTTTTCACTTAATCTTTCCTCCTCTTCTTCTCTTCTTTCCTTATCCGCTTCTCTTTCCTTATGTACTTCTTTGTTTTCATTTCTATAGCTTCTGTTCTGTCCTTATTTATTTATTTGTTTTTCCTTTAATCTATCCTCTTCTCTATCCTTATGCATTTCTTTGTCTTTCCTTTAATCTATCCCCCTCCCCCTCTCTCTCCTTATGTATTTCTCTGTTTTTATTTCCTTTTTTATATATTCTCTTCTCTTCCCTTATGTATTTCTTTGTCTTTCCTTTAATCTATACTCTTCTCTTTCCTTATTTATTTTTTTGGTTTCCCTTTTTTATATCCTATTCTCTTCGATTAGTTAAAACTATACATCTATTCCAGACTGCGGGAGTAGATGTATAGTTGTATAGTTTCCTGTGATCTGATTGGTTAAAACTATACATCTACTCCGGACTGCGGGAGTAGATGTATAGTTGTATAGTTTCATGTGATCTGATTGGTCAAAACTATACATCTACTCGAAAACTATACATCTATTCCAGACTGCGGGAGTAGATGTATAGTTGTATAGTTTCCTGTGTTCTGATTGGTTAAAACTATACATCTACTCCAGACTGCGGGAGTAGATGTATAGTTGTATAGTTTCCTGTGTTCTGATTGGTTAAAACTATACATCTACTCGAAAACTATACATCTATTCCAGACTGCGGGAATAGATGTATAGTTGTATAGTTTCCTGTGTTCTAATTGGTTAAAACTATACATCTACTCTACAGCGGTACGGATGTATAGTTGCACGTAATTATGGCACTTTGGCCCGCTTACTATACAACTATACAACTATACATGCGTAACTCCTAACAGTTGCACAGTTGTATAGTTGTATAGTTTCCTGTATTCTGATTGGTTAAAACTATACATCTACTCGACAGTTGTATAGTTGTATATTTGGGCATATTTATGTCGTTCTTCGCCCGTCATATACATCCTGCTATGACATCAGCATTGTAAGGTCCCCCATGAGCCTATATAGAAACAACCGTGCCTCGAACAAACCGAACAAGGCTAGGTAGGAGTCAAAGAATACATGTGCCACTTACAAATCATGGGATCCTCACATTTAAAATCATCATCAAACTGTTAATAACTAAAAACTCCGAGATCAATCGAGATAGATTGCCGGGGGCCCTGGCACTTGGAAATAAAACATTTATTTGATAATTATCACTTGTGATTGCATTCTACCTTTCCTTTCTAATAAAACACTTTTGAAGAGCAAAGGGCAAATATTACATTCAAATAAAATATTAATATTCAGATATTGATTTACCTGACAAAGTTTCAACAGTCATCGTAGTTCCGATTGTTGTTAAGTCGCTGTGATTCGGGCCCTCTGTTGTCGTTTCTTTTTAAGATACAAATAATTCATTAATACTGACACATAATCATTCAGCAATTACAATAACTGAAAATATCCTTATTATACCTTGAAACAGTGAATTTTTCTTTTGAAAAAACACTGTCATGCTTCGATGTAGTAATGATATTTTTTATGCATTATGAACATGGATAGTCCAAGATAAGTTCCTGATGAAACTATTTTATCCTACTGAAAAGTGGCTGTACCAGGATTGTCCGAACGCTTGAAAAGTTAAAAACAAAAGGAAAGTGGCAAATTTCACAACAGTATGATATTCTCTTCCCCCCCCCCCCCCCCCATCCCCCACCACAGTTATCAAACTGCTCTTCAAGCGGGTCATGCGTAACATAATATGTTATTATTACCCTTCTCTATTCTAATATGCCGAGGGCCTGGCTACTAGGCAGAAGGTCCCATTTTTGAAGTCTTTGGTATGACTCGGCTGGGGTTCGAACCCACGATCTCCCGTTCATGAGGCGGGTGCTCTAATGCCATATCAATGCATGTAATTGCATTCCAATCGTTACGGAGTAGCAATTAATCCGATACTCAAAAACAGTTGGGAAAACAACACAAGTATTCTTGTACTTATATCAGGGAGGGGGCTTATATATGTCTTTATTAGCATTAAAAATTGGTACCCAGCAGCATGCGAACACCATTGTGGTTGAGTTAGAATGTGCGCGCTTGAAAACAGGCGACTGGCTGGACTCGCTGTAATGTGCAGAATCGTATGGCAAGCCATTTTACTATTTAAAGTGATTTTGTGATATCACGAATTCGATTTTGTGATATCACGAATTCGATTTTGTGATATCACGAATTGAATTTTTGATATCACAAATTCCCATTGGTTAAGCACATAAACCCAATTTTTGATATCAAGAAATCGAATTTGTGATATCACTAATTGAATTTGTGATATCACGAATTCCATTTTGTGATATCACTAATTCCATTTCGTGATATCACTAATTCCAATTTGTGATATCACAAAATGGCAAAGGAATTCTAGCACTCATGTTGTGCAAAAATCACTTTGATTTCGAGCATTAGTTTTGTGCAGAAATTCAGCTTGGTATTCGAGCGTTAGTTTAGTGCAGAAATTCAGCTGTGTATTCGAGCGTTAGTTTAGTGCAGAATGTAGTTTAAGTTTGAATAAAAATAGCAACAGAGTTTTCGCATCCATATCCTTCACTGGAAACGATTTCAAAATAATTTTAGACGAATTGGTACATGTAAATTGATTGGCAACATATCAAGAATTCAATTAATGATATGTTGTCAATTTAAATGAAACCCGCCAAGCTATTTCATATATTTCCGAGTTTTCATTGTTTAATGTATATGTATTTGTTTTTATTAAAATATCACGTAAAAAGAATTCATGGTCTCACTTGCATTCCTTAGATTTATATTTAAAGCAAGTAAATAGTCTCAAAATCAACTTATTTTTTTGTAGATTGGCAACATATCAGTAATTCATTTCGTGATATGTTGCCAATTTGTTGTTAGTCGGATTGGAGTACCGTATCATGCAGTTGCCCACGAGCAGGCATAGCCACGTGGCCGCGCGGCCCAGCCCGGCGCGGGCCCGGTCGGTAAAATAAACACTGACTGTCGGGGACTTGCAGCCATCACCGTACAGCTACAAAAGGCCTGTAGAGACGGAGAACTCGAGCTCCACACGTGTATACGGTACACGTGCTAGCATAGCGAAATGCAACACGTGCATGCATGTAATTCATGATCAGGGCATGGAACGTACCACTCTTAGACAGGATCTCTATGGCCAGTATACGGTACATGAAATTGGCAACATATCACGAAATGAATTACTGATATGTTGCCAATTTACAAATAAAATAAGTTGATTTTGAGACTATTTACTTGCTTTAAATATAAATCTAAGGAATGCAAGTGAGACCAAGAATTCTTTTTACCTGATATTTTAATAAAAACAAATATATATACATTAAACAATGAAAACTCGGAAATATATGAATTAGCATTGCGGGTTTCATTTAAATTGACAACATATCATTAATTGAATTCTTGATACGTTGCCAATCAATTTACATGTATCAATTCGTCTAAAATTATTTTAAAATCGTTTCCAGTGAAGGATATGGATGCGAAAGCTGTTGCTAATTTTATTCATACTTATACTACATTTTGCACTAAACTAAAGCTCGAACTTGCGGCCATCATCATACAGCTATGTACAAAAGGCTACAGTACAGAAGGAGAACTCGAGCTCCACACGACTGCTTCTATACGGTGCACGTGCTAGCATAGCGAAATGCAACACGTGCATGCATGGAATTCAGGGCATGGGACGTAGGCCTACCACTCACAGAAGGATCTCTATGGCTAGTATACGGTACATGAAATTGGCAACATATCACGAAATGAATTACTGATATGTTGCCAATCTACTAAAAAATAAGTTGATTTTGCGACCATTTAATTGCTTTAAATATAAATCTAAGGAATGCAAGTGAAACCATTAATTCTTTGTACGTGATATTTTTAATAAAAACAATTATATATAATTAAACAATGCAAACTCGAAAATATATGAAAGAGCATTGCGCGGTTTCATTTAAATTGACAACATATCATTAACTGAATTCTTGATATGTTGCCAATCAATTTACATGTATCAATTCGTCTAAAATTATGTTAAAATCGTTTCCAGTGAAGGATATGGATGCGAAAACTCTGTTGCTATTTTTATTCAAACTTATACTACATTCTGCACAAAACTAACGCTCGAATACACGGCTGAATTTCTGCACTAAACTAACGCTCGAATACACAGCTGAATTTCTGCACTAAACTAACGCTCGAATACACAGCTGAATTTCTGCACTAAACTAACGCTCGAATACACAGCTGAATTTCTGCACTAAACTAACGCTCGAATACACAGCTGAATTCCTGCACTAAACTAACGCTCGAATACACAGCTGAATTTCTGCACTAAATTAATGCTCGAATACACAGCTGAATTCGTGATATCACAAATTCGAATTTGTGATATCACAAAATCGAATTTGTGATATCAAGAATTCGAATTTGTGATATCACGAATTCGATTTTGTGATATCACGAATTCGATTTTGTGATATCACGAATTCGAATTTGTGATATCACAAATTCTCATAGGTTTATCACATGAACCCAATTTGTGATATCAAGAAATCGAATTTGTGATATCAAGAATTCGAATTTGTGATATCACGAATTCGATTTTGTGATATCACGATTTGAATTTGTGATATCACAAATTCGATTTCTTGATATCAAATATTGGGTTTATGTGATAAACCAATGGGAATTTGTGATATCAAAAATTCGAATTCGTGATATCACAAAATCGAATTCGTGTTATCACAAAATCGAATTCGTGATATCACAAATTCGAATTTGTGATATCACAAAATCACTTTAAATAGTAATAAGGCTTGCCATAGAATCGCAACTGAATCCAGTGACCGGGGTAATAATGCAGTAAGCGCTTTGGTCGGTTACATTGTAACTGGTAAGGCGGTGTATATTACAAACTGTTATTATTATTAATGTTTTTTTTTATTATTATCATTATCATTATTATTATCATCATTATTATTATCGAAAATTGTTTACTCCTCTTGGGGCATCTATTCAGTCGCATAATGCTCACCCGACACAGTGTCAGTAGTTGTTGGAATTCCGGTTGACGGGAAGCCGCTAGAAGTGAAGATGGAAGGTGTTGTTGCTTCTATCCCCCAAAAAAATAAAGATAACATTGTTAAGAAGGGACTTAAAAGTTAAAAAAAAAAAAAAAAAAAAACTGCCCCCGCCATTTCCTCCATCCTCCACTGCCGAAAATCATAATTTATTTGATGATGGAATGGAAATCAAGAGGTTTGATCCGTATATTGTGTTATTGTACTGATGAATGCAATATCAATAATTGCATTTCAATCGTTTTCGGAGTAACAATTGATTCGATACGCATGAGCAGTTGTGAAAACGACATATATGTAAGTATTTTTGTACTTGTCTTTATTAACACTAAAAAATGGTTACTCCTCTGGCTTTTTTTTTCTCTTTCTTTGTATCTCTCCTTCAGTTAGAATAAACTATTTCGTGGACATTTAAAACAGAAAGATACATCTGTTCAGTCTCATAACGCTCACCCGAGACAGTGCCAGTAGTTGTCGAAATTCCGGTTGACGGGAAGCCGCTAGAAGTGAAGGTGGAAGGTGTCGTTGCTTTTATAAAAAAAATAAATGTAAAATTGTTAAGAAGGTACTATAAATTTGTACGACCATTGGCCATGGCTATGAAAAATTGTTGTTTTTTGTTTTTGTTTTACTTTTGATTGCATTCTACTACCTTCCATTTTCAAAATAATGTACTTCTGATGAGCAAGAGAGAGAGAGAGAGAGAGAAAGAAATATTATTATTCAGAACCCTGACAGGGTTTCATCAGTCATCGTAGTAGTTCGGATGGTTACTAAGTCGCTAGAATTTGGGCTTTCTGTTGTCGTTTCTGTTGTCATTAGAGGGGGGGATCATCTGAGCCCATGATGACCCATGTCTTTCATCGAGAAATTCACTTTTGGGGGCCTTAATTTACACGAAGAAGGGGGGGGGGAGGGCAGCGGACGTCCCCATTTTCTCATCTTTTCTTAATGATTTGTATTTAGATGTTGATTTCAATATGGTATCTTTTGTTGATTATGGTAGTGTCATTGTGTTACAGCGGCATTCAGTAATGTTTTATGATCTCTATGTTTGAATGTTCTTCATATTGCATTTAATTAGAACGGCGTTCAGATTTGTATTTTGCGTTTACCTTACCTGTATATACACTGAACGCCGTTTCCCCTTCTTTTTTTTTTAATTTGGAATTTGACTTCACAACCTATGTTTAGCAAAACCCTTTGGCAAGGTGGCATTGCGGCCAACGGAGCAGAATGTTTTTTTAAAAATATGTCCATAATTCCTAAGTTTTCAACAGCAATCTGATGCTTATTTACCTTGCAATAATGTCTTCTTATTTTTGTTCTTGATCGGGAATTTGTTGGAGGGGGGGGGGGGGGGGGGGAGGCGTTTGAAAAGAAATTCAGTCAAATATTGCTCACCCGACACAGTGCCAGTAGTTGTCGAAATTGCGGTTGACGGGAAGCCGCTAGACTTGGAGGTGGAAAGTGTGGTTGTTTCTTTGTAAATGAAATTTAAAAAATGACAGATATTAAATGTCATTCAAACACTGTCATGCTTCGATGTTGTAATGATATTTTTTATGCATTATGAACATGGATATTCCAAGATAAGTTCCTGATGAAATTAGGAAGATATTAAATGTGTACGAACGGGGGCCCTGGCACTCGGAAATAAAACATTTATTTGATAATTATCACTTGTGATTGCATTCTACCTTTCCTTTCTAATAAAACACTTTTGAAGAGCAAAGGGCAAATATTACATTCAAATAAAATATTAATATTCAGATATTGATTTACCTGACAAAGTTTCAACAGTCATCGTAGTTCCGATTGTTGTTAAGTCGCTGTGATTCGGGCCCTCTGTTGTCGTTTCTTTTTAAGATACAAATAATTCATTAATACTGACACATAATCATTCAGCAATTACAATAACTGAACATATCCTTATTATACCTTGAAACAGTGAATTTTTCTTTTGAAAAAACACTGTCATGCTTCGATGTAGTATGATACTTTTTATGCATTATGAACATGGATAGTCCAAGATAAGTTCCTGATGAAACTATTTTATCCTACTGAAAAGTGGCTATACCAGGATTGTCCGAACGCTTGAAAATTATCATGTGTCCAAATAAATATCTGACTCCGCTACCGCCCCTCCCAAAATTGTAAAAACAAAAAAATATTTCACCAGAGTATGATATACGGCGGGGGGGGGGGGGGGGGGGACTCATTTTCCGAAGGTTTGTAATTCCGAAACACAAATTTCGCATAGGAGAGAGTTCATAATTCCGAACATTTGATGCATTACTCCGAATGTTCGTTATTCCGAAATGAAATAGGGTTCATAATTCCGAAGGTTCGTAGTTCCGAAAATGCAATAGAGTCCTACCTAAGTTTTCGGAATTACGAACCTTCGGAAATATGAACCCTTTTTCATTTTCTGAATCATGAACCGAAGCTTCGGAATTATGAACCTTCGAAAACGGCATGTAACCTAAAGTACACGCTCCCCCAGCTGAAATCAACATATATATATAAACAATTGTGTAAGGAAATAACATATACAACAGCTTTGGCAAATTCTCGGGAAATAAATACAAATGTGAAAGAGATGAGAGAATAATGGTTGCGTAGCTTAAATCAAAGTTCCCCAGAGCTGTCCTCCCTTTTTGAAATTTTTGCAAAGGCTGAAAAAAATGTCTCCGCCGGGAATCGAACCAGGGTCATTGGCTTAGAACGCCAATGCCTTAACCACTAGACCACGGAGACGGGTTAGTGGTTTCGGCGTTCTAAGCCAACGACCCGGGTTCGATTCCCGGCGGAGACATTTTTTCAGCCTTTGCAAAAATTTCAAAAAGGGAGGACAGCTCTGGGGAACTTTGATTTAAGCTACGCAACCATTATTCTCTCATCTCTTTCACATTTGTATTTATTTCCACGAGAATTTGCCAAATCTGTTGTATATGTTATTTCCTTACACAATTGTTAATAATACTTATTCTAATGTATACATGTATTCAAAGCATTCGCTTGGATCCAGCTGAGGCACTAGCGGCTTGTCTTGTTCAAAAACTCACCTGCCCCCGACAAAGGAATTAATTAATAAGGTTGAAGATTTGTCAATCTGTCGGTCAATTGAATCTGGTGTCGCCGAAACCACTAACCCGTCTCCGTGGTCTAGTGGTTAAGGCATTGGCGTTCTAAGCCAACGACCCGGGTTCGATTCCCGGCGGAGACATTTTTTTCAGCCTTTGCAAAAATTTCAAAAAGGGAGGACAGCTCTGGGGAACTTTGATTTAAGCTACGCAACCATTATTCTCTCATCTCTTTCACATATATATATATATATATATATATATATAAATTTTTGTACTTCATTAACATTATATAAAATTGATTAATTTTCTACGTGTATTTAAAACAGAAAACTATTCAGTCACATAATACTTACCCGACACAGTAGCAGAAGTTGTCGAAATTTTGGTTGACGGGAAGCCGCTAAAAGTGGAGGTGGAAGGTGTTGTTGCTTCTATCAAAAAAAAGGTAAAATTGTAAAAGTAAAGAAGGTAGTAAAAAGTTAAGAACAAAAATAGTTCATAATTTCACAACTGTATCATATTTTCTCTCCCCCCCCCCCCCCCCCGCCATTGCCTCCATCTGCCACTGCCAAAAATCATATGTCTTTGACGATGGAATGGAAATCAAGAGGTTTGATCCGTATATTGTGTTATTGTACTTATGAATGCAATATCAATAATTGCATTTCAATCGTTTTCCGAGTAACAATTCAAAATAAAAAAAAAATAGTTGTGAAAACAACATAAATGTAAGTAGTTTTGTACATATATGTCTTTATTAACCCTAAGAATGAATTACTCCCCTTTGGTTTTTTTTTTATTTATTTCTTTCTCTTTTTCTCTATCTCTCCTTCTTTTTGAAGGAACTATTTGGCGGGCATTTTAAACTGGAAGATAAATCTGTTCAGTCTCATAACGTTCACCCGCCACAGTGCCAGTAATTGTCGAAATTCTGGTTGACGGGAAGCCGCTAGAAGTGAAGGTGGAATGTGATGTTGCTTCTATCAAAAAAATAATAATGTAAAATTGTTAAGAAGGTTTTGAAAAATTAAAATCAAAAAGAAAGTGTCAAAATTCACAACAGTATGATATTCCCCCCCCCCCCCCACCGCCCGCCCTTTCCTCCGTTCGCCACTGTTGAAAATCATAAGGTATTTGATGATGGAATGAAAAATCAAGAGGTTTGATCCGTATATTGTGTTGTTATACTTATGAATGCAATACCAATCATTGCATTTCGATCGTTTTCCAAGTAAAAAGTGATCCGATACTCAAAACAGTTGTGAAAACAACATAAATGTAATTATGTTTGTACATATGTGTCTTCATTACCACTAAGAATGGATTACTGCTCATGGTTTTTTTTTCTATCTTTCTCTCTTTCTTTCTATTTCGCGGCCATTTTTAACCGAAAGATACATCTATTCAGTCACATAATGCTCCCACAAGCTCTCACTTCAAGTCACATCCGTACCCTACCTGCCCTCAGCGATTTCAAAGCTGCTCTCAAAACTCACTTTTTTCTAGACAGTTCCCTTGAATAAATCCGGAACGCATGTATGTAACATTCATGTTGTTCTTGTACTTTAGCTCAAGCTATTAATTCCTGGCTTTGAGTTGTACATTATCATTTTGATATGTATGTCATATGCATTCGTTCTTTAGTGTAATTTAATTATGTTGTTTGTAGAGCGCCAATATTCATATCGTCTTTATTCACCTTAAAAAGGTACAATAGTATAAAACTTTACAAGGATAAATACCTGGGCAACAACAAAATAAATATATAAATATAACATAGTATGTGGGGGGGGGGGGGGGGTAGAACGAATGAACACGGCTGATGACAGGGCAATAAAATATTGAATGTGAAAATGAGAACAGGTGAGCGCGGCCCACCTCCCCTATCTAAAATTAACCGGGTACCCCAGGCTGAAAACAACACGATCCGAACAGAAAGAGCAGAATCAAACGGAATCACCACAAGAGTGAATTCGCCGCATCGCTCCGAGGAAACAGTCCCGCGCACGCTGTCCCGACAAAACGACGTGATGGCCGAAGACGTCACCCCCTCCCCCTTTTCCCGTCTCTCTCTCTCTCTCTCTCAATCTTTCTCTCTCTCTCTTACTCTCTCACTCTCTCTCTCCCACATCTACCACACAAAATCACAATCATTCAAACTACAAAAAACATTTAGTCACACACATGCATGCACCCTTAACAAGGCCAACAATAACACCCTAACAAGAGGAGGGAGAAGACGACGCCAACTGCCAACCCATCGAAAACATGCGCAGAACCGCCCAATCGAAACAACGCAGAAAGCCCCACTTCATCCGTCCAAACCATTCTAACCCCCAGCCTGGATCACCAACCCTTCAGTAGTGTAGCTAATGCATGCAAAGAAAATTGATAATCACATTACATTCTTCCTTACTTAAAACCCAATCCCCATTGTAATGACATCTATCCCTAACATTAATGAGTTCCCTTACTTGTTCAGCCACTCTTTTATTCTCTACATCATTTAGACATGTATGATTCCAAGTATTCCAAACACGCTCTGTAAAAAGCGTATATTACATCCCATCACTGAATGAGAACCAAAGTGACTCATACCAGCAATGTATGCTACTACATTGTTGTAAGAATTTAAAGCATTCTTTACAAAAGCAATCATTCTTTTTGCAAACCATAATTCAGGTGGTAATACATTAGCAAAAACAGTAATGAAAACAACATAGATGTAAGTATTTTTGTACATATATGTCTTTAATATGGCACGAAAAAGAGACATGATAACGAAGCTTTTCGACCTGCACTCATCAGGTTATCACGCAGGTATATAACACATTACTTGAAATCAACTATATTATACTCGATGAACCAGGACGCAACCCAGACATGCCAGACGTTGTAATTTCAGAACAATCGCAAAGCTTGGACGAACTCCTTTTGTCTGCACAGAAGGGGTTCGTGCGATTGAATGTAGGCGGCTTCCAGAAAGCGTAAATGCGCTTCTAGCCCGGGACATAATTACAACGTCTGGGTTGCGTCCGGGTTCATCGAGTATAATAAAGTTGATTTCAAGTAATTTGTTATATACCCGCGTGATAACCTGATGAGTGCAGGTCGAAAAGCTTCGTTATCATGTCTCTTTTTCGTGCCATATTGAAATTTTGTAGTACCAAGAAATTATTTATATATGTCTTTATTAACACTAAAAATTGATTACTCTTCTCTGATTGTTTTTTCTTTCTCTCTTTCTTTCTATCTCTCCTTCTGTTTGACGGAACTATTTCGCGGGCATTTTAAACAGAAAGATACATCTATTCAGTCACATAATGCTCACCCAACACAGTGCCAGTATTTGTCGAAATGCCGGTTGACGGGAAGTCGCTAGAAGTAAAGGTGGAATGTGATGTCGCTTCTATCAAAAAAATAATAATGTAAAGTTGTTAAGAAGGTATTGAAAAGTTAAAAACAAAAGGAAAGTGGCAAATTTCACAACAGTATGATATTCACTCCCCCCCCCCCCCCTCCCCCTCCCCCACCACAGTTATCAAACTGCTCTTCAAGCGGGTCATGCGTAACATAATATGTTATTATTACCCTTCTCTATTCTAATATGCCGAGGGCCTGGCTACTAGGCAGAAGGTCCCATTTTTGAAGTCTTTGGTATGACTCGGCTGGGGTTCGAACCCACGATCTCCCGTTCATGAGGCGGGCGCTCTAATGCCATATCAATACATGTAATTGCATTCCAATCGTTTACGGAGTAACAATTAATCCGATACTCAAAAACAGTTGGGAAAACAACACAAGTATTATTGTACTTATATCAGGGAGGGGGCTTATATATGTCTTTATTAGCATTAAAAATTGGTACCCGGCAGCATGCAAACACCATTGTGGTTGAGTTAGAATGTGCGCGCTTGAAAACAGGCGACTGGCTGGACTCGCTGTAATGTGCAGAATCACAACTGAATCCAGTGACCGGGGTAATAATGCAGTAAGCGCTTTGGTCGGTTAAATTGTAACTGGTAAGGCGGTGTATATTAGAAACTGTTATTATTATTTTTTTATTATTATTATTATTATTATCATTATCATTATTATTATCATCATTATTATCGAAAATTGTTTACTCCTCTTGGGGCTTTTTTGTCTTTCTCTCTTTCTGTTTGAAGGAACTATTTCGCGGGCATTTTAAACTGAAAGATGCATCTATTCAGTCGCATAATGCTCACCCGACACTGTGTCAGTAGTTAGCAGTGACCGGGGTAATAATGCAGTAAGCGCTTTGGTAGGTTACATTGTAACTGGTCAGGCGGTGTATACACTGAAAAAACTCTTGGTAAAAATTGTCCGTGTAATTTTATTTCCGTGTAATATTTGGTCAGATTACCAAGAATGTGGTGATCTCGCTTGTGAAAGCCGAATTCCTGGTCAAATTTACTTGTCTAACTGGTGAATTTGAATTTCAAATAACCAAGAAATGGGGTAAATTTAACACCATCGGTGTTGCTCCCCCGGGAACACGGAGGTCTGGTGATTTTTACCCCGTTTCTGTTATAATTTTACACGGAGTTTTTTCAGTGTATTAGAAACTGTTATTATTATTAATTTTTTTTGTTTTATTATTATCATTATCATTATTATTATCATCATTATTATTATCAAAAATTGTTTACTCCTCTTGGGGCTTTTTTGTCTTTCACTCTTTCTGTTTGAAGGAACTATTTCGCGGGCATTTTAAATTGAAAGATGCATCTATTCAGTCGCATAATGCTCACCCGACACAGTGTCAGTAGTTGTTGAAATTCTGGTTGACGGGAAGCCGCTAGAAGTGAAGATGGAAGGTGTTGTTGCTTCTATCCCCCCAAAAAATAAAGATAAAATTGTTAAGAAGGTACTGAAAAGTAAAAAAAAAAAAAAAAAAAAAAAAAAAAACCGCCCCCGCCATTTCCTCCATCCTCCACTGCCAAAATCATAATGTATTTGATGATGGAATGGAAATCAAGAGGTTTGATCCGTATAGTGTGTTATTGTACTTATGAATACAATATCAAAAATTGCATTTCAATCGTTTTCGGAGTAAAATTGATTCGATACGCATGAGCAGTTGTGAAAACGACATATATGTAAGTATTTTTGTACTTGTCTTTATTAACACTAAAAAATGGTTACTCCTCTGGCTTGTTTTTTTTTTCTTTCTCTCTTTCTTTCTTTCTATCTCTCCTTCAGTTAGAATAAACTATTTCGTGGACATTTAAAACAGAAAGATACATCTGTTCAGTCTCATAACGCTCACCCGAGACAGTGCCAGTAGTTGTCGAAATTCCGGTTGACGGGAAGCCGCTAGAAGTGAAGGTGGAAGGTGTCGTTGCTTTTATAAAAAAAATAGATGTAAAATTGTTAAGAAGGTACTAAAAATTTGTACGACCATTGGCCATGGCTATGAAAAATTGTTGTTTTGTTGTTTTTGTTTTACTTTTGATTGCATTCTACTACCTTCCATTTTCAAAATAATGTACTTCTGATGAGCAAGAGAGAGAGAGAGAGAGAAAGAAATATTATTATTCAGAACCCTGACAGGGTTTCATCAGTCTTCGTAGTAGTTCGGATGGTTGCTAAGTCGCTAGAATTTGGGCTTTCTGTTGTTGTTTCTGTTGGAGATACGAATAATTTATTTCAGCAAATACAATTTATTACTTTTCAATCACTTTCGGAGTACCAATAGATATTGATCTGATACTCATGAACAACTGAAAATGGACACTCTTTGTTGTTCTTTTTTTTTCTTCATACAAACCGTCCATGAAATACAATAACATATATGTCAAATTAAAAAAGAAGTTAATACTCAACCAACATCAATTAACATCAAGTTTTTGGACTTTCACGCTTAGATTCATTGAACCGTTACAAAGTCGATTAAAGGTCCACTGCAACCCAAATGCAAGTTGATTTCTGTTGATGTGCAGGGATGCATACAACTAATATTTTGTTATTCAAACGTCTTAATATGTTTCATAGATTTTTAAATATGTTTTGAAATCATTTTCTCAAACATGCTAAGCTCCACCCTAAAAGATGCTCCAGATCTCATTTCTGTAGTGACAGCATCTGTCAATCATTAGCGAGCTAAGGAGAGACAGTGGTATGTAGCTTTGCCAGAGATGAACATCTGTTCTAATAGACCATACAATGCCTACATAGGAGTTGCTTTACCATACATGCTGTAGCATCACCAGGAAAAGAATGGTAATGAGGAGGTATTGTTTGAAAGCATGAAATTCTATTGTGGCCACTTCTTGGACCGGTTGTGCCTTCACACCCACGTTAGAGCAGTCTTATTAAGATCGCCCTTAATTAGACCGCTCTAGCGATGTGGGTGTGAATGAGGTCCGAGAATATACTACAACTATCCATAATTTTTTTTTCAATTGAATTCTAAATACGGTTAAAGAAATTAAATTAGATGACAAAAGTGAAGATCAAATATAGTAAATATTTTTTTTTCACCTGACGGAGTTTCATCAGATGTCGCTGTGCTGGTAGTTGGAGTATCACTGGAAGTCACACTCTCAGATGCCGTTTCTTTTGAAAAATAAAAGATTTGTAGGTGATTTAGTATTTGTTCATATTATTTTCAGTGCAATGAATAACATAGAACACGGTGATGCCTTTCAGATATAGATTGCTATACTATAAACGGTTCTTAAGGGCTTGCAAGAGAATCAACAACTAGGTTCTGGAAGAAAATGGGGCTTGACCGATATTGCAAAATAGTAATAAAGAGAGGAAGCTACGTTATTTGGCCACATAATCAGAAAAGATAAGTGTTGAGTACCAATTATTGAGAGGTAGTGGATGGAGGGACAGCATGGCACAGCACGTCTAAAATGATATAAGTAATTCATTCTCCCCGCCCCCTAAAATAAATGAATATAATGAAAAAGTCTTCACCTGACGCACTTTGATGAACCGCCGTTGTTCTGGTGGTAGGTGTGTCACCGGCAGTCGAGCTCTCAGATATCATTTCTGCTGAAATATAACAATTGCAAATGGAATGATTTAAATCATAAAGTGTCTTGTAGCTGTTCCGGACTGTTAACCAATCCTTACATAATATTTGTTTTTTATTGGTGGCACTTCAAATGAAGCGTTAAGTTTTAAAAAAGTTCCGAGAAAAACTAGACTTTTTAATTCCTAAAAGTATAATGCATTATTTAGTTCTATTTATTGTCTGTTCTGTACCACTGTCTGAAGGGAAAATAAACCCAGTTTTTAAAATAAACTACGTGCTCATTTATTTTCTTCAAATTCATTAATACATCAGGAAATTCAAGTTTTTTTTTTGATGTGCCAGCTGTATTTAGTCACTGAAAATGAGTACCTTCAGGCATAAATGTAAATTTTGACTTTTTTTTCAAAAAATGGATGTAGCATGTTTTGGAACCGTACCACAGTCATTTCACGATGTGTTAGCAATTATCTCAATTCAGTTGGTAACTAATTTGCGAGAAAGAAAATCTTCCAAGTCATAATTGTCGTAAGGTAAAGGAATAATTATGGTTGACATGACTTTATGCAATACCGGACTATATTCACATTTCTTGAATTCGATTACATTCCAAATATAAAGGTTATTCCATTAGACATAAAACATGAATTGAACCCCCCCCCCCCCCCCCCGAAAAAAAAATCAACAACAGAAACAAATGAGAGGTTCAAAGTATTTGATATTCCAATTTCTTTTAAAATTGTCACCTGACGGAGTTTCATCTGATATTGTGGTGATGGTAGTTGGGCTGTCACTGGATGTCATGCTTTCAGATACCGTTTCTTCAAAAAGAAATAAAGATAAATGATTGGTAGGTAATTAAGTATTTTAAATAGTTAATGTATGTCCATTGACAGGAATAACACAGTGATGTATTTAAGATATGGTGTCATAGACGGTTGCTGAGGATCTCCTGGCAAGATAAGAGAACCAACAATTAAGTTCTGGAAGAAAATGGGACTAGATCATTATTGCCAAAGAGCAATAAAGAGAGAGAGAGAGAGAGAGAGAGCTGTTTTCAAGGAATCTAATATGTTTCTGGAACGATTGAGCAAAATTTATTCAAAATGTTGGAATTTCTGTTTTCCAGGAGGCAACCGTTTACTTTATAAAGAGACAAGGATAATTGTGTATAATTAAATAAAAACTTTAATAATTCCAATATTATAGCACGTTAAGTTATAAAATACATGTGAAACACTTTATAACCTTATTTCTACGAGAAATATTGATAGAAATCAAACAGACCTGTTCCATTCTTATATCATAATCATTCTTATAACTATTGAATTAAGGACCTTGCATCTCTTCTACGTAGGGATTGAAACAAAGGTACAGTAACATGAAATTCAAAACGGGATCATATTTGAGTATTACTAAACTAAATAAAAATTTGTTCATCACCTTAATAAGTAATCGTAACATAGCAAGCAATAGAGATTATATTTATTTAATGTTTACAAAAGACAAGTGGTGACTTTGACTGAATTGAAATCCTAGCAAAATGCTGATGTTAAAGATAGCAACGCAGCTATTGCTGTTGCTATTGACAAAATTAGACTGCCAGCAAATTTTGCCGACAGAAATCGAAGTCACGTCAAACGTAATCCAAATAGTCTACACGTACTGTTCATCCAAATTATAGTGGTGGTGGTGATAGTAGTAATATCGAGTGAGTCAATAAAAACGCGACACCTTTCGATTGTCCCTTTTTTACAAATTAGAGTGTGAATATATATGTGGCATGCTTTGGTAAAGTAATTCATTCTTTTTTTTTCATTTATTTTGATACCATTTTGGCGGACTATCTTTCCATGAATGACTAAACACGGGACAAATAGAGAGATCCGGTTAAAAAACTACCAGTGCCAACCCAAGCAAGACCTTGCCAGACTTGGAAAGGTATAACATTCAGAATTCTCTTGCATTGTTTCATGGTAATGGAAAGTTCATCATCAGATTAAAAATGGTCACCTGAGAATAGCACATTATGCTATCATCATTAAAATGCATGACATGCAAGCAGAATTAGTTTAATTAATAAGCTTAAAATGTATTCACACTTTGTCAGTTTGTGCGATTTGATTTTTCTATAAGTTTCTCATTATTTTAATCACCATATACCAGCTGGCGCAAGACGGTTTTAACTCGTCACAAGTCACAACCACTGCGCCTATAATGTCATCAGTAAAATAACGTCTGTCGAAAATGGTATCTAAATAATCAGAAAGAGTTACTCTACCACACCATATTACTACATCTATATCCACACTCTTTATTGACTTACAACATAGTAACATTATCACACTTGGTTTGTCCAATGATGATGATGATGATAATTATTATCATCATCGTCATTTTCATTACTGTTATCACCACAAACACCATCATTATCTTCATTATTACCTCCACACTTTTGTCTTAATAGCAAGATTGGTATAATATTGTGCCAATGATATAATATTCGAGCGAGTGAAGCGAGCTAGTGATATGCTCTCCATCAAGAGCGAGTGCTTTTAAGTGATACAAAATCATTGATATTTCAGAATATTCTATTGCTGTGATTCACCACCGTTTCTCATCTGTATACAATGTCGCCATTTTCAAGGTTTTTTTGTGAACGCAATACATAATGACAATATTGAGAACATCAGATTTTTCACTAATTGGTTCAATAAGGGGTTCTTAGGAACTCTGTTAGAATAATTTGAAATGTCACCAAATACGGAAATATTTTTTAAATCAGAAGCATTTTTGTTTAAAAGATCAAATTAGAAGAGTTCAGACATGCTACATACCAATGTCAGTAAAGCGATCATTTTATCGGTACATAATCAACATAATTTTCAAATTATTTTACCTGTAAAATCCAAAATAATTTTTTTTTGCCCTGTTGGTTCTTTTATCTAAATTAACACTTAATGTGCCATTGTGTCATTTGGCACAGACTCTACACACATATCCCATAGAAGAGCATTATGTGGCAAATAAAGAATTGAAATATAATGATAAATCATTAAAACGTACCCTTCTTTGGGATCATGAAAAAGAGAATAAAAACGTTTACCTGACAGGGTTTGATCAGTCGTTGTAGTTCTTGTAGTTAGTAAGTCGCTAGGAGTGGGGCTCCCAGTTGTTTCTGTTAGAATACAAAATTACAATCCAACCTAATTTACAGGTCTCTACTTATCAGAATAATGCTAAACAGAGAAAACCCTTTTGGACTAATTTATATACATTCTTCACGGCTCTGCTAAGCTAAAGTCCCTTTACAAACAGTGACCTCCCAGTTTCTTTTTTTTTTATAGTGTTCGAATTCTTTCTATTTAAAACACGCAGGTGCTCATCGGAATTGAAAATAAATGTTGCGTAGTAGTAGAAACAAATGGCATAAAGGGACTCTATGCTAAGCTATGTTATGGCACTGCTAAAGGTGCTCTCACACTAGAGCTACTGTCAGAGTCTGTTCATGTCGGTCAGTGTCGGTTAAGGTGCTCTCACACGAGAGCTTCGGACAGAGTCGGTTCATGTCGGTCAATGACGGCTCAGTGACCGTCTTGACCGTTCTGGACCGTAATACTGCCGTAATAACTAGGCCGTAGTAGACCTAAAGAAACCGTTCTAAGAACCTTAGTACAAACCGTAACAACTGACGGTTGGAGAAAAAGATTTAAAGATGTTCAAAACTTTCCTTCTGACCGACTGATCCAAAACAACCGTAGACTGTCCATGACGGTCAGTGACGATCGTTATACGGTTTGCTACGGTCCATGTCGGTCGAGTGTCGGTTTCTTTGCTACAGTTTACAACGGTCTACGGTAAAACTTCGGTTCACTACGGCCCAATACGGTCAACAGACTGTCACGTGATCAACATCTGAGCGCGTCGATCTGCTCAGACTTCGCTACGACTTTGAATCGCTAAGTACACAAAGTTCTACACAACATTACAAATTCCAAGACCAAGGAGAAAGCTGACCCCAGGAGAGGAGAACGAAAAATCCCAAAGCCGCCTCCCATCCTGCTGGAGACCCCGAACAGAGTGAGGCAGCGAAATGGGAAGTGCAGGCCGCCAACCCTGACCCTTGGTCTGCTGAGCCTGAGCTAACACAGGCTGATCCTGACCTAGAGGAGGAGGACCAGGAGGAGGAGGACCAGGAAGAGGAGGAGGAAGAGGTGGAGGATGGCGAGCTGGTTCTGGTTCCAGGAAGCGAAAGGAAAAAGCTTACCCATTTACACAGGAGCAGAAATATGATTTTTCCTAACTGGTTGGAGGAAACCCCTTGCCTCTCAGACAGGAGACAACACGATTACAAGAATAACACCAAGAAAACAAAACTGTGGACTGAGAAAGCTGCAACATAATTATGACGCCTGCAAATTTAAGCAGCTTCTGAGCTTCTGGAAGACAGACAGGTTTGAGAAGCTGACTGATGTCGCTTTACAGGAAGATAACGGCTCAAGTCCAAAAGACATGATAAAAAAATTAAAATTGTGCTGAAGGTTGCAAAAGTGTATAGTGGTAGTGTCTCTTCGAAAATGGCGTACGAAACCGTTGTAGACGGTTGTAGACCGTTATACACCGTAATAACGATAGTTACAAACGGTTACAGATCGTTATATATCGTAGTAACAACTGTTAAAACCCGTTAAAGACCGTAGTAATTGGCCGTAGCAGACCGTTGCTGTATCGTTGTATAACCGTTACAAACAGCCGACCGTCCATGTCTGATACGGTCATGTAACCGACTTCAATCGTCGTAACCGTAGGTCTACCGTACGTAGCTCTGTAGCTATGTTATGTCACTACTCACCTATATGTTATGACACTGTAAAGCTATGTTATGGTATACCAAACTATGGCTTAATACCCTGAATTACAGACTGTAATTGATTAAATCAGTAGTCCTCCTTTCTTTTTTGCTAAGTTTTCTTCTACTTTTTACCAGAACTTTGCCTTGCGACATGTGGCGTAGAAAATAGTATCATGCGAGACCCTTAAGTCAATGTAAGTTACGCCATGCCTTCCATGCCGATAGTTTAACAAATATTTTGTACTGCCCACATTAATTAATGTGCTCTAAATATATCAAGGACTTTAAAACAGATATGCACATGATAACTCATAGTGTGTAAATATCATCAAAGTATTATATAAAATAATCATTGTTGTTTCCACCAACAAGTTTCAAAATGAACAAAATCTTAATTAGGCGGATCCAGAGGCCGAAGTGGCACAAGAATTTTCAATATATTAATATCGAAATCTCCCATTATAAAAACGTCTATGTTCACGAAGTGAGGATTTTTGAGTAAATCTGTAAGGTACACTAGTAAATCATTTAAGTTGGAACTTGGAGGTCTATACATAATGCCTATAAGGAACATTAATTTTGATAAAATGAGACTCTAGTATTCAGTTCAAGCGTTTTTTATTTATCATGTGTCCAAAACACAAAACAGATAACATATAACATAACAGCAATATACAACAACTGAAATAAGTTGGCAATAAATATAAAGTACATGTACGAAACCTGACATGCTTATACAAGAGATAAGAAGAAAACATGAGAAATGAGGAGCTTGTTAAACATAGTCCCTCGATGATTATTAAGTACATTTTGAAAGTTATAAATTCAGAATGAATTAGTACATCCAAAATATGGAGTAGTGCACATTGCCTTGAAAAAACATATATAGAAATAAGAAGGAGAGAGCGTAAGAGAAGAAAGAATGAAGAGAGGAGAATACAAAAGGCAGTGGTAAAGACAGAGGGTTCCACGTGTCACACTATTTAAGTTGGATATTGGATTATTAGAACGTGTACTTGATTGATAGGAAGACGGCGGAATATACGATATACCATATTGAAATCAATTGCTTTAAATGTTTTTTGAAGGGGGAAGCCTAGGAATCAATTTAAGAGATGGGTCAGTTTCGTTCCAGTACTTGGGTCGAGTAAAGACTACAATTTTCTGAGCAAGAGATGTCCGTAAAAGCGGGGAATGATACTGGTTTGATTGTCTTGTGGGATACGAGTGTATTTCATAATTTCTTTTAAAAATGGAATTGACAGGGGAGGGCAACGTATTATGTGATAACTGAAACATGAACATTCCTAAATGCCAATTATAGAGATTATCTTTTTTTTAAATTTTGCTATTGAAGAATAAAATATCAGTGTGAGAACGAAAGTGAACATTGTGTATTATTATTTTTGCAAAATTAATATCCTATTAGTGATAATCTTAGAGGAGTCACCCCAAGCTAAGATTCCATAAGTTCGGTAGGGATAGATAAGTGTCGTGTAAAGGGATAATAATATTTGAGATGGAAAGATATGTTTTAATTTGTTAATCACGCCAATATTT
Organism: Heliocidaris erythrogramma; assembly: GCA_025617745.1. Taxonomy (NCBI): domain Eukaryota; kingdom Metazoa; phylum Echinodermata; class Echinoidea; order Camarodonta; family Echinometridae; genus Heliocidaris; species Heliocidaris erythrogramma. The sequence goes on from CM046859.1 coordinate 14,523,489, forward strand.
CTTGATACCAGTATACACAAATAATCAATATGAAATTTCCAAGATAGTCTATTATCAATTAAAATCCCAAGACTTAGTATGTTGAACCCTTTTGAAGATCCTTTCCATTAATATGTATAGAGCCTGGAAGAGAATCAACAAAATTACTAAATATAATATAATGTGTTTAATTGATATTTAAGGATAATTTGTTTGATCTTATCCAATCTTGTACATAAACTAATTCAGAATTTATTCTGTTGAGGAGAGTTTGCGGATTACGAACCGATAGGAAAATATCGGCAAATAGTATAAATGATAAGATATTGGACGAACTTTTAAAATCATTAATGTATAAAATAAAAAGGAGCGGACCTAAAAGAGAACCCTGCGGAACACCGCATTTAATGGTTTTAGTTGAAGATTTGGTATTGTTTATACATGTGAATTGCCTTCTTCCGGTCAGGTAGCTCCTGAACCATAGTGTCCCTGTATTAAAGAGTTGCGACATGGACGTCTAACTTTTCTGGAAACAAAATGGCGTTCGAATTCTTTCTATTGAGAACACCCAAGTGCTCATCGGAATTGAATAGAAATGTTACGTAATAGTGGAAACAAAATGGCGTTCAAATCACCAGTTGTCGTAACTCTTCTATACAGGGACACTACTGAACCACTCAAAGGCCCTCCCTCTAATACCGTAATGGGAAAGTTTGTACAACAGAATGTCGTGATCAACGGTGTCGAAGGCCTTGGAGAATTCCAGGAACAAACCTATTGTATGAGAATGATTGTCAACAGCACGAATAATCTGATTGATAAGAATTATGATATCATGAATTGTTGCATGTTTTTTACGAAATCCAAATGGAGTATCTGATAATATTTTAGAATAGGTGAATAATTTAATCAGTTTTTCTAGGATTTTCGAAAATGAACTTAGCAAAGAAATCGGTCTGTAATTTCCTCGATCAAGTGGGTCACCTTTCTTAAAAATTGGAACTATTTTTTGCTATTTTCATTTTAAGAGAAACTGTTCAAGTGGACAATGATAAATTGAATATGTGTGTAAATGGGATAATAATTTCAAGAGAGAATTAGTAATGCCATCATAGCCAGCGGCTTTTTATCCTTTAAGTTATTAGTAATATTGATAATTTCTTCCGGCTGTATAGGGATTAGAAAAAAAGATTGTGCATTACGTTGGTCTAAACTTAAATGAAAGGGTCGATTTGATGGGGGTATGTCTTTGGCAAGGTTGGGTCCAATATCGAAAAAAAATCATTAATACTCTCAACAATTTCATCTGGGTCTTCCAAGCAGAAATTATTAACCTCGATTTCTTGAATAAGAGTTTTTGAACTTTTCCGATTGAGCGAATCTTTAATCAATTTCCACGTATTTTTACTTTTTATGTTGGTTAAATTGTTGGAAAATACTCTTTTTTTGGCTGAGCGTAAGACAGAAGTCAAAGTATTCTTATATTCATTGTACTTCCTTTCACGTGTTTTAGTAGGCTTCGATTTGTATCTAGAAAATAAGCGATTTTTTCCGTTTATTGAGCGTAGCAGTGAGCGCGAAATCCAGGGAGAACGTGGGGTCTTTTTATAATCAGACTTTTGATTAGAATTTTTCAGTGGAATGTTTCTGTCAAAACAGTGTGTGAATTGTTCAAGGAATAGATCAAAAGACACACTGACATCATTATTTTTAAGGACACTTTGTCAATCAATTGTTCCTAAACTATGCTTTAGTTTGTACATATTTACTTTATTCATTTTTCGAAAAGTTCTACCAGAATTATTCTTGGATTTGGAGGTTGTAATAATAGGTAGAAACGAATAAATTGGAAAATGGTCAATTAAGTTTGAGATAATGATACCAGAATTAGCAGACTCAGAAGAGTTGGAAAAAATGTTGTCAATTAGTGACACAGACGAATTGGTTATTCTAGTAGGCTTATTAATTAGAGGTATAAATGATTGTGATATCATGATATCAAGAAATTCCTGACAAAGGACATCTTGTTCCGGGCGCAAGAGATTATTATTAAAATCAAAGCAATGTTTAGAGTTAAACATGGTTTGATGTGACTATTGATTGTATAGCTGCACCAAAATCTACATGATTAGAATGGGGAGGTCGGTATACAGCCCCTACAATTATATTTTGATTATTCGGAACACGTATTTCAATGAAAATAAATTTAATAGCTTGTGACATGAAGCACAATTCATGTATTATTCTATAACTTAGTGTTGAGGAAATGTATAAAGCTACACCACCGCCACGCTTTTCAGCTCTAGAATTTATTTCAAGAGTAAAACCATGAAGGGAATAAGAAGAAAGAGACTCGTCTCACAACCGTGTCTCTGACAAACCCACAACTAAGCATGGAAATGTCAAGGCATTGACCATATATTTGAAATATTCAAAGTTTTTGTTTAAGCTCCTAAAATGGAAATGTAACAATGATTTTTTTTTTCGAAATTGAGCGAATCTGTATCAAATTGGGAAGCCGTAATATATTCAGACGTTTGAAACAGTATCATTTTCATCGATATAATATTTAAATTCAGAAGTATTTTCCATGAGTTCGGAAGCAAAATCTGCTTCACGGAAGTTAATATTTGCGGAATTAACAACGCCAGTGTTAAAGGAATTGAATGAAAAGAAAATCAAGTCTTCGTCCTGTAAGGCGTAAAAAGGAAAAATATTCATGGCTGCCATGACGTCATCTTAATAGGATCATCAAGCACGTTCCTTTTAACAAAAATCTCATTAATAACATGTTTTAGAATCTGTTGAAGATGCGAGGCACGTGGAAAGAAAATAAAGTAGAAACAGTAGATGCTCACCGCGTCAGCAGAAGAGGAATAACAAAGACAACAAAAATGAAGAAGGAAAGCAAACCAAAAAAGTAGAAATAAAAAATGGACGTCAAAGCGCAATGTAGTGGGCCTTGATAGGTACTCTGCTTGCAAAAAGGAATTTTCACAGTTTTACCACTTTCATGAAAAAGGGATGAGCGAAAAACTTTTAGTAATAAAAGGCAAACAAATCCTCTCACGAAAATACATATCACAATTATTATTAAGTTATGTTATTCATTAAAAATTGTGTAGTCGTACTTGTGTGACACGAGAAATGCAACACCTCCGCCAGCAGGTCTGTTTTTTCTAATATTGACAAGAAGATCATAACCATCCAATGCAAATGGTAGGCTGGATTCACAGGACAACCAAGTTTCTGTAAGTCCTATTATGGAAAACGTTTTGGATGGATTATCTAATAACAATTGAAATTCTTCGAAATGTTTATTTAACCTTCTAATGTTTAAGTGTAATAGAGAAAATGTGTCTTTTGCAAATTGTTTGGCGAGGTTTTTAAATTGAGACGCGGTTACATAGTCAGATGAAGGGCTTTGAATTTGGTCATGATCAGGGTGAAAGTCGAAGATTTCTGTTGAAGAGTTTATATTGTTTTACTACAAAATGGTTATACGCTACATCAGTTGCAGAATTATCATTCGTGTGATTTGTTGATGAAGTGTTTAATATATCAAAAAGGTCATCATCATTTAAAGAATGGAATGGCACATCTGCTAAGTTGGCCATAGAAGTACAGTCAAAATCTCAAAATTATATTGCATTTTCGGCTTTGGATTTATAGCAATAAGCAAGGAATTGGGCGATAGTACAGTCCTGCAAGAAAACACACATACAACAGTTTTACATGTGAAAAAAAGTACAGATACAAAACCATTGAATACAGAGAACTGAACACTGACATCATACAACAAAGAAGGGATTATAAGAAGGACATGACACAAAGAAAGAAATAAACAGTACGTGTAGGTACAAGTAGAGACAGCATAACACAGAAGTAAGTCTTCGTAGGCAGAGCGAACGAACGAGCTAATGAACAATAGTGGAACATCTCAGAATCATCCTGACGAGACGCCCAATAAATATAGTAGTGCATAATATTAAAGCAAATACACTCAAGATGCACTCATTGTAAAACAGGATATGTGACTGTAAACAGGCTAATGGAAAGCATTAAGTATCGATTAAAAACACTTGGGAAATTTAAATACAGGTGGATAATGCTAGTGTCATATTTTTCTTTAAAGCATGCAATGAATCAGAACAATGTGGGAAGAAGAAAAAAGAGAATTTGGAGAGAGAGAAAAAACAAAAACAAACAAACAAAAGTCAACGGTGCCCGTAAAGTTAAAACCAAGAAAGACCTGAAGTTGACGCAATTGAATTTTGACAAAATACACATAACTTTACCTCTGTGGAGTCAACAGTGAAGAGTGCCCAACAAAATGGTAACAAAAGAGGCGGGAGGAGTGACTCTACTATTAGTATGTCATATTATTTCATATTTGCAGCTCGATTTTGAAACAAATAGGCACTTTTTTCTGACTCATTTTGTAAAGTATGGCATGACGTAGCTTAGCTTAATGTGCCGTCTAAAACCCAGAAACCTAAATTTACGCTGTACCAGAGGGTCATGTTTCAAGATTTAAAATGTTGCTGCTTAATTTGAACAAAAATTCCATCTGTTAACCTAGTTATTCCATGATAAAGCGTTACGCATATATACACAAAAATTACTTAGCATAATCCTCTTCATCGCTATTATTGGCCTACATTTTAAATGTTAACGTGTTATGAATAAAATCTTTTCCATTGTAGTCATGATGAATAAAAGAATTATAAAGGATCTTCATCATTCCTGGTGGAAAGAAGGGGGAAATTTCACAAATTTGTCCCCATTCACCCTGATAGTTCCTATTTACCAAGTTTGAAGGGTAGTAGTCATATCCTCAATAAGTGTGAATTTGTAACCTGTGTCATGTTTATTTAATTACGTACCTCCAACCGCATCGTGGATAAGGGATGACATCCAAAGAATGAGAAGAAGCTGGACAACCGAAACGGTTTGTCCATAATTATTCCTCATTTTTTCTTCTGCCAAGCCACTAGGAGTAAAAGGACAAATGTTGGTCAAGATATCCAATAATGAAATTGATCCATGCACCTCACATAATTTTGTTTCCCCCTTAATGGACAGTAACTTAATAAGCATATAAAAATATGTCTATATCAAAACAGTCAACATAAATTATGAACACTCCGATCACGATTGGTGAAGGGGAAGCTAATTAAGTTACCTATTTTCATTCAGACAATATACAAACAAATTTAAAATCGCGACCGCTTGACATTAAACGGTGAAATAATATATTTGATTTATTTATTTAATTGATTTATTTATTTCTGCTTGATTTCTCAATTCATCAAATAATGCATACGTTATACAAATTATGCGATATACAATACAATGGAACATCATGACATTAATATATCTTAAACTACAAGGCTAACAGTAGGATTATAGAAAGAGAAATCAAACAAGAGGGTTTTCATAATGAAAGCCCTTTGAGATAAAATATAATTAAAAAAGTAATGAGAGAGAGAATGGGAAGAGGATACAGAGAGAAATAGGGATGAAGAGAGGAGGATAAAATGAGGCAATTGTACCTTTCCAAATATTTTAAATAACAACTGTATTAACAATAGAGAGTTAATCATCCGGTTTGAGAGGCAGAAATGATATTAACATAATAGCAAGTGGTAAACTCGTTTTGTAAACTAATATCATATCTGCCTCCCAAAGAGGTGAAAATGTGCCAAGTCATGGGTCCTATTTACATAATTATACAAGATATTATGGGTGTACTACACAATCATTATTGTGGGGAATATTGCTTAATTAGGTGATTTTTTGCTGCTCGCTTGAAAGAGTACATTAAAGTCATGTTTTTTATTTCGGGAGGAAGGGAATTCCATACATCAGGGCCAGAGTGCCTAATAGAATTATGTGCAAGAGCAGTCCTGGGGTTAAATAAATGCACATTTTTTGATTGTCTGGTAGGATATGCGTGAATTTGTGTGTTCGATTGAAATAATGTTGCAAATACTGGGGGTAAAAGGTTGGAGTTATACTTAAACATGAATAGAGCTTTTTGTAGGAAATTAATATCATTGACCTTGAGGGACTTAAGACGAAAAAACAGAGGGTCAGTGTGAGAGCAAAAACTTGCCCCACTACACGCCCGGATGGCTTTTTTCTGGAGAATTAATATGGGATTTGTATAACATTTATGAGTTGCCCAGATAATATTACAATATGATATGTATGGCAAGACAAGCGTATTATACAGCGTAAATAGTACAGAAGTAGGTAAAAAATATTTTAGCTTAGTTAACAGACCAACATTACGAGAGATAGGTAAAATTATGTGTTTTACATGATCATTCCATTTTAAATTTTCATTAATATACACACCAAGAAATTTAGTCATCATTTTGTTTTCAAGAAGATTACCATCAATATATAAATCATGATTTTGCAAGTCAACTTTTCTTTTACCTCTGAAATAAATATAGTTGGTTTTCCTTAAATTGAGTGACAAGATATTACTTTTAAACCATGTAGATAACTTCGGTAATTCATTATTCAAAATAGTATTTAAACGGTGTAAGTCAGAGTGTGAACAAAATACATTTGTATCATCAGCAAATAAAATATACTGTAACATAGGTGAAGCATTTGAAATATCATTAACATAAATTAGAAATAATAAGGGGCCTAAAATTGAGCCTTGTGGGACTCCGCATGTTGTTGGTAACATATTCGAATGAGCGGATTCAAAGGAAACAAATTGTTCTCTGTGTGATAAATAATTCTCAAACCAATGAAGTGCAGTACCCCGAATCCCGTAATGTTGTAACTTATATAGTAAAATTTTGTGATCAAGAGTATCAAATGCCTTGCTAAGATCCATAAATATACCAATTACATGTTCATGATTTGCCAAGGCATCTGATACTCTGTCAAATAACTGCATTAAGGCTAAATCGGTTGAATGATTCTTACGGAAACCAAATTGATTAGGATTAAAAAAACTATTTTCAGACAAAAATCCATATAACCTATTATAGACAATCCTCTCAAGAATCTTTGAGAAACTTGACAAAATAGAAACAGGTCGATAATTACATATACAGGAAGGATCGTCTTTCTTATAAATTGGTATAACCTTTGCAATTTTAAAGGGGGTCGGGAAGACACCAGAGGAGAGTGAGATATAATTATAATAAGAAGAAGAAGAAGAAGACGAAGAAGAAGAAGAAGAAGAAGAATGATAATAAGAATTATAATGATAATATAATGTACCTGTTATTCAAAATGACGGTTCGATGATGATGATGAGAGAGTTACGTACAAAACCAAAATTTAGATATTCGAATATGTAGTGATCGTTATAGGACCCACATTAAGAACTAAATGTTATTATGTCGCCGTCAGAACCGGACCCCTGTTCATTGCAAACACGAGTCACGACCTGTTTAATTCCAAAGCGGGGGAAAACATACTAGTAGTTCATTGTCCCATGTCGGCATTATCAAAATTATATATACAATGACGTGTGCTTTTCATGGACGCCAACCATTCGAAAATAATTCAACTAAAAGACTCTTGGGCTAAACTGCAACGCTTGAATAGGGTATTGTGGAAAATATGAAACTCTATGCATATTGACATAATTAGCAAAGTAAATGCGATGAAACCAAATTTTATTTCCTGTAATCTACATTAACCTCCGTGTAATGGGTAAATAAATATCAATTAATTCCGTGTTTGTTCACAGTTTTCACAGTTTTAATAGTTTACAATATGGGTTGATGACATCACCAGCTAATTCCAGATATATCTGCCGATGCATGAAACACGTTACCGCACTTTCTAAAACCATAATAATGATAATAATATTGTACCAATATAAATACTGTACAATCTATTTGCATTAGGTAATTAAGAGAACAAATATATTTGTAATAGGAGAGCAGCGGTTTATTTACTTCAGTGTTTTATCTATTCGTCCTTGGACCTGAAATTCAGGTGGGCTTTTGCAACTGAGAGAACGTAAAGCAAGTATGAAAGAATAAGGATTCACTTTGGCGGCGCCGGTAGGCGGCTTGAACCCCCATATTGTAATATTACTTTGTCATTTCTGACGAAAAAAAAATTGTTTTGCTTCCTGAAATTCAAATCAACTTTATGATTGTGAATTTAAAACAAAGTCATGTATCAAGATGATAATAGTAAAATATGTATGTAACTTAGCGTAACAAAAATGATTAAATAATAATAAAAAGTATGATAAGGGCGAGATGGTTTTGGCCGAGTTGGATTGTTAGGCACTCTGCGGAGAAAAAAAAATATAGATGAAATGGACAAGAACAGGCTTCTTTAAAATTGCAAGTTCACTATCCAGGCCTTTTCCCCTTTGCTATCATTTGCTGCTGTGATCAGTTGATCGAGAGATGGCAAATGATGAGGTGGTGTAGGAAACCCGGCCCATGACACAAGTAAAGCAATCAATCAAACCGTCTTATGAGTGCAATGTTTTTACTCAGGTTGAATCACTCTGATGTAGAGTGAGGAAAATACACGAACTGAATCACTGTTTGCCGATTCTGCCCATTTTTTACATATAAAATTTCGGTAATTTAAAATGGTTTGGAACTAAAATCAAGTCGCTGTACCAACAATCTCTATAAAAGCGATATCAAGGGAACCACAGTAGATAATTAATTTTTTTGATGATAAAAAATATCGAAAATCTAAATATGAAACTCTATGCATATTGACATAATTAGCAAAATAAATGCGATGAAACCAAATTTTATTTCCTGTAATTTACATTAACCTTCATGTACTGGTAAATACAATTAATTCCGTGTTTGTTCACAGTTTTAATAGTTTGCAATATGGGTTGATTACATCATCGGCTAATTCCAGATATATCTGCCAATACATGAAACATGTTACCGCACTTTCTAAAAACATAATAATGATAATAAGATTGCACCAATACAAGTACTGTACAATCTATTTGCATTAGGTAATCAAGAGAACAAATATAATATATTTGTTCTCTTAATTACCTAATGCAAATAGATGAAGTAAATAAACAGCTGCTCTCCTATTACAAATATTATTGTAACAGGAGAGCAGCTGTTTATTTACTTCACTGTTTTATCTATTCGTCCTTGGACCTGAAACTCAGGTGGGCTTTTGCAACTGAGCGAATGTAAAGGAAGTATGAACGAATGAGGATTCACCCTGGCGGCGCCGGTAGGCGCCGTGAACCCCCATATTGTAATATTGATTTATCTTTTCGGCGTGAACCCCCATATTGTAATATTGCTTTATCTTTTCTGCCGAAGAAAAAACTTGTCATGCTTCCTGGAATTCAAATCAACTTTATGATTGTAAATTTTAAACAAATTAAGGTATCAAGATGATAATGGTAAAATGTATGTATGTACCTCAGTGTAACAAAAATGATTAAGTATGATAACAAGTGTGATGAGGGCGAGATTGTTTTGGCCGAGTTGGGTTGATAGGTACTCTGCGGAGAAAAAAATATGGATGAAGTGGACAGGCTTCTTTGAAATTGCACGGTCACTATCCAGGCCATTTCCTTTGCTATCATTTTGTGATGTGATCAGATGATCGACGGAGAGATACAAGTGATGAAGTGGTGTAGGAAAGCCGGCCCATGACACAAGTAAAGCAATCAATTAGACCGTCTTATGAGTGCAGTGTTTTTACTCAGTTGAATCACTCTGATGAAGAGTGAGGAAAAAACACGAACTGAATCACTGCAACCCTGGGTCTCTCCTCCCGGTATAACCAACGAGTTTAAATAATGTACGAAGAGTGCTCAGTCCCGAAATAAAGCACGCGAATGTATTGTGGTACATGTCGATCGGCCCAGAGGGAAAGGTTATAGTCTTTTATTGACAATAATAATAATAATAATATGTCCATTTATATAGCGCAGCTACTATACAAATATACTCTACTGCGCTTAATACAAAGTATCACATTATTACCCCGGCTTTAGCCAAACCGCCATGATAGGCGCTAAGGCATTCAAGGAATTTCTTCCTACCGGGTACCCATTTACTTCACCTGGGTGGAGAGTGTCAAATGTAGATGAATGTCTTGCGAAAGGACATTAGAAATGTTTTTTTGAACTATCCATCCTTTCTCTCGTGCAAAAATCAGACTTGATAAAGAGTAAAATATGAAATATCAAAAAAATATGAGACATCTTTTCACGTGTTATACCTATGGCTAAGGTATTTTTCCGAGTCATTTTTAACACAGCAATTTACGCCTGCAAAATGAACTACGGAAGTAGGTGAGAGTAATCTGTCTTGATACTATTAAAACTCTGTGGTAACTGATTGGGATTGAAATATGTCTATGTGCCGATTTATTACATATACAATGTTTGCCATTTAAATGGTTTAGAACTACCATTAAGTCGTTGTACCAACAGTCTCTATTAAAGCGATCTCAAGGGAACCACAGTAGATCATTAATTCTGTTCATAATAACAAAATCGAAAATCCAATTGAGATTAAGAGCGTGAAACTATATATCTAACTTGAAAACGGATATCAACAAGCCATGAAAAAAAAAATCATTCAACCAGTACATTGTATTGTATTTTCCACCACTAACCTATGTCAATTTGCTACATTTTTGTGTCTGCTTCATCATACATGATTGTTAATACAAATGTTTTTATAAAAGCCCATTTCATGTTTTGTCTAACTGCCCCCCCCCCCCCCTCTCTCTCTCTTTCCCTCTCTTTCCATCGCCGTCTCCATTTGTGTATCTCTGTCTTTATTCAATTAACGTGACATTCCCCCTTCCCCATTTGATTCACGATTGTTTCACATATTTTCTGCTTGTACTGAATTGTTATAGATTAAAATGTTTTGAGCAGGCAAATATGATCCATCCTTCTATCGAACGATATGTGTCAACCTTTTTATTTCGAACACAATATCTGGGAAAATAGTCAGAATGAACGAAGCTGAACCGAAATGAAATGGAATTTTATTGATGATGATATGAATGTGGTTATATAATCATGCTAATCTGAGCGGACTGAGGAGGCTGACGTGACGCTTAACACTCCGAATATCAGTGGACTCTCATCAAGTTAGAGTTTAAACTTTTTTTTTCTTAACCCAATCAGTCGATATTTTCAGGGGATTCCAATTTGGAATAATTTCAATGACGGATCTTGCTGTCCATTTGATAATCTAGAGAGTGAAAGTCATGCAGTGACGCAGTTATCATCTTATTTTTTGTTGAAATGGCTCTGCAGCATAGAAAGAGGCTGGGTTGTCCTCCTCCGAGAACTTTGTGATTAAAGATATTCTTCATACGCTGACAATGTTATTTTCATCTCAAACTGAAAGCTAATTTTAAACCAAAGGCCCATATTCTTGAAAGCTGCCGAAGTTAAACCTAATTCATGGGAAGCGAATTTCCGTTAAAGGGCCCCTGCAACTCAAACCTAACCCGAGTGCAATTTGTATTGCTACAACTAATATTATGTTATTCAAACATTTAGGAATGTTTCATAGATATTTAGATGTGTTTTGAAATATTCTTTCCAACCTCCTAAGCTCCACCCTAAATAAGGCTCCAGATCTCATTCCTGTAATGACATAATCTGTCAATCATCAGTTAGCTACACTAACATTCTACAATAGACAGTAGAATATACCTTCCCCCAGCGCAGCACATGGCCATAATATAATTCATAATATAATTTATAATAGATTTCAATACCTCCTCGTAATACCATTCTTTTCCTGGAGATGCTAAAGCAGTCTTGCATAGCAACTCCTATGTAGGCATTGTATGGTACTAGGTGTTACAAAATACATTTCCCACTTTTGATCCTTATAGTTCGAAAACTATATATCGGATAACACTGTCATTGATATGAGTAATAGCTGAATAGTGTACAATTTAGTTGGAGGTGATTTGAATATGAAAGCATAAATAAGTTTCATTAAATCCATGATTAATTTTAAAGTTAGGTTCCAGATTTTGGTCAAATTTTAACCCTCTGTACAAAACTTGAACTTTACACAGGAACCAATGATGTGTATGTGAGTGTGTGCTTACAATGACCCTGAACAGTGGACATGAATACCACCTTTTCAGAGCTCTGCTGACCAGGCTTCTGGTCTCTTGCTCCAAGGCACATGAATGCTTTATCAATAATTCATGATGGATTGCCCTGGGTACTGCTAGTCTGAATTCATGGTAAAGGGTAAAATGCATGCACATGAAAAAAGTAAGCACACACTCTAAAAACTGTCGTGTTAAATCACCATTTTAATAAAAGGGCCGAGGAGTGACCACTTTTTCAAAAGGCAGATTAACACTTTTAACATGCTGGATCCAACACTAGAAGGGTTGTATCTAGCAGGTTTAAGATGTTGATCTGCCATTTTGAAAAGGTGGTCACTCCTCGGCCATTTTAAATGGTGATTTAACATTTTAGTTTTTAGAGTGCATGTTTCCAGGTACTTGCAACATCATCATCACTATCATCATCATCATCACTATCATTGTCATCATCATTATCATCATCATCACTATCATCTTCGTCATCATCAAGGACAACATCAATGTTCCTATCCTTTGAATGACTTAATTCACTTCGCATTACTTTGATTGTTTCAAAATCCATTAAAATGACACCTCAGTGAAATGACTTTACAGAGTTAATGCCAGAGGATGAATAAAGACTAGCTGTGATAGTGGAATTCCTCATGAATAAATAATAAAGCATTCAAACCCTGGTCATTGTCCAGGACCATTGTCTGGGTGTTAACCACACACTCCCATACACACCTATTGACTCCTGTGCAAAGTTAAAGTTTTGTACAGAGGGTTGAAAATAGAGCAAAATCTGAACCCTAACTTAAAAATTAATCTTGAATTTAATGAAACTGATTTGTGCTTTCATTTTTAAAATACCTCAAACAAAATTGTACACTATTCAGCTATTGCTCATATCAATGTCAGGGTTATGTGATATATAGTTTTTGAACTATTAAGGATCAAAAGTGGGAAATGTTTTTTGTAACACCTAGTATAATAGAACAGATGGTCATCTCAGGCGCGTAGCCAGGGGGCGCTTGGGGCGGTGCCCCCGCCCCCTAGAAAAAGAACGCCAACTAAAAAAATAATTATGATAATTTGAAAAGCAGTCAGGGCGTCGAACTAACTGTCCGCCTAAATAAAGGTGCTACGAGCCGTTATATTTCTCTCAAATTTCCTATAAAACTCCCCTCCCTGCACCCAACCCCCCTGGGAAGCACGTTTTGCGTGCTCACACCCCTGCACACATACTGCACATCAACAGGAATCAACTTGCATTCGGGTTGCAGGGGATCTTAACCTTGGCACAAAATACACAAATTTGATTCCTTTCTTCATGAAATGAGAATGATACATTCATAGTGACAAGTTTGGGTATTTTCATTTAATTACAGAATCATGGTGATTTGCGCAGGGTGAAGAGGTTCATAGTTGGTACTCCATAAATAAATGAATTAGGAGCGGATCCAGGATTTTATATAAGGGGGCCGGGGGCACAACAATTCTCGAAAATTCGCTGGGGGGGGGGTCCAGTTTTCCTCCATAATTCTCTGACAAGCAAAGTTCGAAAGGGGGGCACAATGCATACTGTTTCATCCAACAAGGGGGGGGGGCACGGGCCGGATGTGCCCCCCCTCCCCCTAAATCCGCCACTGCAATGAACTAACCACACATCCAGGCTTTAAACCTGGCCTAAAATTACGAGCCTTTCGAGAATACGGGCCAATACCCCTGACCACAACTCCAACAATATGCTTTGTGACTAAGTAGTGGGTATGACCATTGGCGCATGACAACAATAGGATGCCACAGGTCAGGTGTATTAATATTATTAGGGAGTTTTCGAATGTGTCGACATGAACGCCGTCCTAGATCCTCCCAGCGACAGTGGACTGTTTTGTGTTAACTGCATACAAAGTAGGTGAAACATAAAGCTAACAATGGGTGAAGCGAGGTTCACGTTTTAGAGAAGACGGCAATACCATGTTTGACGCGTTCTCGATCTGACTAGTGGACGAGGGAGAAGCCAGTGGACGGGTGAGCGTACTCACTGTAGCTGATCTACGACGTCGTTCACGTCGACACTTTCGAAAACTCAATAATGAAGGAAAGATAAAGACGCATTTGCATATTTTCGCGAGAGGGTTGAAGCCGTTTGCCGAATATTAACTTTCGAATTTGTAAATTGTTTGCGACCGAGCAAAGCGAGGACCAAATATTTTTCTACACTGTTGTATTGTAAATGTATAGAAATTCTGGCACCTCGAAGCCCAGATATGAGGATGAATATGATGTGGTGGTTTCCTCCAACATCTGCACTGTAAATATTTCATTAGGTTTGGCACTATTTAAATAAAAAAAATCATTTGCGAAATGGTGTTAGGTATACAATGTATATGTAGTATACATGTTTCGAATAGACCCCTCCCCTTCCTCTTTTGGTCCCATCCTTTTGGTACCTACGGTGGTTGGGAGGCACATTTTAAGGGCTGCAGTGCCGTCCATATTTCATAAATTCATTTCTAAACTTTAAATTTCCAGCAGGTGGAACAGCTCACTGTAGTACGCACGTCCAAGCATGCACCCTGTTACCGCTCAGCATGTCAGCCCATTGCGAGGGGAGAAAGTTCGATTCAGAGCACATTCCTATGTATAAATTGTCGATCGGCTCGGTTATTTTGTCCACGGGGTGTGTGTATGTGTGTGTATGTGTGTACCTTTATATGGTGCATGTGTCAGAGTGACCTTTGAGTAGACGGAATCGGCCTTCTCATTATGATAAAACAAGGGAAATATAACATTTCTCTGTTAAAACTTAATCACCAGTCATGTGCGATGTATACTCATTGTTAAAAAAAATCAGTTGTTGCGGTATCGGGGGTGTAGTTTTGCATTCATGGAACACGAATTTTGAGTTCCTTGGTTGGACGTTCATATTCTGATTCAGCGTGCCTTTTTTATCTTTTATATCCCCAAGCCCAAGTAATAAGATTTTCTCACCCCCCCCCCCCCTTCTTTCCCCCAGCCTCCTCTTCCTCTATTTATCGCATTATGTAAGATTCTAAACCTCATGTTCAGGTATACACATGTTTTTTCTAATTTTGGAAACAGTTGAAAAAAAAGTTGAAATTCAAAATGGCGGCTGCCTAAAACTGCACATGTGTGCTCCACAAAGTCGAAAAGATGTTCTGCCTAAAAAAACTACTGGAAAAGTACTAAGATCTACTCCCACAATAACTCTTCCCTAAAAGTATCCAAGCAGCTGTTCAAAAGCATAGGCTCACTGAGCTCAAATAAAAGAACTATTCAGGTTACCCTACCCTACACACAACTTACAATAGAAATGTAAATTAACTCAAGTCAGTCATCGATGGTAAAAGGAATCTCTCACACTCTTCTCCTCACACACTTCTCATCGCTATATAAAATTAACTCCTTGCCTCTTAGGAACCTGGCTGTGGAGTGAAAATTAGACGAAATTTGGAAAGCTTTCCTGGGAAACGGATAAAATAAAATAAATGCATTTTCAGTGTGACACTATACGATTGCTGTTTATACAAAAAATGAGGCTTTGCAATGACACCATTGCATATGAAGGGGGCATTCGCATAAAAGAAAGGAGAACACTCCACGTTTTTTGACACACGGAGAGCTGTTCTTGATTTTAGTACATTTTTTTAAATTGTTGTTTTGAATTTCGATACAACACTTCTTTTCGTTGCAATTTGACAAATCTACGTTATATATGAAAATTCCAATAAAACACGGATTGAAGGATTGGCAAGTACCCAATATACCATTTACTTTATTAGCAAGTATTTCAAATAAGGCAGCAGTTTCTTGTCTACAGAGTAATGCATGAATACACAATTGTTCTATTAATGTTAACGTATTTTTACTGCTTCGTTCAATGAATTCCATCTTAACAAATCGTGCGTGTATATAACGCCATAATTATTGCATTGAAACTAGTTACAATGCAATAACTTTCATCCTTTAACTAATAAAGTTTATGAAAACTATATGCAATCTTAGTGTTTCATTTACCAATTTAAAATGAAAATGAATGAAACTATTGGGCATTTTTTCTGAGTAACAATGTTATATAGTTTGAAACTCGCAAAGGCTGTTCCACAGCTTACCGTACAACTTCCCATTTTACAATAACCATACGACATCACGAAATATTCTATCAAGTATAAACATACATAATTTGAGAAAAGGGATCAACGAGAATGCTGTTTTTATAAATATGGTTAAGAAGAAAAATTTATATGTGTATAGAAATATTCATATACCTGTGCACAAGAAAAAGTCAATTTTGACAAAAACTACTTGACGAAATTGACGTTAACAATTAACTGAAACTAATACAGTATAGTCATGAAATAAAAGAAGTAACCATGGTAATAGGAAACATCAAGCGTAAAGAGAGCACGATTATATCAAACTATTCTGATGTTTATTTGTTGAAAATTAAAAAAAAAAATTCTTATCTTTTCTAAACATGGTTTTTATTTCGATGTTTCATTTCAAAAGGAGCTAAATCCAAAAATATTCATAAAAATATTTAAAAAATGGCCAATCATGTCAAAATTGTGCGCTGATGATGTAGACTAGTAGCCGCAACATGTGCTTAAAAATCTTATTACACAGCTTTAGGGAATGTGGTTAAATGAATTTAGCTCCTTTGGAATGAAACCTGAATTTGTAAAAAATTCCAAAAAATATTCTTAAATGCGATATGGTGCATTTGATTCCCATGTCTGAGATGCACATATCTTTAAAAATGAATTTCGGTCAAAAATGAATTTAGCTCCTTTTGGAATTTCACATAGCGAGATAATGAATGATAATTAGTTTAACCACAATTTTATTGATAATGTACTTTGCAATTGCATTTGGATTGTAGTTAATTAATTGATTGTTTACTATTACATTCCATGTAACAGACATGTTTGTTTCCTATCCTAACCGATCTCTTTATAATTTTTTCTTCAAGCGCAGATGGACTTTCTTCATGCTAGTGATATGCGCTGGATAATCACGTTCGTTATTTACTTTTTTCATTCAAGTTCGAAACAAACCGTGCGGATCAATGTAAATCATTGAAGAAAATTAAAACTCAGTCAAGTAATTATATCTATTTGTCGTATCATTACTATAGCAATGATTGTAGTTAATTAATTGATTGTTTACTATTACATTCCATGTAACAGACATGTTTGTTTCCTATCCTAACCGATCTCTTTATAATTTTTTCTTCAAGCGCAGATGGACTTTCTTCATGCTAGTGATATGCGCTGGATAATCACGTTCGTTATTTACTTTTTTCATTCAAGTTCGAAACAAACCGTGCGGATCAATGTAAATCATTGAAGAAAATTAAAACTCAGTCAAGTAATTATATTATTTGCCATATCATTACTTTAGATTATGAAACAATTTTGCATTATCATACTGCATAAAAAAGTCATGGTAATGGCAATAGTTTATTGAAAAATTCATTTGCAGCCAACTGGCTTGAAATGCGCAATTATGTACAGCATATAACATCATTATGAATAATCACTCTTATAATAGCCTAATCAAACTAGACAGTAAATATGGTTCTTAAAAATCTAAGGGGCCGTTCCACTATGCCGATCTGGCTACGATTTTGCGATTTTTTCAGGTCGGGCTAGATCAGGGAAAAATTGAGCCGATCCACAGCTAATACGACCGAGCCACGCTTTCCAAACGCTGTATCTAAGACTAGGCGTGCTCGCTACGCTTTGATTACGATTATCGGATCCTGAGACTAATAACCGGCGCTCAGGTTACGCTCAATAATGATGTAATACCCCCATCTCACGAGAAGGCGATTCCGCTGCGATCATCAAAAATCGACAAAGCGCGGTGGATCGTGGCTTGAGCTTCTTCAATCTTCTCCGCCGTATCTTGAGCCTTGCTGAAGCGTCAATGATCGCCACCATCTTCCTTGTCGCCACAAATTTTGAACATGTTCAAAACTTCCGTAGCGAGAGCGCCGAGGTCGCAAAGCACGCCACAATCGTCTCAAGAGCGTATTAAAAGCGACATGTCCGTAGCTCTAACGTATCAGCATCGCCTTAAGCGTACTTCAAGCGCATTGGAAGCGGCTCCTCTCGCCGGTGCTTTCAGGCCTGTTCCCAAGACGATACTACCACGCTGCTTACGTTAACAACACGATGGACTCGCGCTTGGCACGCTTCAAACCGCTTCTGCCGCGACGCGACATTATTTCAATGGTGCTTGGAGCGCGCTCCCATCACGCTGAAGGCGTACGCGCTGCGCTTCTTCAGCGCTCGCGCTGCGCTGCTACCGATTAGGCTGAGATGGCGCAACGACCATCCACGCTGCTATAAATCTTGGTCGGAGGCTGGCAATCGACTGAAGAAATGTCATCTTTCCCACTTTATATGATGATCGCTTGAAATCGTCGCAAGAGCCCAGCATGAGCGTATCACAGTCGCCCCTCTCGTAGCAGCACTGTAGCGAGGTCTTAATAAGCGTATGAGCCTCGTAATACCATCGTCTTGAGCGCAGAAGCAGCGCCCCTCATCGTCCTCGAAATGGGGCAAGAAGGCAGCAGCGTCGCACTATCATCGTATTACCATTGTCTCCAGCGCAGGTAGATCGCAGCGACGCTGCAGCGCAATCGCCGCGCAGGCCAAAAATGGAGTTGGAGGGCGATTCTGCCACGCTTTGCAAAATTTTCACAGATCGCCATGGTCGCCATGATCGCCTTTCTCGTGAGATGGGGCATAACTGTTTGCACGATCTTGCGATGCGGTCCCATGTATGTGCGCTCTATATGGGACCTAATCACGTTGTTTCCCCGTTCTCGCATAATTTATAATAAGTATCAGGTGAGGGAATTAATGTCACTGCTGAACAGCGCGCAGGAGCAGCGTAGCTAACGCGAGAACAGCGTTGTAAGAGCGAGAGCGCAGCGCAATAAGAGCGTATTGGGAACTGGATAAGCGAGTCGGGTGCGTAAGGAGAGCGGCATTGCAGCGGGAAGGTCGTGATTCGATCTGCGTGGAGCGGGGCGGCAGCGTAACTATATTGGTGTTTACTAATATCGCCGATCTGGTGCCACTGTTGCTACGCTTAGAAAGACCTTACTACGCTCACCCCGCTTTCTTTACGCTGTCCTTACGATCGCCCCGCTAGCTTTACGATTTTGATCGGGGTGAAATTTTGAACATGTTCAAAATTTCTCCCCAATCTGAAAAATTCCCGCTCCTATCCCGATCTCACAACGCCGCAAGCGATGCCAGTACGCTTTCCCCGATCTACCAAAATCTACCAGATCGGGGTAGATCGGGAGCCAGAGCGGCATAGTGGAACGGCCCATTTAAGAGACATTGTGATTAGACTTTCTGATTATATTGGCTATGGATGCGAATTCATAAACGTCACCAAAACAACTAGAAAAAATGGTTAAAATACCCAATCTACATTATGGAAAATATTAATGGAAACATGCAAGGTATGCATACTTAATTATACTTCCAATATAAACAATCTGAGTACTATTCATCATCAACAGAAGAGAGAAAAGAACTGGAGGAAAGCATATAACCAAAAGAGCATGACATACTTATATGTTCTCTTGTTAATACACCATAACCTATAGTTACTGTAGTTTCTTTCAAAAAATCTATAAATTTATATTTTTATAAGCTACATTTACTCTCCATCGGATGCCGATCTTGGAGAAAAAAATAACACAGGAGTTTTAATGGGAAACTATCACTCTATTGTTGATCGCTCTCAGCTGTATCAACTGTGGCACTGACCATCGCCAGTAGTCCCACTGTAAACATGTCACTGCCCGAATTTCAAGCATCCATAGCAAAACTGGGGGCAATATCATTGGTGTTCAAGGAAACAGAATCTTCTCTCTCTGTGGTTTTTGTGACCTCCACTGAATCCATAGTAAGAGTGACGGCACCGTAATTGGTGGTGGAGGAATCATCGCCATCTTTCTCAGTGCTGTTTGTGACACCACCATCCGCGTCATTCATCTGTCCCTCGGTGGAACTTCGGGAAGTTGTGATTGGTGGCGTGACCCCTTCATCAACTTGCCCTACATCATAGGTCGGATTGAACATACACACTGGATCGGAATATTCTTGTTTGGTAGGCAACAAGTAGCTATCAGAGCCTCCTGGTCGCAAACTGCTAACCATAGCAGCTGACGAGGACGGAGCTGCCGAGCTCTGTATACCACTTGAAGTGCTTGTTTCACGCTCTATAAACTTTTCAAAACAAGTGAGTCCCCATCTCTTACGGATGTGAGGTTTTCGCACGCAGTACAGTAGGAAGACGAACATCCCTTGGAAGGAGTTCAGGACGATGAAGATTGGCTGAGCGACCTGTCAAACGTAAAATTAATGTTTAAAAGTAATAATCAGGTATACGGAATTAGGTTGCTAGTAAGGTATTCAACACGTATTCAGATATTGCTGGCTTTGGTTCACCACTTCTAAAACTACTTCTTCATCATGTTTAAAGTATTGATGTATCATGTGTATTATGCTTAAAGCCATCGAACTGGCCGTACCTGACTGAATGAGGGGATCAACAGAAGATATCCAGTGACCCAAGTCAGACCTAGCAGGAGCAAAATGCAGATAGCGCTTTGGACGCGTTCGATGGTCTCTCGACGTTCTACATTGGCGTCTCTCATCACCCGACCAGAGATGTTGGCTGATTTGACCAACTGTCGAACCACCAGGACAAAGATGACAATGTTGATGAGAAGGATTATGGCCATAGGAATCAGGAGACCACCTATTTGAGCCCAGAGTTGTAGAAAGCATCTGTTGATAGCAAACATGAAACTTTATCAAATAACTCAATGAAATGAAGCAGTATACATTGTCTTAGCGATAGTTGTGCAGCAAAAACTGTCTTTGAGATCCTGAAAACGGTCAGTTATGAAGAAAAATGAGACTTATATGTCAATTAATGCTCGAGAGTCCATACTAACTAGTAAACCTACGGAGATGATTAAAAAACCAAATACATGTACGTCGGACTTGGCCACATATTATGAGTATGTGTATAAATACTACAAAGTTGAAGGACGCACTAACCAACTGGATGTATACAGTAAAATTATTTGTCGAATCTGGAAAGGTAAGATTTCAACATTATCAGATGAATGGTATGCTATAAATATTCAATATTCCAATTAAACATTGAAAAATTATAACTTACAGATCTTCATGAGCATAGTAGTCTCTCGCAATAGATCCGCTAAGAACCACGATGAGCGCTGGAACCCCTGAAATGAAAGGAATATTAGCATTTTAACATTCATTGTACTTAAAAATTAGGAATTTTTCTTGCGCTTTTTTTCAGTATTTGTTCTTTCCGTAATTGATACATATATATATATATATATATATATATATATATATATATATTGAATATATCATAAAGTAAATGTCAGAAATTACAATGCCCCGACCGGGATTCGAACCCGGGACCCTGGATTACATGACCAGTGCTCTACCAACTGAGCTATCCGGGCTCCCGTCGAAGCACAGTAACAATCTCACATATAACCCCTCCCTTTCCATAATTACGAATTCAATTGTCCTCTATAGAAATTAGTTGGTATGGATTTGCCCGTCTTTACAGGGAAGACCTACGCTCGATGGAAAGAGAGGGGCTACATGTGAGATTGTTACTGTGCTTCGACGGGAGCCCGGATAGCTCAGTTGGTAGAGCACTGGTCATATAAACCAGGGCCCCGGGTTCGAATCCCGGTCGGGGCATTGTAATTTTCTCACATTTACTTTCTTTATGATTATGATATATATTCAATTTACTTCAATTATGATATTTTATTTAAAAAATATATATATATTATATAATGTGGTTGAGTAACTTAAATCAAAGTTCCTCAGAGCTGCATATATATATATATATATATATATATAATACTAGTACAGTCACGTACTTATCCTGTTAACAAGTTCCTTTCTGTGTTAGTAAATTAATCATGTGATCAAAATATACTTATTTTGTCTTTGTGCAATCTCCCTCAAGGAAGGAATGTCTAAAAGTCTTTTTTTTTTCTATTATTTTTCCCCGGTCCCGGTGACATTTCAGGTTGAAAATAAATTAATTGCACGAGTTCGATATCTACATATTCTATATTTATAGCCTACTTTGACTCCTTGGTAATACAGTGCATAATAACCATAACTTATATTGAAGAAATGCAAAATCTTTCATGCCTATTCTATCAGGTCACTGTAGACTCCTACCTGTAGGACCTTGGTTCGCCCATTTGTAAGAATTTCAATGCAGACTGACCATTTTTTTAAAGATCAACAAAATTGTTTTGTTATTCAAATGTAAAATTTCTGACCCTATGTTTGATTATCAAAATGATACGAAAATACATTTTAGTTGCCCCGTGACGTCGTCTCAGTGGTTTTGTCGTGCCCTGGGAAATTATGAACAATAATTTGTGAGCTTTCTCATTCCTTTTATGTCAGTTTGGAAGTACATCGTAGTAGAAGCATCCCCTGAAAATGATTGCTCTTCAATGCTCTTGTATTTGAAATATGGCTAGAAATAGCTGAAATGTTCGGGCCGAACATTCATGCCATTTGTGTGTGTAGTCCCATTTTTGTGTGCAGTACATGTGCGATTGGGTCATTTTTTATCTATTTTGATGATTCCAAAACAATACAGATAAAACAATTCTTATGTAGACATGGTTAACCAATTCCTTTCACAATGCAATTGCATGACTGATCCCGCGGGGATGGGGGTATATATGCCCCCCCCCCCCCCCCCAGATTGCCTGTATTATCATCCCCAATAGTTTTTGATACAATAAATAAGAATTATGATACATTAACTTAAAACTAATAATTATCCAAACTCGTTATGTTTGATCTTGAAATACCATCACATTCTTTAATGATAAGAAGTAAGGAAATAACATATGCCATAATTTCAATGCGAAAATAAATAAGAAAATTCGTTCGCTCGCATTTTTATTCTCAATTGAGTGGTTCCGTCCATTGGCGTTATCCGTGCATTACTTCTTTTCATTAAAAAACATTTTGGAAAGCTCTAAAATACAAGTTTTATAAACAGATTTTTTTTTTAAGTCCCTGGTGTGGGAGTGGGGATACCCCCTTCCCCACCCTCCCCCGCTCGGTCGCTTCGCTCAGTGTCGTATCTAGGGGGCAGGGGGCACGTGCACCGGGCGGCACTTGGAGGGGGCGCAAAACACGCAAAGGAGAGAAAGAAAAAAAAAGGGGGAAATGAAGAAATATCATTCAGGTAAATCTATAATCTATAAATCTAGTTTTTGAAGGTTTGAAATGCGAAAATTTTCCAAAGCTCGGTCGCTTTGCTCCTTCGCATAGTTATTTTCTTTCAGGATCTCGTAATTTCGTGCCTCCAGTAGGCCTATATAGTTCTTAAATAGCTTAAAGGCTTCAAAACTCGATAAAATAAAGATGTAATTGCATTGCTCGCTATATCATGTACGTTTCATATGACTCCTGGTAAATATTGCGCCCCCAGTATAGGTATAAAACAGCATTTGCAAAGGTTCAAATTTTGAAAGAAATCTCGACTCTTTCTCAAGCCTATATAGGGTTTTCGTTAGTTTTGCCCCCTGTGGTAGAAGAGATTGACTAGAAAACCGTTTATTAATGTATAAATTTCGAGCTTCTTAACCACTTAATTGCAAAATTTCCGCTCGGTCGCTTTGCTTCCTCGCTAACGTAGATAAATTTGGGCGGGGGGGGGGGAGTTACTTCATTTTTTGGCCCCGGCGCCCTAATCCCTAGATATATGCCACTGGCTTCACCCCCTCGCCGGTCACCCCCCCCCCCCCCCCGCAATCGTGAACACGGATCGACAAATAAAACGGATTGTAACAGAATGGAGAGAATGGAGAGTAAACAAAAAAAGTCGTACCCCATGCAGCTAAAATAGCCTTAATCATGAAGTTTGGGATGTAGGTGTTAAAGATCTTCACGATGACGAGGTATGTGTTGTATCCTTCAACACCCATCCATGCAATGGAAGACAGAATGAAATAGTGAACAAGGGCCGTTAGGAAACCACAAGGTCCAGGTTGGACCTCGGGATAATCTCTGATGGAATCAAGAGAGATCATCATGATAAACGTTGTGTAGAGACACAGCAGGGTCAGGCACAGACAGATGAAGATCTTGTTGGTCTGTTTGGTCCTCAAATCCCTATCAGAGTTAGAACATTAAAAGGAGATTATGAACATATCGAAACATACCAACACATGTACAGGCACATGATCACTGTTATTTCGCTTAAGAGACAAAACACAAGACAAAAAAAAAGGAAACTAACAAAAAAAAAAACCCAGCTGAATTTTACAAGTTTGTGGGAGATTTTTTTATCTTCTTCTCTTGAAAGTGGCGTAATGGTCTAGCCTACGACGACGCTAATATCTCATACCATATGTGTTCAAATTGTTGCAAAATAAAACACTCAAAAAGTTCTGCAGTTCAGGTTTGAGCGTTGACATTTTTTATTTTTAATGTACTCGTTTTTTATGGTATTTTATGGTATTTTTTAGGGGAAGGTCTGGTTCAAATTCAAGTTTGCGACTGAAAAAATTGCACTGCAGAGATGCGCTTTAAGTAAGAATATAATATTCTGTCGCCTTTTGGCAGCATGATTGCAAACACTTGCGAAATCAACTTGAGGGCCATTCAACTCTTTATGTGCCACTCCAGTGATACACCTATGCCATGTTTTATATCTCAAGTGGCAGTTTCACCAAATTCGTCTGGTCTATTTTTTTCAATTTAAGGTATTAGAAGTACTATATACAAGGAATAAAAGGATTACCATGTAACCAATCAAGACCAGAAAGGGATTTCATGCAAAGGTTTCGTAATGCATAGTGCAAATCAATTAGTTCTTATTATTGTGCTTATCGTCTGCAATTGTGTCAATCGGCATTCAGGGCAAATGAAAGGTTTAATGTGCTTGTGAATTGCAGTCAGAAATAAACAAATATTAAGCCAAACAGAAAACAGTTGGTAGGTGAAGCTGTTGACTTCTTGAATTTGTTTGCAATCGTGTTACACATTATCACTATATTGCACCGTCCTTCAAAGAGCTCACTCATTCCAGAGATAGGTTGTCAAGGTGATAAGAAGGCTGAAGATTGAAATACAACACCCTATGTAGGTCAGGATATTGTATACTAATGAATCTTCCTGTCCATGAATGTCCTGTAAAATGAAAGGAAATTGAACAAGGGTGAAATACCTTCTCCGAATTATGAATAATACCAACAATTTTAACCACTGCATGAAAGTCTCATTTTTCTTCGTTGTTAACGGAAAATTGAGAAAATGGAACGGAACCTGTCAAACTTTCTGGTGATGATATGAAGCATTAACTTTGGTGAAAAAAAAATAATTTATATTCGGGGGTATTCGGCCTTACTTTTCTTCGTATTGTGGGTTTTAAAGTTTTAATAATTTAACCAAAATGAATTGAAGTCGTATTCATAAAATGATACAAGCCCTTCAGAGGGAACATAATTATATGGTGCTAAAGACTCGACTGTTGTAAAAAACTCGTTTGTTTTTCTGCGAGTTATGTGCAATACAAAATGAAAGAGGTAGAACCAGGAATATTTCATAGCATTTCAACACGTCGGGAAAGAAACTAACTTGCTAAAATAACATATTTAGAAGAATATTTCTATTATTGGGTGCAGTTTTAAGGGAGGTATATTTGTCCGGGGAAAATGTCCGTTTGCCCGAGTAGTATAACTGACTTGCTTTTCACTGACCATTATAACAGCGAAGTTTGTAAGATGATCACATGCACAGCGCACTGTCTCATCAGGGGAATCATCCTGCCTGGAGTCATCATCGCTCTCATCAGATGATGTGATTCCAGATAGTGAAACAAAAAAACATCCATCTTGGGACCAATCCTGCTCCTTCTCATCCCAGAATGAACACATTGGGTTCGTGTATCCGGACTACACAAAACAAAAACAAAAGAAAAAAAATACAAAGACCCGGAATGCCGTCTCCTAAATGGAAGCACATTAACTTAACGGTTTGTACCAAGAAGAATGGTGTAGTGCATTGGTTTCGAACAAGGTTTGAAATTCCATTCATGTGGCTGATCGATCACAAGGTTTCAAAAATTACATCAAATGTGTTAATTTTCCCCCCAAAGGAAAAAAAAAAAACACTTAACAGTTACATCATCGCAAACTACTGCTGAAGGCAGATATCAAAATATTTACAATAAGGAAAAACGCTATGATGTATTCATTCTTTTAGATCGTACCATGAGTGTAGTGAAGGTGAAACTGATGTTTTCAGTCAAGGCTGCTATTTTTCCTTGTCCAAGACTGAGAGAAATCACAGGCGAGTTAGCTGATCGATTGAACCCTTCATTATCTTCGCTGATGTTGCGCAGTGATTTGGAAATGAACAGGACTGGAGTTGAAAATATATTGAACGTGACACGGACGTATTCACTGGCATTCGATTGCGATAGCTGGGACGTGGACGGAATGGCTGATGAAACGGAAGGGGGGATGTTGACCTGAGCGATGATATCCGGTTTGGTAGCAGTGACATCATCTTGGGTTGGACCATTGATGGTAATATTGGATTCTGTTAGGTCTGAAAGGCTGGACCCAGCTACTGAAAGCACGAGACCGTGAATTACGTCATCAGTAGGTACACTCTGGACCTGCAATATGAATTAAATGAGTATTTGATTAATTGATTATGGAAAATTTGGCAGTCTGGTCTAGGTGTTAGAGGCTGATTGTATCACGCACAAGCGGATCCACATGTGTCCCTTCCAATTAAAACCCTAGATCTGCCATTGTGGTGTATTCATCCAAACAAAAATGTTAGGTTTATTGCTTGTTGATTAGGCCTACATTGTAAATTATAAATGAAAGTGTTCCGAGTGCAGTGGCTTCAGCGACACCAGACTGAAGGAGACAACATAGCCAGGTAAAGTGGCAGGGTATTGTTTATCCGAAAGTCTATAATAACATTAATTACTAAGTATGCCAAAATTCCTTACCTTTGTGTGTATTTCTGTTTAACTTGCTTTTGCTAAGATTTTGTTTACAAACATACTGATCTGTAGATTAAAAACATCACCTGTACAGCCACATTCGGTCTCTGAATGTTCAACATTCCACCGTCGGCAACCGCAACACGATTGATTTGTTCCTCAAAAACCTGTACAAATTGACTTATGGCCCCATCTTGTTCCTCTGCGGCCTCAAGTTCCTCCGTTTCTACCTGAGCGATGTTGCTCACAATACTCGTTATAGACTCTGTTACCTGTCGAATCAGATAAAAGAACAAAATGACTTTAGGAAATAATATATATAAATTAACAAAGAATATTAAACATAAATGCCAAATTATGGAAGCAAAAATTAATGAAAGATACCGAAGATGGCATGACAATGTTCGTTTTTATAGTAATACATTTTAATTGAAATTGAATGAATGAAAAAATAATAGTCAAAAGGATATGAAAGGACAGTGGTAGATCTAAAGTCGTCATAGAAACAAACAAGAAAACGCAAATATATTACAATAAACACATTATGTAGTGAGTTCTTTTATCTTACTTTTCATTCATTGTATATGTGGTTTCTTACTCTTTCTCTTCACATTAATAGTTATGTGATTGCTTTACTGGATTTTGATAAAAGTTTGGGTAAGTTGCGTAATTGTCGCGTATTCGTCGCGCGATCCTTGAGGATATTTTGCAGGTTAAAATGATAGAAAAGGCTATGGTATATTTAACCCCCTCAAAAAAAACAAAAAAAAAAAAAACAAAGCTATTTTGGAAACTTAACGTGGCAAAGTGGTGTGACATCAAAGTGAAGAAAATGATGAAGGAAATAATTTTTTTTCAAACAAAACCTGTTTTAATTCCAAGGCCGATTCCAGTTTGCCAAAACCTAACATTTATTGTAAAAAAAATATATGTAGGCAATGAATGAATTATTGCGCAATTGTGCTAATGATAACAGGCACAATTACATTATCTAGCAATGCCAAAATGCGTCACCGAGGGCCTGCACGCTGCACTACTTACTCATTTACGTCGTCAGAATCCACCCGCAATTAAAACAAATGATCCGCAGAACTTAGGGTTCGAGACCTTAAAGGGCCCTTGCTATCAAAATGCAAGTGGATACCTGCTGGTGTGCAGTTCTACATACATCTCATATTTTCATATTTAAACTTCTAATTATGTTTCATACATTTTGAAATATTTTTTGAAATATTTTTTGAAATAATTTTCTACAACCTGCTCAGCCCCACCCACTTAAAAAAAATCCTCCAGATCATTTGCCCCTTGTGAAATCATCTGTCAATCATCAGTGAGTTAATAGCGATTTTGCAAGTGAAATTGGTATTTAACTTTGTCAAAGCTGACACCTGTTACAATACAACATTATAGGAGTTGCGATGTCAGACATGCTGTAGCATCAGCAGGAAAGCAAAGGCCATGAGAAGGTATTGTATGAAAGCATGCAATTATATTATGAGTATGTGCTGAGCTGGGGGATCACTGTCTATTGTATTGTAGAATAGTGGAATGTAACTTGTAACAGGTGTCAGCTTTGACAAAGTTAAGGGTCTGGAGGTTTTTTTTTTTTTAAGTGGGTGGAACTCAGCAGGTTGTAGAAAATTGTTTCCAAAAATGTATAAAAATCTATGAAACAAATTTACAAGTTTAAATGTCAAAATATGAGATAATGTAGGACTGCACACCAACAGGTATCCATTTGCATTTTGATGGCAGGCGCCCTTTAACAATACCATGTGCGTGAACCATGTGAATCTTTGATATTGTGTGTCCCCCTGCCCCCCCCCCCCCCCCCCCCTACTCCGTTCAAAATTTCTGACCACGCTAATGGATAGTGGCTGTACTTTATGTGATGTGCATAATATCGTCTAGGCTTATGCCGCCCGTCGGTGGAGACTTTTGACAAATGCTTGGACTACGGATTGAGTTTTTCTACGTTTGAGAGATAGCATATACCCTTTCTATTTTTTTATAACTGCCAAATTTCCCCCAACGAGCACGCGACGAAAACGCGACTATCGTGTGACTTTCCCGATCATTTATCAAAAGCCGTTTTGGAACTATGACTCCAATGACTGGTTTTAAGTATTGGAAAGAATACAAAGCTTTTTAAGGAAACATGCAAATATACTGAAATACCTCGCCAGAGAAAAGGACATATTGAAACTGATTATTCATACAAATAATTCTTGAGTTAGGATATACTAAATCGCAACCCGTATGAACATTGAAATCATTGCAAAATACCTCTTCACTTGTGAGATTTTGTTGCACAATTTGTGCTGTTATCTCTGCCACAACACTGATGTCATCTGATGTGATCTGTTCGATGTTGGAGGTAACAACTGATACTTGCTGGCTTACTTCATTTGCATTTTCCGCAGTTACGTTCGTCTGGAATTTAAAACAAATATATATACATCATATACACGCTGAGTGAACGTTTTCCCCCTGAAGGTACAACAAAATTTGGGAACGTGCATCATTTGTGATATCCCAATGGCACCAGTAGCAATCATGACTAGTTTTTACCATTATGAACCTTTTTTAATTAAAATAAACCCCACATGTTTCGTATATAGTATTCTTAGTCCAAAATGGGTTTTTTTATGTTTAACAGACTAATATTCTATTATTTACATTTTTTTGGTCGCAGACTTCAGTATGAAAAGTAAACAAATGAGGATAAATATTGTAAGTGCTTTCAGCAGTTTTATCGGCTTACGTTTGTTCGAAGAGCCAAATATACTTTTTTTTTAAGCTAAGTACGTAAGTTGTTAATGTGTTGCCTCCTTGAGTACTATTTTTGGACGTAAAATCTTCATAATAATGTGAATGGAATGCCATTGAAAGTAATGAAGTAAATTACGGAATTCTCGTGGGCTATTGTGCTTTATTAGTATTAAATGATAAAGCAAAGACAAAAAAATTAGTGTAATGTATACTTTATACTACACACTGTGTTATATTTTACCATATTAAGATATGATCATAAAAATTCAGCTTTTTTAAATGATCGAAATTTGAAAAGAAAAGCTTTCAACTCGAATAACCTGTGCGATTTCAGAGAGAATATCTGTGACATTTCTCAATGGTCCGCAGTTATCCATAGGTAGCCACTGGCTCTGCATAATACCATCGCCGACACACAGAGCCCGTCCGATTGGTTCATTGGCTATAAGGTATAAGAAAATTATATGATCACTGTCAAACATTTATCAATATATATAAAGAAAATAAAGACATCATCGACATGTGTAGAACTGATGTACCCTTTTCTAATTTCTAGAACGATAAATTTCTAGAAAACGATAAACCCTATGATTCTTGACCTATTGTCCATTTGTCACATGTGGTGGTTAATAGCTTAGCAATGTTCGTTCCGTTTTTTTTGTTGTTGATTTGTGATCTTATGTGGTCCTAGAACATTATCAGCTTTGTTGCCTAAAAAAGGCTGCCTTAAGCAATTTTTATAATAATGTATGAATCTCAAATTGCGCCTGATAGCCATAATGATACCGAACTTTTGAATTACATGTCAATATGAGTGCATGATACCTGCACATAGGGGTTTCGAGTAGAATTCTTTTTTTAACGCAGTTAAAGATCAAACAAAGGTCAAATTTAACTGTGGACATGACGGTGCATACATTATAATTATTTTGAATTATTACATAAGCCTAAAGTATACAGGAAGGGATACTGGGTATGTAGAAATAATCTCTGAGATCATTTATTTATTCATTGGTCAGAAGGGGTCAATTAATGGTCAAAGTTGGACTCGATATAATGTATAATACTTTATGCAGATATAAATCGTCCCTGACGGGTTTATAGTGTTAGATCACCTGATTGTGTTTCTATAATAAGAATCGATTTCACGAATTGAAAGTCAGGTCAAGTTCAATAATCATAGGTAACAAAGGTCAAATATCTGTCATTTTAGTTCACTATCAGGGCTTAGATGATATATGTATTCAGAATTATGTAAATCTAAAGATTCGATAAAAGACTGTTCCTGGAACTCCATTAAAAGAAAAATTAACTCTGTCTTAGTAGACGATATTGTGTCTTTCGGGAAGACAAAATCAAGCCATTTCTAAATCAAGGAAATTTCCCAAAACTGCTTCTGTTGCAGGAAGAAAACTTAACCTGGAATCCATCATGTTCAACCTACCTCACAAGGTTCTCAGCTTTGCTGTGAACGCTTGTATAGATTCTCTGCCCTCATACTCAAATCTTTGTCGCTGGGGCAAAAGACTGACCGACAAATGCCCATGTTGTCCGAACACAACCGGCACTTTACATCATATTCTGGCGCATTACCCCTACCTTTTGGAAAAATTCACCTGGAGACACAACAGTGTCCTAATGGCAATTTACCGAACCAGCAATTGTGATGTTTACTTGGACATTGAAGGCAATTCTGTAGCCGGGGGCACTATCCCCCCTCATATCCTCGTCACAACCAAGGGACCAGATTTAGTTGTTGTATGGGAGGAAGAAAAAAGGACATTACTTGTGGAACTCACTGTTCCCTTTGAAACAAATGTACAGGATGCACATGACTTGGAAGAAACAGAATACTCTGTCTTCTTTGAAGCAATTGAAATTGGGGCGAGAGGTCACGTTGGTAAAGAAAACAAAGCTAGACTCAAAACTGTTGCCGATACGTGTAAATGCGATGTCAGACTAAGGGGACTGAGTAATGACATAGCAAGCATGCCTTTCTCTCATCTTTTGTTATTTTCCACAGTAGGAAGGATCAATATTAGGAAGGCGTAAAACACATGAAGTTATAGAAAAAAAAAGGAAAAACTTAGTCACCAGACTAAATGAACCATCCATACCCACGTTCAGACCTGATCAAGAACATCAATATACTATAACACTCTTTTTCTCACGCAACTTTCCTATTACAATAACACGATACTGTATATTACCATTGTCGTATAGTCATTACATTGTAATATGATAACATGTCAGTAATTATCAAATTGTCATAACATTTCTTTCCCATTACTGCATGCTTACGTTTGTCTATGTTTTTCGTATATTTCATGATACTTTGTATTTCAACCTGCCATAAACCCGACTAGGTTCATTGACCTGGTTTTTATTATTGCAATTTTCCATGATGCACATTTGTATATTGTTTTACTTTTCTTTTAAATAAAGAAATGATTACAACAACATGGATAATAATGCAGAAGCAGTCTATGATATCATCTATTCGAATTTACAGTTAATATCAGTCACAAGGTGGTCACTTCAAGTCAAACTTAAACTTGACAGTGGATTTATACTATTGCATTGGTATAATATGCCAATGAAGTTTGGGGGTGCCGATTCCCGTGGTGTTGTTTTCACTTTTAAACTCATTTTCAGCGAATTGAAGATAGGTCAAACTCTGATCCATCTTTGTCACAGAGGTTAAGAATTTTTTTTTATTATGGAAAAAAAAATAATAGGGATGATTTGTCTTATGCATTTCTCACAGCAAAAGTTTAACTCATTATATTCTTTTTTGTCGTACGATCGAACAAACAGGGGACTGCCACTCAAGTTTTCTCACACCGTACACTGTAAATGATCAGTGGCATATCTACGGGGGCGGCAGAGGGGGCACGTGCCCCAGGCGGCACTTGAAGAGGGCGTAAAAACATAAGAGAGAAAGAAAATGGAAATACAAGCAAATTTTGGTGTTTGAGGGTTATTTGCGCCCAAGTCAAGGACAACATGCGTATGGTGTTTTAAAGGGTTTGAAATGCGAACATTTTCTAAAGCTCGGTCGCTTTGCTTCCTCGCATAATTATGTTCAGGATCAAACTATTCCGATGGCGTTTTTAAAGTGTTAACCATTAATTGACTCTAGTTGCTTTGCCCCCCCCCCCCCCCCCCCCCCCCCCCGCATAAGGCAGGAGCTTGTTACATTTTGCGCTCCCAGATGGGATATTAGTGTATAAAAAGCACTTTTAAAGTATAGAACATTCGAAAGAAATCACAAATTTGCCTTGCAATTGCCTTGCTAACTTACTCAAATATATTTCTTCAGGGTTTTCATTCATTTTGCGCCCCCAAAATAGGAATGTTCAAATTAAAGAAAAAAAATCTATTCGCTATATTTCCTTGTTTCTCTAATGTTGAAATGCATAAGAAATTTCCATTTGAGGGGTGAAAAGGAAAAGGCGCATATTTGATAGTTTGCCGCGGGCGCCAGAATACCTAAATATGCCAATGTAAATTATGTACTCCAATTTTTTAATCTAGTATACCTTTCCAGCTTCATAACTCGTGAATTACATGTGGACCTTTCTACATAGAAACTGTGAATGCATAATCTACATGCCAAGTCTGCATATAATAAAATATCTGAAACTGAAAGTTTGCACTATAATTACAGCAATCCAGATCAGATATCTCTCACATAGTAAACATGCTGAATAAGTTCCATCAATATTCATCGAGGAAATACACATGCATGATATCTGACAGGGATCTCAAACATACACCTAGACATCCAAAGAAATTGTGTTATGGGATATTTCGTTCTCGGATAGGTATGTCACTATTGGATGCTGTACGGAAACAATCCAGTATCCTTTGGGAAGGTTACCATGTTGTCCTGTCGAGCATCTCTCTTCAGCCGTCTGCACACTGAAAAGGAAATGCATCATCCCATTATAGTGCCAGATAAATATTCCTACAACGTAAATGGATGTGTTATTTCTCAAATAGCTGTTAACAAATTTTGATGTACATGAACAATTCTGTAACCGTTCCAAAATTCCAGTAACGATCGCTCTTGGTTACAACAAACAATTAGCGGTAATACCAGTCAAATGATAGTCCATTATTTTGTCCAAATGCAATACCATGATTACTGTGTCACCAGGAAACAGCACAGCGAGACCGTGGAATTGCAGCACATCGTCATACCATCCAATATATTTTTAGTAATTCAACATTCAGTAGTTTTCAGTAGCCCTATACCGAACAGTAAAAGTACTAGAATAAGAAACTAAATGTGAGATTTTGAGCCGCATAATTATGAATATAAATAGTATTCTCTGAGTCCTGACATTGGACTCAAAATGCAATGACATTTGTGACCCACTAAGGAGCATGATTGAAATTTGACCTGACCTTCAGTTCGTAAACTCTACGTGAATTAAAAACATAATATCATCAAGGGATTCGGCACCACATACCCTTCAAATCATATCTACACAACGTATTATTCAAGTCTGACCTTGAATTAACCCCTTCTGACCAATGAATGAATGAAGGAAAAGCATTAGGCATCTGTAACAGTTTAAAAGCTAACGTATATGCACCGTCATTCACAGGTAACAAATTTGATCTTTTGACCTTTGGATACCAGGCGCCATTTTGGACCTATGGAAATTATGTAAATTGTTCAGGGTTGCCCCTTGAGAAACACAGCTGATATTGTCCTAGGACCACATAGGATCATAAATGAACGAACAACTTCAACAGAAAGAACATTTCTAGTGTTCAGAAGTCGACTACTATTGAACGAAAGAAAAATGAACTCAGCAAATCAGTTGAACCTCATATAATGATATCAAACCTGTTATGAAACTGGTATTGCAATTATTGTCGCTCCTTATTCATTCAATCGTCATTACAATCTCAATGAAATTTGTATTTTCGCTTCACTGTCGACCATTGTCTCAAAGTATAATGTTTTACCTACTTCAAATAAATTTAGAAGATTTATTCACACCTCACACCAAAATAAACACAAAATCAAACACTTAAACGGGGTAAAATAAATGACAAAATTAATCTTTACCATTGTTATTTGGCCTTTACTGTTCTCCAATTCGTCAACTAGGCATACACAATGGAATATTCCAAATACGGCACATACATGAATTTTGACTTTAATAATATTCATGCATCCGTAATACCAGCTACATAATCTAGATTCCTTTTCGATTTTCGAATTCAGAAAAGTGAATACAACACAAAGAAAATTAACCTTGAGTAGTGTTGAAGGGGCACAGTCCTGTCGAATTCGCCCACGTTCCATTTTCACCAACAGGAAATTCGACCCTTCCGATATATCCAAACCGTGGAGACATCCAGGTGATATTCTGACAAATAGCTTCACAAAAAGAGAGTGAAAAGTGAATAACACTTTTAAATGTCTTCGTAATAAAGAAGTTCCTTGTAGCTATACTTTATTTAGAATATGGGCTTCAAATATTACTTTTATAGAGAGATATTACAAAAGTAAATACACTCTTAATTGACGTCAAAGCGACTTGTGAGTAGACTACTCAACGTACCCGTACGCGCTCGCCAAAAAATAAGGCTCGAACGGAACCCGAGTCCGGGTTGGTTTCCGTGTGCTCATTTTAATTTCATCCCTTACTTCATAAATGCTTACCAACAGAATGCAAGGAAACGTGCTTTGAGGTCGATTTTTATACATTCCAGCTGTACACAAATGATTTTTTAGGGTAATGTAACAGTCACACGGCCATGTTACGGACCTGCGGATGCCTGCGTATATTTGGATAATGAAAATGCGTAATTTTTACCCCAAATAACGCAAATTTGAGCAAAAGTTACCTATATTCTGCGGACGATACGGATTAGTTACGGATGTTACGTATGAATTACGGATGTTACGGGTAAAACCTGTTGATGAGCCCATCCGCTGCCAACCCGCTGACACATGTCACGGACGACTTACGGATGACTTACGGACGATACGGATGAGTTACGCTCATACGTTAAACATACGTAACTGTGTTTACGTACCCCTATGTATCCGCAGGCATCTGCACACCCGACAAAGTGTGCGGATCAGTTACGTATCTTACGTATCCTGCGGATGAGTTTACGTATCTTACGTATGAGTTACGTATTTTACGTATGGATAACGTATATTCTGCGGATGCTTACGTATATTTCATCCGCAGCAAAATTTTGAGATTTGCAAAATTCCCGCTGCGGATCTGCGTATGTCTGCGGCTCCTGCGGATTAGGTTACGGATAGATACGGATGCTTACGGATGATACGGATCCTTTCGGATGCTTACGGATTTTTATCCGTAAGCATCCGCAGCTACCGCAAGTGGCCGTGTGACTGTTCCATTACTGATGAGAAATCATAATAATGTTCATTTTAGATAATTATGGTAGGTCTGGGGAGGATCCCCACATCATTTTATCAACTTCTGGATACATTTATAAACTTTTATAAAATGAATGACATCTGTACCATTATTTTGAACCGCTATGGTCGACGAATCGAGAAAACCGTTGGAATTATTGGCTAGACTCTCAAGGGATCGACTGATAAGATCTTGTGTCTCGAAGGCCGTCATGTTGGTTTGTTCGATGTAAATGTTCATGTCAGCTTTGACGCTTCCTGGTCTGAAGGTTCTACACACTACTGATAGGCTCATCAACCCAGCACTGGTTCGGAGGCCTTGCTCCATCTAAACAAAACAAAGGGAAACATAAATATATTGTATACATTGTCTCATTTTCGCAGCGATAATGACATACAACTTGATAGGGTAGACATATTGATCCTTCCTACATATATGTCATTTGTCGTCTTTATTATCGTGACTGTATCTATAAAAAATATATATATATATATTTATATATATATAGAAGTGATGGGAATTCATTCTGAATATAGTGTATCGGGGATATATATGAGAGGATATATATGACAGGAATCAATAACTCATTTTGAAATAAATCTGTGGAAGAATCCCGTCGACGGTCAAATTCCATTATATTGCCTGTGTTTGTCGGAAAATAGGTAACCACGTAGTATGGGGTTTTGCAGTTATTATGTCTAATTCATCATGCAAAATATCACAAGAATTGAAAAGCAATGCACAAGGTTGCACTGATAAGATAAATATGCTTACATATGTGCTGATGTTGGATGTCGTATCTCTATACAGTTTAGATGTTTTGTCGTATAGCTCCTCATGGAATGGAATGGCAAATCTAGCGTTTAAGACGTCTATATTGGTCAATTCTGAAGACACGAACATATAATAAAATTGTAAACCGATAATAATTCATTTTGCAGTGGCACCGAAGCGTTGCAGTGTTTCATAACATGATATCTTGGCGACTAAACCACACGTAGATTTTGCGTATGGGAGTATTTCTCGTATTAATCATTTTACATAATAAACCAAATAAAATCGTGTTTTAATTGTGTTACGTACTACTATTTCCCTGTTGTGAAGATGTACATCTATGTTTTTATCAAGTTGTATGAAAATATATATTGGAACAAATATTACAGAGGATATTGCCCTCAATCGAGATAAAATTTATTCGTATTTTCAAAGTTCATGGGCAAGGAAGGATAGAATAAGAAAGGCCTACGATACTTTGTGGTCAACAAGAAAATGTGCATAAAAGTAGTTATTTACTCTATCAAACTGGCCTCATTTGTAGTTTTACCTTTGACATAAACAGATGCCCGCATTGTGTCTAAAAATTCTTCATTTCTCCCAGAGCCTCGGCAGAAGTAATACCCGATGTCAATGGGGGTAACAGACGGTATAATCAAAGGGTTCTGGTTCTCCGTGTTTGGTAAAAGGACATCATCTTTATACCAGTGGTATTGTTTGACATTGTTGAAACTACAAGTCAGTTCCACATTGGAGTTGAGGTTGACTGTCTGGCTAGAAGGATGAATGGATACTTCCAAAGGAACTGTATATCAAGAAATCAAACTATACAATAGCGAAACAAGTATAGAAAATTAACATATTTTAGCAGGAATCAATATCTCAGAAAAAAAAATCCACATTAAGTTCATAGTGGTGTACTTTACAACCTCCGAAATTCATTTATTTTAAAACTGTATTCCTGGCCCTAATGAATTCAGTTATACAATAAAACTACGTGAATAGAAATATTGGATGAGGAAATGCGAAAGATGGAAAATTAATAGACATAATTGTCTTTCATATCCGCGTATGATGCAGCAATAAACATTTATCTTTAATAAAAAGAATGACAAACCGTTTTCATAATATATTGAGGTAAAATCATTTTTTTTTCAAAATTTGGTTCCTATTCACCTCGTTTTACTGCACGATATAAAAAGAAATGTATCTGCACAACAGAATAATGCTAAGATGTAAGTAACCTGTAAATCTAAACGTATGACTCACGAGTTGGTTCATCACAATTCATTCCCTCATACTGATTTTGACAGTCACACGCGTATATTCCTTGCCCGGTGTTACGGCAGACACCATTGACACATGGATCTAGTACGGTGCAAGGATCGGTCGAACCTGTCAAGAATTAATCAAAGTAATGATGTAATGATATGATAATGCTATAACACAAAAAACACACTTTTTAATGCGGTTTCATGAATTTGAATTTGAGTTATGCGCCTGCAAAAAAACAAGAGAAGCGAATAGTGTACACAATGTACATCATGCATTGCATTATGAAACGCAAAGTGCAACATTTTTCTCGAAGCGACTGAAAAATTAATCAGTTGTTCATAACCAATCTAAATGTTGGTAAGGAAATTCTGCATATTTTGCTTTTCTGAAAAATTTCATCTAATATTTTTGAAGTTATATTAAAAATTGTTATTTTTCATAATTGACGCGTGATTAAATTAAAACAATAGAAAGCGGTACTACCAAAAGTTCATTTGCACGCACAAATTGAAACTTTGAGTGAGCTTTTAGGGCAGAAAATTATTTTTACAAAAAGAAAAATCATCACAAGAAAATTCATATTTTTTTTCTTTTATCTGTTTATACGACACCTCATGTGTAAAAAAAAATAAAGAAAAAAGATGTCTGCCACATTAACAGGCACAAAAAGAGCCTCAATGTCAACAAGGGTCGATCGAAGAAGAACTGCCAGGTCGATGACATAAGGTTTGCATTTGAGCGATGTTTATAAAATCGTTCTTGTCGTGTTGTCGTGTCGTTTTGTCGTTTGTCGTGTTCCCCTTGATGGTTTGAAATACTAGCATATCCCTATACGTGCTTTACCAAACAGCGTCGTTTGAAAATGACATGGAAATCCTCATTAGTGCCGAATTTGGGCAAAACCGTGAAAATTTTAGATTATATTCGAACATCACGAAAGGGAAACATGAATGCTAAAAAAAAAAACAATGAGATGAATGTTGATAATGAGGGTAAGGATAATGCCCCTCATCATGAAATAAAGAAATGGTCAATTTTTGGTTTACGGTGGGGGTAAACAAAGTGCATATTGTGCACTGAAATTTTAGCTGCAAATCGCGAGGACAAGCGATTTTTGCAATTTTCAAGGCTTCAACCTTTGTTAAAGAACAAAGCA
The DNA here is from genome assembly GCA_025617745.1 of Heliocidaris erythrogramma. Classification (NCBI taxonomy): domain Eukaryota; kingdom Metazoa; phylum Echinodermata; class Echinoidea; order Camarodonta; family Echinometridae; genus Heliocidaris; species Heliocidaris erythrogramma. The sequence continues at coordinate 14,563,059 of CM046859.1, forward strand.
ATGTAATATTTCCATGAGAATTGAAGCGCGTTTCATGAGATGGTAAAGTGTGGTATGAAGAATGACATAAGGCAGAAAATATCATGATTATTACAATATTATTTTCACCTCAGAATGGCACATTTTCCGTCCCAAGAGGAGGGGCAATTATCATTGGAGGCATATTTACTGATTTTGTAAATTCTGTGGACGTACGCCCCTGCCACCATCATGACCACTCGAAATTGTTATTGGCCCGTGTGTTATGAAAATTCTGATTAAAGGCATGTTATCACAGGGTGGAAATTCGCGTATCATATCTCTTATAGCTGATATTTATTTTAGGCTACATCATGTTGGCATGTGATACAAACGTATTCACAGTTTTGACAAAATCTGGCTCAAATGGATTTTCACATGCCATATTCAAAACAATTTCAAAACAATGGGTGAAGCGCGCTTGAATTAATGACATCAGGGTATCATTAAATTCTGAAGGCATAATACATCCTTTGTAGGAAAATAGTGAATTATTGTCTTTTCTTTATTCCTTTCCTTCTTTTATCTCTCTTTTTTGTTTATTCTCTTGTTTCGATCATGGAACTGCAGCCCCGCACCCCCCCCCCCCCCCTCCCCTCCACCAGTACGCCAGTGAGGTAGGATGACCGCACAGTACACTGGTATCTCTTGGTTGACAATTTTACACCTCTGCTTGAACAAGGTCGCTCTCTCGGTTTTCGGAAAGAGACGCAAGTTGCCTATATCCGTGGACCCATGTCACTGTCTAAGTTTCTATCATTGGTGACTGTACAGCCAAGATAATTATTTGAAGCTCTTTGTGACGAGGAGCGGAATGACATTGAGAAAGATGTTTGGATGGTTTATGCACGCTTGGGCTAAAACGACTTGGTGTTGGTCTAATAACCAGAAGGTCTAATTACCACTTGGGCTAATTATCACTTGGTCTAATTATCATTTGGTCTAATTACCATTTCGTCTACTTTATTTTGTTTTCACTTGGTCTACTACCAGTTCGTCTAATGTCAGTTTGTCTAGTTCCCAGTCAGTCTAAAACTAGTTGGTCTACATGCATTTCGTCTAAAATCCACTTGGTCTAGTATCCATTCGGTCTACATGGCATTTATATGGTCTAATGTGCAGTTGGTCTAACGTTCATTTAGTCCATTTTTCATTTAGTCTAATTGTCAGTTGGTCTAAATGCCAGTTTGTCTAAACATCACTTTGTGTAATTGTCACTATAGGCTTCTTACGGAAAGTTTTTACATCGGCGGGCCCTCGGCGGCGCCGATTGATTCGGCGCGCCTGCGGCCCGGCTTTGTTCTCAACACGCCGACTGAGCGATGCGGCGGAAGTTCTATTCATCTCGTTTAGCAGGTGGATCGCCGTAAATAGCCCGCCCTGACATTGTTGGATAGTTTTTGAGATCGCGGTTGTTGAATACCCCCCTCTAGTGTTTGGTTTATGCATATGCTAGAGCCAAATTAATACATGAAAAATACGGCGAACAGCGACGACTTTATTGGATACATGTCAGCTGGTATATTTATTATTTTACTTCTGTTAAATATCTAGTACTAGTGTTTATGGTTATAGTTATGCTATTAAAAGATGCCGACATCTTAATTGTTCAAAAGGAGGCAGTGCAACACTCATGAATAGAAAATAATATAATTATATAGTATGTCGAGTAATTCCCTGCTTTAAAAGAGTTATTTCAAATTAAATGAAATCACTAATACAACAGCCATGAGTTCTTTCTTCTTCTTAACTATTTTATGTTTCTTCTTTCTTTTTACCATGAAATATTACGAACAAAAAGAGGGTGAATGTATTTTTCGTTTGGTGGTATTCCCTCGGATTACACAAAACTAAATAAGCTATGAAGAAATAGGTACTAGAAAATCTAATTTGATTAATTACTTATCTAAATTTATGACCAAATATTTACTATTCTGCCTTGATGCTGATATATTTTTGTAAAATATTAATGTAATCGTTGGCCATGTACAGCGCGTTCGTTTCATTGTGTATTAAAGTTTTATACCGCTCATGACGCTTTCGCATTATGGCGGAGATATTATTGTTATTGACGGCTTAATCTATGCCTGGGGTGTTTCATAATAAAAGCTGTTCGTAAAGTTACGAATGACTTTACGAACAACTGGAACATGTTCTTGGGTGCTATACTATCAGATTCTCAATCATTTAGTACAAAAACTGACCACCAATCGTGCGTAAAGTCGTGCGTAACTTACGAACTGCTTTATGAAATACCCCCAGATGAAGTTGAAATTTACTATTTAGATATTTATCTATTCTAATAAGCCAGTTCGGGGTTAGCGCATGGTACAAATGACCCCAAATATCCACAGATATTTTAGACATGGAGGGTCCCTTTATGTGCACTTCAGAAAAATACCTCTGGGAGTGATAGAGGTGCCTCATGAATAGCTTTTGTTTCCCCCTTTAAAAGGAATACTTCCACCTGGATATCATGGAATGCACCATTAGTGCATAATTGAATAATGATTACATGACATTCATGAGCACATATCGAATATTAGTGTCAGTAGGTTTTAGAAATTTGGTACAGATGACCTTTATCTGCTCATGCTCAGATTGCATCCCCGAAATGGCTTATTATGAAAAATTTGATCTAATCCAATCAAGTTTAACGTTTACAGTAGCTTATAAGAACATTTGTTTGTGTTTGATAACAAATGTTATTCGTTTCAGTGGCATATCTACGGGAGGAGGGGGGGGGAGGTGGCACGTACCCCAGCCGCGCCTTTTTTTTGTACACAACTGTTTAGCCATATCGCGGAAAAATTTGTTCCATTGCCCGTGCTGAAATATTGAAGACAGAAATACATAAAGAGAGAGAAGAGGATAGATTAAGGGGAAACAAAAGAACTATACAATGTTTTAGGAAAGAGAAGAGTACAGAAAACAGGGAAAACAAAGAAATGTACGAAAAGGGAGAAGAGGAAGCTTAAAAAAAGTTCCTTTCCCAGTATTAAAAGCGCGAAAGCTACGACGTTTTAGCAAGTTTGAGATATGCGGCCTGAGAAAATCGAAGAGACCAGCCCACTTTTACACCATTTATTTTACTCATTACTACATGAATAAACATAAATCCTTACTGATTCGAATGATTGTACATTTGACATAGTGGTTTGCTTTGTTTTACTTTGAAATGATAACGATTTGGGGTAGAAAAACAGTTTCAAAACCTCTTGAACTCGAATCTAAAAGCGCACATAGCAACGCTCAGGCTCACTGCCGAGAACCGCCCAATCAAAATAGGCTAGTTGTGCACGCACGCTCTACATTTCCATATGAATTACGTGTACCCTCGATCTCTGCCTTATTTGCATAGTTTATGCAAATTAGCTCAATCGACCACTTCGCCTCGCGGGCCGGGTTCTTTTTCTCCAGCTTTGCCACCGGATTGATTTTCATATAGAAACTTTTTTTCATTTTCTAATATATTTTCCACGAAAGTTTATTTTATCATTGATCGGATTTATTTTTGACGGGTTGGAGCTGACAGAGTAAAGTTTGAGCAAATGAAAGTAGTAGTAGGTCGAGGCCTACTGTATTCGTAATTACACTTTCAACTTTGAACTCCTGAAGTGATCGCGCGTGCAATGGAATCATGCAGCTGTTTTTTATCGCGGGAAGGAGTCATGAGGCAAAAAAAAAAATCAAATGCATAATGAAGTATAGATGAAAATCTTTTGAGGGCATTTTTTCTACTTTTTTCTCTTACATTCATAGGTTTATTATGGAGTTCACAATTTCTCATCATCAGCATCACACAAACTTTCATTATTGCTTCGTCTGCTGAATTGTTTTTCTGTATTAAAAAAGTAACATTATTCACATTTTATTGAACTCAATATATTCAGTCAAGCGACATAAATTACGAACGATAAACTGAGCGCAGCTTAGGTTCTAACGGTTTCAAAAGCATGAATAGATTTCCTGTCTTTTCATTGCAGATGAGAACAAAGAAAATACAAACAAAGCAGTTCAGCTAATCCCCGATTTTGTCAATGGAGCTCCAATTCGGGCATTTTACACGTTGAATAGTGTTCTACAAATTGTCGCTACACATCCATTTCCGGGGGGGGGGGGGCAATGCCATGACAAGGTGCGCACCATGCCTGTACACAAAAACACATTAAAAGGTTTTTTTTTTTCTTTTCAATACCCGGCGATGAACGTGCCCATCATGATGATATAATAATACAGTGAAATGGGTATAAAAAATGCTAAAATCAGGGGGGGGGTTATACTTTTCACAGCCTGACATTATCCCCCTTCATGTTTAGGGTGGTGAACACATTACACAATACTTGTTTCGGGTATTCTGAGTTCGAAAGTTGATTACTTTTCAGGGCCCATTTTGTAAATTCCTGTATGGGCATGGTCCATGTTGTAATAACATTGCCCCCCCCCCCCGCCCGTTTTGGGAAAGTCATATAACTCAGCAAAAGGCATCTAACAAAATATATCCATCTTCGATTACTTGCTTTTCCAAAGGCGGATCGGAGTTGGTGGTTATAAAAAAGAATAATCCCGAATATATAAATAAATATATATATATATATATAAACGACTAATGGGTACATTAGGAGGACAGTTTTTGTTCTTTTTCTTTGTTCAACTGTCGACCTAATGTAGGGGTCGCTATTATGACGGAATAAACTGCATTGTTAGGTGTCGACTTAATGTACCCGTTAGTCAAATATCCATATATATATATATATATATGTTGTATATGTTATTTCCTTACAATTGTTAATAATTATTCTAATGTATACATGTATCTCAAAGCATTCGCTTGGATCCAGCTGAGGCATGCGGCTTGTCATTGTTCAAAACTCACCTGCCCCGACAAAGGAATTAATTAATAAGGTTGAAGATTTGTCAAATCTGTCGGTCAATTGAATCTGGTGTCGCCGAAACTACTAACCCGTCTCCGTGGTCTAGTGGTTAAGGCATTGACGTTCTAAGCCAACGACCCGGGTTCGATTCTCGGCGGAGACTTTTTTTCAGCCTTTGCAAAAATTTCAAAAAGGGAGGACAGCTCTGGGGAACCTTGATTTAAGCTACGCAATCATTATTCTCTCATTTCCTTTCGCATTATATATATATATATATATATATATATATATATATATATATACTCTTGTACCAGCGTACCAATCATAACAGAGGAGTTATTATTGAACATTTTCCCCTATTTTATATTTTTTAGACGTTAGCGAAAATTGAACTGATTTAGTCCGTTTTGAACTCTCTGATTTCATAAGTCTTCCGACCGCTGAGAGCTTATAGTCTGTGGCAAAAATGAGAATAGATAACGACAGAATACCCACGAAACGATTCTGTAAAAATGATTATAATAAAGAAAAACAAACAAACACATGAATACTGTAAAAATGGTTACCGTAGTTCTTTTCTTATTACGAGGCGGCTAAAGTTATAAATATTAATATCTTATAATATTTTATAAATACATCAACAAAGTTGAACAGCTTGAAAATCGAGAAAAAAAAATGGAAAATACAGAAGGAATCAGAAAAGTGGAATTAGTCTCGCTAAAATAATAAAACACATTTCCCAAAAATAAATGTGACCCGTCACGTCAAAATGAGACAGAAGTCGCATTTTTTGAAATTGCATTTTATTATTGATTATTATTCTCCGTTTCATAAGCTTTAATTTGGTATATAGTTCAACTCTAGAGAGTGAGTATTAGTGGAGATAATAGCTTTTGAATCTTGAGTAAAGTAGGGCTGTGGCAAAGTATTTCTTCGGGAAAAACGCTTCCAAAGTTTGACTTCCGTTTTGCAGTCATGCAGCATTTTCGTTTGTAATGTCAACTAGATTTTTATAAAGCCCTTAGCAACCGTTTATTAATTCTAATAAAAACTAGTCCTTATGTTTCTTTCGGATCTCTTTTCATGAAAACATGAATTTTAATTCATTTAAGCCATGAATTCTAACGCTTTAAAGGGTAACAAATCAAGTAGTTTCACGGCACTGAAAAAGCTTCCCGCATCAACTTCATGCTTTTTTCGTTGAGCCTTTCCTATGCCGGTATGATTTTCTTAAAGGGTTGATTAACCTATAGCTATAGTCAAAAGGTTTATAATTCTGTCATTTTGTGCGGGGAAATTTATTAGATTATGGTTCAAACTTTCAGAGGTTTTTATATCATTATATCTTTTTCTAAATTAATCATGTAAACTTGATTTCTTTCAATGTTATTTGCTTTCTTTTTATAGCTTGGATTCAATTGTCGCAAAGTCATTCAATTTTGGCAAATTTACTGATTAGACTAGTCTTTACCAAGAATAATATTGACAGAGATCGTTGATGTCTGCGTATGAAGCTTACTTTTTTTACTTTTCGTCTTGTGAAAGAGCAATAGAAATCGCAGCTGAAGAATTAACACACGATTTTCTCTCTCTCCTTATACATCACGCGCCTGTTTCATAATCTCCACAGTTTTATTTCTTTCTTTTGAATGCTAACTCTCTTTTCGGTTCGCTCTTTACTTATTACCAGATTAAACAACGATAAAATAAAACAGAATCATAATAAAGAAATTGTATCCTGCTCTAGTTAGTTCTACCTTTAAAAAATGTTTATAAAAGCGTCTTTCTTTTCTTTTCGCCATATCAAAGAGGTATAGAATTCGCCCCTTTCAAAGAACAAGGATTAAGTCACATCCTGCCTTCGCGAGACGATTGATTTTTCTTCTCTCCCATTGTCCTTCTCAGGGGCCGCGAAACGTCTTGGAAAGTGGAGGGGCTAAGGGGGGGGGGGGGGGGGCTGCGTGTATAACCACATTTTTGCACTGCCATACGTTTGCACGTGTTTACTGAAAAAAGTGAGGGGGCTGCAGCCCCCAGCCCGGTTCCGCGGTCCCTGCTTCTCAATCACGAGCTTGTGTCATAATCTCCACACAGGTCCTTTTCTGTATAGTTAAAAAGCTTCATTTCTTTTATCATCAATTCCCCATGTTCAACAGCAGGATAAAGATAAACTGCTTCTTAGCGCCGCTCTATAGTTAATAGAGCTTTAATTTTTTTTTAATTAACGCCCGAACAATCTCTCTCCTTCTAAATCTTTCACCTGTATCATAATTTCGACTGTTCTTCTTAATTCTATTTTGAAAGCTAACTCTTTCTTGTCTGTTCGGCTTTTTTAACGAATAAGAGATTTGGCCGCTAATTATCATCATGTTGACTGGCGGTATGAACATGACGAAGACAAACTGCATCTTAGCTTGAAAGTTCGTTTCTCCCCGCTCTATATTTAACTCAAGCTTAAAAAAATCAGATACTTGTTTCACTATCGCAACCGAGGGCCTTTTCATTCTAGCTTTACAAAATAATTTTCTTTTATTTTCGTCTGTTAAAAAGAGTTATAGAATTGGCCGCTTTTTATCGTCATGTTCAAAAGCGGGATAGATATAAACTGCTTCTTAGCGCCGCTCTAGTTAACTAGAGCTTTAAAAAAAAATAATGACAACTGCTTTTTGTAAAAATTGACACCCAGACAATTCTCTCTCTCCTTCTAAATCTTTCACCTGTATCATAATTTCGACTGTTCCTCTTAATTCTATTTTGAAAGCTAACTCTTTCGTGTCTGCATCTTAGCTTGAAAGTTCGTTTCTCCCCACTCTATATAGTTAACTCAATCTATCGCAACCGAGGGCCTTTTCATTCTAGTTTTACAAAATAATTTTCTTTCATTTTCGTCTGTCAAAAAGAGTTATAGAATTGGCCGCTTTTTATCGTCATGTTCAAAAGCGGGATAGAGATAAACTACTTCTAAGCGCCGCTCTAGTTAACTAGAGCTTAAAAAAATGAATAATAATGACAACTGCTTTTTGTAAAAATTGACACCAGACAATCTCTCTCCTTCTAAATCTTTCACCTGTATCATAATTTCGACTGTTCATCTTAATTCTATTTTGAAATCTTTCTTGTCTGTTCGGCTTTTTAAACGAATAAGAGATTTGGCCGCTAATTATCATCATGTTGACTGGCGGTATGAACATGACGAAGACAAACTGCATCTTAGCTTAAAAGTTATCGATTCTCCCCGCCCAATAGTTAACTCAATCTTAAAACAAATCAGATACTTGTTTCATTATCGCAACCGAGGGCATTTTCATTCTAGTTTAAAAAAATAATTTTCTTTTATTTTCGACTGTTAAAAAGAGTTATAGAATTGGCCGCTTTTTATCGTCATGTTCAAAAGCGGGATGGAGATAAACTGCTTCTAAGCGCCGCTCTAGTTAACTAGTGCTTTAAAAAAAATGAATAATAATGACAACTGCTTTTTGTAAAAAATGACACCCAGACAATTCTCTCTCTCTTTCTAAATCTTTCACCTGTTAATTTTTAAATTAACGCCCGAACAATCTCTCTCCTTCTAAATCTTTCACCTGTATCATAATTTCGACTGTTCATCTTAATTCTATTTTGAAAGGTAACTCTGTCTTGTGTGTTCGGCTTTTTTAACGAATAAGAGATTTGGCTGCTAATTATCGTCATGTTGACTGGCGGTATGAACATGACGAAGACAAACTGCATCTTAGCTAAAACTCATCGTTTCTCCCCGCCCAATAGTTAACTCAAGCTTAAAACAAATCAGATACTTGTTTCATTATCGCAACCGAGGGCCTTTTCATTCTAGTTTTAAAAAATAATTTTCTTTAATTTCGGCTGTTAAAAAGAGTTATAGAATTGGCCGCTTTTTATCGTCATGTTCAAAAGCGGGATAGAGATAAACTGCTTCTTAGCGCCGCTCTAGTTAACTAGAGCTTAAAATATAAATAATAATGACAACTGCTTTTCGTAAAAATTGACACCCAGACAATTCTCTCTCTCCTTCTAAATCTTTCACCTGTATCCAAATTTCGACTGTTCTTCTTAATTCTATTTTGAAAGCTAACTATTTGTCTGTTCGGCTTTAACGAATAAGAGAATTATAAGCAGAGGGGGGGGGGGGGGGCGCAAGGGGCGTATTGTGTTGACAAAGTATGCCCCAGACCCCCCAGATGGCCGTTTGGCTTCGTCAAACGGAGGGTTCCTCAGTGTGTACCCCCTTTCTGGAAATCCTGTATCCGCCCCTGGCTAACAGGTAGTATGAACATGATGAAGATAACGCGCGTCTTAGCTTGAAAGTCATCGAGTCTCTCCGCTTTATAGTTTACTCCAAAAAAAATGTGTATAATCTACTGGTGTCTAATAGCTAATTTCTTTTCTTCTTCGCCATGTTTTAAAGAGGTAGAGAATTCGCCCCTTTCAAAGAACAAAGATTATAAGTCACCTCCAGCAAGAGACGATTATTGATTTTCTCTCTCTCTCTTTGTCCTTGTTTCATAATCTCTACACAGATACATGTACTGTTCTTTCTGGTTAAAAGGCTTATTTTCTTTTCGGCTTTTCAAAGGATTACATAATTTACCCCTTATTATTATCGTGTATCAATAGTTTCGTTGTTCGTAAGTCATCTTCCCAGTTCTTCTTACTTCTGTTTTGAAAGCCAACTCTTTTGTATTTCCTCTTTACTTTCCATAGATTAAACAGCGATGGCTTAAACCAGCTTCGCAATGAAGAGATCTTGACGATGAATCGTGTGAATAAGTGAGATATAGAAAGTTACAATTCAGAATTCAAAGCGAAATCCATATAATCCGATTTTGCTACATCAACCTTTCTTCTGTCTCGCACGGTCCAGTGGTGTATTAAACGGAGCGGATAGAGGGGGCACATGCCAAGGGCAGCACTTTCAGGGGGGGGGGGGGGGGGGGGGAATGGAAATGAAAGACAATGACGAAAATGTGTGGTCCTGGATTACTACGCACCCAAATCATTAATAAAATGCATATTTTATAGAAACAGTGTTTTTAAGGCCTCGGATGAAAAAATAAATGAAGCTTGGCAGCTCTCTCGGATTTGTTTTCTCAAAGAATCTCGTAATATCTCCTCAATGTACGTAGAATATACATCTAGTTTATAGAAAGCAGTGTAAAGGGTTCATATTTACATTTTCTCTTTTACTTTATTTTTCAATCAATCGGCCTTTATAAAGAACACATAACGATGGACTGTCGAACTAGCCAAAATACGGTCCGGTCAAGGGGGATACTCAACACACAAAATCGCCCCATGGCTGGAGCTCGCTACAAAAGGGCACCAGCAATTTCTTTCTTTCTTTCTTTCTTTTTGCTGTTGCTTGTCGAAGACTTTTCGGACATGTGACAACCACCCCCCCCCCCCCCCCCCCCTCATGTTACTTTCTTTGTATAGACTTGAATTAAGATTTGAATAAATGTACCGACACTCTTTATCATAAATAATTAATAATTCAGTTCATATTATAATTCTTTTCATGTTATAATTTTGGATTGGTATAGACTTGTGCATGTACTACAATGAGAACGAATGACATGACGTCATCCCATCGGAGTCCATGGATTCGCTCAGCTCCAAGTGCCAGTCGTCGCTGCAGCTTGACTCCATGTTGAAATCCTCGTTCTCGCTTGATTGTTGATTTGAAGAAACGATGCTATCCATGGTGAAAAGCTTGTCAAAAGATATCCTGCTTTATATAAACCACGGAAGGATCCAAAGCCAGGTCAAATTTGCATATGCCGCATTGTTTGTGACGAAGAGTCAAATCACGGACGCGTGTCCGGCTCTATTGAAACAATAATATAACACACGAATGCTCGCTTCCCTTGATCTTCTTATACAATAGAGATTTACAAGTCAAAGGTGAAATAAGGCATTCACATTTTCTATAGATGTAACTGCGGCGTTCAATTTCAGGGGAAGAAAATCTTCTGTCCAACAACAATTTTCTTATTCCACTCCACATTCAATGAATAAAAACAGAAAATGAGGGGGCTGAGTCAGTGAGAATTTAAATTATCCCTTTAAGTACCAGAAACGAAAATAACACTTTTCAGATATCAATACCCCATATACCCCGAAAAATAGACTTTTCATTTATATCATATAACAAATTTTCAACATAGTGAATGCCTTTGATAAAAATAAATCTGAATGTTATTTTGCAACAAATTGATACAATTTTAGGTTCTGCAATTTGAAACTTTGCAAACAAACATTCAGTTAGTATATTGTGTAAATAAGATAGGGGATTTCACTGGGGTATAAAGAGAGGGAAGTTCCCCAGTTTCTGCTGTAAAAAGATAAAGGTTTATCTCCTTGTCTGGATTCAAAAGATGCATATCGGTATAGGGATCGAGGTCTGCATGTGCATATGGAGTTTCTTTACAACAGCGCATGTGAATGGAAATGACCATCTTTTATTAGTGATTACCCACGCCGATGAGAGTTATGTACAGGGCTCCGTATGTTTGTTTGTTTGTTTGTGTACAACAGAATGGGTTCGCACCAAATTTTCAAGGAATATTCGGATAGTGACAGGAAAGAATCGATTAGATTTTGGTGATGATTGGTTGACCCCTGCAAATTCTGTGTGACCTTGAAGTTTTGACCCCAACTTCATTTCGGATAGTGACAGGAAAGAATCGATTAAGAAAAGAATGGATTAGATTTTTTGTGATGATCGATTATAGAAACTTCAGTTCGGAGAGTTCTTTTTTTGTTTTTAACAATATTTTATTACTTCCTTTTTCAAAATAACATTTTTCACAATAATCGAGGTAAAATACACAAACAAATATATTCACACCCAGTATCGTGCCAAATTACATAATAATAACAATAAGTAACCATAATATTTTACATGCATGTATTAAATACTAGATTATGCCAAATCTAGAAGTCTTTATTGCGATAAAAAAGAAAAATATAAAACATAAAATATAGTGACAGGAAAGAATCGTTTAGGGAAAGAATGCAACTACTCTGTAGCGCCGCCTTTGACGGCCTTTCTAGTTCTCCAATGTCTTGCAGATACAAATGGTTCGCATGGGCCACAGAACAGGAACTGGGGTGGATGCAGTCCCCACCACCACAACCACACACAATTATTGTACACACTTTATATAAAAACACTACCCTCTGATACCTTCGGGGAAACCCTATCATCACTGGTGTAGACAGGGGGCACCGGGGGCCATGCCCCCTCCCTATTCAGCCACTACAACAACAAAAGCGAGAGCGAAAAAGCGGGGGAAGTGAGAGAAAAAATGCCTAAAAAAGCACTACAAGCCATTATCCTGGCTCTCAAAATTTGCTAAAAAAGTAAAAGTTTTCGCGCCCACCCTTGTACCATGGGTGTCGATCCGGGGGATGGACGTATAATATCCCCCAAAATATTTGAGGTGGGAGGATGGCCTGTATTATCACTCCCAATATATTTGGATAACATAAATAAGAATTATGATGCATTAACTTGAAACTAATAATTATTTAAACTAATGATGTTTAATCTTGAAAAAACACATTCTTTAATGATTAGAAGAAAGGAAATAAAAAAAATGCCATAAGTTCAATACGAAAATATTGAAGAAAATTAGTTCACTCGCATTGTTTTCATTAAAAACATTTTGGTATGCTTTAAAATGCAAGTTTTATAGACAGATTCCCTGATGTAGGAGAGGGATACTCCCTCCCACCCCTGCTCGGTTTTCTTCGCTCAGTGGTGTGTCTGGGGGGGGGGGGGGGGGGGGGGGAGCACGTGCACTAGGAAACACTTGAAGGGGGCGCAAACGCAAAGGAGAGAAAGAAAAATAGGGGAGTGAAGAAACATTATAATCGTTACGGCTTTACGACCCGTACCCAGCCCTGTTACATACAATGCAGTATTGCGCCCCAAATAACTGAAAAGCAGCCAGGGCGGTGAACTAATATTCCGCCAAAAAAAAAAAGATGCTAAAACTTCGGAGCTTTCGCGCTTCGCGCGGGAAGGGGGGGGGGACTCCCCTCCCTGTACCCACCCCTGTTACATACGGTGCAGTATTACGTCCAAATAACTATAACTTTCCGCCTAAAAAATTGTTTTCTACGAGCCGTTATCTTTATCTCAAAATTGCGGGGGACAAGGGGGGGGGGTGTGAAATATGAATCGACCTATAAAGCATTCACGAATTCACGACTTCCACTTCTCCGAGACAGGGTCAATTTCTCCTTCATCCTGACAGTCTCTCTCTTTCTTTCCCTGCCACCCAGTCCCCCTTGTCTCTCTGCCACCTCACTCCACCCTCTCCCTCTCTTTATGCCATCCATCTTCTACATTAATCTACATGTATTTTTAATGTTACTTACAGTTTCCTATGGGACAGGGCATCTCACCAAACATGGTGATGAAAAAGATCCTTATGAAGGTTAACGACGTACATATCAAAGTCAACAACCTTATCCGGGGACAGGCGCAATCACGAAAGTTTGTAATCGTTCCGGAATTCTTAATAACTTTAATAAATTACCTCGCTCTCTCGCTCTTTTACTCGATCCCTCTTAATACAACAAACGGACTTATCGAATCACTTTTCTCCCCATTTTCCCCATATTTTGGAGTTCATTTTTAAGACCAGACGGCTGATCGAGATCGATATTTCAAAAAATAAACACATCGATAATGTTTTAATTTCAATAAAGCGCTCATTATATAACTGCCCAATCATGCTGGTTTGTAACAACATTACCCAAAGCACTAAGTATATTCCGAATTACCCAATAGATGTTGTTGACATATATAACGAAAACGTTAAAAATATAGGGCAAAGCCAAGAAAGAAAGAAAGGCTACTCTTTCAAGGGGCGTTTTTGAAAGTGTGTGTGTGTGTGGGGCTGATTTGATTTCACTCATTAATGATAATATATTAAGCTAATTCATACATTTTATGAAATGTGTTTACTAAAAAAAGGGTGGAGGGGGGAGGGGGTGGGCTGCAGCCCCCAGGCCCCGTCCCCAGTTCTGGTTCCGCGACCCATGCAAAAGTAAAGTTGTATTTATATTCAGAAATCCGGTCTTAACTCGAGAACATTAAGTTTTTCGTTGTGATATTTCAATTTCATTTTTTTTTTATTCGCAGCCATGACGGCTACATACAACAGCTATTAACATGTGAAAGTGAATTTATAATTGCATTGCTTGGAAACTACACAATGTATTTTTGGGATTGGATTTTTATTGTTATTAGTTGAGGTTTTTTTTGGTTTGGAACATAGAGCAATATTTTGAATAGTTGTCCGTCCTTTATTTATTCGTGTATTAATTTTTATGTCGTTTATCATTACTATATATTTTTGTGGTGGGCTCGATGTGGGAATTAAATGTTAGGGGCCGACTTTGTCATGGCACAAACCTAGGTATTTTTTTCTCAGAAAACTATGACAAATGATACGTACGGTACTTTGACGGAGACTTCAATACATTCGTACTTTTTCCAAAGAAAATAAGCAAAATGAAGCAGAATGAGTCACCATTTAAACCGTAAGTGGCGCTCTTTCAAAACACTAAATATACAACTTCCTTCAAGGCAGAACAAAAATAAAGAACAGGAAGTCGGCGAAATCGAAGGAATCGCAGGGTGGGTCTCTAAACAAAAGCTCGCGCTAATCCCGCTGAACGGCGACTTCTTAGAGTCGCCGATGGATATGACAGGATCCGGGAGATAATCCCGCTAATCGGCCTTTTTAACTTTGGCCGCGGTGAAAACGGTGACAAAACTTTCCGTAAGAAGCCTGCCTGTTGGGCTATTCCCTTTTCGTCTACGCACCTACCAACAACACTATAGTCCAGTAGAAGTTTGTCAGACCTGGAAAAGTTGTTAAGTACAAGGTTTTTTTGTTGATTCGTATTCTAGATGGGTATTGAAGTAAATTCAGCTTGGTTGCCACCTTGGCAACCTTGAGCAATTTTTTTATTAGCCTAATTAGCATAATCATCTAATTAGCATATATGCAATATATAATATGTTGTTAATCTTAACCCAGAAAGCCTGAAAATATAAATAATACTTTTCTAGGGGTTTCTATGACGAGGAATTCATTTATGACACCAGTTTTTATTTTTAAGTAATGCAATTGTCATAAATAGCATAATTAGCATAATTAGCTAATTAGCATATGTGCAATATATGGACTTCTTTGCCATTGTTTATCCAGAAAACCTGAAAACATAAATAATTCAACTTTTCTAGGGTTTTCTATGACGAGGAATTCATTTATGCCATTGTTTTTCATTTTTAAAGTAATGCAATTGTCGTAAATAGCATAATTAGCATAATGAGCTAATTAATATAGTGCAATATATGGACGACACCAGTTTTTATTATTAAGTAATGCAATTGTCGTAAATGGCATTATTAGCATATGGGCAATATGTGGACTTCTTTGTCATTATCTAGAAAGCCTAAAAATGGTGCAATGCAATATTTTTTTTTTTAAAGACAACAAATTAGTTTATGAGAAGATGTTCCATGTAAATGTAGTATAATTAGCCTAATTAACATACAGGTTGTAATAAATAAATTTTCATGTTTGCATTTATTGATATAGTTAATCCAGAAAATTCTGGGATGACAGATTTAATGTGTTTACATTTTAATAATGACCAATATTTACCTCAGAGGGCAACCATGTTCAATGTGGCAAAGGATTGTAACTTTGTAAATTCATTACCTATGCATCTGAGTAGAAGCACTATACCTTAGACTGCTATGTACTAATATGCCCAGACAATACATGTGTACAACAAATTCTCTTAATTCTGTCCCAAACACCTATAAACTCAAAGAAGCAAAAGAAGAAAAGAACACAATTCTAAATATAAATCTTTCAGTCGACCCAAACATTTTCTTTATATATTTAATAACTTACTGGTCTCTGTCATGACTGTTCATTCTCTTATCACTTGTACAGTGGGAAATTACAAATGATTACCTCTACCTATTCTTTCCTGTCAGAGAGAAATTCAAAAGGCCTCTAGGCAATTGCCTGATTAATATGCTAATTATGCTAATAAGGGTAATTATTATTCGTGTCAACATGGTTGGTCATAATAAAATGTATACACATTAAATCTGTCATCCCAGAATTTTCTGGATTAACTATATCAATAAATGCAAAATGCTTAGTTACCAACTATTTAGTGCACCTGCTATGCATAATGGCATCTCTATGGGTGGAATCCACTTGCTATGTCGGGCAAGCCTCTGGCAAGCTTTTGAGTCGTCAAGAGAAACTTTTGTTCAAAAAGTATGCATAAAATTACTAAACAGGTATATTGGGTTAATTTTACTACATCTGCATGGAATATCTTTTCACTAACTAATTTGTTGTCTTTAAAAGGTGTTTTCAGACTTTCTAGATAAACAATGACAAAGAAGTCTACATGTTGCTCCTATATAGCGCATTTGATACCATAGACCAGTCTTGCGTTTTTTTTATTGGAAACGCTGAAGATCTGCTTTGACATTGATGATGCTCTCAGATGGATTGAGTCATATTTGACAGATAGACATCAAAAGATCAAGATTGATGATGCTGTCTCTGATTCTTTTCTAGAGCCCTTCGGGTTCGGGGTCCCACAAGGTTCTCTGTTGGGCCCTCTGTTATTTACTCTGTACACAGGTAATCTCTTTACAAAGGTCCACAGTAAGTTTCCTGGAATATAATGCCACTACTACGCCGATGACATACAGATTTACTTGTCATTTAGACCCTATGTACATGCTTAAGAGCAAAGCGTCTCGCTCATAGATGCATGTCATATACGTGAATGGATGCTGCAAAACAAACTCATGCTAAATGACAGTAAAACTGAATTGTTGCTCATTGGCACATATAAACAGGTATCCAAATTTAATTTCGATTGGATATTTGTTGGAAGTTCTGTCATAAAACCATCCATGAATGCTAGAAATCTGGTAGTGCATTTTGACAGTCATTTGAATATGGATGCACACATTACCAATGTAATGGCTTTGTCAACTAGCTTGGTAGCTCTTTATCTGTTTATGTCCATCCGTTGGTAAGCAAATCTCATAATGATTAATTTTACGCCTTAACAAAGGGTCTTATGAACTTCGCAAAGCACGGAACGAGTTGTTAGTCATAACCTTATGACCAGGAGGAAGTGAGATCTTCCGAGAACACAGAAAACATCTTCGTTTGTCTTGAGTGCTGCAGGGGTCTCCGTCAATTTTCAACTAAAGTTGAAATTTTTGAAAATCAGCAAAGTAAAATCTTCAACCACAAGCATGAGTTTTTTATTTTCCTTATTTATACTCTTTGGTTTTGATTTGCAATTCTTAGTGATATTGCAATCCTTTTGGTTCGCACTGGTTTTTTGGCGTGCACCCTTGTTAAAATTTACCGAGACTGTCTTCTTTGCAAAATGATTTCTATCTGTAAAGGATTTTACAAGAAAATGAACCAACTAGATTTTTGCACAAAATGTTGAAGACAATGGTGTTCAATGATGCATGACCCTGGAAACCTTAACAACTTACCATTGTAAATATGAATTACTCTTTCATATGGTATGGATTTCATTGTCGGTAAACATATAGTTCATTTACAGGAATTTTGCAAAGTTGGGTTTCCTTTTTTTGAAACGCCCAGTATATGCATAATTTCTGTACTTTATGAATTATTATTATTATTATCATAAAGAAAGTAAATGTGAGAAAATTACACTGCCCCGACCGGGATTCGAACCTGGGACCCTGGATTACATGACCAGTGCTCTACCAACCGAGCTATCCGGGCTCCCGACGAAGCAAAGTAACAATCTCACATAATTTATAGCCCCTCTCTTTCCATCGAGCGTAGGGGGTACATCCATACCAATTCCATGCGTACGCTATATAATGGCCTACCAATGAGACAGGTCTTTCCTCTAAAGTTGGGCAAATCCATGCCAACGAATTTCTATAGAGGACAATTGAAATCGTAATTATAATATCATAATTGATAGGATTGAATATATCATAAAGAAAGTAAATGGAAGAATCCAGGGTCCCGGGTTCGAATCCCGGTCTGGGCAGTGTAATATTCTCACATTTACTTTCCTTATGATATATTCAATCCTATCAATTATGATATTATTATTATTATCATATTATTGTTGCATATATGCTAATTATGCTAATTACGTCAATTGCGTTACTTGAAATTAAAAACTGGTGTCATAAATGAATTCCTCGTCACAGAAAACCCTAGAAAAGTTGTATTATTTATGTTTTCAGGCTTTCTGGATAAAAAATGACAAAGAATTCCATATATTGCACATATGCTAATTAGCTCATTATGCTAATTATGCTATTTATGTCAATTGCATTACTTAAAAATAAAAAGTGATATCATAAATGAATTTCCTCGTCATAAAAACCTCTAGAAAAGTTGTATTATTCATGTTTTCAGCCTGTTTGGATTAAGATTAGCAACATATTACTTATTGCACATATGCTAATTAGATGATTATGCTAATTAGGCTAATTTAAAAAATTGCTCAAGGTTGCCAAGGTGGCAACCAAGCTGAATTTACTTCAATACCCATCTAGAACACAAATCAACAAAAAAACCTTGTACTTAAAGGGTCACTAAAATAAAAAAATAATTGCCCATTTTTCGTAGGAAGGTGTCATCAGGAGCCAAAAAATATCCATCACACAATTTTCTATGCATTCAGTCATATTTTATAATCATTTGAAAAGTACATTTTTGCTCATAAGCCCCGCCCCTAAAAAAAACCCATCGAAGCGACATCGTGATCACGTGATCTGTGACGCATGAAAAGTAAGGGAAAATATTCCACTAACCTATACCGTGCGCGCCCGGAGGCCCCCGGCAGGCCCAGCCCGGTGCCGAGCATGATATTCACCGCATCGACCATTTGCATTGCGTATTTTCGTGTGTTTAATTCCTCACAATAATTGATTTTGGGACACAGTTTCATCAATAATGCCTAATCGGTGTATAGTTGCGGGCTGTAGCAAGACCCCTAAAAGATGGTGTAAGCCTACATCATTTTCCTAAAGATGAAAATCTACGGAAATTGTGGGTCGCAATAGTAAAGCTCACCCGGGCAGAGTGGCAAGGGCCGGCCAAGTGAATGGAGTACAATCTGCAGCGATCACTTTGCCGAAGATGATTTTGAGGATCCTGGCCTGTATTCCGAATTTGGCATGAAGAGAAGGATAAGCTAGCTATAAAAGATTCAGCTATTCCAACGATCAGACTTGGAGTCGAGTCTTCCAATCTGTTTTTCAACGACAGCAGCTGCAGCAGCTTCACCCGTAGACCGAAAATTCTGTCTCTCGCTCGTTAGCTAAGACGACCTAACGAACGATCGATCGAGAGACAGAATTTTCGGTCTACTTCACCCGTAACTCCAGGGAGCTGCAACGCGTTGGAGCTCCCTGGAGTTACTTCACCCGGCCACGGCCCTTCACCGTATTCAGCGAGGGGTTCAAACATATAATATGGTCGAATTTCCCCTTGCCACTCGAGCTTCTTTGCCTTCGGGGTCTGATAAATCATCTGATAAATCAGAGTTCGTATCTGCATGGCTCAGAAAAGTCCTCCAACTCGGAATCGCGGGCACTTTTCCTTTCTCTATATAAGTTACTCGAATTCAGCCAAAATCTAAGTCAGTAACTAACGTACTATTATAAAGCGAAGTAAAAAAAAAACGTAAGTGAAATAAACAAAACAAAAGCGTTCACCAGTCGCTATGTATGAGGGGAACATAGTCACTGCCGTACTAAAGATGTGTAGGACATTGTACAGACGCATAAAACGGCTGTGCACGCGTTTATGACCAATGCAAAACTTTCGTTCGGCAAGCTCAGATGGATGAGAACATTGTTCAAAAGAAAAGCTAAAAACAAAACAAGAGCTGTATATTTGGGCAAAAGCGTTTTCTGATCTTGTAGAAAATATATTGCTAATGATTATTCACTCCTAAGATTATATTGATTAATTTCCTTTTTTCATAAATTGTCCGTTGAACAGAGGGGTCAAATACCGCATTCTGTGTACAATATTATATGCTGCAGCCTGCAGATCTTGTGCCTCTTACTTTTCATACGTCACTTGGGGGTTAGCCAATCAGCTCACGAGTTTTAAGGAACGGTCCCAAAACCTCTACTTTTCCCCCTTTTTCGCCAAAACAAGACATAATTTGGACAATCAATTGGCAGATTCGTGATTAGAAGGCAAAACTACATGGAAAGAGCACCCATTTTCTCTCTAATTTAGTCAACCTTTAACAACTTTCCCAGGTCATGTACATGGTATATGGTACCGTCTACTGGACTACTATGCGTCATTTTGTTGGCCGTCCCTGTAAAAATCAGCTAAATGTAAGTCAGTTACCAAGGTTTGAAAAAGTTTTGACAGCTATCAAAACATATTATGATATGGCAAAATATATATCAAAGATACATCTTAAAGAAGATAAGTTTGAGGAAAAAATGTTTTCATTTCAGTTTTCACCAAATGTTTCTGAGAGTCTATGTTCTCTTTGCCTGTTTTGTATGTAATATTATTGTACACAACGTGTATTTTGTCAAACTATCCAATACACCGCTGTGCGGCTGCATATTTTGTTATATTATGGTATACTCTATTGTTTAAAGGTCCCCTGTTATGAAATTATAATTCTTGGTATTTTGTACATGCATCTCATCTAAATTGAAAAATCACATCCGTTTGCAATAAATACGTATCAAGATATTTTTAAAATAATATTTCCCCCAGGTATTCATGTCCAAAACAGTCTGCTAAGCTCCGCCCCCTTTTAAACCCCGAATTCTCGTTCCGCGAGCATGATTGACGTGTGACGTCACAAACCGACATTGCCGATGCTTGCTTACAATATTGCCTATGTATTACATGTGCAAACTAACTTGCTGTTGTGTATACCACCTCGAAAATCACCTCTAAAGCGAAGTATGCCGCAACGCTGCGTTGTTGCAGGTTGCAGTAACACCACAAAGGAGGGTGTCAGTCTACATTTATTCCCTAAAGACCCAAATATAAGAAGGAAATGGACCGCAAAAGTAAAATTAACTCGCGCCCATTGGAAGGGGCCGAGTGAGCACAGTGTTGTGTGCTCCGAGCACTTTTGTGCGGAGGACTTCGTCGATAGCACGGGGCTGCGTATGGCATCAAGAAGAGGCCGTCCCTGAAACAAGTTTGATCATACATGTATCAATAATATGAAATTTGGCGACTCTGAGCTTTACCTCACAAGCACCTCTCTCAATTGGTCTTTACTATTAAAAATGATTTTTTTTTTGTTCTTGATGAAGAAAAAGATCTTTCTCCATAAAGAGTGTTATAAAAATGTTTATCATGGTAGAGTGGAAACTCAGTATAAAGAGGTCTGATACAACAATATTCCTGATATAACAAGGCAATATTTTGGTCTCAACTCTTTATATTCTTTTTTTTAAACTGATGTAACGAGATTCTGGATTTAACCAGGTAATTTTAATAGTCCCAAGGACCTCGTTATACTAAGTTTCCACCGTATAATATATTGATTTTTGTTACCACCCTGAATGTAGTGAAAGTGTAACGGGCAATTTTCAACCTACCCCCCCCCCCCCCCCCCCCCCCCTCCTTCGGCAGGAAAAAGGGGTATACATCACAGTTACAGGTTGATTCCTACTTCTCTACCTTATACATGTAGTTCATTTGACAGAAAATCTGTTTTCCAATGATTCCCTCTCTCTCTTTCACCATTTCTTCTCTTGTGCTTTCCCTCCCTTTCTCCCTCTTTATGCCCAAAATTCTCCACTTACACACATCTTCCCTCAACTTTTTATCTCTTTTTTCCCCAATGATTCCCTCTCTCTCTATTTCTCCCCTTGTGCTTTCCCTCCATTTCTCCCTCTTTATGCCAAAATTCTCCACTTTCACACATCTTCCCTCAACTTTTTTATCTCTCCCTTTTCCCCCCAGTGATTCCCTCTCTTTTTCACTATTTCTTCTCTTGTGCTTTCTGTCTCCCTTTCTCCTTCTTTTTGCCCAATATTCTCCAATTACACACATCTCCTCTCAACTTTATCTCTTTTTTTTTTCTTTTTCCATTCTGCCAATTGTTGGTTTTGATCTCATTCACGCACTCACACCTTTCTTTTCAATTGTTAGTTTCATTCACGACAAGCCTTGCATAGTAAATGTGTTTGAGCTCTTCCAGAGATGACAAAAATATTCAATTGATTTGAAATATATTATTACTTCTGGAGAAATGTAGATATAGATGTATCCAGGAAATGGTTGTCTTACAATTGAACATCAAAAATTCAATAGGAGAATGCCCACCCCCCCCCCCAAAAAAAAAACAACAAACATAACAAAACAAAACAAACAAAACTGATTAGCTTCCAAAGTATGTTTCATTAACAAATTAAACAACAAATGCCATAAAAAATAACAGACCTCATATGCCATTAACAATAGAGTTATCATTCTTGACTGAGATACATGCATCTTTACAACATCCATTACAAAAAATGCTCTGGGCAAATACTTAGATGTGAACTCAGTTACCCAAATCCAATTTTATTTCTGACAGTGAAAATGAATATTCAATTCAAAATAAGCCTCCTAGACTCCTCTTTTCCTCTGATACTTGAAGCAAAAACAGCAATAACATTTTTACCACATTGTCACAGTGTAGCACACCCTCATGTAATAAACCCAACTTTCAGGAAAACTGATATCCATGTATTCATAGGAATTAAATATCATGAACAGATAGACTGAACAATGACGTACTAGCATTTTTAACATTTCTTATAAACAGTTATATACATGATAAATGTATATGCTATCTAAGCGTTATCAAGTTAACAACTAGACCAACATATATCAGTACATAATAATAAATACAATAAATCAAATGAAAGAAGAAAAAAAAAATCTGTAGAAAAAATAATGTCAATTTGAAAAGAAATATGATGTGAAGCAACAATAATGATGATCACATGAATGACCCGATTAAATAAAAGATGTTTGCCAGTCATTAGTACTGAATATTTTTTTCTTTCAAATAATTACTTTGTGTAAATGTTTACACTGATGGAACAACAGTTCTGATACATAAATATTTTTAAAATGTTCAATTCTACTATCACCTTTGCTTAATGTTGAGATTTGTGCATGTCATATCCAAGCCCCAGTAAAAAAAAGTATGAGAATAATGGTTGCATAGCTTAAATTAAAGTTCCACAGAGCTGCCCTCCCTTTTGATTTTTTTGCAAAGGTTAAAAAAATATATATACATACAGTAAACTTTGAAAAGAAAATACCCTAAAGAGGTAAAATGCAGGGAATATTTCCAATTTAAAAAAAATATCTTTGAAAATCTATCTTAGAACAGTAATAAAAATCTCAGTAATAAGGTGGAAGTAAAACATATATTTTTCTGTAAACATAGATCTTGACAAGGTGGAGGAAAAGATATCAACAGCAAAATTGTATGTAGGTCTACGCCTCTTCAAAGCCCCTGTTCTGTTCTGATCCAGGATTGAGTAAAAGAGGGGGCACAAAAATGAAAGTTTGTCAAAAGGTAGACCCGTATTTTTCTGGTCTCGTCAGCTTCTCGAAAAGTCGCTCAGTGGGGGGGGGGGGGGGGGGGGGGGGGGGGGGGGGGGGGCAAAAAAAGAAATTCGCCAAACCTTCAAAAATCGCTCAATAAGGGGTTATTGGGGTCTAGTTTCCCCTCCATAATTCCCTGACAAGCAACAAAAAAAATCATACTTCTCTTCCAAAGGGGGGGGGGGGGGGGGGACCGGGTCAGCTGTGCCCCTGGATCCGCCAATGGTTCTGATGGAAATGCTGCACGGATTCTTGTCACGGCACAAGATGGGAGAGGAACACGTCCTGCCCTGCCTGGCTTTCCTATAAAAGATTTTTTTTTTTTAAGTACAAAGGAAACTATGATTAGACAACTTCAAAACAATGCACAGTGTAGTCTATGATGTAGGTGATAGTGAGGTAACTTTTACTTTGAACTTCACAAATAAACAATAGAAGATTAGCTAATAATTTAGTTGTCAACATCGCAGTGTAAAATGTTGTCATGGGGAAAGAGGAAACAAACATTAATCTGCACATAGGACAAGAAAATACATGTACACTGCAAATAGAATAATCTTCCTCTATTTACATTAAGGCTAAAACATTATTTTCTTTTATAGAATATCGTAATATTAATTTCATAAGGAGCCAAATTGGCAGTTTGCATGCAAACTGCTTTATAATAATACAGGAATACTGCAGTAAGGATTAAAACAAAAAATATGGTGTACTCACTGATTTTCAGTTGCATCCTGCCTTGCCTGTCCGCCATACTGCTGCCGATACAGATAGTAAGCAGTTTCCATCACATACCGCTCCAGACACACTGGATGAAACCCTGGGGGTGGAGAAGAAGAAGAAGAAGAAGAAGAAGATCATATCTATTGTCAACTATAACGGTACCTACACTTACTTAGTGTAGCAGCACAAAGAAAACAAGCAAGATAACAGGAGAGCTAAGAGTTTTCTGGATATCAATGTTAGAATTTACTAGAATCAAACGCTACCACCCCATGCACCAGTAAAACTGCCCAAGCGCAAGCCCAGGCAGGGTCAGCAGGCGAACAACCAAACGGCGCGGGGTGTACCCCGGCCCTGCGCACATCGAGCTCACTGCCTCGATCAGCGAAGTATCAGCTCAGCCTCTCGGGTAATTTGCAAGCGTAAACAAGATTCATAATACGTGGATATGCGTGAATTAAACTTTAATCGGTAATTTATTATCAAAAAATAATTACCAATTGTGTCTCCCGTCGATATCCTCTCCGTTATTAAAATCAGGGACGTCTGTGTCATCATCAGAATCTTGCCCAGACTCCGACATGTCTGGCTCAAACATAGTATACGGCCGGGCCCCTAATTCCTCTTCAATTTCTTCTGGGACTTGATGCTCCAAATCAGATATATCTGATCCTGAATAAGTGTCCTGGCTGAAGAAGATGATGCCATCGTTGATGTAGGATTTTGTCTTTAAAAAGCTAAAATGAAGGGCTGAAATGGCACGAAGTCGAAGGGATCTACACGAAGCTCAATAGCTATAACACACACACATCGATACTGATCCAGCTTGTGTGAGTCGAGCGTTCTGTGGGTGACGTCACATGACGTCATCGATCGCTGGACCGATTTTCCAAAATTTTTAGGGGCGTTCCCAGTTATTTTTTTATTTTCAAGGTTACAGATTAATGAATGGAATTCAGGTAATATGATTGACAGATCTGGATTCACAGTAGAAAAGTCTATTAAATGAAGTTCCTTTGTAATTCCATAAAAGGGGACCTTTAAGTATTTACATGACAAATCATGGGGAGAAATATATATATGTACGATCTTTTGTAAGAATTGTTATATTGATGATGAATAAAGGAACTCTGTAGAAGGGTTAAAATATGAAAATATGCCACTGCCTTAAAAGAAGAAAAAGGCAGCGAACAAGTATAAAAAGCGGCACTTTTGTTGGTAGTAGGAGACACTTTTTGGGTGCTTGGAAAGGGGGGATTGTGCATCCCGCCAACGAGGGAGTTAATTTACGTTTTAGATGAACAAATAATGATAATAATAATGATGATAATAGTAATAATATTAATAATAATAATAATAGTTGCATAATCTTCTTTCTTCTTCTCCTTCTGTTGTCGTTTTTCTTCTCTTTCTCTCTCTCTCTCTCTCTCTTTTAGGTCACTTGAAAAATCATAGGGGGCAACCGCCCCTGCCCCCTCCCCCCTGTGGCGCCGCCCCTGAAAATAGCAGTTTGCATAGCTCAAAAGAATCAGAGAAGCTTAATGGGAGAATATTTAGTTCTTGATATGACAACAGTGTGACACCTTTGAGCAGGAACTTAGCCAGAGCTGGGGACACAGTGCCCAAATAATAATAATAATACTAATATTGCAGCAATTAAGATATCCCCCGCCCGAAGCTTGCTCGCTACGCTCGCTCGCACTCACTTATTGTAACTCATGGCAGTA
The DNA here is from genome assembly GCA_025617745.1 of Heliocidaris erythrogramma. NCBI lineage: Eukaryota > Metazoa > Echinodermata > Echinoidea > Camarodonta > Echinometridae > Heliocidaris > Heliocidaris erythrogramma. The sequence goes on from CM046859.1 coordinate 14,589,099, forward strand.
ACATAAAGTCCTATCTATCTCTTTTATTGAGAGATTATGCTTGAAATTAAACGCTTTTGCGGCATCTTCGTCATGAAATCAATATAATGCAAGCATCATGTATGACCTTCAACAAGAACATAATATTTTTGGTCGCTCGCTTGCAAGTTAGGAGTAAGGCAGAATTGCATATTAGGCAAAGATTAGAAAATATATCCTTAACATTTCACGTGTTAAGTACAATGTAGGGGTACAGCAACGTATCAAAACGCCATTTCCCATTCTTGTCTTCACCCTTTATAATTAAGTTCCCCTTTTTCCAAAAAACGGTACCCAGTTCGTTGAAACCCCAAGTGCGTGGGTCGTCTTGCCCCTCCTATGAAAATACCCTGGCACCGCTCCTAGCTTTTATTGACTACTTGCACAAACATTTGTACATCGGATATCAAATAAGAACCATGAATAACAGATTATCAACCCATCAAACATAATTTGAAGTGCAATACAAAATCAGGTTCTTCTACTTAAGTCATGAAAGGAAGAGAAGACCTAGGATTGTTTTAATTACTAAAACATAATACTAAATAATTGATTTTAATAAATTAGATAATTAATATACAGTGCGTATAAAAAAAAAACGCAACGAGATTTGATTTCATATTTGTGAAGATTGTGTTAACTTTACACCAAAGTGAGTAGCAACATCTTAAAACCACATATCTCCTCTTTCCAATGATATCTTATTTATTCATACACGGTCATGGATGGCTGAGTAATCATTCTTTTTGGACAATGGGTCAAATTGGATTTGGGACCAAGTTTAGACACTGCAAGAATCAATGCACCTTATCAGAAATTAACTTAACAAATGGAATAATGAAATTAATAAGTGTTCATTACCCCTAAACCTGACATTGCAACTCTGAGACAAAGAATCACTGATGAGTTTGAAGCTCTACGCCACCAAGCCCCAATGATTCGCAGGGCTGTGCGTGAGATGGAGAAAAGAGCTAATCTCTGTGTGGAAAGGATTGGGGGCCATGTTGAGGGGCATGGGATGTAATGTTAAAAAGAGATATCCGAAAGAAGACAATTGTAAGTTGCGATTATTAATTTCATTATTCCATTAGTTAAGTAAATTTCTGAAAAGGTGCATTGATTCTTGCAGTGTCTAAACTTGGTCCCAAGTCCAATTTGACCCATTGTCCAAAAAGAATGATTACTCAGCTATCCATGACCGTGTATGAATAAATAAGATATCATTGGAAAGAGGAGATATGTGGTTTTAAGATGTTACTACTCACTTTGATGTAAAGTTAACACAATCTTCACAAATTTGAAATCAAATCTTGTTGCGTTTTTTTTTTTATACGCACTGTATAAAATGTAGGGATATTGATGTTGATTGACTTGATATAAGCAGCAGCAAGGTGAATAACTCTTTTAATGCACATTTACGTATAGGTGACGTCTTTGAAGTTTCATTTTATAAAGTTTCATTTTCCTTTCCTTTCTCAACTTACTACTAAATGGCCAGAAGAATAAATAGTAAATTAGACCAAATGGTCATTAGACTATATGAAAATTAGACCAAATGATAAGTAGCTTAACTGGTTATTAGACGAATTGGATATTAGACCAAATGGTAATTAGACCATATGACAGTTAGACTAAATAAGTAGCCCAACTGGTTATTAGACTAAAATGCAATTCGACCAAATGATAGGTAGACCATATGGTATTAGCCAAAGTAGGTGTAGCCCAAATGGATATGAGACCATGTGGCTTGTAGTCAAAATGACTGTTAGACTATTTGGAAATAGAGGAAGTGAAAATTAGCCGAAGTGACAATTAGCCCAAATGGGTTTTAGACTAAATGGGGTTAGCCAAACTGTGTATTAGACGAATTAGTTATTAGGCCAAATGGAAGTTAGACGAAATGGTAAGTAGACAAACTGGTTGTAGACAAAATGAAGTTAGACCACGTGGAGTTCGACGAACTGACGATTAGACCAAGTGGTGGTAGACCAAGCGACAGTGTACCGTTTGGATTATATTATTCGGCTAATGGAGGTGGTTGATACATCACTTCTGTCTTTGGCGAATTAATATTTAAGCTTAAGTCTGCAGCTCCAAAGAAAAAGTGAACAACAAGATGCTGCCGCTCTGCTTCAGAAAGTGGTTGAACCATCACTTCTGTCTTTGTCGAAATTATGGTTACGCCGATGTCTGTCACTACAGAGGAAAAGTGATGAAAGATGCTGCCGCTCTGCTTGAGATTGCGTCACAAAGGCTGGGTCATCAGCATACATGCAGTACTTGTAGACGAATGACTATGCACTTTGATTTGGTTGACAGTCGACGTGACTTGTGAGTTGCCACACGCCTTCAGAAGGCATGTTCTTGTTGGAGACTTCCAGGACTGCTGCCTGGAACACAGCAAAGAGGGTAGGAGCAAGTGTGCATCCTTGCTTCACACCACTTGTCACAGGAATCACATTATACGTGTGTGTGGGTGTGTGTGTGTTTGGGCGCGCGCGCGCACGTTTGTGTGTATGTATGTGAGTGTACGAACGTGTGTGTATGTGGGCGTGTTTGAGTGTGTCAGAGAGAGCTCAATATAGAGCTACATAAACATGTAGCTCATAATTTGGCATGATATTAAGATTTATGGTATTCGCCTTTCTCTTTTAATCTCTTAATCTGTTTATACGACAGAGAAAAGGCGCATAAGAAATGTATGGCTCATCTATGGCTCATCCAACCCCCCTCCCCCCCCCCCCCCCCCCCCCCTCCCCAAGCCTGTTTTGCCGAGGCCTACCTGTTTCACAGTTCTGTCCGGTGAATGGTTCCATGCAATCACATTGGTAACCGGTGTCACTAAGTCGACAAGTACCTCCATTTTGACAGGGCATGGGGAGACATACGTCTTCTGAATATGGCAAAAGAGGGAAAGTTGTGAAGAGTAGAAATTATATATTCACCGTGAGAACTAATGCATAGGTGTACACGACCCTCTTTTCTAGATGAAGAGATTGATGAAAATTTTCTCGCTAAAGTACACCGATTTTGAAATAAAGCCAAGTAGTGGTACAGGACTGCATCGTGTATTCAGACTGTCTAGAAGTTATTCTAAGCGGTCCAACATGTGATAAACAGAGAACATTTTTTTTTATTGTGAGGTTAAGAAATCATCTGAATAATAAATATTACCCAGATCTAGATGTCATGAAGTCTAGAATAAAAAGCACCGCACAGAGAGCATCAAATACTGGTCCCTAGTTGTAATTCATTTTTTGACATAATTTGAATATGAGTGAATTTCAAGAAAACAGCTTTGTCTTGTGATATATTTACTATGGTCATCTTTCACCTGGGAAAATATCATAAGAAGGCTCATAAGATATACAAACTTCTATACACTAGAATTTTAAACACTTCACTGTCCATGGCTTTATTCTCCAGTCAACAGTTGACAGTCGACGTATGTTGAACAGATTGCCGTCATGACTTGTGAGTAGCCACACACCTTTAGAAGGCTTTTTCTTCTTGAAGACATCCAGGACTAATGTCAGTGTGATCCTCGCTTCAAACCACTTGTCACAGGAAACGACTCACATTTATGATTGTGAGTGAGTGTGTGTGTTTGTGTGTGTCAGAGACAGCTCAATATAGAGCTACATATACATGTAGCTCTTAATTTGGCTTGATATTAAGATTTATGGTATTCTCCTTTCTCTTTTAATCTCTTTATCTGTTTATACGACAGAGAAAAGGCGCATAAGCAATGTATGGCTCATATATGGCTCATCCGACCCCCCCCCCCCCCCCCCCCCCCTCCCCAAGTCTGTTTTGCCGAAGCCTACCTGTTTCACAGTTCTGTCCGGTGAATGGTTCCATGCAATCGCAATGGTAACCGGCGTCACTAAGTCGACAAGTACCTCCATTTTGACAGGGCATGGAGAGACATACGTCTTCTGAATATGGCAAAAGAGGGAAAGTTATGATTGGTAGAAATTACATATTCACCGTGAGAACTAATGCATAGGTGTACACGACCCTCCTTTCTAGATGAAGAGATTGACGAAAATTTTCTCGCTAAAGTACACCGATTTTGAAATAAAGCCAAGTAGTGGTACAGGACTGCATCGTGTATTCAGACTGTCTAGAAGTTAGTCTAACCGGTCCAACATGTGATAAATAGAGAACTTTTTTTTTTATTGTGAGGTTAAGAAATCATCTGAATAATAAATATTACCCAGATCTAGATGTCATGAAGTCTAGAATAAAAAGCACCGCACAGAGAGCATCAAATATTGGTCCCTAGTTGCAATTCATTTTTGACATAATTTGAATATGAGTGAATTTCAAGAAAACAGCTTTGTCTTGTGATATATTTACTATGGTCATCTTTCACCTGGGAAAATATCATAAGAAGGCTCATAAGATATACAAACTTCTTTACACTAGAGTTTTTAAAACATCACTGTCCATGGCTTTATTCTCCAGTCAACAGTTGACAGTCGACGTGTGTTGAACAGATTGCCGTCATGACTTGTGAGTAGCCACACACCTTTAGAAGGTTTTTTCTTCTTGAAGACATCCAGGACTAATGCCAGTGTGATCCTCGCTTCAAACCACTTGTCACAGGAAACGACTCACATTAATGATTGTGAGTGTGTGTGTGTTTGTGTGTGTCAGAGAGAGCTCAATATAGAGCTACATATACATGTAGCTCTTAATTTGGCTTGATATTAAGATTTATGGTATTCTCCTTTCTCTTTTAATCTCTTTATCTGTTTATACGACAGAGAAAAGGCGCATAAGCAATGTATGGCTCATATATGGCTCATCCAACCCCCCCCCCCCCCCTCCCCAAGTCTGTTTTGCCGAAGCCTACCTGTTTCACAGTTCTGTCCGGTGAATGGTTCCATGCAATCGCAATGGTAACCGGTGTCACTAAGTCGACAAGTACCTCCATTTTGACAGGGCATGGGGAGACATACGTCTTCTGAATATGGCAAAAGAGGGAAAGTTATGAATGGAAGAAATTACATATTCACCGTGAGAACTAATGCATAGGTGTACACGACCCTCCTTTCTAGATGAAGAGATTGACGAAAATTTTCTCGCTAAAGTACACCGATTTTGAAATAAAGCCAAGTAGTGGTACAGGACTGCATCGTGTATTCAGACTGTCTAGAAGTTATTCTAACCGGTCCAACATGTGATAAATAGAGAACATTTTTTTATTGTGAGGTTAAGAAATCATCTGAATAATAAATATTACCCAGATCTAGATGTCATGAAGTCTAGAATAAAAAGCACCGCACAGAGAGCATCAAATATTGGTCCCTAGTTGCAATTCATTTTTGACATAATTTGAATATGAGTGAATTTCAAGAAAACAGCTTTGTCTTGTGATATATTTACTATGGTCATCTTTCACCTGGGAAAATATCATAAGAAGGCTCATAAGATATACAAACTTCTTTACACTAGAGTTTTTAAAACATCACTGTCCATGGCTTTATTCTCCAGTCAACAGTTGACAGTCGACGTGTGTTGAACAGATTGCCGTCATGACTTGTGAGTAGCCACACACCTTTAGAAGGCTTTTTCTTCTTGAAGACATCCATGACTAATGTCAGTGTGATCCTCGCTTCAAACCACTTGTCACAGGAAACGACTCACATTAATGATTGTGAGTGTGTGTGTGTTTGTGTGTGTCAGAGAGAGCTCAATATAGAGCTACATATACATGTAGTTCTTAATTTGGCTTGATATTAAGATTTATGGTATTCTCCTTTCTCTTTTAATCTCTTTATCTGTTTATACGACAGAGAAAAGGCGCATAAGCAATGTATGGCTCATATATGGCTCATCCGACCCCCCCCCCCTCCCCAAGTCTGTTTTGCCGAAGCCTACCTGTTTCACAGTTCTGTCCGGTGAATGGTTCCATGCAATCGCAATGGTAACCGGTGTCACTAAGTCGACAAGTACCTCCATTTTGACAGGGCATGGGGAGACATACGTCTTCTGAATATGGCAAAAGAGGGAAAGTTATGATTGGTAGAAATTACATATTCACCGTGAGAACTAATGCATAGGTGTACACGACCCTCCTTTCTAGATGAAGAGATTGACGAAAATTTTCTCGCTAAAGTACACCGATTTTGAAATAAAGCCAAGTAGTGGTACAGGACTGCATCGTGTATTCAGACTGTCTAGAAGTTATTCTAACCGGTCCAACATGTGATAAATAGAGAACATTTTTTTATTGTGAGGTTAAGAAATCATCTGAATAATAAATATTACCCAGATCTAGATGTCATGAAGTCTAGAATAAAAAGCACCGCACAGAGAGCATCAAAAATTTGGTCCCTAGTTGCAATTCATTTTTGGACATAATTTGAATATGAGTGAATTTCAAGAAAATATCTTTGTCTTGTGATATATTTACTATGGTCATCTTTCACCTGGGGAAATTTCATAAGAAGGCTCATAAGATATACAAACTTCTTTACACTAGAATTTTTAAAACATCACTGTCCATGGCTTTTTTTTTCCAGTCAACAGTTGACAGTCGACGTGTGTTGAACAGATTGCCGTCATGACTTGTGAGTAGTCACACACCTTTAGAAGGCTTGTTCTTCTTGAAGACATCCAGGACTGATGTCAGTGTGATCCTCGCTTCAAACCACTTGTCACAGGAAACGAATCACATTAATGACTGTGAGTGAGTGTGTGTATGTTTGTGTGTGTCAGAGAGAGCTCAATATAGAGCTACATATACATGTGCTCTTGTATGGCTTGATATTAAGATTCACGGTATTCTCCTTTCTCTTTTAATTTCTTTATCTGTTTACACGAGAGGAAAAAAAGTGCATGAGCAATGTATGGCTCATCTACCCCCTCCCAATCACTTTCATATGATACTATCTAGTATGGTATTCTTCCCCATGCATGCTATGGGAATGAAAATAGGAGGCTCACGTGTTATTTTTCGCCTTTACAAGAAACAACCTCTCGTTAATCGAATATGCTTCATTACGTACAACGGAATTTAACTGCATTAGTATCTATTAAATTTTCATTGTTATGGTTGATTTTTCACATAGATTTTTCGCTTTTTGCGATATTCCACATACTCCCCTTTTCTGCAGTAATGGCTTAATTACAACATGCATGAACACTAAATCCCTTCCTTCCGGGTATTACCACTGTAAGGATTCATTTAATCCCTTCCCCCTAAAGTGTGATTGTAGGCTATGAGGATACATTAAAACCATTATTATAATTAAATAAAGCGTTTTGAAAGTCATGTGTGGTTATTCATTTAATCACTCAATCTAATTAATCGTTATATAAATGCATAATGATGACTAAAGGTCAAGAATGGTTGACTCTAGATTATCTTGTGCTTTCAATTTCAGTACCTATATAAAAAATAATCGTCCATTTCAATTGGAGAGGTTAAAGAGGTTTTAAAGTTGTCTGCATAAAGATGACAGTACTAAGGAAAAAGAAATCCCCACTGCCAGCTCTACTTTCCCTTTCCAACATACCTATTTCACAGTTCTGCCCAATGAATGGATACAGGCAATCACACCGATAACCGATGTCAGAGAGGTGACGACAAGTCCCTTCATTTTGACAGGGTACTGAGAGACATTCGCCGTTTAAATTAGTTGACAATAGAAGTTAAAGGTAAAGTCTCTGATTAAAAGTGCGCAACGTTAACATAAACATAGTCTGCATCACGAATATGAAAACTTCATCATGCACAAGTGCTGTCACATAATCATTATTCAGATGTAAATTACAAAAGTCTCTAAAAGGACTTAATTTACAAGGTATTAAAGTGATATGTAAGTAGACCGATGCTATACTCACCAGCAACAACAATGATATCAACGTGACCCACGATGGACTCCTTCCCACCTGCCATAACTAGCCACATATCACTGGTTCTCACGTACACATCATCGACATAATTTACGTAACCCTGTAAGGATCTAACTACGGGCCGGTCATCAGATATGTCTGTCCCAGTTCCAATCTGAATACTCATATCACAACATTCAAGAAAAACATTCTGGAATTTGACGTGGAATCCATAGACCGAGTTCGTTTGTAAAAGAAAGACATGGTATTCCCGTTGGTTCAAGTCGAAATTTGAGATGGTGTAAGATTTACCTTTATCTATTGTGGTTGTCAAACGATCTGTGAAATCAAGTTAAAATTAAGCCATAATCAAAACATTTAATTCTCCGAACACCGGTAGAGTTGAGTGAATTAATTCACTCACCTCCAAATTCCTACAGATAAATATTACATGATGTAATGGAAAACATTCCTATGTACACTCAGACTGCTTTTTGTAGAAATAGGGGCCAGAATGGCATGCACTGCGGATCGGGTGGGTCCGGGACTGAATGTTTTTTAGTTCCGGAGGCATCATTCCGTAACGTATATCCACTGCAAGTCTTATTGTCCTTGCATTTTTATGGCTCCTTATACTTAGGTTGGATAGGAAGGAGCGTACACGTTCACTTTTCACGCAGGATAGATTCACCACTGATGTACATGCTATGTACAAATTGCCGGGATATTGCAGCACAGCTAATAGCGTGAAAAATGCGAAATGTCCCCTTACACCTACAAGGGGAATAACAGCTTCAGCAATAGCCAAAAACATGTAATTTCACTTATACCGTAGCAGCGAAATGGACGAGGTCTTTTCATTGAAAGTGCCCCGATGATAAAACCTTCATATATAAAGAAGATGTTCAGATTCAGAAGTTTAAAACTGTTCATTAAGAAATAGAGGGACTCGATCTAAAGTAGTTTTGAAATAAGTGCTAAAGACACAAGTCATACATAAAATAATTAAAGCCTTTTTTCAATGGGGAATTTGTATCTCTTGTACAACCATAGCAATACATTCTCGAAATTTATTTGTGCCATAGTATAGTGTCTTATTTTTTTTTCATTTTAATGTGATTTTTCTACTATATTTCTGTCATGAAGATCATTTTCTTCACTTACCGCATGATATTTCATCTTCATAATTGTCGCATTCGTAACGTTCATTACATACGTCATTTTGGGATATACTCATGTTCGAAGCCTGGCACGTAAACCGACCTAAGGTAAGAGTAATGAAAAAAGGGATTAGGCCTACTCTTCTCGTCTCTTTGTCGAATTTTGTATGATTTTTCACAAATTTATTTAAAATAAAAAGATGCCTGAACCCAGATCCAAATGAATTGGTGCTCTCAACATGCTCAAGAAAAGACGAGCTTATTTTGTTATATACACTCATCACAAAAAGAAAAAGGACACTGCTTGTAGTTAAGATTTTCAAAATTAATAATCATTTGATAAAGACTTACATTTCATATATCAAAATAAGCATAGATCAATCTCTTTAGGATGATATGCAATTGAAATTATACCGTCCACGCATGTGTGAGCATAGCCATTTTAAAATGAGTCTCTGAATGAAAATTGCCAGAATGGGGCATCTGGCCATTTACATGTTGATGAGCATTTTCAATTTTGTAAAATTGAAACAATACAAAAACAATCACCCATCTTGACCGTGGTTTTCAAAACCGTGCAGTAGGCTACTGAGACTACAGTTGATCCTCCTCATTGCTTTTCATTCTTTGTTTTCATTAATGGACAAAATATCTTACAGATACACATGTTCCTTAACATTTAAATGACTACTTGCTCTCTTTTTTTTTCTTTCTTTTTTGCAATTTACTTTAATCAGACCTTCTAACGTTTAAATGAATTGACATTAGCTTCACTTGAAACATGCTAAAACGTGGAAATTGGATTTCATCCTGTTAAAAAGGAAATCAGTTTAGATTTGTTATAGAATTGCGGCCTTTACATCGTTTGAAACCAAATGTAAACGATCGACGCCTTCTTCTGCCCTAAAACGTAACCAAGAATAGTCGATGATGCTCTTCATATACCTACATAATTTACAAAAGATATCAAACTACTATCAATAGGCATATTGATGGCCTAATCTCATCGATAATCATGTATTTTATTTCATATACAGGCATATCATATCCTTTCTAAAAGAATTCACCAGCCAAATGAATATCATAATAAGTGCAAAGAAGATATAGGATATTCTTGAAAATGTTTTCTTTCTACACATTCTTTGAATATCATTATTTATAGTCACCTGACACGTTGACGGCACTTATGTTCATATCAAACTGATCGTAGGAATAATATAATAATTCGTGACGTATCACAGCAACCCACATCTCGTGACTATCCACATACCACTGTCCGTCGCCATATGCATTGTATTCCCTCGTAGTATAGGTTGTGATTACTGACTTCTGGTTCGTATAATCTTTTCCTTTGCCAATTTGAATAATGGCTTCGTCAAAGGATTGGAGACAGCCATAGTAGCAGTCCAAATACAAATAGTTTAAATGAACTCGAAACCCATGTGTAGAGTTCGTTTCAAAGAGCCAGACGGTGTAAGATCGTTGATACTCGTAGGAATACCAATCTAAGCTATACGTTTCTTCATCTCGTAGAAATACCGCAGATTGATCTGATATTTTTTTACAACAAAAACAGAAAAATGTGTATTTTATTACTAGAATTTCCTATTGAGCTCACTGATATTAATGAATGCTGGTAGCACTTTTTATAACATTCGCATGACATTGTTTTATGTTTTTTTGGTATACTATTTCATTAATACTTCCTTATGGAAAATATAAAAAATATGTTTATGAGTGTGTTGGCATATTCGTTTATTATGCAGGGAGAGTAGAACGCTTCATTTGTCATCGATGGAAATTTCCATATTGTGGCGTTTCTAATAAAGCATTATTATAGGTAAGTCAGCCACCGTACTCTCTTTTAAGGTAAGCATATATCCTTCCATTTCCTTGTACCAATACATAAACTAAGGGACAGTAGCGTTTACAGATAAAACAAAATCAACAAGTACAAACTTACTGCATGAGGATTCGTCTTCATAATTGGCGCAGTGATATATTCCATCACATGTTTTACTTGGCAGAATCCCAATATTGAAGTTCGTTGAACAGAAATACAAATCTCGTGATACTACATATATATATATATATATATATATATATATATGAGAAAAGTTGAGAGAGTTATAAGGGACAGTGTTAATCAACTTCATATTTCTAGTTTGTACATTTAAATAAACATTTGACACGTTGATCGTTAATAATTCAAAAGTTTTTCATTTGTATCAACATGAGAATTTAACACAGTAAAGTTGAGGGATGTTACATTTATTCTGATTGAATTTTATAATGTTCTTAAAATAATGCTATGAAATTTAATTAGATATTTTCTTTTTGAAAAATCAAGGCCACAAATTTGTGTGCATCAGTAATTAATTCAAAGCACAACAATTGCCATTTAACAGTGCAGTTGAAATTCCAGACCACCTCTTTTCAAGTTCAAGTTCAAGTTCAAGTTCAAGTTTATTTAACCAATTCATTAAACAAAGACATTTTACAATAAGATATATATATATATAAATGCACGCTAACAGACCAAAGATAGCCAAATGTGATTCAGCGATTGGTCTCCACTTGCTGAACAATCCAGCTTGCGCACAAAGCTATGCCGACGACCAATTCTCAATTATGTCCCGGGCCAGAAGCTCAGCGCATTTACGCTTTCTGGAAGCCGCTTACATTCAATCGCATGAACCTCTTCTGTGCAGACAAAAGGAGTTCGTCCAAGCTTTGCGATTGTTCTGAAATTACGGCGTCTAGGTTGCGTCCGGGTTTACCGAGTATAATATAGTTGATTTCAAGTAATTTGTTATATACCTGCGTGATAACCTGATGAGTGCAGGTCGAAAAGCTTCGTTATCATGTCTCTTTTTCGTGCCATATTGAAATTTTGTAGTACCAAGAAATTATTTATATATGTAATAAGAATAATGAATGGTTTGGGACCCCACAAGAAGCACAGCTTGTAAAAAGGGGCCCCGGATGACGTTAACATATTGACAATAAGTATAATTATAGTAACATATTTACAAAGGACAGATACACACCAACACTCACACACACACACACACACATCACACAATCACTCATGCGCATAGCTCACATTAAATTGCTGAAAGATACTTCATGCGGCTTGACTGTATACATTTTGCTTCCCTGTTCAATTATTGTTTACATAAATTTCCTTCAAGATAAATGCGACATGTACGTTTGAACGTGGGCAGTGATGAGGCTGACCTTATTCTCAATGGTAGATTATTCCATTCCCTAATACAGACATATGTAAATGATTTTAGTGCAGTTTGAGTTCTTACAAAGGGTTGATGAATGAGATTACTTATGCGCGTATTATGAACATGAATTTGAGACAAAAGCATCCTTCATAAAAGATGTTTGATCACCTTGTGTCTTAAACATAAAAATCAAACAATTAAAAATAACTAGTTTCTCAAAGGGCAAAATATGAAGTTGAATAAATAATGGTAAACTTGGACTTCTAAAATTTGAATTTGTGATATACCTTACAGCTTTTTTCTGAAGAACGACTTTTAACCCAGCATCATAAATCATTAATGACGCTGGATAGCAAATGGTTCGCAGAAATGACAGGTGCGATGTATAATGCAATTGTTGTATTATGAATTAATTACCGCTACACACAGATAAGTTGGCCTTGATTTTTTTTATAAGGTGCAAATGTTATTAAATATTCAGAGAATTATTTTAGATTATTTAGATTATTTATCAAAGATAAAATTCAGCGCTGGTCATGTGATTACATTGTTACCTAGGGGGCAAAGCAGGTTTTGAGACACGGGCTGTTGTAAAAGGTTGTTGGGCATCAGCTTGTTCGGAAGACCATCCTGCGGAATTTCCAGGTGGACTACCTCAGAAATACACTGCTGAAAAAAAATGGCATCCATTTTATCAAAATGGTCGCCATGTATTAGTAGCATTGACAATTTTTAATATAAATTTTGAATAAAACTTTCAAATACCATGTTTGAGGCATCAAATTAAAGAAAATTAAATTCCCCACAACATGGTACCACATTCGATTGTCTTAGTAATAATTTACATGAAATCTTTTGCCAAATATGTGAAATTTTATCATTTTCCCCAAAAATATGAATTACACCTAAATATATTTTTCACATTTATAATGCCTTTGTGACTAATGACTTGAAACCTTCTCAAAAGCTGCCCAAACATATGGACAATACCCTATGAAAATCACAAGTTCACTGCTTTTCTGGCAAAATAGTTACAGCGTTCTAAAGTTTATGCTTTGATATTGGCTTTAAAGTGAAAATTGGTTGCTAAGGCTGCCTTATCTCTAGCAACGGTGTCATTGTGAGGTATAGAATCAAATATTTCACTTTTTATTGCTATCGGCATGCAGATGAATACCGAGTGTGATGTCAGATAATTAAGTTTTATCATATTTTATTGATAAATAACTCTTTATTATTGCTCTGATCATGATGATGTAAAGGTGCCTTTATAGCAACAGATGATATTGTTTTGTATTGGTTTGGTTTATTGTCATAAAAATCATTAAACATGCAGCTAAAAGCTGACATTGTCCAATTTACAAGATAAAATGCATATATGAATACAATTGGTATACATTAAAATATCAATTAAAATACGTAAATATATATGACCGAAAACGTTCATTTTCTACCTCGTTATGAATTTCAGGGGTTAATTATTTAAGAGGAACAGATCGAAACGTGGGTATAATGCACTACATTCCTGAGAATTGGATGACTCGTAAGTTTTTTATTTAACAGATTTGCATAATTAACAATATCAATGAGTTGTCAGTCTAAAATCCTTAAAAAACTACATAATTTTTATGTTAAAATTCAAACAAGTAATATATATATATATATATATATATATATTAAATATTGAAACAAATAAGATTACTATAAATACTTAAATCGTGAAATTATTCAGCTAATCCACAAACGCAGGTATAAACTGATGATTTATAAGTCGTGAGATTTGTGCCAGATGGTCACAATAACATCATGGATTATTTTAAGCAGAAAAAAGAAAGAGAAATTAAAAGAGATTACTCAGCGGCGGCGGAACACCTGGCTCGGACAACGGAGGTGGAGGAGCACCTTCTTTCGCCTAACAAAAGGCGCATCCACAACTCCACCGCTCGAGCCAACGATCCGCCGCCCCAGATATCACTTAAAATTTAGTAACAATATTTTTTTTTTAATCTATAAAGACAGGAGATTAAGGGAGGTATATCACATACATTCAGAGATATTGAAAGGCATTTTCAATAGGCACATTCGGATTCCTATGACATAGATTTTGCTCCGAATAAAGAAAAATTAATGGAGCACTGATGAAATAATGAAAACAATGATACAACAAAAGACAATGAAGTCATAAATGTTGCTCTAATAAGTTCAAAGATTCATTGAGAATTAAGCAGTCTACCAGCAGTGGGTATTGTCGAGGGGTGATACCGGGTCGTTCTACACAGGGGGTGTTAAGCAGATGTGAAGAGCGGAGGCGACGAGAGGATGTATCACTTTACGTAAGGGAGGGAGGAGATCACAGTGCCGCGGAGAGGTCAACAGACTACGAGCAAAAGATCCGAGTATCCGAGCATCATGCCGCTCGGACATGCGGCAGATTGAAAGTTCCTCAAAAGCATAGTCCTATGAAATGTACTCTTAAAATGATGCGACAGGCACGCTTTTGAACTTTCTCAATGTCAGTGTGCTGGCTTGTTGTAATGCTAGGAGACCAAAAGGGAGATGCATACTCCAAGAGAGGACGTATATACGATGAGTAGATGTTAACTAGATCACATCTCGGGACAGAGGCCTTGCGAAGACGACTAATCATATATAATCTCTTTCCTGCTCTTGACACCATATCAGAAACTTGTTTGTCCCACTTGAGATTGGATTGAAAGTGCACGTCCAGTATTGTCTGAGATTCCATTTCTTTCAGAGGTTCATCATT
Organism: Heliocidaris erythrogramma; assembly: GCA_025617745.1. NCBI lineage: Eukaryota > Metazoa > Echinodermata > Echinoidea > Camarodonta > Echinometridae > Heliocidaris > Heliocidaris erythrogramma. The sequence continues at coordinate 14,604,128 of CM046859.1, forward strand.
AAGACGCAAACAAGGTACGTTTGGTGAAGTTGACAGACATGGCATTGCTCTTGGTTCAGTGAATTTCATGTCATTGTCTTTACTCCACACTGCTAATTTGTCTAGATGATCCTGTAATATGGAAGATGCAGATGTCGGGCGAATCTCAAGGATGCTCGAGTCGTCGACATACTTCCAGTGATGCACGATATCATTGGCATGCAGCATCATTTACCAGGGCTAGGAACAACAGTGGGCCCAGCTTGGTCCCTTGCGGAACTCCGCATGTCAGGTGCTTTTCCTCGGAGATACAGGAACCCACTCTGACAGCTTGGGTACGATCAGTCAACAAGCTAGTCACGGTTTGTAGAATTACTTCATCAACACCATACGCGACAAGTTTGTGAATCACTACATTGTGGTTGACACGGTCGAAGGCCTTAGAAAAATCTATCGTGCAGAGAGACGCACAATAGCCAGGCTTATCGATGCCCTTGAAGATAATATCCATAAGACTCACTAAGAAGTGGGTTGTCGAGCTTCCTCTAATGTTCCCAAACTGGCGCTTGTCAAGGTGGGGTGTCAGATCTCTGATCAGATACTGCGAAATGAAACCTTCAAACACACGCGAGTAATTGAAATGGGTCTCAAATCAGAACAAATTCCCACAGGGTAGGTCTTTGGTACATGTGTTACTATTGGTCCAATAATAGATCTGATTTCAAGTGATAGTCATGATTTACACTAAAGTTCATAACTTGAACCAAACGCAAACCCCCCCCCCCCCCCCCCCCCCCGGTGTTAAAAAGCTAGAGCTTTTAGTGCAAGGCAATATTTTGATGGAAAATAGATCAATAGATAGGATAGTCTTGGCAACTCATTTAAAATCTTATGGTAAAGGGGGGGGGGGGGGGAAATCTGTCAATGCTCTACCTTTTTTGCCCCCTTCCCCTTCTCTTAAATTGGACTTTTATCAATATCTACAAGAATTGTTTAGCTGAAGAAACCAAATAGGTCATGAGTGAAATTAATGAGACCTGGATTCAAGTGATAGATATTAATCAAACTTCATAGCATGTAGAAACTTGGTAGTAGGTAGGCCTATCCCCGCACCCCCTTTTTTGGTATATATAATGCAATTGCAAACAGTAGCCACTTCAGGCATCAACAGATAATTGTTGACAGCTTGGCAAGCCAGCAGTCCTCACAAGGAGAGTCCTGGATATGTCGATCAAATGTGTTTGCTGCTGCTCAGATAATGTTATATGCCTCTATACTATTCAAAAAAAAATTAACACAGCACCTCTATAACGTAAAACAAGAGATATTCATGGATCATATTGTATATGAATAATTACATGTCCATGCTTACCCTTCCCCCATTCCCAGTCAAAAAGAAAATAAAGGAATAAAGGAAAAAGGAAAAAGGAAAAAGAAAAGAAAAATGAAAACAGAAAAAAGAAAAAAAAAAGGAAAAAGGAAAAATTAAAAAGGAAAAAGGAAAAAGGAAAAAGGAAAAAGGAAAAAGGAAAAAGGAAAAAGGAAAAAGGAAAAAGGAAAAAGGAAAAAGGAAAAAGGAAAAAGGAAAAAGGAAAAAGGAAAAGGGAAAAGGGAAAAAGGAAAAAGGAAAAAGGAAAATGGAAAATGGAAAAAGTAAAAAAAAAAAGAAAAAAGAAAAAAAAAAGAAAAAGGAAAAAAAAAAAGGAAAAAAAGGTGCCATGAACATGTCACGCAGTGGCGTTTCTATAGGGACTTTGGGGCCCGGGCCAAACAATGAAATTGAGCCCCCCCCCCCCCTCCCCAAAAAAAAAAAAAATAAATAAATAGATAAATGAATGGATAAATAGATTTAAAAATAGAAATAAATAAATAAATAATTGTAATATAAAAAATACAAACTGTTCTAAACTCCATTATATGACACTTAATTAGATCCTTGCCATTTGATTGGTTGTTTGATGTTGATCATTTGTCCCATTTAACAATTACGTCATCAATCATGCAAATCTGATCCATTCACCGTGCGTTTTTGGATCCATACGAAATTGTCCATTGCACTCGCGACCACCAACATACGCAAAAACGACTTGCCTTTGCAGCGCGCATGCGACTACAGTATCAAGTACGTCGACGGACCGCCGCGGCCGCGCGCTCAGCATCTAACCTCTGACATGCATGGTTGGCCGGTAAACAAAAAACAAAATGGAAGTCCCTTCAGTCTTGTTTCTTAATACATAAAATGGCAAATGAGAAGGAAAGCTATTTTTAGGTGTCATATAAAACAAATAATATAAAACATATAAAACAAATGTTTATGAGTGCAATGGACAGAATATTTCATTCGGTGAGAGATGAAAATATGGTTCATTCAACTCGGCTCCGCCTCGTTGAATGGATCATTTCATCTTTCACCTCATGAAATATTCTGTCCATTGCACTCATAAACATTCATTATTTGTATACTATACAGTATCTTCAGGCGTTGGAGTATCGTTTTGACAATAACTTGACACCTTTTTATGTATCGCGGGTATTCTTTAAATGGTTTCTCATCGATCTTACCAGGCATATGGATATCATAGCAATGGGGGGGGGGGGGGGGGCATGGACATGGCACGGGAGGGGTGAGGGGTGCAAGTTGTGAACTTGAGTGTAAATCATTAGTAATGACTATCACTTAAAACCAAGTCTCATATTCTATATTATTGGACCAATAGTCTGTATTGGTTTCTGTAATATCATAAGCTGCTATAGGCACATTTACATCAGCATAATCATAGCAATAATAAAGAGTTATTTATCAATAAAATATGATAAAACTGCATTTTCTGACATCACACTCGGTATTAATATATTCATCTGCGCGCCGATAGCAATAAAAAGTGAAATATTTGATCTACACCTCACAATGACACCGTTGCTAAGAAGGAAGCAACCCTTAGCAACCAAGTTTTCACTCTAAAGCCAATATCAAAGCGTAAATTTTAGAACGCTGTAACCTTTTTGTCAGAAAAGCAGTGAACTTGTGATTTTCATAAGATGTTGACCATATGTTTGGGCAGCTTTTGGGAAAGTTTCAAGTCATTAGTCACAAAGGCATTATAAATATGGAGAAAAATATATTTAGGTGCAATTCATATTTTGGGGAAAAATGATAAAAATTCACATATTTGTCAAAAAATTGTTATGTAAATTATTACCAAGACAGTCGAATGTGGTACCATGTTGTGGGGAATTTAATTTTCGTTAATTTGATGCCGCAAAGATGGTATTTGAAAGTTTTATTCTTTGTTAATGCTAGTAATACATGGCATTTTGAAAAAAATGGCTGCCATTTTTCAGCAGCGTATTTCTGAGGTAGTCCACCTGGAGGTTGTGCAGGATGGTTCCCCAAACAAGTTGATACCCAACAACCTTTTACAACAGTCCGTGTCTCAACCCCCCCCCCCCCCCCCCCCCACCAAATGGGGTTTTGCCTCCTAGGTACTTATTTATTATTTATTTTACAAGATTGGGAAAGCTTGATCATGTCTACATAAGAATTGGCGTATATGCCTACTTGACGTTTCGGAACCATCAAAATGATAAGGAATTGATGAAATCTGGCTGAAAAGTAGGCTACATGCACTGTACACAGAAATGTGTATATGTGCAACTCTTTCAGGGGACATTTCTAATATGATGTTCTTCATACTGACATAAAAGGAATGAGCTAGCTCACAAATTATTTTTACCTTTCCCAGAATTCAACCTTCTCTTTAAGGAAATTTCAAAATTCTTACTGCAAAATAAACTTGATATCCTACAACTTTACAATGTAAAATCTCAGTCTGAATCGAATTGTAACTTTGTTTTTAACTATCAAAAGTGTCAAATGTCTTGTTTTTTTAACCTAGTAGAATATTATATAACACACAGGCTTCTGCATCACATTAATGGTCATGACCATATTTTCTGACATTTGGTCCATTACCCATTTTTTGTAACTTTATTGATGTATATATGTCAATTACATACGTGGTCCAATCGACATTTTGTCTAATTTTCATTCAGTCTGATAATCAGTATAGGGCTAGAATACAACAATGCACGTTATTCAGCACATTTGCCATTCCATCAGAGAATTATTTACTGATAAACTTAAGTATCATTAAACAATTAATGGAAATATCATGTAGTTCTTACATCATTCAAATTGCCCAATCGCTATTTTTTTGTGATTGGTCAATTTGAAGTTTTACCTTTTCTCTTTATCCATCGTTCTAAGGTATATTTTTTTACTCCTACGGTGTTAGATATTGTTGCATGTGCTTTCTTACGACTGTTTTGTAAAAATATAGTGGGAACTTTGATACCTGGTAAGGTCATCGAAGTTACGTCTATCTCCACACGTCCATAGCTAAATTTATCTCCACCTATTACATCAACCCAAAAAGTATTGGTTAGGACGTAAACATCTTCTGCACTATTAAATTCTGTCGTAGCGATATGATGAATGTTAAGTGGGTTGCTGCCCGTGCCAATTGAAATGATGATTCCACAACAATCCACATCGATGTAAGAGATACGAACTCGAAATCCCAAGGAGGAGTTTGTTTGGAGTTGGGTTCTATTGTAAGATCCTCGCCTAATGTCCGAAATGGATATGTGGGAAGACTCCCCTTCATGGAGAAGTATGTCTGGATGACCTTTAAAAAAAGACAAATATTTTAGTTGAAATAATTTCATCATTATGTATTTAGCGTTACCATGGTTACCTGGGCCTGGGAGAAGAAAAGCGAACTAAATCACTATAACCCACGGGTCTCTCCTCCCGGTATAACTAATTGGTGATATGCAAGTGTACCACTACACCGGGGTTTCCCCCTACTCTTCTACGAATAGTGCAGTGGGTTATTTACATGCAACGGCGGTGACTCTCCTCTGCATGGGACCTCCATTTAACTTCCTATCAGAGGGACGGGGTGCTTTCCACAGCAATATAGCCTGCGTCCATGTATGTGTGTCATTTGGAGTTCCGTGATGTTTGTTTGGGGAGACTATTTCCGACTGTAAACTTTTTTTGAGACGCACTGTAGATGGCGAAGAATTTCTATAAACTGTAATGCTGCATTGATATGTCACTCATCTTAGTAAATTTTACACTTTCCTCATTGTTTCAAACCTTTTCATAGCTATCGATAAATTATATATATTATAGCATACGATCTTTAAAGGGGAATAAAAGGCAACAAACATTAGCATATAATCATGTAGATAATTGTCAGCCTATTACAAATATCTTGAAATTACTCCTATTTGATTATTTAAAGATCACATTGCAAGAAAATTCCATCAAAATAAATATTGGCTTAATACTTATTATTGCATAGATGGCATAAATTATACAAGGTTATCCAAATTCAGCGCTTGGAAACATTTGAATTAATGATTATTATCAATTATAAAACGGTAAAATACAGCCCCCGATATAGCAGCTGAAGAGCTCCTTGAACGCTGCTGAGATGTGTGACGACACACGAAGGACCAGTCCTGTCTAAGCAGACGATGTCCCATAACATCTTACACATTTTTCAGTGCCTGTTTTGTCATCTCCTCTTCACTTATTTCTCTTACTTGACTAGCGTCAGTCTTAATGTTAGTCTGTTGCCTCACTCTTAACTTCGTGTATGGTATTATTTTGATGAAAAGTGCAGCGTTAAAAAAATAAAGGAATCCGTCACTTGTAAACAAAATAAGACGCCATTGTATTTTCAGCTGCTTGCACCGGGGCATGTTCGGCGTTTCAAGAGGAAACGAATACAATCTGTGATATTATTCGGAGGGCTTTTCAATTTGAAAATGGGGTTTATTTCATTGATCATTGACCCTTCTCCTGTGTATTTACAATCAAACGGTTTTAGTTATCAGAATCAGTTTCACTTTCCCTTTTAGAATGGTGTGAAATAAGGTCATATTAAATATACCAAACTCTTTATAATTTGATAAATAATTGCATTGCAATTACGTTCATTCATTATAGGACGTCGTCTGCTTAAGCAGGATCGATCCCTAGTGTGACGACATCAAAACATCGCTATATTTCTGGCGAATCCTCGGATATTCCAGATGCTGAGAAGAGCTTTTATTTATGTTGTTTTTATAATCATCAGATACGCAGTTGACATAAAACTTATACGATTGCCATCTGTAAGCTTCCCAGTTTTTAGTGATACATTAATTGCCATATTTGTGATTTTCTTGCAATGTGATCTTTAAGAAGGAGAACAGTGTCTCCAAAAGTTGCAGAATCGTTGCTTGACATTATCCCATTTTCTTTACAAAGTAATGTCAGAGCAGTTCTATAGAGTACCGAAGTGTGACGTTATACCAGCAAAGTTGTCAAGGTTGCTGGTTCTAAACAATTTTGTGCTAAACAATGGCGTGGTGATCACACCAGCGCCAAACACTGAAATAAGCCACTTCGGAGATGCAATCTGAGCATGAGCAGATAAAGGTCATCTGTACCAAATTCTAAAACCCACTGACACTAATATTCGATATGTGCTCATGAATGTCATGTAATCATTATTCAATTATGCACTAATGGTGCATTCCATGATATCCAGGTGGAAGTATTCTTTTTAAAGGGGGAAACAAAAGCTATTCATGAGGCACCTCTATCACTCCCAGAGTTATTTTTCTGAAGTGCACATAAAGGGACCCTCCATGTCTAAAATATCTGTGGATATTTGGGGTCATTTGTACCATGCGCTAACCCCGAACTGGCTTATTGCCCGCTCCAGTCCGTTGCTCAAATGACTTCGCGGTGAACCTCATGCGCGGGCTCTGTTGTATCTGTTGTATCTGTCAGTATCCTGGACGACGTCAGCACTTTGGTACTCTATTTGTGAAATAGCCACTGACCTATACACTAGCTACCATGACACTCATGATCAGCTGTGGAATGCATGACACTGGATTTTCTCATAATAAACCATTTTTGTAGTCATGTACATTCAAATGAAGATACTTTTATCATGTCATATAACCTATTTGTGTCAAGATATTTGGTTCAGCTGTTTCTTTTGTTAAGCAGGATTTGACATGCACTTGTAAGTTGCTTTGTCTGACAAAGGTATGTCAATTCTTCAAAGAAGTGACAAAGACCTACATCTGCTCGCAGATATCAAATGCGAGACAATGGGGGTACCAAGATGGCTGCCATTTTGCATTGGTGGCTTTAGTTGTATAATAGCTATTCATTATGCAGCATCATATCCATTGTGTACAGGTAAATGGACATGTATGACTAGGACATCACAGTTTTGAAAAATGGCAGCCCCCATGGGCACTGGCGTAGACAGGGAGGGGGGCACCGGGGGCCATTGCCCCCCCCCCCCCACACCATTCAGCCACTAAAAAAAAAAAAAAAAAAAGCGATAGCGATAGCGAGAGCGAAAAAGCGGGGGAAGTGAGAGAAAAAGGCCTAAAAGGGGGACACAAGCCGTTATCTGGCTCTCAAAATTTGCTAAAACGTCAAAGTTTTCGGGCTTCGCGCGGGAAGGGGAGAAATAACTCTCCTCTCCCTGCGCCCACCCCTGTGACCATGGGTGTCGATCCCGGGGGGCGGGGGGGGGGGGGGGATTCAAACCTTAAAAAACTAGATTTCTAATGCATTTACCCTGCGGATTTGGGGCGGTGATCCGTAAAGATTATGATTTTTATTAATTTCCCGCCTTTTTTATCTTTCTCTCCTTTGCGTTTTTGCTCCCCCTCCAAATGCGAAAAAAAATATTGAGGTGGGGGATGGCCTGTATTATTACCCCCTCCAATAATTTAGGATTATGATACATTAACTTAAAACTAAACATGATGTTTGATCTTGAAATACCATCACATTCTTTAATGATTAGAAGTAAGGAAATAAGAAATGTCATAATTTCAATACGAAAATATCGAAGAAAATTCGTTCAATTAAGGGTTAAGGGATTCCATCCATTGGCGTAGATCCGTGCATTTCTTCTTTTCATTAAAAACCATTTTGGGATGCTCTAAAATGCAAGAACAGATTTTTGAAAACTTCCCTGATGTAGGAGGGGGATACCCCCTCCCACCCCCGCTCGGTCTCTTCGCTTAGTGGTGTATCTAGGGGGCAGGGGGCACATCATGACCCGTGCAGGACTTGGAGGGGGCGCAAAAACGCAAAGGAGAGAAAGAAAAAAAAGGCGGGAAATTTATAAAAATCATAATCTTTACGGATCACCGCCCCAAATCCGCAGGGTAAATGCATTAGAAATCTAGTTTTTGAAGGTTTGAAATGCGAAAATTTTCCAAAGCTCGGTCGCTTTGCTCCCTCGCATAATTATTTTCTTTCAGGATCTCGTAATTTCGCTCCCCCAGTATATAGTTCTTAAATAGCTTAAAGGGTTCAAAAAGTTTGAAAAATAAAGATGTAATTGCTTTGCTCGCTATTATTATGTATGTTTCATATGACTCCTGCTAAATGTTGCGCTCCCAATATAAGATAAAGTGTATAAAACCTCATTTGCAAAGGTTCAACTTTTGGAAGAAATCTCAACTTCAGGTCGCCTTGCTTAATTTCTCGACTCTTTCTCAAGCATATATAGGGTTGTTGCTAGTTTTGCTCCCGATTGTAGAAGTCAGTGAAAAGTAAACCGTTTATCAATGTATAAAATTCGAGCTTCTCTACAGCTCAACTGCGGTGGTCAAATGCAAAATTTCCAGGGTAAAATGCACAAGAAAATGCGTTTTTTAGTGTTATAATTTGAAAAATTTGCCGCTCGGTCGCTTTGCTCCCTCGCTTGTACAATAACGTAGATAAGTTTGGGCACTCGGGGGTGGGGCGCCATTGTTTGCCACGGGCGCCATAATCCCTAGATACGCCACTGGCTTCGCTCCCTCGCATATGAAATGTTGCGTCCAAATAATTGAAAAGCGGTCCGGGTGTCGAACTTTCTCTCTATTTGCTAAGACGTCACAGCTTTCGCGCTTCGCACGGGAAGGGGGAAACTCCCCCTCCCTGCACCCACCCCTGTTACATTGCAGTGTTGCGTCCAAATAACTGAAAAGCAGCCGGGGCGTCCAACTAAATTTCCGCCTTTAAAAAAATGCTACGAGCCGTTATCTTTCTCTCAGATTTGCTGTAAAACGTTTCAGCGCTTTCGCGCTAAGCGCGGGAAATTCCCCCTCCCTGCACCCACTCCCTGGGGAGCACGCTTTGAGGGCGCATCACCAATTTCGCACTCTTCGCGTGCCCCACAATCGCCTTCCTAAAATGAAATCCTGCGGTCTGCGGTTGGATCCTTCACGTCTGGCCCCCCTAATTGAAAAATCCTAGCTACGCCTGTGCCCATGAGATAATATCTAGCAAGGAATCTGCAAACTTTAGAGAGATTGTTCTCCTTACTGAGTAATCAAATAGGAGTATTTTCAAAACATTTTAAACAGGCTGACAAGTTACCACCTGATTATCAGCTAAAGTTTGTCGAGTTTCATTCTCCTTTAACACTGGGAGTAATGCCTGAAATTTGTTTACAAATTAAAATTCCTACCATCAAGCTTCTTCATTGACTAACTATTGTCCACGGCGGACCGTTGAATATTAATGAGTCAGAAAGAAGGATCTTGGGGATTTGATTCCCGTTCATCGTGACTTGGCCGCATTTGTCTTGTTCCTCACCCTCCCATTGGTGCAAGTGGGATTTTGCAGTCTCCTAAACATTGTCTGTTGTTCAGTCATGCGTGCAGACATATAAAACAACAATGGTACCAAGATATGCAGGAAAGGTTATTCTACCAGGATATATATTTCTGGATTGAAAGTTCACACTTGAAAAAATACCAAGCTGTAACGTTTTTATTTTTTTAAACTCAGTCGGAAGAGAGAACTAATTGGAAAGCTGTCACTATACAGAGCGTCCCAGAAACGAAACCCTAAAACAAAGGGTTACTTAACAAAATATGTGCTTTCTGACAATAATTTTTTTCTATAAAGTAGCAATATTATGCTTTCAATTGGTACCTTGATGGCATTGATCCGTACATGCCTCACCGAGCAGTAGCACCTTAGAAATGACATGTAAAAAGCAGTTGTGCCAGATTTGGTTAAAACCGTGAAAATGCTGGTATCACATGAGAACATGACATGAAGGAAATGTAACCTTCAAAAGATATGATGCACGAGATTTCCATTGTGTGATGATTTGCATCCATTCAGAATTTCAGGATTTACATAAAGCATGGACCGATGCAAAGTGAAGGGAGGGTTGGGGCGTGCATCACCTCCCCACCTCCCACCCCTATTTTCCCAAATAAGTTAATATCCCTCGAGCGACGAAAAAATGCCCTCTTGTTATGGAAAATGTGCTGAGAAAAAACAATCTGAATTTTTCTGCTTTATGTGCCCTTTGTACCAAACTTTTCAAATCTGATGACAATGGAAGATGCTCCTCATTTCAATTTTTATGCAAATGTCACTTTGCTGTCAGCTTTGTACTTTAAAACAGTTGCAGTTATGAAAAATGCAAAAAAAAGCACTGTTCAAAATTATTGCTGGTACCATTTCGGTAAAAAAAAAAAAGAATGTCCTTTCTTTACCCGTACCATCGACAGAAACTCAACCGTCTTTTATTTTAAGATTAGCACATTATCCTTACTCTCATTACCAAAAGAAGCCCATTAAAGAATCGTATTAACTGGTTTTATTTACTTCGCGTCAACCTGGGACAACTGTTTTTTTACATGTCATTTTTGAAATTATGTTGCTCAATGAGGCATGTACGGATTAATTTCATCAGTGTTTCAATTTAAAGTATAATACGTTTTACTTATAGAAAATAGAAAATTATCGTCGGAAAGCACTTAGTTTCATAGTTGGTCAAATATATTCCTTTGTTTCTGAAGGGTTTCGTTTTTCTGCAATTTCTAGCAATTAGGTATAATTCTAGCTTGTTGAATAAGATCAGTAACAGGTAGTACAAGAGGATAGGAACATAAAAAACATGTATGAGTATAATTATGCTTATGATATTTAAAATTTTGAGGAGAAAAATTGAAGTCAGACTTTTCAAATTGATCCTGTGAGGTAGAAATGTCAAAGAATGTGATTCAACTTTAAAAGAAAAAAAAATCTATAAAAAATGCGACTGCCTGACTTATCTGTCACATGTATTTTCATGTAAATAAGAAAATACACTATTTGAAAGACAAGAATATGCAAACTTTCGAAATTATTCTAAGTAATTCAACATAAGCATCAAGTATATTAAGCAGGTATCTATATTATGTATACTTCTGTCAGGAGACAGTGCGACTTGGACGAAGCAATACAACTGAAAGGTTTAAGTTACTTTGGATTTCAGAATTGGAAATCTACTTTTTGGAGGTTCCCCCACCAACAGAGACGGCAGCAAATACCTTCCCGTCAGCATATTATTTTTTTTTTTTCACAAAAATTTTCGCGGAAAATCCAAGAAGTGGAGCGCAATATGCACGAACAGTTAAAGGGAAAGTCCACCCTGAGTACAAGTTGGTTTCAAAAGAAGCTGATTTTTTTTGTCAAAAAATAGATCAGTAAAGGTTTGAGCAAAATGCGATAAGAAATAAGTTATGATTTTTTAAATTTTTAATCAATCAAACACAAATTGGCAACTCCGTGACGTGTCTTGCGCGCTCCGTTCCCATTTGCCCTCATTACTCCAAAAATCATTAATTTCCATTTACTCTAAAGAAAATATTCAAACATACATGTATGCACCTTACATATAATCATTGCTCATGGGCTTATTTTACACAAAACCTGTGTGAAACAAATTTATTCCTTCATCAGACTACTGCACTAAGAAAATGAAAAGTTATGAAATTTTCTGTGCTGATCAAATGAGAGGGGAGCTCGCAAGATTCGTCACGGAGTTGCCAATTTGGGTTTGATTAATTACAACTGCAAAACTTCATAACTTTCTTATTTCTTATCGGATTTGGCTCAAACTTGTACTATTCTGTTTCTCTAATTTTTGCTTCTTTTATTCAAATCAATTAAATACCAGGGTGGACTTTCCCTTTAGCGGTAGATGGTTAAAAAGGAAAGAAAAAGAAATACATAACTGTACTATCACACCGGGCTTCCCGACCGTGCCACGACAGTCCCGACTCAAAAATATGGAAAATCGGGTGAAAAGTCGTGGCCAAGTCGGGAAGGTCGTGGCGTGATCGGGGTTAGTCGTGGCATGTTCGTGAGGGTCGGGAACGGTCGGGAGGGCTGTCACGACTTTTTAGGTCGGAGCTTAATAATCGGGAAACTCTCACGATTCTAAGAAATCGTGGCTATAACGTCGTGAGGACGTGGCGCGGTCGGGATAGTCGGGGCACAGTCTTGGCTCAGTCGTGGTGCAGTCGGATTGGTCGTGGTCCAGTCAAAATGAAAGTGAGGTCTGCTTGCAAATCGGCTGTATTTATAGGTCTTGGCGCGGACGTGGTAGAGAAGGTGATAGATCGGGGCTGTGGCGTGGCTCAGTCGTGGCGCAATCGGATAGATCGTGGCGCTGTCTTGGCGAGAACGTGGCACAAACGGGTACTGTCGGGACTCAGTCGTGAGAGTCGTGGGTATAATCGGGGTGCTGTCGTGGCTGGTACATGGCTGGATCGAGACTGTCGGGAATCAGTCGTGGCACAATCGGGGAGAGTCGTGGCAGCAACGGGAATGTATAATTTTTTTAACGGGATTCGGGTATTTTTACACGATTCTACCCCGACTCATACAAATGTTTCAAAAATTATAGAATCGGCGTTGTCGGGACGGTCGTAGCAGTCGTGGAGTTTGGTGTGATAGGGGCTTAAGGAACGAGAAGAGGATAGATTAAAGGAATAACGAAGAAATACATACGTAAGGAAAGAGAAGATGATAGATTAAAGACAAAATAAATACGTCAAGAAAAAGAAGAAGATATGGAAAAGGAAACACAAATAAATACATAAGGAAAGAGAAGATGATAGATTAAATAAAAAATAAATACGCCAGGAAAGAGAAGAGGATATGGAAAAGGAAACACAAATAAATACATAAGGAAAGAACAGAGGATATACAAAAGGAATACAATGAAATACATACGGAAAGAGAAGAGGATGGATAAAGAAAAGCATAATGAAAGGGAAGATGATAGATGAAAGGGAAATCAAAGGAATACATATTAAATGAAAAGAGAATAGATAAAAGGAAAAAGAAAAAAATATATAAAGAAAGAACGAGGATATAGAATTTCATTAACTATTTTCCATATAGAGTTACATACGCACTAAACTAGAGTGCGCACTACCCATAGAGCGAATACAAACGAGAGGTACATAATTGAAAATGGCCCGCAAGCGCACACAAGGGCAAAACCAACATCGCTACGAACCCGGAAGCGGGTATGCTATAATACGTGCTGTAGGCCCATGACCCTTTCCCAAAAACTTGTGTAACGTGATAAAAACACAATTTAAATCAAAATACCGACAAGAGTAGGGACAAATTACAAAGTATAGTATCTGGCTGTGTTGTCAATCTATCCTTTAATTTCCCTTATTGTTTTTCTGTTTCCCCTTTAATCTATCTTTCTCTTTTTCCTTACGCATTTTATGATTTCCCTTTAATTTGTCCTCTTTTATTTCTTGATACATTTCTTTGTTTTTCCTTTTCTATATCCTCTATTCTTTCCTTATATATTTCTTTGTTTTTGCATATCTATCCTCTGTTCGCTCTTTATGTATTTCTTTGTTAGTCTTTAACCTATCCTCTTCTCTTTTCTAATGTATTTCTTTATTTTCCTTTTTTCTCTTTGCTTATAATGTGTAGTTCTTTGTTTTTAGTTTAGTTTTCTTTCGTCATGTATTCCAATGTGCTTCACCCTCACTCTATCCTCTCCTCTTTCATTGTGTATTTCTATGGTGATCCTGAGTGTGCGCTTATCTTTCACCAGAGCATTTCCAGCATATTTTCGAGAAAATGGCTAAACAGTTGACCATGCCCATTTGAATCTATCATGTCGAAGGGTTACGCAAGAAGCTTGTGACGCCACTGTGAAAGGTCTTCGAAGACTGATATTCCCGAGTTCTTTAGCTTGTTCTTTGCTTTATGAATTGTCGCTTTGACTTATAGGCGAATAACTTGACGATTATAGGGCAGTATTTTGGTTTACCGTCCTCCGTGTTCGCCACTTTGAGTTCTCTTTATATTATTTATAGTACTTTGTTTGTGAAGAGTAGACTCAAGAACCATAATGTTGCCTGGATTCTTCTTAGTTGAGGGATTGAGTTCAGTTTCCTTGCAACTGACGGAGTCTCTTATTAATAATTTGTTGCACAGCAGATTGAAACATATTAATAAAATCACCACGTAGCTGAGATGCAACATTTCATGTAGAAATGACACATTGGCATTCCATATCACTGACGTTCCCGTTAGTGTCATGATATGTTTTTAATTCATACAAAATGGGAGGAAGCATGAAAATGATGGATAAAATCAATCAATTATTTCTCAAAATGAATGCAAATCAGATGAAATTTGGCAAGTCAGTTAACTTTATATTACAAAAGTACATTATTACAAAAGTATATTGTATGAATAGGATTATTTGTTATTCATATTGGCTTATAGCTATATATATATGATGATGCAGATTAAAAATCACGCAGAAAAAAAATTAAATCTCTCACTTACTACATGCTTTTTCATCCGAATAGTCGTCACACTGATACGTTCCATCACACATTTCATCGTGGGAAATCAGTTTATCAGATTTTGAACAGGAACTCAGACCTGTAGAAATAACAAGATGGTTCAAAATCTTTTCGAAACTACGAGCAGCGCTTCCTGTTTTAAAATACATACATATATATAATTATGCATAGAAACAAATATCGATGTCCAGTTATTTGCTCTAAGTAGAATAGATGACGCAGAAGATGGTGATGGATTACTATTCATGAATGAAATCAAATTTTTGTTTCAAAACTTGTAAAATTTCCTGAGGAATGAGATTACAACCATAAAATTCTGACAATTTATTTTAAATTCATTGGCACTATAAATATTTACACCCAGTCAATACATTTATAGCCCATCTTAAGTTTTATTAAAACATGGATCCGATTAGCTATAAATGCATTAACTGTGTGTATACACCTATTTTGTCCTTGCCTACGTCACCACAATACCAATATACCAATATGTGAAATATAAATACAAGCACACACACACACATACAGTATAGATATATGAGGGTGTGTGGAGTGGGGTGTGTGTGTGTTGTGATTATACAAAAGCATCTGCGACTCTCGTCGGTAAATAAACATAAAGGTAATGTAAGAAATTGCACGAGATAATTATCGTAGCTGTAAAATTCAGTGTTTTTATCCAGTGTATATCATTATTTCTGCGGAAAAGCGTAGTATATAATTATGCTTTCACAACCAAAGTATGTGCTGTTCATTCTTAAGATTTATTCCTCCCTGATACCTTTCTCGTGTTATAGAAATAAGAGATAACCCCCATCTATTTTGTCATTGTTAAACTGTCAAAGTTCATAATTAAAGAGGTATTAAAACCATCACTGTATATGAACGGGAAAATGATTCACAATTTCGTTTGCATCACCCCCCCCCCCCCTTAAATTTTTTTTTGTTTTAATTTAAAAAAAATAATAATAAATAAATATATAAATTAATAAAATAAGAAATGATAATATTAAATAAATAAATAAAAGATCATCAATAGATAAATGAATAAATAAATAATTGAATAAATGATACTTTTATTTTTATCGTTATAATAATAATGATAATAATAATAATGAAATAAACAAAATAGTCATGAAAAATTACACTATATTATCAGGCACCTACTTGATAAGCCTACGGTGTTGATTTCAATCTCGACATAACTGTAGAAATATCCCCTGGCACCCATGACTGTTATCCACATCTCATTTGATCCAACATAAACATCGTCTTCATAAGATGTGAACGCACGAACAATTTTGACGATAGATAGGCTATTACTGGGGTCGTTACCGGTACCTATCTGGATGCTTGCAACATCGCAGTAAGAATAGTAATTAGAGTAGCATTCAATGTAGATATCCCAAAACCTCACTTGAAATCCAAGGGTAGCGTTTGTCTTGATAAGTGTTGTATTATACGTATTTCTATAGATATTTCGAAACCCAGGAGTATAGTATTCGTTCTTGTGCAGGAATATTGATGGATGACCTGTTTAAAAAATAGAATTAAATACTTCCTTTCAGGTGTGAAATTACTTGTTCCGTAATCATTTAGCAGTAGGAGAAGAATATGAGACGATAATTATTCGGGGTAACTTCGCTAATCATAAGGACTGCTATTCATAAGGACCACTTATTCATAAGGACCGATATCCATAACGCGTGACTAAATGAATAGCAGTTTTGTATGAATAGTGGTCCCTCTAAATAGCGAGCAAACCATACACAAATTACCTCCCTATTCATAAGGAACTCCATTCATAAGGACCACTATTCATAACTATTCATAAGGACAGCTATTCATATCGCGTGTCAAATGAATAGCGGTCCTTATGAATAGCGAGCGGACCCCAATTATTCAACACGTTTCCTTCCTAATTCTTTTTGCTACGATAGTAATTAAGACTCTATCGGTTTTAAAACGGAATATATGCAAAGGGAAATAGACGGGCTTTCAAATAATAGTAAACAGGATGAAAATAATGAAGTCACAAGATACAAGCATCCATAAAGCACGATTTCTAATTTTTTTTTTTTAACTTCATACAAACGATTTTCCGTTAAAAATACTCTAAGGAAAAGCTTGACAAATTATGAACATTCGCAAATTAACTTTGCATTAATATTATATGGATCTTGACTCCATTTGACTTGAAATTAATAATATGTCATTTCACGCTTTTTCCAATATTCACCAAAAATGCATTTCAATTAATGGCAGAATTACACGTAGGACATTATGAAAGGACACACTATTTATAACAAGCAAAATGCTCCTGTAACGAGAAGGAAAGAAGACAAATTGTCAATTAGATGTTTCGAATATACGAAGGATTCCGTTCCGAAATCATTGGGGAAAGGTCTGGCCATCAAAAATGAGTTTAGTTCCAGAAACATGCTTCATCTATAACACACACTGGCCTTCTCCGAAAATTCACCAATCCAAGAGCAGCATGACATACTTAAATGAATGTTTACTGACCTTTAGTTTCCAACATAATAACTGAAGGTTGTTTGCTGCATAGTGTCCTCTGTGAGTATATGAATCGAGATTTCGGTTCCCAAATATGCTAAATCCATCAAATTTTAGAGGTAAATAATTTATCATAAGAAAATTATCAATGGGGTCTCGGCTACCACAACTGTACCATTTCATTCGCGGGCTCCTAAGGAAAAGGTATATTACAGTCATCTCACTGTCATAAAACACAGACCCTCAAGGCAAGTAGAAACTATTTTTGACAAATTCGTACCTTGAGTGCAATTTAAAAAGCCTGACATCTATTCTACTTCAAGGGGTATCACAATCATTCTTGAAGTATCGAAACTCGTATGAGGATCATCAATTCAATTCAATTCTCATTTATTTCATTTTCAATTAAAAAGTACATTCAAAACAAATACAAAATATGTCATAAACGAAATTAGAAAATGAAATGGGGAATTACATAAATAATGCTCTTGGGCCTTGTACAAGCATAGTTCCCTAAAAATATTGTGAAAATTAAATACAACACAAATATAACACAAATATAGATAACAAAGAAAAATAAAAATAACTATACATATTTAATAATAATAATAATAATACATAAGATTTCTATAGCGTCATTATCCATTTTGATTAAATGCTCAAGGCGCTTTACAACATAAAGAAAATTATACAAACATAACAAGAGAATGAATAACAAGAAAAAAAAATATCTGTCTTCAAAACGCAAGATTGAACAAATGGCATTTTAGGTTGCCCTTAAAGGAACATGTAGAAGACCAGAGTCGGAGGATCGTAGGGGAATAAAATGCTTCAACTTTTTTTTTTGAAAGAAGTGATTGTATTTCAATTTCCAAGTTCCAAATTACAGGGAAATTATGTCGTACTGATTTGATGGCATTATTTTTTTTACTGGCCGTAAGTGAAAAGAATCCTTAAAACGGGTATTATGATTGTATCTGGTAATTAAAAGTGAACATTTGAGAAATGTTAGAGGGTAATTTATTTTGAAAGTAAAAGAAACCAAGGAGAGCAAGGGAGTAATAGTACAAATCAAAAATATTAAGAGATTTCAATTTTTTGAACAATGGGGCAGAAGGGGCACGATAGGGACATCCCAGGCATATGCGAAGGGCCTTTTTCTGTAATTTAAATAATTTATCTAATTTAGTTCGACTACAATTGCCCCAAACAGCAACACAGTAATTTAGGTATGAGAGCATAAATGAATTATATAATAGTATTAAAGCAGAAGGCAGAAGCGAGTCTTTTAATCTATACAAAATACCAATACATTTAGATACCTTTTGAGTGACCTTATTGACATGTGTATCCCAATGCATATTATAATCAATGTATACCCCAAGAAAATTAACACTATTAACCTTATTTAATATATCATTGTTGATTTTAAGAAGTAAACTATCAAATGAATCAGTTAAATTAGACTGCCTATGAAAGAACGTAATGTAATTTGTTTTACTAGGATTTATCAACAATTTATTTAATTTGAACCATTTTGTTACTTTATTTATTTCAGTATTAATATTGTTTTGTAAATTATGAGTGTTAGGATGGATGTAAATTAAAGTGGTATCATCAGCTTACATGATGTAATCAAATTTGTCAGATGAATGAGTAAGATCATTTATATAAATTAAAAACAATAATAGACCTAGAACTATTTGTTGGTTACCGTGGTTACAAAGATTTGTTAAAAGTATTTAAACACTCACTACAATTTGCTTCATCTGCAATATCTGGGCATGTGTACACTCCATCGCAGAAACCATTCAGTGGAAGAGCAATACTAGAGTTTCCACATTGCATTAGATCTGCAGTAAGGAGAAGGCATAATTTTAGATATATCAATTTTGACACTCAGGATGAATATAGGATTAGACCAGCACATCTATACCAACACTAATTATTTTATAATTATTGAAACACAATGATATGAAGCGTGCACTTCATTTAAATGGAGTTTAGAAACTGTATTAACATATTTCTCTCATTCCCATAGGCTAAACATGGGAAGCACTCGGTTCCCTGGCAATGGGTTATAAACAAAGAGATGCTATTATCAAACAATAATAACAAAAACACAGTGAACAAAATGAAGCAAACCCCACCGATGATGAAATTATTTTAAATTATCTAAAAATATTACACAGCACAGGGAGGGACTGCCATCCACAGTTCCGTTCCTAAATATGGTGTCTACTTTTAGTCCCACAATATGATGCAAACATAATAGAAATATTAAATTACGTATGGGACATCCAAGGGAAGTACAAAATACACATATTTGCCGCCCGTTTTATGAGAAAAAGGGTCTAAGGCGAGAAAACAAAATTACATGATTCCCGTCAGAAGACTGTTTAAAAAGAAATTTGTGAACGGGCTACTTACCTGATTTATCAATGGCGGTAACTTTAAAATTTACGTAACTGTAGGTGGGGTAATCCCTACCAGCGATAGTGATCCAAAGCATACTAGTTCGAAAATACATGGATGTTACATCAGTGTAGGGTATGTAATCTTGAAAGGTTCTGACGACAGACTGGGTGTCAGACGGGTTGTTTCCGGTGCCTATTTGAATAATGCCGTCTATGTGTTGATATTCGTCGAGGAACTCGACTCGAAAGACAGCAGTCAAGTTCGTTCTTAGTAAAGATGTATTGAAGAGTCGGCTTTCCACCCAATAAGCTGCGATGAAAATAGATTCGCCCGAATCTAAAAACGTTGCAGATTGTTCTATAGTTTAAAATAAATGATGATAAACGTATTCACATTCAGATGAGACATCCCCTTTCATTCTCATTTATACGTACATGTACATATTTTCTTCCCTGTTGTAATATGAATTTCATGTGAACACTGTGTCATTGGTTCCTGTAATATTTTTTTGTTTTTGATTAAGAAATGTGTATAGTACTTTCATTTACTTCACATTTTTCTTACCTAATGTAATTGGTTGGTTGTTTATTTTACCTGACCGCTAAGAAAGCATGTGTATGCTTGTAAGTAAGCAACCAGAGGACCGACGGCTTTATAAGTCCTCTCCGAGATAATGATAACTAATGACATTAATCTTTTCTATCAACTTTGTTCGAACCCGGGTCCTCCCAGTTACGAGACAACTGCTCTACCACTGAACCATCACGTCTCTAAGTTAGTGTGTTTGTAATCCATTATGTTGTGTTATCTGTCATATCAAATTATTTATCTTTTTTCCACATCTATGAATATTTACTTAGTATAAATTTATGGAATTACATAAAATGAATATGTTAGGTTATTATTTTTGATAAGCGTATAGAGATGGCAACATACAAAACAAGTTAAGTATTATCATTATTATCATAATGATAGTGTGTGCGTGTGTGTGTGAGCGTGTGTGTGAACAGATAATGATGGAACGGAATGAAGCAGGTCACTCGGTGTATTTACAAGCTTTCGGCTCCTGGCCTTCTTTAAGTTTATTTGCTAAATCAAACACAATGAAACAAATAATAATAAAAAGCAACTTAACAGAACTAAAGACAACAGAACAGAATCATCATAAAGCTGACAATATAAATCAACAGGAGTAAGTGAAATTGAAAAGATGTTACTCGGCAGGAGTAAGTAAAATAACGAAAAAGGAACTCAATAGAAACAAAAAGTAAGCAAAGTAAACAATTACTTTTAAGGTCGAAGCAAATATGTATGTTGTCTCGTGTGTAATGTGTAGGTGTTCTGTGCAATAATAATAATAGACGTCAGGTAGAGGGCGTTTACTGCACAAGAAGGTAAATTGGTGCGCCCGACCGGAACACGGTAAAAAAAAGGGGGGAAGGGGGGGGGGGCATAGTGAAGTTCCAGTGTTGAGGGGATGATTAGGCAAGACAATTTTGGCAACATTCACGAAATGGCTGTTTTTTTGTTTTTTGTTACTGGTACGGCTCATGACGTTCACGACTCTATTTTCAGGCCAGGAACATTTTGAAGTTTGTTGGTGTTGTTTATCATTGGCGTTAAATGTATATGTTGAACTACTTTCAGAGGAAACTTATAATAGTTTTACAATATGGCATGCTTTTAAAAACGAATAACAGTTAGATAACATTTCAGATGATATATCAAATGCTATTCAACAATTTATTCCGTGATTTAAACAGATTATTATTTTTCTTTCTTCCTTTGGAGATTTGTCGTTGAGAAGTGAATGTATATTTATATGTATTTTAATGTATTATTGATTGCATCGAATAAATGACCTCTGAAGAGGTAAAAAAAAAATCATTGGCGTTCATTCATTGCCATTGAGAATATTTATACATTTTCTTATTTTTTGAATTAATATTTTTATATGGCACGAAAAAGAGACATGATAACGAAGCTTTTCGACCTGCACTCATAAGGTTATCACGCAGGTATATAACAAATTACTTGAAATCAACTATATTATACTCTTAATTTGTAAACAAATCTTTCGGCATATTACTCCCAGTGTTAAAGATCGTATGCTCGATCTGTAATGAAAAACACAAGTCAGAAAAAATTGGAACCAGCGGGATTCGAACCTGTCATCTACTGCTTGCCGGGCAGCGACTTAACCACCAGGCTATTCTGGTTCACGGCCAAGTCACGACGAACTAGAATCAAATACCCAAGATCCTCTTCTTTCTGACTCATCAATATTCAAACGGTCCGCCGTGGAACAATGGTTAGTAAACAAAGAAGCTTGACTGGGGAGGAATTTTTAATTTGTAAACAAATCTTTCGGCATATTACTCCCAGTGTTAAAGATCGTATGCTCGATCTGTAATGAAAAACACAAGTCAGAAAAAATTGGAACCAGCGGGATTCGAACCTGTCATCTACTGCTTGCCGGGCAGCGACTTAACCACCAGGCTATTCTGGTTCACGGCCAAGTCACGACGAACTAGAATCAAATACCCAAGATCCTCTTCTTTCTGACTCATCAATATTCAAACGGTCCGCCGTGGAACAATGGTTAGTAAACAAAGAAGCTTGACTGGGGAGGAATTTTTAATTTGTAAACAAATCTTTCGGCATATTATTCCGAAAGATTTGTTTACAAATTAAAAATTCCTCCCCAGTCAAGCTTCTTTGTTTACTATATTATACTCGATGAACCCGGACGCAACCCAGACGCCGTAATTTCAGAACAATCGCAAAGCTTGGACGAACTCCTTTTGTCTGCACAGAAGGGGTTCGTGCGATTGAATGTAGGCGGCTTCCAGAAAGCGTAAATGCGCTGAGCTTCTGGCCCGGGACATAATTGAGAATTGATCGTCGGCATAGCTTTGTGCGCAAGCTGGATTGTTCAGCAAGTGGAGACCAATCACTGAATCGCATTTGGCTATCTTTGGTCTGTTAGCGTGCATTTCAGATTTCCAGGCCCGCGTCTTTTTTTTTTTGTAACCAAGCCTAGGCAGATTTCGCATTTTCTCATGAATATTCATGACGCAGGGTCGGGAAACGGTTCCGATTGGTCTTCACGAAAGCACGGTCGCGCGCCGGTACCGGTGGAGGGGGGAAAAAGTCCCTGGCCTGCACGCACGTACGCATATATATTATGATCGTATGTGTTCAACGTGTAGGCGCCTAGCCTACGTTTTTGCACTGAATCTATTATCGATCTAAGTTAGATCTTAATATAAGAGTTAGAATTGCCTCCACGTATCCCTCAAAATGCTGGCCTAATAATAGACGTGTGGTAGACCCAACTTCAAAATGGAATCGGAATGTGATGGTGTGATATCATCAAATTTGCAGGACTCTAGCCAAGACTCTAACTACTCTAGATCTACTCTAACGCAACTGGACCAATTTTGTTACAATTTTCAATTTCAGTTAAGTTTAGATCAAGTGAATGTTATTTTAAAGTCAATGAGCATGATGAGTTAGACCTAGATCTAATCAGTACTAGTAAATGATTGATGATGGGGTAGATCTACATCTAGATGATTTTAGATCTATGCCTACCTACAATAACTAGTTACGCACTTTGTTTTCATCAGCTAAAACTAAAGATCACCAAAATAATTTGTTTTCTTGGTACTAACGTTAGTACTACTATTGGAACGTTAGTAGTAGTCTGCTTCTTTCAGTCCTGAAGGCTCTTGCAGTTCTTCTAACTCAGGGCAATGTGCGTTACAGGAGCAGGGTGCAAGTGCTAATTACAGTGTGCATGCAAGGAAATTTAATTTCTAACGTGAACAGTAAGACTCTAACGTTGTTAGACCTAGCCTAGAGTCTGTGTCTTGATTCTGCATATTGTTGTAAAGTTCATTTGTGGAGAACATTACGATGGGCAATTGTCAATATACGCATAGCCTAGGCCTAGACCTATTTTCAGAGTAATGCCAGTGGCAGTGTCAATTTTGGTCGGAAAAGGAGGGTGTCCTCAAAAGAGCTAATTACTAAATTAGATCTAGCCTACGTACATGCAAATTAATGCAAAACTTGATTTTGAAATTGACTGCTCAATCCAATTTTGTACGTGTCACATTGCATAGGTGGGGTGAATATGTTGAGAATTAAACAATACATAGGCCTACATGAACGTGGGCTAGGGGCCTACACGTTGAACACACACGATCGAAATATGCGTACGTACGTGCAGGCCAGGGACTTTTTTCCCCCCACCGACCGTGCTTTCATGAAGACCAATCGGAACCGTTTCCCGACCCTGCGTAATGAATATTCATGAAAAAATGGGAAATCTGCCTAGGCTTGGTTACAAAAAAAAAAAAGACGCGGCCCGGAAGGGCTGCGTGCGCTGATTGGTTGTACGGTTCCGAATAGTCGAGGGGCCGTGTTGTTTAATTCGATCAGCCAACCGCTGAGAAGTACGGCCCACATACCTGGCATCGCACCAAATTGGTAAATAACATTACTCAAGTGGGGGGTGGGTAGTACACCCTTGCTAGTTGACGGTAGCATCCGGTGTGTAGAAAACACAATGCGTGTCGAAACCGCGTAATAGCAAAGTGACACTGCGTGTTTGATCTGACTGGCGTATTTGTCAGATACCTTACCCCTCCAGGGTAGTTTGAGATACACGGGGCATTTGGCAGGTCCAAATCTGGTGTCAGATTTGGATTGTGCCTCCAGCGTCCGTGTTATGGTGCGAGATATAACATGCTCAGGGTAACCATTGTCAAGGAGAATAGTTTTGATTTTCGCGATTTCGGGAGCTAATTTGCACTCAGAGCAAATCCTAAGGGCGCGGCACACTAAGTTTCTAATGAGCCCAATCTTGTATGAAGTTGCACTGTACGAGTCCCATCTCGTGTATTGCCCGGTTTCCCATCACTTCTCTCCACGAGAACGTCGAGAAATGGGAGCGCATTGGACAGTTCAATTTCACATGTGAATTTTAGCGCGGGATGGAGCCGGTTCAGTTGTGTAAGGAAAACCTCACACGCTGCGCGGTTGTCAAAAATTGCAAACGTATCATCAACATACCGACAATACACACGCGGGACTATATTAAGATCGGTGGCGTTCTGTAGCAGGTGCATTTCATGAAAGCCAACAAAAATGTTAGCGAGCGCGGGGCCTAATGGGGATCCCATAGCCACACCATCTATCTGTGAATACATCGTATCATTGAAACTAAACTCAACCGCGCGAGTGGCCAAGTTCATGAGATCAATGAATACGGGCTCAGGAACAGGTGGCGAGTCTAAGTCGCCATGATAGAGATAAGAAGCACAGATGTCAATAGCTTCTTTCAGTGGCACGTTGGTAAATAGGCTAGAGATATCGAATGAACACATAACACAATTCCTATTATCAAGGGGCAGATCACGGACGAGTTTAGCAAACGTAAACGAATCTCTAACAGTATGAACAGACAAACAATCTAAGACTGGCTGAAGTTGCTCGCTTAGCCATTTTGCCAGTTCATGCTGCGCTGACCCAACCATCGATAGAATAGGACCCCGGTGGAGCCACACCCTCGCAGAGGGGGACGCGTATGACCGTTACCACAAGTGCAAATAGCCCCTTTTGCAGTCAATTTCAAGGACATTTCGTGAAATTTAACACCCTTTTTTACGTCAAAACAAGGACAAAATGGTACTTTGAAATACCCCTATATTTAAGATTGTAAGGACAGTATAACACTTTCGGAAACTTACCCCTATTTTACCATATTTCAAGGACAAGACATTTATACCCTTTTTTCATTAACATATAGGTGTCCAAGACCCGATTCCTCAAATTACAAGTTCACACACAATGCATTTGTTAATGTGTTATTCATTTAAAAATAGTTCGGCAATAGTTTTATAAACTCTATGGTTATTTGAAATAACCACCATGTCTGACCACTTACAAATAGGCGAGGTTAAATAACCTCATACCCACTTATACATGTAGCTTATCTGAAGATAACCTTGTACTCCAGACTAGCTTTACGGGTGAATAGGCTTCAACAGCTTTTGTGTGTATCAGCGTGCCTATTTCCAGTCTAGATCATTCATACACGAGGTGACTATGGGTGGGCCCTTGCCTATATGGGACTGTGTCCAACATTCACTGTTGCAGCAGTCACAAACAGACAACAAAATTGCTCTAAGCAAGATTTGATTTTCTTTAATTTGCTAGAATACCTGATTCAGGGGCTCTTCAACTAGTCTTACTGTGCCACAAATTTGGGGATTCAGAATTGAAAATTTTAAATAATTATTTTTCTCTCATGTATGAATTGTTTAGACTGGAAAAAGGCCCGCTGATAGTACACACAAAAGCTAGTGAAGCCTATTCACCTGTAAAAGTTGAGTACAAGGTTCAGATAAGCTTGTATGTACAAGCAGCAATGGCCTATGAATGCCCCATACCCATACACCCATAAACTAACATGAAAGCGTATGAATGGGACTGTTAGTGTTACTTGTTTAAAATGGGTATTCATACCTGTGAAACATAAGTCCTTGCACACGACTTTCACGAACATCACGATTCGTGCAGTTGACTGCAACGCAAGACAGCATCTTCCCAGTTCATCTTTGAAGGGCATATGATATGATGATTATTATGAGTGAAAAGAGTCCTTCAAACTTGGTCAAATGTTACATACAGCGGCGACGTTCCGGTATTGTTTTGAGAGAAACAAGATGGCGCTGGCGAGCTACCAGTGGCGTCATGTTGCATATGGCAAATCAGCGTGCAGCGAGCGATCGAGCCCATTCCAGTCATAGAGTTCAGTGGGAAAAATTTACCCTCACGTCCGCCATCTTGCTGAGTGACGGCAGTGCGGGGATTTTTTTCTCAACGATGAATGCGCCCTCCCCGTCAGGCCCGCAGCTAGCGACTCGGCTCCGGGATTTTTCTTCACAGGTTTTCTTCCCTTTTCCTGACCCCTATATTTTATAAATTTTTATCAATTTCGAGGACACCTGCGTACCCCTATTTTCTATATTTCGAGGAATATTCTGTCCGCGGACGTTCCTTGAAATTCACCCCTTTATCTGTGATTTTGGTAACGGTCATGCGGTCACCAAGTCACGTTGAGTGGCTCCACCTGGAATAGGACGAAGCGGAACGTTGGTTTTGTGGGTTTTGGGGAGGCCGTTCATGCGCGGTCTTAGCGAGCCATGTGGTCGAATTCTATCATAAACTGGCTTAGAACAATCGCCCCGTTTACATAAATCTAATAAATGTCGTTGGAGCTTGGTTTCCAAAGTGGCTGTGCGATCATGTTCTGGGACAGCACCTATGCGACAAAACTTTGATTCATCATGAAGAATGTCAGACATTTTGTCAACATAGTCGCTTTTATTCAGAATGATGACACCGGTGCCCTTATCGGGTTTACATAATTATATGAATATCAGGATTGGCTTTAAAGTAGAACTTTAATGATTTTAAATATTGGCTTAATACTTATTATTGCATAGATGGCATAAATTAAACAAGGTTATCCAAATTCAACGCTTGGAAACATTTGAAGTAATGATTATTATCAATTATAAAACGGTAAAATACAGCCCCCGATATAGCAGCTGAAGAGCTCCTCGAACGCTGCTGAGATATGTGACGACACACCATGGACCAGTCCTGTCTAAGCAGACGATGTCCCATAACATCTTACACATTTTTCAGTGCCTATTTTGTCATCTCCTCTTCACTTATTTCTCTTCCTTCACTAGTGTCAGTCTTAATGTTAGTCTGTTGCCTCACTCTTAACTTCGTGTATGGTATTATTTTGATGAAAAATGCAGCGTTAAAAAATAAAGGAATCAGTCACTTGTAAACAAAATAAGACGCCATTGTATTTTCAGCTGCTTGCACCGGGGCATGTTCGGCGTTTCAAGAGGGAACGAATACCATCCTGCTATTATTCGGAGGGCTTTTCAATTTGAAAGTGGGGTTTATTTCATTGATCATTGACCCTTCTCCTGTGTATTTACAATCAAACGGTTTTAGCTATCAGAATCAGTTTCACTTTCCCTTTATAATGGTGTGAAATAAAGTCATGTTTAAATACACCAAACTCTTTATAATTTGATAAATAATTGCATTGCAATTACGTTCATTCATTATAGGACGTCGTCTGGTTAAGCAGGATCGATCCCGAGTGTGACGACATCAAAACATCGCTATATTTCTGGCGAATCCTCGGATATTCCAGATGCTGAGAAGAGCTTTTATTTGTGTTGTTTTTATAATCATCAGATACGCAGTTGACATAAAACTTATACGATTGCCATCTGTAAGCTTCCCAGTTTCTAGTGATACATTAATTGCCATATTTGTGATTTTCTTTGAATAGCTACTTTAAGTCCGCGTAGTGCTACCAAGCATTCGCGAGTCATGTGAAAACCTGACATATCATTGGGAATGCCACAATACGCATGCGCAAGATCTGATAAGCGCGCTTTGAGTGACTCTCCGTCTTCCTTGGAAGTAGGAATGTGTCTACACACTTGAGAGTACAACAACTCAAATTCTGCGAATACCTCTTCTCGATTGATTTTCGACTTGGGCACGCCGAAATTAAAGCCGTGTGCTAACACAAATGCCTCTGTGTCGGAAAGCCCGGATCAGAGAGGTTGGTGATGTGCACTCTGTTATCCTGGATTGTACTGCCGAACCGATATCGTTTCAACGATGAGATAGTATTGACATGCTTAGTGCGTGTTTTCCTTTCCATTTGCTCATCAATGGATGCTATGTAGCGCGTGAGCCGAAACAAATCGAAGAAAGAAATAAATTCTCGAACTTTGCGCCAGGCGCGACGGAGATTGCGGTGCACACACGATACGTGGATCTGTAGTTTGTTAATTTCATCTGTCATGAATGCACGTTCCATTGTGGGACTAATATTTTTATGCACCTGTGGTTTATGTTATTCATAAATTCTTGATATAGGTATTCTTTTTCTCTCTTTAATGCTCGTATATAAAATATATATAAATTTTGATAACGTCATAGGGAGTCAATCAACGGTCCAGTGAATCGTGGCAACTTCGGACACGAACATTAAACAGGGCAGTCTTTTATAATTAGCAAAACCCGTGTCTTGAAATTTGATAACTGTGCAACAAGATATTACGTAATATGTACAAATTACTGCAAACGGTGGCGTATGAATCTTGGTCTTTCAGGTATGTCATATGACGATAAATTCCCAAGATGTTCAAAATCTGAAATATTTTCGAAAATATGAATAATTTATTTATTAATGGTACAAGAGTCTATCAAATGGATTATTTTGCTCCAATAACTTTGCAAGATTAATCTATGCGATAAATATTGATATAAGATACCTATATTATGCACCTGTTACAAAATTGATATATATATATATTGGGTAAATTTTAACCCCATAAGTTAGTGAAAAACAGGGCATATTTCTCATCCTTATGAATTAAATATTACCTATCGAATTAATCACCTTTTGTTTCCAAGACTGCCTATGATATCTAAAGAAAAATCACTGACCTATTTATCCATATTTTTTTATCTCTCTATAAAACAAGGCAATGTATGATGAATATTGTTCTCTTTGATATTAATGTACCTCATTTTCTATAATGATAAATGGTAATGTGTAAGCGGAAAACATGACAACAGTAAATTATATTTAATGTCTCAAACACAATATTAAGTTACTGAGAGAAATATTATCGAAAAACAATCAGATGTGGTCTTATCCTAATCAAATAAAAAATTCTTTGAATTTAACTACAAGTCAGAGAAACCCAGTTATTCACATAAGAAACAGAAGACTAACGGTAATAGTTGTTCTTTGACTTACCGCATGCTAATTCATCCTCATATTGATCGCAGTGGTAAAACCCATCGCACAAAACAGTTGATAAAAAGCTCACGTTGGAGCTCGAACAAGTAAACAAGGCTGGTAAAACAGAATGCGTTAGAAAAATTATGTAAACTGGTGATAGCTCGTAATACACAATTTTTCACATTTCAAAACCAGTGGCGGATCCAGGGAAGAGAAGTATGAAGTTTTACCATAGACGATCCGCCATTTTCTCGATTGTGCCCCCCCCCCTTTTTTTTTTAGAATGAAGACCTTTTTTTTTTTTTTTTGCTTGTCAGGTAATTATGGAGGGAAACTGGACCTCATAACCCCTTACTGAGCGATTTAAGAAGGTTTGGCGAAAAAAAAAACCCCGGGAGTATCACTCGCCTCATGTACTTATTTCCCCGCTGCTGTCATCCTCTTCGTAATAAAATTATATAATTAAGTCATCTTGATCCTGTTCATGAATATTTGATGAGGTCATTTTTTTAACCTCGATAAGAAACTTTTCAAAACAAAAGAAACTTAGCTATATAGGATCTACTCAATTGTTTGCATACGCATATCGCACACGGTACGTAGGAGTGATCAGTTGGCTGGCAGGCCATCTGTGAAGCGATAGCTTTGGTCTACACTGGATGACGTCACAAAGATAGCGGCTCATTCGACTGTTAACACGTAATTTGGGAGGGGCGGCTCAGTGAATTTTTAATCTGCTTTTGTGCAATACTGAAAGGAAAAATAATTTTTATCTATGAATAAAGTTATTCTACGTCTCCTCAGCTTTACTTTGATGTATAGTTGTATTGGCTTTGGAGACCCTATTCAAAGCCCAAAAGAAGATGTTGCAACTCTGATTCATGAAAATTATGCAAAATACCCAAAGTTGCCTTTTCGGTAACAAAGCAGAAATTGTTCTGAGACCACATGGGAACACAAATCCACAGTAACAATTTCAACGGAAAGAACTTTTCTATTTTCACAATTGGCTACATATGATTATCAAATGGACTAAATATCGACCGGTGTTTGCCGTGCAGTCCATCTCACTTGTCTATTTATCAGTGATATACATGTATTCGACAGTGAAATAAATCAGTGAAAATCCCGCACTCACTTGAAAAGTCAATGGCAATGATCTCAACATCCACGCGAGAACTGGTCCGTATTTTGCTACCTTTCACAGCTAACCACATCTTATTGGTCTCCACGTAGACATCCTCAACGTAGTTTCTGTATCCATGCATGGTTGTGATGACAGACTGTGTGTCAGTCGGATCGTTACCTGTCCCTATTTCTACTTGGTCGTCATAATAAAGGTACACATATTGAAACACGACTAGAAATCCATACGAAGCATTCGTTTGTACCAAAGTGATATCGTATAATCGTCTAGTTGAGGTAAGCGATATGCAGATAAAATGGGATTCGCCTTCCTGAAGATATATTTCTGAATAGTCTGTGAAGAAAAGGAAGAAGAAATTACTTTTGCTTGACGGGTTTGGCCGCTCCGTCCTCTGTTAAAGTAGCTATCCAAAGAAAATCACAAATATGGCAATTAATGTATCACTAGAAACTGGGAAGCTTACAGATGGCAATCGTATAAGTTTTATGTCAACTGCGTATCTGATGATTATAAAAACAACATAAATAAAAGCTCTTCTCAGCATCTGGAATATCCGAGGATTCGCCAGAAATATAGCGATGTTTTGATGTCGTCACACTAGGGACCAATCCTGCTTAAGCAGACGACGTCCTATAATGAATGAACGTAATTGCAATGCAATTATTTATCAAATTATAAAGAGTTTTGTATATTTAAACATGACCTTATTTCACACCATTCTAAAAGGGAAAGTGAACTGATTCTGATAACTAAAACCGTTTGATTGTAAATACACAGGAGAAGGGTCAATGATCAATGAAATAAACCCCACTTTCAAATTGAAAAGCCCTCCGAATAATAGCACGGATGGTATTCGTTCCCTCTTGAAACGCCGAACATGCCCCGGTGCAAGCAGCTGAAAATACAATGGCGTCTTATTTTGTTTACAAGTGACTGATTCCTTTAGTTTTTTAACGCTGCATTTTTCATCAAAATAATACCATACACGAAGTTAAGAGTGAGGCAACAGACTAACATTAAGACTGACGCTAGTCAAGTAAGAGAAATAAGTGAAGAGGAGATGACAAAACAGGCACTGAAAAATGTGTAAGATGTTATGGGACATCGTCTGCTTAGACAGGACTGGTCCCTGGTGTGTCGTCACACATCTCAGCAGCGTTCGAGGAGCTCTCCAGCTGCTATATCGGGGGCTGTATTTTACCGTTTTATAATTGATAATAATCATTACTTCAAATGTTTCCAAGCGTTGAATTTGGATAACCTTGTTTAATTTATGTCATCTATGCAATAATAAGTATTAAGCCAATATTTATTTTGATGGAATTTTCTTGTAATGTGATCTTTAACAAAATTACCCCCCAAAATGGTAAATTAGCTTCATCTCCCAAGTTGTGAAAATCATTGGACTAAAAGCGCACATCAAGTGGAAGGAAAGCACACAAGCAATGACCACGAGATAGAAAGTTTCAGAAGATCCGAGAGGTCTTTGAGACAGACGGAACGAGGAAATGCATAAGGGAAAAAGTGGGAAAAGGATGAAATGAAGGTGATCATGAGGAAAGATGGGGAAAATGAGGGAAGAAGAACTTAGAAGAACATAAAAATATCAGGAAAGATGAAACCATAAAATTATTTTAAAAAGCGGGAGCAGAAAAACAAGGAAATATATGGGAAAATAAAGAAATAGAGGAAGGAAATAAAGAAAACATGAACAAATATCAAAAGAAAAGGCGATAGAAGGAAAATAAAGAAGCAAGATTGAAGACAAAAAGAGGAAAAATCTATTTTTATTGTATAAAATGTACAAATGTATATAAAAATATATTAGTTGAGATTCTTTTCAATACTGTTTGTACAAGAAAACTTTTTTGTATGCCGAAGGAGACTTGTTATGAAAATCTTCTGCACACTTATCAGAAATTTTCGTACGAGAAGCCCCAAACTAAATTAGCTAGTCACGATCATATGGAAAAGCACTTTCCGGTTCTGAGAAGTAACAGAACAATTCATATATTTTATCTATGTATTTTTTTATTAATATATGTATTTTTTTTTACCCACGGTAGCCTAGTCAGTAGTTAAAACACTGTTATCCTTTATGGCCCTGCACACAAAATACATTAAAATATGAATAAGAAATGATACAACGTAATGTTGACACAATGCAATAAACGAACATTAACAAAACAAACATAAAACAAGTGTTATCATAGACCATCTAGCTTATGTCAATTTTGTGTTATACATGTAAACAATTTATCATAAGTACATCATAAGTAAAAAATCAATTCAGGTACCAAAAGCCTGGATTTTTCATTCTGTCAATAAAATAATTCAAGATTCACATCAAGAGAGAGGGGTGTATTTCATATTCAATAATATTCTCAAAATCTATATTCCTCTACTTTCGTGACATGAAAGAAAAACAAGAGATCATGAGAATGTATACATAACCTAAATACATTGATAGCAAACTAAGAAAATGTAACATGATATATGAATACATGAATAAATATCAATACTCTGGTAGCATTCTAGGAGAACAGAGAACCTTGTCTTAATTAAAAGGAATTATGATAAGAATGCCTTAATTAAAGAGAGTATGTTTCTTTATTTTTCGTTTTGATCTACAGTAATTATTTAGTGGTGAGACACCGTAATGGGGTCATCCTTATAGCTAGAAGGTCCGATAGTTAGCGGGTCCGATAGACCGACACCCAATAGATAGAAGGTTCGATAGACCGAATGTACGAGAGGGTCCAGTAGACAGAAGGTTCTATAGACCGAATCGGCAGGAGGGTCCAATAGTCCGAAGGTTCTATAGATCGAATGACTAACGGGTCTGATAGTCAGAAGGTCCGATAGATAGAAGGTTCGATAGTCCGAATGTACATGAGGGTCCAATAGACAGAAGGTTCTATAGACCGAATCGGCAAAAGGGTCCGATAGTCCGAAGGTTCAGTAGGGGTCCGATAGTTAGAAGGTCCGATAGACCGACAATAAATACGTAAAAAGGGTAAAATAGTGGATAAAATGATAAGTGGGTAAAAAATAAGTGGGGGCGTTATGTTTTCAGATCGTCAGTCCGTACCGTCCGTCCGTCCCGTATTTGCGTTCTCGGGATAACTTGGGAAACATTCGACGGATCAACTTCAAACTTGGCTCATCTAGAGGAATGACTATTATCTGATTTATATTTTGGGGTCACAGGGTCAAAGGTAACAAAGGTCTTTGTGTTCATAATGTCATGAGAAGCTTTGGAGATCACTTTAAACACAGCCCATGTACGTGTATGCACAGAGAAGTGACAATGCTTTTATTAATTTAATAGGACCCGGACCCTCAGTAATTTCAGATAATAATTGCAGTGACAGTATTTTTTTAGTATTTTTTAGCTCATTACATAGAGTGATATAAATTGTAAAATATGAATGTGCGATTTGTTTCTTATCCTTTGTATGTATAAACTTATTTTGTTATTGCCCATTGGTCTCGTTGGCTGCCCATCTGGGGCCTGGTGGCCTTAAGTGCTAGAGCTCCTGTGAGTGATGTGCTGACTGGGCTTGTCCCTTAAATTGTCGGTGAACGGAGCAGCAAGAGGGTACCAGGCCTCACTGGGTGAGCTAAGGATTCCATCTGGGTGATGCAAAATGGAATTTGATTTAGGTAATAAACCTCCATTAAAATCATCACAATTATCATCATTATGCAGCAAAGGCATTTAAGAGCTTTTGTAACTCAGTGGAATATATAGAAATAGTTTCTGCGCTTATAAATGATTTATTATTATCAGGGGCGGATCCAGGATTTAGTATAAGAGGGGGCACACAAATGCAGGTTTGTCAACTTTTGGTCTTCATTCTAAAACGGGGGGGGGGGGGGGTGGCACAATCGAGAAAAATGGCAGTTCGTCTCTGGTCAAAATGCATACTTTTCTTCCAAAGGGGGGGGGGGGCACGGGCCGGAAGTTCCCCCCCACCCCCCCGGATCTGCCAATGATTATTATTATCAGTCCATGCTCACTCTATCTCATCATCTATTTAGGTTGTCCGCTTCGGAGGACCTTATGCGTTTGTGTGACTCTCTGGGCGTAGGCCTGTTTGTCTGTTTGTGCCTGACGTCAACAAATACTATACACATATTCATCATTACACATCTTTGCCATTTTTGTATGATTTTGATAGTGTTGACAGATTTTTATTTTTTTTAACAAAATGTATTCTTTCTTTCATTGTCATTTTACCTCACACAGCATACATTAAAATTCATTAGTTCCAAATAATAGACCTTGTCCATTCTCTGTCTCTCTTTTTCTTCATAGGTCTATCTTTCTTTCTCTTTTCCTTCTTATATCCAACTTAATATTAACAGTCTAAAAAAATCTAGATGTAGTCACATTTGACTCCAACTCTGGGTGCAACAGTTCTAGTCAAATCTTTAGTTGACCTAAAGGGGCTAAAGAGATGAATTTTCAGAAATAATGGCCTGTGACTAATATAGTCTCATCCCAATAAGAGAACGGAAGATGCCGATAACATGTTACACAGATTATGAGAACGGAATAACAATACGCTAGAACCTATTCTCAGGATACAAAATTCTTCAAGCACACAAAAAAATAGCAAAAAAATGCTGTAATTTACCCGACAGAGCCCACAGACTAAAATTTGCCACAAGGTAGTGGTATGGGTGCAGTCGGTGAACATTCAAAAAAGTATAAAAGCTGACATCATAGCTGGTAGGAAAATATCACCTGACAACCCTCAAAAAAAAAATGGAAACCCCCCCCCCCCCCCTCCCAAGAAGGTGGTAGGGCCTAATTGAAACAATTTCATTTTTATCGGTCAGAATCTTTTGTTGTCAGAATCTTATCTTTTGTTACTTTTAATGAAAATTCAACTATAAAGTGTGCACCCCATAAGATTTCTTTGTTTCAAAAAATGGTCAGCGTTCCCCACTGCCAATACATCGGTTTAGTGGCAAAATTAACCGGGGTGGGGGCTGAGCTGCATGGGTGGACCACCCCCACCCCACGGTGATGATGATAATGCTCTGATAAAAATACTTTTAACATGTTGAAAATGTATAAAACAAAACTTTAAAATAAGTTCTTTTTTTTTTGGGGGGGGGGGGTACAGACCTAGTGCATCGGTTTATTACAATACACATGGAAGGAGATAAGGCATTACCCTTTTCCTTTTATGAGATAAAACTATTAAAAACTTACTGTATCCACTTATTTTACCTTTTTTCGGTCTATCGGACCCCTACTGAACCTTCGGACTATCGGACCCTTTTGCCGATTCGGTCTATAGAACCTTCTGTCTATTGGACCCTCTCGTACATTCGGACTATCGAACCTTCTATCTATCGGACCTTCTGACTATCGGACCCCGTTGGACATTCGATCTATAGAACCTTCGGACTATCGGACCCTCCGCCGATTCGGTCTATAGAACCGTCTGTCTATTGGACCCTCTCGTACATTCGGTCTATCGAACCTTCTATCTATTGGGTGTCGGTCTATCGGACCCGTTAACTATCGGACCTTCTAGCTATAGGGCTGTAACCGTTGTAATAGTGTAGTCAAACATAGGGATTCACATTAACTTTCATTTGATTTGATTTGATTTTATTCAGATTCCACATTTACAATGAAATTTGTAAAATCAGCACTGATTTTCTTATTTACTAGATAAATCTATATACCTACCTATTATGCTAGTCACTTGACTACGCAAACTCGTTCCAGAACTTTAACACAAATGAGTCACAATATTGTGCCCACCCCCCCCCCCCTCCCGTAATCCTATTGTTATCCCCTTCGCCACACACCCGCAATACGCAACGGCCATCTTACTCTATTGCGAGCAACCCCAAATGGTAAAACATGTTGCTTGCAAGGCGAGGGGAAGGAGGGAGGGTCATAGGTAGGTATATAGATTTATCTAGTAAATAAGAAAATCAGTGCTGATTTTACAAATTTACTGCAATAAATCATAATATACCTACCTATTATGCTAGACTAGCACCCATTCAAAACCGGGTGGCATGTTTTAAGTGAAGAAGGGAACAGGATAACAGAGAAGACGTTTCAGAAAGAAAGACCACTCAGCAGCGGGGAAAAAGAAATCCCCGAGCCATCCGGAAACCCCGAATGAATGGCACCGATCGCAGACCGGTAGCCTCGGATAGTAGAGATAGACCTACCTTTGTCAAACAGCGAGATTAGAAAATCCGCGATTGAACCAATAGGAGCCTTAGACGGGGTTTGATCCCGTGCTTTAATTACACCATTGGAAAAAGGCTGAAAGACGGGAATTGTAAATTTCCCTAGTAGAGACTCTACGACTGGACATTACAAAGTCTGCGGCCCTTTCAGAAAGACCTGACTGTCTCGCAGACTCCCCGATAGGGGCCAAACAGTCAAAAGAAAGGACACCAGATCCGCTCTCAGCGGAAGAAGAAACGGTTGAGCCACCAGAAGGCTCACTAACTCCGGAAACCAATTCCTCCTGGGCCAAAAAGGAGCTATTACAAGCACCCGAGCCCGATCTTCCCTGATCTTCTGCAAGACTCGCGGAATCAGCGGGAAGGGAGGAAAGGCAAACCCTCGAAGATTCTCCCAACTGAGAGAGAAAGCATCCAGGGCCCAAGCCTCCCGGTCGCGAACACGGGAGCAGTACCTCGGAAGCTGGTGGTTGAGAGCTGACGCAAACAGG
Organism: Heliocidaris erythrogramma; assembly: GCA_025617745.1. Classification (NCBI taxonomy): domain Eukaryota; kingdom Metazoa; phylum Echinodermata; class Echinoidea; order Camarodonta; family Echinometridae; genus Heliocidaris; species Heliocidaris erythrogramma. The sequence continues at coordinate 14,641,497 of CM046859.1, forward strand.
TCTACCTCCAGCGGGCCCCAGCAATTGTAAATGAGGGAAAAGACCTCTGGATGAAGCTTCCATTCTGATGGAAGACACCTGCCCCGGGATAGAAAATCCGCAATGAGGTTTTCCTGACCGGGGATGAAAGAGGCAACGGGCATGATCGCCATGTGACGACACCACTTCCACAGCTGCGCTGCTAAGGCATCCAGGGTGGCAGAACGAGTGTCTCCCTGCCGATTGACATAAGCCGCAACTGTGACATTGTCCGTAAGAATCAGAACTGAACGACTGAAAAGTCGTCTTCTGAAGTGAAGCAGGGTTAAGAAGACTGCCATGAATTCCAGGACATTGATATGGGGTAGAGTCCCAAGATGAGACCAATCCCCCGAAACCGTGCTGCCGTTGCAATGTCCGCCCCACCCTAGCCGAGAGGCATCTGTCGAGACTGAGATCGACGGAAGGGGGGTACGGAAGGACTTGCCTCGCGCGAGAAACGCCGCATTCATCCAGCGGGAGAGAAGGGATTTGATTTCTACTGGGACTGGAATCCAGACCAAGAGAGAATCCCTGCACGGTTTGTAAAACCTGAGGAGATGCCTTTGAAAAGGCCTCATAAGGAGCCGGCAATCCTCTAGAACATCGACCAGACTGGCTAGATAACCCAAGAACTGAAACCACTGCCTGGCCCTGACCCTTCTGGCCAAATTCAGCCTGCGAGCCGCTAAGACAATAGCGAAAACTTTGTCTCGACTAGGCCAAGCTAATTGGTTCTGAATGTCTAACACTGCCCCCAGAAAAACTGGTCGGCATGTATGAATCAATTCTAACTTTTCCCAATTTATTGGGAAACTTAAGTCTTGGGTGACTTAGACAAGCACGCGTGCCCCGTCTGGAAGACGATCTTGCAACTCCGTTAAGAGGAGCCAATCGTCAAGATATCAAAACAGCCGAAGGCCGTGGCGCCTCAGCGAGGCTGCCAAGGCAGCCACTACCCGCGTCGCCGCGTGAATACCCGAGGGGCTGGACGCAGCCCGAAGGGAAGAGCGCGAAAGCGGAAAGTCGCTGAAAGGAAGGAAAATCCCAGAAGGTCGCGTGAAGCGGGATGAATAGGGATATGGAAAAACGCATTTTGAGATCTCGTAATCCTTCCTCTCAATCAGCGGGAGAATTGAGGCGAGAGTTTCCATCCGAAAAAGCACCGGAGGAAAGAATTTGTTTACTCAAAAACAATCGGAGTTTTCCCGAGCGCTTGGGAATAACAAAAATCGGAGAACGAGAAAGACACGGCTGGTCTTTCACCTTTCCTATAGCTCTTTTGTTGAACGGAGATCTGATCTCCGTTGAAGCGTGACAGCGAGCCTGGGCAGACATGAGATCTTATAGCCTTATGCGAACCAGTCGCCTTGCCACGACTACCTCTCGAAGAGGCCCTGCCACGTCCGGCTCTCCCGCGAGGGGGGTATGACGGAGTAACAGCAGGTAAAGACTACAGTGACCCGACGGTGTTGTCCCGAAGTGGCAGCAACAACCCTCTTTCGGGAAGGGGCTCGCGTCGGCTAATAATGTAGCAAATTGTCCGCCAAAAAGAAAGGGGCCCCGAGAAGGGACGTCTTGGAGAAAAGACGATATGTCAGTCTCCTTAACCCCAAGGACGGAGAGGGCCAACACCCTACGGCTGTTCGTAACAGAAGCAGCCGCACTAGAGAGTTGTGACCACTGCAGACCCGATATAGTAAGCAGCAGGTCATTAATAACAAATTTATCACCTTCGGTGATATTCCCTTGTGCGGCCAAGCGCATACAGGCTCTGATTTGACCGCCAACATTGCCCCAATGTCTATCCTCAGCCTAAAAGAGGAGGAAGTAAGCGGGTTGGGTGAAAGATACAGTCTTCCGAAGTTTAGTGCTTACGTCATAAGCGAGATTTTTTGTGCCTGTCACTATTTGGTCAAGTGAGGGCGATATGAATTTATTTGGAAGCCATATTTGCGCAGGCAAATTCAAACGCCATTTCGGGGTTTATGCTGTTATTTTGATTCCTTTTGGACAAGCCAATGTTGTAAGTGTTCATTTTGATATTATTTCCATAGTTAAATGATTAATGCAATGTTTAGAGTTAATGTAGTGCCGAAACAATGATGAAATTTTGTGTAATTTGAGGCAGGAAAAATGGCCCTGATGGGCGTGTTCAGTGTGTTGTGATAAAGGTGCATGCATTAGAATTGCGTGCTGTAGTGAATTTGTATGCACAGACAAGGGATAACGTGTATGACGCTGTAGTCTATAAGCTGAATTACAGCGATTTCTCATGAGTTAAATGACTCTTTATAAGTTGAATGCTAAGAAGGCATATTAAATAAGAATGAAGTCATATTTGAAGAACTTATTTTACTAATAAGGTTGAATATTTACAGGATAAATTGCTATGAAGTAAATAGTGAATCATGACAATGAATAAGACACATTGACACAATGTGTAAGTACAGTAAAGAGATTTATTGTTTATTGAAGCTCTGAGGCAGGTTGCATTTTGATATAAAGTACATGTTTAAGGATACCAGAGGACAATTGAGATATTTGTTGAAAATACAATTTATAGATTATAGTGATACTGATATAGACAAAGATTAAAGGATATAGTAAAACATTCAAGATAGAAAGCAGGTAAAATAATGAGAGTTTTATGAATATGATGAAGAATAACAATCATTATTTGCATGCTATTTCATTTACTGTTGTCATGAAATACTTTTGATTTCTTTGTTTATTATTAAATCTGCAGATCGAACGGTTAGGCAACGTCAGTTGTCAGGACCAGTCTGCTTACTGGAAATACGTCAAACCCGTGTCATAACAGGCTATTGTTTCGTTCGTCCTAGAACTTAACGTCATGTCCATGAACAGCGTTACCCTGAAATTTTAGATGCAGAATTTTATTCGTCACATATTTAGTTCGATAACAAGTCGACTTCAGCGCTACACAGGACTGTGTCAAGATGAGCGTTACTGATGTGAAATCGGAAGTCAAGATGACTGCAAACTCGGATGTCAACCCTGGGGACTCTGCGAGTCAATGTGGAGTCAGCGTGACCAGTAGTACTGGTAGCAGTCGTGCTAGAAGGAATACAGCTGCTAAGAAGGCCGCTTTATTAGCAGAAGCTAACATCTTAAGGGAACAACAGGAACTAGAGTTTCAGCAGTTCAAATTGTCACAGCAAATGTCACAACTAAAACTGAAGTCTCAGATAGCGAGTGTTGAAGCTGAGGAGAAGGTTTATGCGGAGTTTGAACGGAAGATCAAATGTGACGATACAATTCCTTATCCAGTGGAGACTCCTGTAGTAGAAAAACAGAAGTCATCTATTCAACAGCATGATGGATCGGTGCGATTTACTCAGTCGTCCGATCAAGATACTCGACAACCAGACCAGTCACCATCTAATAACGATTTACCTGCATCTCTTCAGGTTATGGTGGACATGATGCAACTGCCTAAAGCAGAATTAATGACATTTGATGGTGACCCCCTTCAGTTTTGGGAGTTTTGGCATGCCTTTCAAGTGAACGTAGATGATACTTCCATCAGCAATGCAGCCAAGTTAACAAGACTGCTGCATTATTGTCGCAGTGATGCCAGGAAGGTCATTCAGGCCTGCTCAGCTATGCCACCCGATGAAGGTTATGTGAGAGCTAAACTGTTGCTGGAGCAGCGCTTTGGAAATCGACACAAGATAGCAGATGCTTGGATTCGTAAGGTAACCCATGGCAACATGATACCACCTCACAATGGTCCCGCCTTGCTATCTATGGCTGATGAGTTGCAGGTGTGTTATCAAACCCTAGTCGCTATGGGTCACGAAGCTGAAATGAGTTTTCAGACTTTCCTAGTCCAGATTTTAGAGAGACTACCAACGCATCTCCGATATCGCTGGATCAGGAAGACCAAGGACATCTGGAGGAATGAAAACCGACAACCAAGCATGTCTGATATGGTATCATTTGTGGATGATGCAGCAGATGAGGAGAACGATCCAGTTTATGGGCCTGCTGCTTGGAAGACAAAGAAAGATCGTCAACCTCAACATCGTCAACCTCAAGGGAGGAAGCCATGGCCACAGAGATCAAGTAGTCACTCAGCTAATATAGACAAGGCCACTTCAAGGACTGACTTTCGCAGATGTTATTTGTGTCATGAAGGTCACACCCTCTTCGGATGCCAGAAATTCAAGCAAATGAAACCCATGGAGAGACTGGACTTTGCTAAGAAAGCAGGTCTCTGCTTTAATTGTCTTAACAAAGGACATATGACCAAAGATTGTAATCTCAACAGGATGTGTTCAGTTGATGGCTGCAAGATGAAACATACCAAGTTCTTGCACATCGTACGTACACCACAGCAACAAAAAGGAAGTCCTCAACAGACAGGAAGTGCTCAGCCTTCATCACAATCCCAGCCTGAAGTTCATCTTGATGCTCAAAGTCATGTCACGGGGGCCGGAAAATTCAAGATCGCTCTACCAATTGTTCCAGTCCGGGTATATGCATCTGAAGACAACCGTGCAGTTGGTACCTTTGCTCTTTTGGATCCAGGATCGACCAATTCCTTCTGCACAGAAGATTTAATCAGAAGACTCAGTGTAAATGGAAGGAAACAGACACTATCACTGTCAACATTAGATCAAGCCAATAGTCAGCTACAATGCACTGAAGTCAGCCTGAGAGTAGAAGGCCGGATGTTAAATGAGATGATTAGTCTCCCTAGAGTGTACACTAAACAGACTATCAACATTAATTGTGACAACATCTTGAAGGAAGATATCACAAGATGGCCGCATTTGAAGGACTTGGATATTTTGGATTCGGCTAGACTCCAGAAGGTTGAGTTGTTGATAGGCCAAGATGTACCTGAAGCCCTAGCGCCTATAGAAGTTAGACGCGGACAGGATGGTCCTTTTGCAATAAGGACGAAGCTTGGTTGGACACTTAATGGACCTGTCGGGCGCAAAGAATCAAGTCAACACATGGCAACAGCTAACTTCATCAACAGTGATGTATGCCTAGATGAACAAGTTCACAAGTTTTGGAAAATGGAAGGGAATGACATAATGGAGGATAGAGGAATGTCCATAAATGACAAGAAGGCCGTTCACATCTGGGAAGAGACCATCACCAAGGATCAAGGTCATTATCAATTGGCCATTCCATTCAAGGAATGCCCTCCCGATCTTGAGAATAACAAGTACATGGCTGAACGACGACTTCAGAGCCTTGGAAGGAGGTTAGAGAAGGACAAAGACTTGCATGACAAATATAAGGAAGGCATTAAAGATCTCCTAGAAAAGGGTTATGCCGAAGAAGTAATAGATGATGCACCGGAGCCTGAGGGATCTACTTGGTATATCCCACACCATTCAGTATTACATCCAACGAAAGGAAAGATGCGCATTGTCTTTGATTGTGCTGCCAAACACAAGGGTATTTCACTGAATGATGCCGTTATGCAGGGTCCTGATCTCACCAACAAGTTGATTGGAGTTTTGCTTAGATTTCGTCAGGCACCAGTTGCTCTAATGGGTGACATCGAAGCTATGTTCCATCAAGTTAGAGTTCCCCCAGCAGAGCGAGACAGTCTAAGATTCTTATGGTGGCCAGATGGAAATCTACAGGCAACTCCTAAGATCTACAGGATGTGCGTGCATTTATTTGGAGGCACCTGGAGCCCGAGTGTATGCAGCTATGCACTTCGTCAAACAGCATTAGACGCACATGAAGATGACAGCAAATCTGAAGCAAGAAAGGCTATTCTAAAAAATGTCTACGTTGATGACTGTTTGGTTTCAGTTGAAGATGTGGATACTGCAACAAAACTTGCAGCTGACCTGATGACATTGTTGAAAGATGGCGGCTTCAGATTGACTAAGTGGATCAGCAACACTCCATCGGTATTAGAGTCGATACCAGAAGATGAGAGAGCCAAGAATGTAAAGGGACTAGATCTTAATCTTGATGCCCTACCAGTTGAGAGAGCTCTTGGAATGACATGGAATGTAGAGCTTGATTGTTTTGTCTACAAATTCACACCCAAGAATAAGCCAATGACGAGAAGAGGAATCTTGAGTGTACTCTCTTCAGTGTATGATCCAGTTGGTTATGCCAGTCCCTTCACACTGAGAGCAAAGTTGATATTACAAGAGCTCACAAGAAGTAAACTTGGATGGGATGAGGAGATTCCAATCTTTCAGATGCAGCAGTGGACTGATTGGTTACAAGACTTACCAATCATGGAGGAATTTCAAGTCAGTAGATGTTTGAAGCCCTACAATTTTGGCCAAGTGATGAACTATGAGCTGCATCACTTTTCTGATTCCTCTGAGATGGCATATGGAGCAGCTTCGTATCTTGTAGTGAAGAATACTGAAGGTCATACACATAGCAGCTTGACCTTTGCTAAGTCCCATCTTGCTCCATTGAAGAAGATGACAATTCCACGTCTGGAATTAACAGCGGCAACACTTTCTGTGAAGTTAGATGCTATGCTAAGGAGAGAATTGGAGTTTCCCATCAGCCGATCAGTATTTTGGACTGATAGTACGATTGTGTTGCAATATGTCCGCAATGAAGACAAGAGGTTCAAAACATTCGTCGCCAATAGAATTGCAACCATCAGAGAAAACTCAGAACCAGCACAGTGGCATTATGTGAATTCTACTTCTAACCCAGCAGACGACACTACAAGAAGCATGGGAGCAGAGAAATTGAAGTCGAATACAAGATGGTTAACTGGACCAGAATTCATCTGCTTAGATGAAAGATTTTGGCCTCAAGACCCAACTTCAAGCTGCCCCATTAAAGACGATGATCCTGAAGTTAAGACTACAAGGGATACTCAAGCATTCACCATTGATACTGAGCAACATAATGCTGTAGATAAACTCTTGAGTCATTTCTCCTCCTGGTTCAGACTTCAGAAAGCAGTGGCATGGATTTTGAGATGGAAACAGTACTTGCGAAGCAAACTTCAAGGCAACACCTATGATGTTAAGGGGCCTTTAAACACCACAGACATGAATACTGCAGAAGAGGCTATCGTCAGATACGTTCAACATCAGAGCTATCCTGACGAGTACAAGGTGTTTCAAGAAAATGCAAGACTTGAAGACGGAAAGTCATCGACTCGAGTTCCAAAATCTAGCCCACTCTCAAAGCTCGACATTAAATTCACAGATAAAGGTCTGATGTGTGTAGGAGGAAGACTCAAGAATGCACCTTTGAAGGAAGGAATTAAACATCCGACGATTCTTCCACCTATGCATCATGTCGTAGACCTTTTGGTGAGACAACATCACTTCATTTCAGGTCACTCTGGAAAGGAATATGTACTATCTCTACTTCGAGAAAGGTACTGGATTGTGAAGGGAAGAACTGCAGTTCGTCGAGTCTTACGAGATTGCTTTATTTGCAAACGACTGCGTGCTAATCCAGTAGACCAGAAGATGGCGGACTTACCTGCAGACAGGGTGACACCAGAAAAACCACCATTCTGTCATGTTGGAATTGACTGCTTTGGACCCTACTTCGTGAAGCAAGGGAGAAGCCAGGTGAAAAGATACGGCTGTATCTTCACTTGTCTTGTAATTAGAGCAGTGCACATAGAGATTTTACATTCTATGGAGACAGACTCTTTCCTGAATGCCTTGCAGAGATTTATTTCAAGACGAGGAAAACCAGATGTTATCAGATGTGATAATGGCACCAACTTTGTAGGTGCTGAGAGAGAGCTAAAGGAAGGATTGCAAAATTGGAATCAGAACAAAATCCATGACAATCTACTTCAGAAGGGAATTGACTGGAAATTCAATCCGCCTTTGGCACCGCACATGGGTGGGGCATGGGAAAGGTTAATCAGAACCACGAAGAAAGTTCTGAATGCAGTTATGAAGCAGCAAGTTCTGACTGACGAAGGACTATCGACACTACTGTGCTTAGTGGAGTCGATTATCAACGGGCGTCCACTAACAGTAATTTCTGACGACACCAGGGATCCAGAGCCATTGACTCCCAATCATCTACTTCTGATGAGGCAGAGCAACATACTCCCACCTGATATGTTTGAGAATCACGATCTGTACAGCCGTCGACGTTGGCGTCAAGTTCAATATCTCGCTGATGTATTTTGGCACAGGTGGATACGTGAATATCTACCTACTTTGCAGTACAGACAGAAGTGGCTGAAAGAGAAAAGGAACTTGAAAGTAGGAGACATCGTGTTGATCGTCGAAGATCTACCCAGGAACAAGTGGCTCATGGGAAGGATAACAGAAACCTTTCCAGGGAAGGACCTGCTCGTGAGATCCGTGAAGGTGAAACACAGTACCGGCACGCTTATGAGACCAGTGCAGAAAGTGTGCCTTTTGGAGGAAGTTGGAAGCATTAAGTCATGAATTGCTGGATGTGCTGTGTTAATTTGGAAAAATTAATTTGGATGGATCAGTCATAATTTCAATGTGAATCAGTGATTGAAGAGAAGTGCTATTTAAATGAAATTGGAACTCACTTGAATTCAGTGAAGAAATGGTGAAAAAGCATTACATTAATTAATTGTTACTGTTGGAATGAAGAAGCATTTGGAACATTTAGAGAAAGAACTGATTCACAAAAACTGGATTTTGAAAACTAGAGAAAGGCTCTAAATGATAAATTTGCAAATTGAATTTAGAAATGAATTATTTAGTGTGAAGACTAGAAATGAACTCAAAAACTCTCAATTTGCAATTTTTCAATTTGCAACTCACTATTTGCAAACTCATGGACTCAGTGGACTCGGTTACAGTATTTTCTATACATGAATTGTGATTATTTGATCACAAGTGAAACATATATTTTCACGATATTGCATGTCTTTGTACCTGTATTTGTCATATGCATATTCGGAGAGAATCTGATCGACTTGCTAAGGTATGAGCTTTCAAGGCATTGGTGCCTTGACTTTGGTTTCATGAAGTATTTTGACAGGGATAAAAATAAAAAAAAAAAAAACACAAAAGGCATTAATTTGGCATAATTTTTTTTTTTATTTTTAATTGTCAATTTGGCTAAATGGGACAATTTCACAGAAGTAAACAGAAGTCACATTGCTATTTTTAAAAAATTTTCTCGGTTTAATTTGTGTCGGCCAGATTCTTGCCAAAATGTACATACATATAATTCAGCAGAAGTAATGCAGCATCATTCCATAAGATTAGAGGAGTGAGCTTCATATATTATTTGATTATATTTGTTTGCATACCTGTAGATAAGTACTCAGGATGTGCAATATTAGGTTTTCAAATGTGTAAAAAGGGCACAAGATCTATAGTATGTGCGATGTGGTTGTCATGGTTACTGTCAATGTACAATTTCAAGCTGATATCATATCATGGAGAGAAATTAGTATCAATTTAAGCCCCATGAGGTTCATAGGGGCCGGAAGTGTAAGTTACCTTTTGAATTGGCTTATGTTCACAAATTAGCACATTTATAAAGAGGGTATTGCTTATTTGAAATCGAAACAATTAAGAAGAATTACAGTATAGCATTGGTTTGAACATTAACAGCATGTTTGGTGTAATTAATCATGAAGAGTTAAAGAGTACAATTCATGTGTATATTTATGTGACGGTTGTCATAGCAACTATATTGAATTTCATTTAAAGGATGATAACTTCAGAAGGTATCTGGATTTGATTTGTAAATATTCAGGAAGAGCTTCATATTTAAGGGGCCGGGATGAAAGATACAGTCTTCCGAAGTTTAGTGCTTACGTCATAAGCGAGATTTTTTGTGCCTGTCACTATTTGGTCAAGTGAGGGCGATATGAATTTATTTGGAAGCCATATTTGCGCAGGCAAATTCAAACGCCATTTCGGGGTTTATGCTGTTATTTTGATTCCTTTTGGACAAGCCAATGTTGTAAGTGTTCATTTTGATATTATTTCCATAGTTAAATGATTAATGCAATGTTTAGAGTTAATGTAGTGCCGAAACAATGATGACATTTTGTGTAATTTGAGACAGGAAAAATGGCCCTGATGGGCGTGTTCAGTGTGTTGTGATAAAGGTGCATGCATTAGAATTGCGTGCTGTAGTGAATTTGTATGCACAGACAAGGGATAACGTGTATGACGCTGTAGTCTATAAGCTGAATTACAGCGATTTCTCATGAGTTAAATGATTCTTTATAAGTTGAATGCTAAGAAGGCATATTAAATAAGAATGAAGTCATATTTGAAGAACTTATTTTACTAATAAGGTTGAATATTTACAGGATAAATTGCTATGAAGTAAATAGTGAATCATGACAATGAATAAGACACATTGACACAATGTGTAAGTACAGTAAAGAGATTTATTGTTTATTGAAGCTCTGAGGCAGGTTGCATTTTGATATAAAGTACATGTTTAAGGATACCAGAGGACAATTGAGATATTTGTTGAAAATACAATTTATAGATTATAGTGATACTGATATAGACAAAGATTAAAGGATATAGTAAAACATTCAAGATAGAAAGCAGGTAAAATAATGAGAGTTTTATGAATATGATGAAGAATAACAATCATTATTTGCATGCTATTTCATTTACTGTTGTCATGAAATACTTTTGATTTCTTTGTTTATTATTAAATCTGCAGATCGAACGGTTAGGCAACGTCAGTTGTCAGGACCAGTCTGCTTACTGGAAATACGTCAAACCCGTGTCATAACAGGCTATTGTTTCGTTCGTCCTAGAACTTAACGTCATGTCCATGAACAGCGTTACCCGGAAATTTTAGATGCTGAATTTTATTCGTCACATTGGGCGTACGCAAACGTCGACCCACCGCCAAGATCCTCCAGAGAGAGAGAGACTTAGCTTTGAAAAAGCTATCCTGATCTTGAGATGTAAAGGCAAAAGCCTTACCCTTAATCAGACCAGAACGCCTAAAGAGGAGCCAGGTCTCGATGTGGTCATACTTCACCATGAAACCCTCCGTGAGGGAAAAAACCTCAGAGGAAACCTATTTTTAGCTGGCTCAACAGGAGCCGAAGCCATGACCCGCTTCTTGGGACGTCTGACAGATTTCGGGCGGTTCTCCGAAACAACTTCGGAATCACGAACCAAACCCTCAACAGAGGGATGCCCGCCTCCCTCCAGGGGAGAGGTGTGCTGAGGGTATGTACCCAAAGTCGCGCACACACTACCCGCACTGGCTGAGCAACTAAAGGCTACAGCCACGGATCGGGCGCTCAATGCGCCAAGTGCGACGGCAGACTGGGAAAAAGCCCAGTATTCGCCCACAAACTAACAGTATGTGGGATCACTATTGTACCGCCTATGGGCGGCAATAGGAGACCACTAGTAGTCGCGCACTCAGGTGACAACACCTGATGCTCCGTAGAGCACCCATAATAGTTGGCTCGAGCCTTCCCATCAGCTGGCAAAAGCAACAGCCCGGGTAGTACTCGCTCCCCCATTGGCATCGGCCGGGGGCTAGGGTATGAAAACCCAGACCAACATGGGCGGTGCCCGTGAGCTGCCCCGCAGTAGTGGCACGCGTCTCCCCTAGCGGATTTATGCGAGTCGTCGCAACCGTTGCCGGGAAACAGACGTCCCCCCTTCTGGTCTGAGCGACCGGGGGATTGGATTTATGATATCCAAACCACTAGAGCTTGACGCCACCCACCCCGAAACCACGGGCTTCGGAGTTGACGTCCCAAGCTCAACTAACGCCACCCGCCCCGAAGCCGCATGCTCCGAGGCTGGCAAACTCTGCGGGGTAACACCACTGGGCAACTTACCTGCAGCCCTCCTCCCTCCCCCATGTACGAAAGTACTCGGGAGAGTTCTGGAGGGCCGAGTCGTCTTGCTAGACGACTCTTCGGAAGAAGCAGGTCTCCGTGACCTAACTGCTTCTTCTTCCGAACTCAAATTGCTGCAATAAAACAGACAATAAAAGTATACAAAAATATGAAATACTTTTAGTAAGCAGGAAACCTAAAAAATTTTGGGATACGCACAAAACACACAGAAATAACTACGTGGGGCTGGTCGTTAAACGTAAATTAACTGCCTGAAAAGGAACATAAAATTTCCCTTGCAAAAGGCAAAAAGTGACATAAAACACAAGAGTACTATAATCTAGAACGAAAATAAGTACAGAAAAGTGTTTAAAAGAGCGTAACAGCGCTCTGAAAAAGATACAAAAAGACCTGAAATCAAGAGCGCCGTAACTCGACAACCAAAAAATGTTCGTTGTCAATCATTGAAATTTAAACTACTTATAAAAGAATAAATGCAAAACATATTGAATGACACAAAGGATCAAACAAAGGTTAGAAACTGCTTCTCGGTAAAAACGTATCGCGGAATTGTATTTAACATAACTAATAAAATTAATGCTTGAATATGTAAAATTCTTAAGAGAATTTATAATCCATATGCCAAAATGCGTATTCTAGTCTACAGTAATACATAAGATAATATAGAATAACAGAACAGAACAGAACAGAAATGAATGCAGTAGCTTGAAAGTTTATAGCTCCGACGAAAAGTAGTTAAAATAGAGGGTTTTGAAGAAGAAACCATAATGTGTATGTAGTAAAGACGGTGCAAATGTTGTAGCCCTATATCAAAATTGATACCGGAAGTTCATCATAGTAATAAAGATACTAAAACAATATAGTATTTGTACTTAATATGAGTTTAGTGTTTATTAATCTTTACAAAGTCCTCCTTGCAACTCACGATCATGGGCCGGCTCTTTTCGTCTTTCCTCACGAAGATCCGACCATTCTGGATCCACAGGAACATGAAACCCGCACCGTTGGCTTCCTTCAAGAGCTCCCTCGTTGATGAGATCAGGTTCTCGTTGACGAATATCCTGCCAGTGGATCTGAAGCCAAAGTCCTTGGTGCTGAGCGTCTTCAGCTTCCTCCTTCCATCATAGATAGCGTTGCGGACGCTTCTTTATGAGAATCTCACGATGAAAGCTCGTGGGTGTTGGTTGTCTTCAGAGAGTCGTCCAAGGCCGTGCACCACATCGATGTCTTTTGCAGAAGTTCCTGGGTAGATGTGTTGAGCTATCTTGAGCACTACCTCCTCCGGGTTCTCCCGTTGTTGTTCGGGCACTTCGGTGATCTCCAGGTTGACCCAGCGATGATATTGCTCAAGCTCATTAAGTTGTGAGCTCAGCTCGTTGATCTTCTTCTACAGGTGGCCGTTTTTCTTTTGGAGCTCCTGGTTTTTTTTTCTTTATCGATCCTCTCCGTCTTCTTTCTCATTTCTTCAAACTTTTCATTTAGAAAGGAAATAGACTGGACTATTCCCGACTGCCCTTCGCGAACTTCTACATTAGCCTGTTCGAAGTCCATATAAGGCATTTCCCATCTACGTTCAAGAAAGAGGTCAAGAAACCCACAAATGCCGGAGCTCTTCTGAAACACGTCCTTCCTTCAACCTCTTATGGGGTGTTGCAAGAAAGTTGCAATCAATTGCAAATCCCCCATTTGCAATCGATTGCAAATATGATACATGTATTTTAAATGGAACTTGCAATCAATTGCAAGACTTGCGACTGATTGGGAGATTTGCAATTAAGTGCAACTTTCTTGCAACATCCCCATAGTTACATACCTTACATAACTTACCAAGGTTTAATTTAGTAAACTACCATGCACTATTTATAAGTAAGCCTCTTTGATTTCTAGATAGCCTCCAATATCTCCAAATAGCTTCTTTCGCCTCAGTACGTGCCAATGGAACTATTAGAAATTGCATTCCTAGTACGATAATTATGCAAACTTGTTACATTTACTGAACATGTTCTTTAAATACCTAGGTCCCTCACCTTCTACAATACTATATCAGTTTACACTTTTGGAACTTCCACCTTTCTTCTATTGTCACCCAGCTGAGTTGTAAAATGACGGTTTGTGTGGGTGTCATGTAGTGTCATGCAATAATCTAGAGGCGGCAAAATTAGTGCGTAAGCAAAAATTTTAGCACTATTTAATGTTAAATAGTTCCCGAGTCTACTGAGAAGGCCAATACGAGATCATTTTTTCTTGCTTGTTACCTCAACATTTTTTTGCTAGGTAAGTGTTTCGTCCAAGATGTAATCATCTACCTTAACATTCAGGGGTTGTACATTCTTCAGTTTATGTTATTGCCAAATAACATAAGTTTAGACTTCTGTGGGTACAGTGTTAATCTGTTAGTTTTTAAACACTGATTTACTCTACAAAAATTAGCATTTGATTAAATTTCGATATATTTGGCTTCATCAGCACTATACACCAGTGCTGTGTCGTCACCAAACAGCAAGATCTATCATTTATGTAGAACATTTGGCATATCATGTACGATTATGAACAGGGGGCCCTAACATTGACTCCCGGAGAACTCCTGTTTGTAAGTCCTTCATCTCGGAAAATATTTTCACCGAGTTACATTATGAACGACGTTTCAAAAGTTAATATTCATACTCCCATATTCCAGTTCCTACTAGATATACTGTATATACTGACCTATTGTATATACTGTATATGGTAACTTCTTTCTTCGTCTTCTTATTACTTTGTATAATAACAGAGGCCTCAATGTGGCAATGACCCATCGTGCAAGCCATAAGATAATCAAAGAAAAGGAATTGTGTTCAACTATTATGCTTATAGGACAAAAAGTGACCTTTGACTTACTGCATGCTAATTCATCCTCATATTGATCGCAGTGGTAAAGCCCATCGCACAGGACAGTCGATGACACGCTAACGCCAGAGCCCGGACAAGTAAACAAGTCTGGTAACAGATTTACAACTGTAATGCGTTACGGAACTGTATACATATATAACATTACGAACTCTTATACTACATAGTAGAAGGTGGTTTGCTGCACAGTATCGAGAGTTTGCTCTGTACAATACGTGCAGTCGCTTAATATTTCTTTTCAAAAACATTCTTGATTTAAAGTAAATAATTCATTTAAAAAAACATGCTACAAAAGCCATTCTGCCATATATATATTGATTTAAAGTAAATCATTCATTTAAAAAAAATGACGAGACAACTAGATTTTGTCTCAGAGTGTTTTAATTATCCAGTTAGGGAGCAGCCCATTAAAACAAGTATAGGAGAATTTGATAATCCTTGTTTTTCTCCGATCTTCAAAAAATGCATTTCTTTAATAAACTCTTCAAAAAACTTAGATAATCCCACACTCACTTGATAAGTCAATGGCAATGATCTCAACATCCACATGAATATAAGTGTATTCCTTTCCACCTATCACAGCTAACCACATCTCATTGGTCTCGACGTAGATGTCATCAGCGTAGTTTCTGTATCCGCGGATGGTTTTGTTGACAATTTGTGTGTCATATGGATCGTTGACTGTCCCTATTTGAACTTGGTCATCATTATAATCCAGATACAAATCATGAAACACGACTCGAAATCCATACGCAGAATTCGTTTGTACCAAAGTGATATTGTATAATCGTCTGGTTTGAGTATATGGTAGGTAGATGAAATGTGATTCGCCTTCCAGAAGATATGTTGCTGAATAATCTGTAAAAAAAAAAAGGAAGAAAAGAAATTAGTGACTCTTTCGCATTAATGGTTATGCATGGTCAATTTGTCCACCAGAGATGGAAAGTATGAGATAAATGAGAGATTGGGCTAAATATCATCATCCACTATTGTTTCAAACAAAACCATCTCAAAGCCTTCTCTTAATCATGGGCCCCACACACACACATATACACACTCTTTTGAGTAGGCACGTTTCATATTTTATATTTCTTATAATTATCTACTTTATTTTGATGGCGAAATATCATTTTAAAGATTTTAAAATGTTTATTTTTGCTCGCTAGCTTCGCTTATTAGGAAAACTTAGAAACAGGATGGTATCGGGCATCGAACACTCTTATATTCCATCAGCGATGTGTCCGAGTATCCTCATTTGGGCAGCGAGGTGTCCGACTCATATTCGGGCAGGAAGGTGTCCAAATATATGATTGTTTAAATTATCTAGTGTATTTTTTAAGGACAAAATGACAAAAGAGGGGAAATAAAGTGGATTCTTTTATACCTCGCAGGAAGGTTTCGGGCAACAAATACAAGTCAAGAGAGCTGTCGTGATGATTAGAGCGGTCAGTCTTAACTAGATGGGCAAAACCTGGAAGTTAGTTTCGTCCACACGGGACATAACGTCGCGTTGACCATAAGCTCGCTCATGGTTTCAGAAGTTCCAGTATATAACTTAAAATAACGAAACCACGAGTGCATCCGCAGCAAACAAAACAATTTTCATTTATTTGTAAACAAATCTTTCGGCATATTACTCCCAGTGTTAAAGATCGTATGCTCGATCTGTAATGAAAAACACAAGTCAGAAAAAATTGGAACCAGCGGGATTCGAACCTGTCATCTACTGCTTGCCGGGCAGCGACTTAACCACCAGGCTATTCTGGTTCACGGCCAAGTCACGACGAACTAGAATCAAATACCCAAGATCCTCTTCTTTCTGACTCATTAATATTCAAACGGTCCGCCGTGGAACAATGGTTAGTAAACGAAGAAGCTTGACTGGGGAGGAATTTTTAATTTGTAAACAAATCTTTCGGCATATTACTCCCAGTGTTAGTAATATGCCGAAAGATTTGTTTACAAATTAAAAATTCCTCCCCAGTCAAGCTTCTTCGTTTACTAATTTTCATTTAGTTTGAAATCTTACATTTCGATCTCGGCTCTTTCTATGGGGTTAGACACACTTTTAATATGCCAAATTTCGCAAGGGAGGGAGATGATCCATCAGCAAATTTTCAAGGGAGATGAATCCTAGCTCTTGTAAACGCACACTGAAGTATTTGTATGTCATACTTCTGCATTAGAGATCTTCTGGAACAATTTTGAATTCGACTATTTGATGTTGTTGTTAAGTGAGGAAACGGATCAACTAAGCAGGGAGATTTTCAAGTCTGGAATACTGCAATTATGCAAATTTGAGCACCCTAAAGCCAACATACTGTATGTCCACTTTATGGTATGTACATAAAACAATTCCGTGGCCCATGAGAGAAGGGAGGAGTGGAAGAGAAGTGAGGAGTGGAAGAGAACGTAGAAGGAGATAATACGATGGTGTCATTAGAGCAATTACATTTTCTACAATCTTGAAACCGTTCCACAAAAAACGATGCTCATATCCATGGCTTCCATGTGACAATATTAAATGACACTGAATCTAAATGGGGAAACATGAATATTAACTTTAAGCTATTTAAAAAATGCATCAAAATTAAGCAAAAGAGGGGAATGCAGTTTGCAACTGTTCCCCTCATGTTTATAGTTTTGTCATTCAAAGTCGCTAGGTGATATTGAGACCTTTTACCGCACTCAGTTGACCAGATGTATAGTCAACATGGTCAACCCTGATATTCGCGCAATCGACTCCACTTAGCGTCAGTCAAATGTGTACTGAGTGCACATAATTTCAATACGGAGCATTACATTTAAACTCCAGCTGGTTCTCGTCCGGTATTTCTTATTTACGAATAGGAAAGTAAATTTTAGAACAGCTCCTTAAATTTTTCCTTTGAACTATGATTTCTATACACGAACTATATCCAATGTCAAATTCCTACGATTTTCGTTTTCGAAAAAAAATGAAAAGGGAGAAAAGGAAAAGTGAAGGAAGATGAAAAAAGCTGAAGAACGGTCAAAATAAAATGCAATAAACTAATTAATTTCATACATTCATTTCACAGTGACAGCGAAAGCGAGATAAAGCTAAATATAGGTCTGTGTATTGGGACGCCCGCACGTTCCAATGTTCGTGCAGAACATAGGGGATTTGCTCAGTATGAGTTGTACACATTTTTCTAAGTTCCATAATGCGTGGAAACCCAGGAATAATCTTCAGACATGCAGTAATCTTTTTTTTAATAAGGAGATATTCTGTTACTTACTGCATGATAATTCATCCTCATATTGATCGCAGTGGTAAATCCCATCACACAGGAAAGTCTGTGACACGGTAATGCCAGAGCTCGGACAAGTGAAGAAGTCTGGTAACAGATTGACAAGTGTAATGCGTTACGGAAATGTATACATGTATATATATATTTACATAAAATAACATTACGAGCTCTTATACTACATAGTAGAAGGTGGTTTGCTGCACGGTATGGTGAGTTTGCTCTGTACAATATGTGTAGTCCCTTAAGATTTCTTTTCAAAAACATTCTACTATATATATATATATATATATTGATTTAAAGTAAATCATTCATTTGAAATAAACATTCTACAAAAACGTTCTACTATCTTGATTTAAAGTAAATCATTTATTTGAAGAAAAAAAATTGATGAAACAACTAGATTTTCTCTCAGAGTGTGTTCATAATCCAGTTAGGCAGCAGCCCAATAAAACAAAGTTTAAGTAGGAGAATTTGATAATCCTTGTTTTTCACCGATCTTAGTTCAAACGATGCATTTCTTAAAATAAACTCTTCAACAAATTAAGATAATCCCACACTCACTTGATGAGTCAATGCCAATGATCTCAACATCCACATGAATATAAGTGTATTCCTTTCCACCTATCACAGCTAACCACATCTCATTGGTCTCGACATAGACGTCATCAGCGTAGTTTCTGTATCCGCGGATGGTTTTGTTAACAAGCTGTGTTTCATATGGATCGTTACCTGTCCCTATTTGAATTTGGTCATCATTATAATCCAGATGCAAATCATGAAACACGACTCGAAATCCATACGCAGAATTCGTTTGTACCAAAGTGATATTGTATAATCGTCTGGTTTGAGTATATGGTAGGTAGATGAAATGTGATTCGCCTTCCAGAAGATATGTTGCTGAATAATCTGTAAAAAAAAAAAGGAAGAAAAGAAATTAGTGACTCTTTCGCATTAATGGTTATGCATGGTCAATTTGTCCACCAGAGATGGAAAGTATGAGATAAATGAGAGATTGGGCTAAATATCATCATCCACTATTGTTTCAAACAAAACCATCTCAAAGCCTTCTCTTAATCATGGGCCCCACACACACACATATACACACTCTTTTGAGTAGGCACGTTTCATATTTTATATTTCTTATAATTATCTACTTTATTTTGATGGCGAAATATCATTTTAAAGATTTTAAAATGTTTATTTTTGCTCGCTAGCTTCGCTTATTAGGAAAACTTAGAAACAGGATGGTATCGGGCATCGAACACTCTTATATTCCATCAGCGATGTGTCCGAGTATCCTCATTTGGGCAGCGAGGTGTCCGACTCATATTCGGGCAGGAAGGTGTCCAAATATATGATTGTTTAAATTATCTAGTGTATTTTTTAAGGACAAAATGACAAAAGAGGGGAAATAAAGTGGATTCTTTTATACCTTGCAGGAAGGTTTCGGGCAACAAATACAAGTCAAGAGAGCTGTCGTGATGATTAGAGCGGTCAGTCTTAACTAGATGGGCAAAACCAGGAAGTTAGTTTCGTCCACACGGGACATAACGTCGCGTTGACCATAAGCTCGCTCATGGTTTCAGAAGTTCCAGTATATAACTTAAAATAACGAAACCACGAGTGCATCCGCAGCAAACAAAACAATTTTCATTTAGTTTGAAATCTAACATTTCGATCTCGGCTCTTTCTATGGGGTTAGACACACTTTTAATATGCCAAATTTCGCAAGGGAGGGAGATGATCCATCAGCAAATTTTCAAGGGAGATGAATCCTAGCTCTTGTAAACGCACACTGAAGTATTTGTATGTCATACTTCTGCTTTAGAGATCTTCTGGAAAAATTTTGAATTCGACTATTTGATGTTGTTGTTAAGTGAGGAAACGGATCAACTAAGCAGGGAGATTTTCAAGTCTGGGATACTGCAATTATGCAAATTTGAGCACCCTAAAGCCAACATACTGTATGTCCACTTTATGGTATGTACATAAAACAATTCCGTGGCCCATGAGAGAAGGGAGAAGTGGAAGAGAAGGGAGGAGTGGAAGAGAACGTAGAAGGAGATAATACGATGGTGTCATTAGAGCAATTACATTTTCTACAATCTTGAAACCGTTCCACAAAAAACGATGCTCATATCCATGGCTTCCATGTGACAATATTAAATGACACTGAATCTAAATGGGGAAACATGAATATTAACTCCAGCTGGTTCTCGTCCGGTATTTCTTATTTACGAATAGGAAAGTAAATTTTCAAGGGAGATGAATCCTAGCTCTTGTAAACGCACACTGAAGTATTTGTATGTCATACTTCTGCTTTAGAGATCTTCTGGAACAATTTTGAATTCGACTATTTGATGTTGTTGTTAAGTGAGGAAACGAAGCAACTAAGCAGGGAGATTTTCAAGTCTGGGATACTGCAATTATGCAAATTTGAGCACCCTAAAGCCAACATACTGTATGTCCACTTTATGGTATGTACATAAAACAATTCCGTGGCCCATGAGAGAAGGGAGGAGTGGAAGAGAAGGGAGGAGTGGAAGAGAACGTAGAAGGAGATAATACGATGGTGTCATTAGAGCAATTACATTTTTCTACAATCTTGAAACCGTTCCACAAAAAACGATGCTCATATCCATGGCTTCCATGTGACAATATTAAATGACACTGAATCTAAATGGGGAAACATGAATATTAACTTTAAGCTATTTAAAAAATGCATCAAAATTAAGCAAAAGAGGGGAATGCAGTTTGCAACTGTTCCCCTCATGTTTATAGTTTTGTCATTCAAAGTCGCTAGGTGATATTGAGACCTTTTACCGCACTCAGTTGACCAGATGTATAGTCAACATGGTCAACCCTGATATTCGCGCAATCGACTCCACTTAGCGTCAGTCAAATGTGTACTGAGTGCACACAATTTCAATACGGAGCATTACATTTAAACTCCAGCTGGTTCTCGTCCGGTATTTCTTATTTACGAATAGGAAAGTAAATTTTAGAACAGCTCCTTAAATTTTTCCTTTGAACTATGATTTCTATACACGAACTATATCCAATGTCAAATTCCTACGATTTTCGTTTTCGAAAAAAAATGAAAAGGGAGAAAAGGAAAAGTGAAGGAAGATGAAGAAAAGCAGAAGAACGGTCAAAATAAAATGCAATAAACTAATTAATTTCATACATTCATTTCACAGTGACAGCGAAAGCGAGATAAAGCTAAATATAGGTCTGTGTATTGGGACGCCCGCACGTTCCAATGTTCGTGCAGAACATAGGGGATTTGCTCAGTATGAGTTGTACACATTTTTCTAAGTTCCATAATGCGTGGAAACCCAGGAATAATCTTCAGACATGCAGTAATCTTTTTTTTAATAAGGAGATATTCTGTTACTTACTGCATGATAATTCATCCTCATATTGATCGCAGTGGTAAATCCCATCACACAGGAAAGTCTGTGACACGGTAATGCCAGAGCTCGGACAAGTGAAGAAGTCTGGTAACAGATTGACAAGTGTAATGCGTTACGGAAATGTATACATGTATATATATATTTACATAAAATAACATTACGAGCTCTTATACTACATAGTAGAAGGTGGTTTGCTGCACGGTATGGTGAGTTTGCTCTGTACAATATGTGTAGTCCCTTAAGATTTCTTTTCAAAAACATTCTACTATATATATATATATATATATTGATTTAAAGTAAATCATTCATTTGAAATAAACATTCTACAAAAACGTTCTACTATATTGATTTAAAGTAAATCATTTATTTGAAGAAAAAAAATTGATGAAACAACTAGATTTTCTCTCAGAGTGTGTTCATAATCCAGTTAGGCAGCAGCCCAATAAAACAAAGTTTAAGTAGGAGAATTTGATAATCCTTGTTTTTCACCGATCTTAGTTCAAACGATGCATTTCTTAAAATAAACTCTTCAACAAATTAAGATAATCCCACACTCACTTGATGAGTCAATGGCAATGATCTCAACATCCACATGAATATAAGTGTATTCCTTTCCACCTATCACAGCTAACCACATCTCATTGGTCTCGACATAGACGTCATCAGCGTAGTTTCTGTATCCGCGGATGGTTTTGTTGACAAGCTGTGTTTCATATGGATCGTTACCTGTCCCTATTTGAATTTGGTCATCATTATAATCCAGATGCAAATCATGAAACACGACTCGAAATCCATACGCAGAATTCGTTTGTACCAAAGTGATATTGTATAATCGTCTGGTTTGAGTATATGGTAGGTAGATGAAATGTGATTCGCCTTCCAGAAGATATGTTGCTGAATAATCTGTAAAAAAAAAAAATAAGAAAAGAAATTAGTGACTCTTTCGCATTAATGGTTATGCATGGTCAATTTGTCCACCAGAGATGGAAAGTATGAGATAAATGAGAGATTGGGCTAAATATCATCATCCACTATTGTTTCAAACAAAACCATCTCAAAGCCTTCTCTTAATCATGGGCCCCACACACACATATACACACTCTTTTGAGTAGGCACGTTTCATATTTTATATTTCTTATAATTATCTACTTTATTTTGATGGCGACATATCATTTTAAAGATTTTAAAATGTTTATTTTTGCTCGCTAGCTTCGCTTATTAGGAAAACTTAGAAACAGGATGGTATCGGGCATCGAACACTCTTATATTCCATCAGCGATGTGTCCGAGTATCCTCAATTGGGCACACTGAGTGCACACAATTTCAATACGGAGCATTATATTTAAACTCCAGCTGGTTCTCGTCCGGTATTTCTTATTTACGAATAGGAAAGTAAATTTTAGAACAGCTCCTTAAATTTTTCCTTTGAACTATGATTTCTATACACGAACTATATCCAATGTCAAATTCCTACGATTTTCGTTTTCGAAAAAAAATGAAAAGGGAGAAAAGGAAAAGTGAAGGAAGATGAAGAAAAGCTGAAGAACGGTCAAAATAAAATGCAATAAACTAATTAATTTCATACATTCATTTCACAGTGACAGCGAAAGCGAGATAAAGCTAAATATAGGTCTGTGTATTGGGACGCCCGCACGCTCCAATGTTCGTGCAGAACATAGGGGATTTGCTCAGTATGAGTTGTACACATTTTTCTAAGTTCCATAATGCGTGGAAACCCAGGAATAATCTTCAGACATGCAGTAATCTTTTTTTTAATAAGGTGATATTCTGTTACTTACTGCATGATAATTCATCCTCATATTGATCGCAGTGGTAAATCCCATCACACAGGAAAGTCTGTGACACGGTAATGCCAGAGCTCGGACAAGTGAAGAAGTCTGGTAACAGATTGACAAGTGTAATGCGTTACGGAAATGTATACATGTATATATATCTTTACATAAAATAACATTACGAGCTCTTATACTACTTAGTACAAGGTGGTTTGCTGCACGGTATGGTGAGTTTGCTCTGTACAATATGTGTAGTCCCTTAAGATTT
Organism: Heliocidaris erythrogramma; assembly: GCA_025617745.1. Lineage (NCBI taxonomy): Eukaryota > Metazoa > Echinodermata > Echinoidea > Camarodonta > Echinometridae > Heliocidaris > Heliocidaris erythrogramma. Next base: position 14,664,956 of record CM046859.1, read on the forward strand.
CTTTTCAAAAATATTCTACTATATATATATTGATTTAAAGTAAATCATTCATTTGAAATAAACATTATACAAAACTTTCTACTATATTGATTTAAATTAAATCATTTATTTGAGAAAAAAAATTGATGAGACAACTAGATTTTCTCTCAGAGTGTGTTCATAATCCAGTTAGGCAGCAGCCCAATAAAACAAAGTTTAAGTAGGAGAATTTGATAATCCTTGTTTTTCACCGATCTTAGTTCAAACGATGCATTTCTTAAAATAAACTCTTCAACAAATTAAGATAATCCCACACTCACTTGATAAGTCAATGGCAATGATCTCAACATCCACATGAATATAAGTGTATTCCTTTCCACCTATCACAGCTAACCACATCTCATTGGTCTCGACATAGACGTCATCAGCGTAGTTTCTGTATCCGCGGATGGTTTTGTTGACAAGCTGTGTTTCATATGGATCGTTACCTGTCCCTATTTGAACTTGGTCATCATTATAATCCAGATGCAAATCATGAAACACGACTCGAAATCCATACGCAGAATTCGTTTGTACCAAAGTGATATTGTATAATCGTCTGGTTTGAGTATATGGTAGGTAGATGAAATGTGATTCGCCTTCCAGAAGATATGTTGCTGAATAATCTGCAAAAAAAAAAGAAAAAAAAAAATTAGTGACTCTTTCGCATTAATGGTTATGCATGGTCAATTTGTCCACCAGAGATGGAAAGTATGAGATAAATGAGAGATTGGGCTAAATATCATCATCCACTATAGTTTCAAACAAAACCATCTCAAAGCCTTCTCTTAATCATGGGCCCCACACACACATATACACACTCTTTTGAGTAGGCACGTTTCATATTTTATATTTCTTATAATTATCTACTTTATTTTGATGGCGACATATCATTTTAAAGATTTTAAAATGTTTATTTTTGCTCGCTAGCTTCGCTTATTAGGAAAACTTAGAAACAGGATGGTATCGGGCATCGAACACTCTTATATTCCATCAGCGATGTGTCCGAGTATCCTCATTTGGGCACACTGAGTGCACACAATTTCAATACGGAGCATTATATTTAAACTCCAGCTGGTTCTCGTCCGGTATTTCTTATTTACGAATTGGAAAGTAAATTTTAGAACAGCTCGTTAAATTTTTCCTTTGAACTATGATTTCTATAGACGAACTATATCCAATGTCAAATTCCTACGATTTTCGTTTTCGAAAAAAAATGAAAAGGGAGAAAAGGAAAAGTGAAGGAAGATGAAGAAAAGCTGAAGAACGGTCAAAATAAAATGCAATAAACTAATTAATTTCATACATTTTAATGTACTCGTTTTTTTTGTTTTTTTTAATAAGGAGATATTCTGTTACTTACTGCATGATAATTCATCCTCATATTGATCGCAGTGGTAAATCCCATCACACAGGAAAGTCTGTGACACGGTAATGCCAGAGCTCGGACAAGTGAAGAAGTCTGGTAACAGATTGACAAGTGTAATGCGTTACGGAAATGTATACATGTATATATATCTTTACATAAAATAACATTACGAGCTCTTATACTACTTAGTACAAGGTGGTTTGCTGCACGGTATGGTGAGTTTGCTCTGTACAATATGTGTAGTCCCTTAAGATTTCTTTTCAAAAATATTCTACTATATATATATTGATTTAAAGTAAATCATTCATTTGAAATAAACATTATACAAAACTTTCTACTATATTGATTTAAAGTAAATCATTTATTTGAGAAAAAAAATTGATGAGACAACTAGATTTTCTCTCAGAGTGTGTTCATAATCCAGTTAGGCAGCAGCCCAATAAAACAAAGTTTAAGTAGGAGAATTTGATAATCCTTGTTTTTCACCGATCTTAGTTCAAACGATGCATTTCTTAAAATAAACTCTTCAACAAATTAAGATAATCCCACACTCACTTGATAAGTCAATGGCAATGATCTCAACATCCACATGAATATAAGTGTATTCCTTTCCACCTATCACAGCTAACCACATCTCATTGGTCTCGACATAGACGTCATCAGCGTAGTTTCTGTATCCGCGGATGGTTTTGTTGACAAGCTGTGTTTCATATGGATCGTTACCTGTCCCTATTTGAACTTGGTCATCATTATAATCCAGATGCAAATCATGAAACACGACTCGAAATCCATACGCAGAATTCGTTTGTACCAAAGTGATATTGTATAATCGTCTGGTGTGAGTATATGGTAGGTAGATGAAATGTGATTCGCCTCCCAGAAGATATGTTGCTGAATAATCTGCAAAAAAAAAAGAAAAAAAGAAATTAGTGACTCTTTCGCATTAATGGTTATGCATGGTCAATTTGTCCACCAGAGATGGAAAGTATGAGATAAATGAGAGATTGGGCTAAATATCATCATCCACTATAGTTTCAAACAAAACCATCTCAAAGCCTTCTCTTAATCATGGACCCCACACACACACACACACACACACACATAAATACACTTTTTGAGTAGGCACGTTTCATATTTTATATTTCTTATAATTATCTAGTTTATTTTGATGGCGAAATATCATTTTAAATATTTCAAAATGTTTATTTTTTGCTCGCTAGCTTCGCTTCCTTGGAAAACGTAGAAAGAGGATAGTCTCGAGCAGCGAACACGCTTATATTCCAGCAGCGAGGTGTCCGAATATCCTCATTTGGGCACCGAGGTGTCCGACTCATATTCGGGCAGGAAGGTGCCCAAATATATGATTGTTTAAATTATCTAGTGTATTTTTTGAGGACAAAATTAAATTTAAGGAAATAAAGTGAATTCTTTTATCCCTCGCAGGAAGGTTCGGACAACATATACAAGTCAAAAGAGCTGTCGTGATGATCAGAGCGGTCAGTCTTAACTAGCTGGACAAAACCTCCAAGTTAGTTTCGTCCACACGGCACATAACGTCGCGTTGACCATAAGCTCGCTCATGGTTTTGGAAGTTCGAGTATATAACTTAAAGTAACGAAACCACGAGTGCATCCGCACCAAACAAAACAATTTTTCATTTAGTTTGGAATCTTACATTTTTCGATCTCGGCTCTTTCTATGGGGTTAGACATATATGTCATATTTTGGAAGGGAGAGAGACGATCCGCCACGCCCTCCCCTCCCCCCCCCCCCACCCCTCCCTTGAATCGCCGACCCTCTCTTATCATCATGTCCTAGCTCTTGCAAACGCACACTGAAGTATCTGTTTGTCCTACTTGTGCTTTACAGATCTAGAACAGCTTTGAATTAGACTATTTGATGTTGTTGTTAAATGAGGAAGCGAGTGAACTATAAAGCAAGAAGATTTTTAATTCTGGGATACTGTAACCATGCAAATTAGAGCACCCTAGAGCCAACATACTGTATGTACAATTTATGGTATGTACATAAAACAATTCCGTGGCCCATGAGAGAGAAGGGAGGAGTGGAAGAGAACGTAGAAGGAGATAATACGATGGTGTCATTAGAGCAATTACATTTTCTACAATCTTGAACCCGTTCAACAAAAAACGATGCTCATATCCATGGCTTCCATGTGACAATATTAAATGACACTGAATCTAAATGGGGAAACATGAATATTAACTTTAAGCTATTTATAAAATGCATCAAAATTAAGCAAAAGAGGGGAATGCAGTTTTCCCCTCATGTTTATAGTTTTGCCATTCAAAGTTGTTTGGTGATATTGAGACCTTTTACCGCACTCAGTTGACCAGATGTATAGTCAACATGGTCAACCCTGATATTCGGTTCTCGTCCGCCACTTCAATGTTCGTGCATAACATAGGGGATTTGCTCAGTATGAGTTGTACACATTTTTCTAAGTTCCATGATGCGTGGAAACCCAGGAATAATCTTCAGACATGCAGTACTCTCTCTTTTTTAATACGGGGATATTATGTTACTTACTGCATGATAATTCATCCTCATATCGATCGCAGTGGTAGAGCCCATCGCACAGGACAGTCGGTGACACGCTAATGCCAGAGCTCGGACAAGTAAAGAAGTCTGGTAACGGATTGACAAGTGTAATGCGTTACGGAAATGTATACATGTATAACATTACGAACTCTTATACTACATAGTAGAAGGTGGTTTGCTGCACGGTATCGAGAGTGTGCTCTGTACAATATGTGCAGTCGTATAATATTTCTTTTCAAAACCATTCTACTATATATATATATATATATATATATATATATATTTCAATATGGCACGAAAAAGAGACATGATAACGAAGCTTTTCGACCTGCACTCATCAGGTTATCACGCAGGTATAAAACAAATTACTTGAAATCAACTATATTATACTCGGTGAATTTTCGTGCCATATTGAAATTTTGCAGTACCAAGAAATTATTTGTATATATATATATATATTTTGTATATATATATATATATATATATATATATATTGATTTAAAGTAAATCATTCAATTGAAAATGACAACTACATTTTGTCTCAGAGTGTTTTTATTATCCAGTTAGGCAGCAGCCCATTAAAACAAGTAGGAGGATTTGATAACCCTTGTTTTTATCCGATCTTCAGACAATGCTTTTCTTAAATAAACTGTTCAACAAACTTAGATAATCCCACACTCACTTGATAAGTCAATGGCAATGATCTCAACATCCACATGAATATAAGTGTATTCCTTTCCACCTATCACAACTAACCACATTTCATTGGTCTCGATGTAGACGTCATCAGCGTAGTTTCTGTATCCGCGGATGGTTTTGTTGACAAGCTGTCTGTCATATGGATCGTTACCTGTCCCTATTTGAACTTGGTCATCATAATCCAGATACAAATCATGAAACGCTACTCGAAATCCATACGCAGAATTCGTTTGTACCAAAGTGATACTGTATAATCGTCTGGTTGAGATATATGGTAGGTAGATAAAATGCGATTCGCCTTCCAGAAGATATGTTGCTGAATAATCTGTAAAAAAAAAGAAAAGAAATTATTGACTCTTTCGCATTAATGGTTATGCATGGTCAATTTGTCCACCAGAGATGGAAAGTATGAGATAAATGAGAGATTGGGCTAAATATCATCATCCACTATAATTTCAAACAAAACCATCTCTAAGCCTTCTCTTAATCATGGGCCCCACACACACACACACACACACACACACATAAATACACTTTTTGAGTAGGCACGTTTCATATTTTATATTTCTTATAATTATCTAGTTTATTTTGATGGCGAAATAAAGATTTCAAAATGTTTTTTTGCTCGCTAGCTTCGCTTCCTTGGAAAACGTAGAAAGAGGATAGTCTCGGGCAGCGAACACTCTTATATTCCAGCAGCGAGGTGTCCGAATATCCTCATTTGGGCACCGAGGTGTCCGACTCATATTCGGGCAGGAAGGTGCCCAAATATATGATTGTTTAAATTATCTAGTGTATTTTTGAGGACAAAATTAAATTTAAGGAAATAAAGTGAATTCTTTTATCCCTCGCAGGAAGGTTCGGACAACATATACAAGTCAAAAGAGCTGTCGTGATGATCAGAGCGGTCAGTCTTAACTAGCTGGACAAAACCTCCAAGTTAGTTTCGTCCACACGGCACATAACGTCGCGTTGACCATAAGCTCGCTCATGGTTTCAGAAGTTCGAGTATATAATTTAAAGTAACGAAACCACGAGTGCATCCGCACCAAACAAAACAATTTTTCATTTAGTTTGGAATCTTACATTTTTCGATCTCGGCTCTTTCTATGGGGTTAGACATATATGTCATATTTTGGAAGGGAGGGAGACGATCCGCCACGCCCCCCCCCCCACCCCTCCCTTGAATCGCCGACCCTCTCTTATCATCATGTCCTAGCTCTTGCAAACGCACACTGAAGTATCTGTATGTCCTACTCAGGCCCGTAACTAGGATTTTTGCGGGGGGGATTCAACATTGGAAAAAGTGGACCTTTCTGAGGGAGCGAAGCGACCGAGTAGGGGTGTCGGGTCAGGGGGTGTGCCCCTACAAGGATATGGGCATGAGCGTAGTCAGAATTTGACAGGGGGTGGGTCAAATGTGAAGCCCGAACATATACTACCACTGTGTTGGATTCCAAATACTGCGAGCGAGCAAAGCGAGCGAGAGAAAAATAAAAATGTTCTTTTAAATGGCAAAATTTTATTTCATTTAATGATTAGTCACCAATAGGTGAAATGTAAAGCTATATCTCCGGTCATCTAGCTGCCACATGCAGGAATCATTCATATTAATAAAGTTTTAGGAAGTGAAGCGAACGGGGGGCACTTTGCTGTTGTTCTTTTATAGAAAATCAACCCTAATATCTGGGCGCCATGGCGATAGGGCAGTGACGTGCCGAAAATTGTCAAAAATTCACTGACTTTGCTGTTGCGCATTTCAATAAAGAAAGTGGACCGAACAAGTATTCGGGTGTCATGGCGATAGGGCAACGACGTGCCTGAATATTGCAATAACATCCTATGGAAATATTCATGGACCTCGCTGCCTGAAACTATCTCATTTCTAAGATTTGCGAGCGAGCGAAGCGAGCGAAGAAAAATGCACTTTAATTTGTTGCTCATTTCAATATAGAAAGTAAGGTAACCCTAATTTCTGGGCGCGGTGGCGTTAAGGCGGTGACGTGCCCGAAAATTGTCATAACATTGAATATTCATGGACATATTACAATAACATATACTATGGAAATATTCTCGCTGCCTGAAACTATCTCGTTTCAGAGTTTTGTGAATGAGCGAAGCGAGCGACGAAAACGCACTTTACTATCTCCCAAATGTTTTCAAAACACCCCAAGTGTTATATTGGGGCATCTTGTTATTTCTGATTAGAGTTTCCAAGAAGTAGATGTTTTATAAAATACTCGCATGGCATTCCGGTTGAACAGGCTGTATTAGAGGACCATGAATGACTAGACCGGGTCCGCCAGGAGTACTCCGTGCAATTTGAGAGCGGGACAATTTTTCATTTTAAAGTGAACAGACACATTAAATACCCCTCTCTCTTTTCCATATCTCATTCATTTTCGTCAGATTTTATTCGAATTCGTCCGACCTGGCAATCCGTTGCAAAATTTTATCATCAAATCCATCTTTGGGAAGTCGATTTCAAGAAATTGTCATTCAAATTCGTCACATAGACAAGACCTTACAACGAGCGGGTGACGATTTGAATAACTCTCTATGCTCTTTCAGTCTTTGACAAAATCGATAGCAAAATGAACAATAAATTCCGAAAATAAATGGCCAAAGAATATTGTCTAGGCCTTATTATTAAGATGCAGGACAATAGCAAGTGTTCAAACTGAAGGAAACCCAGCTGGAAACGTTATTATCTCACATTATTTTCCTTCCTCTCTCCCCTTTCACGTGACCCCCTTGTGCGCCTCTCCCTATCGAAGCCAGTTGGTATGGAAATGTTTTTAATAATTTAACCTAAAACTCACTATTCTGATGTCACTTTGGATAATTTTTTTCGCCTAATGATTATTTTTGTTGTTGTTGTTGAAGCAGATTTCTGCTCGCCAGTTTGGGGGCGATACTACAAACGAATTTGAATAATTCTTTGAATGACGCTTTGAAAGAAAATCGATTGCAACATGGCATAATGTACATTCGAATGTACATTCGAAAATGAATGATGAAAGACGACATTGATTAATTATAGATTTGCCAGATTAGGAAGTTACGGGACAAAATCAAAATAAAATGTATTAAATAGACGGAAAGACCGATATTTTATCACTTTATTTTTCCCTTTCCATCATCTCTCCCCTCCCTTCTTTTTTTTTTTTTTTTTTTTTTTAAGCGGACCTCTGCTCGCCAACGGGGGGGGGGGTTCGTTCGAACCCCCTGAACCCCGCCCCCCCCCCCCCCTAGTTACGGGCCTGCTACTTCTGCTTTACAGATCTAGAACAGCTTTGAATTAGACTATTTGATGTTGTTGTTAAATGAGGAAGCGAGGGAACTATAAAGCAAGATGATTTTTAATTCTGGGATACTGTAACCATGCAAATTAGAGCACCCTAGAGCCAACATACTGTATGTACAATTTATGGTATGTACAAAAACAATTCCGTGGCCCATCAAAGAGAAGGGAGGAGTCGGAGAGAACTAAAAAGGAGATCATACGATACTGTCATTAGAGCAGTTACAACTTCTGCATTCTTGAACCCGTGCCACAAAGAAAGATGCTCATATCCAAGGGTTCCATGTGACAATTATTAAATGACACTGAATCTAAATGGGGATATACTGTAATTGTGATTAATTTGAAGGTAATAAAAAAAGCCAAGAAAAAGGGGAATGCAATTTGACTGCAACTGTTCCTCTCATATTTGTAGCTTTGTCTTTCATAGTCTGTTGGTGATATTGAGACCTTTTACCGCACTCAGCTGACAAAATGGATAGCCAACGTGGTCAACATGGTCAAACCTGATATTCGCGCAATCGACTCCACTTCGCGGCAGTCAAAGATGTACGGATTACTGAGTGCACAGTTTTCTGCACACAATTTCAATTCGGAGCATTACTCCAGCTGGTTCTCGGTCGGTCTTTCCTATGAAACCAATTTTAGAACTGTTACAGCTCATTCAATTTATAACTGTTTAATACCTTCGAACTATGATTTCTAGCAGACGAAATATATCCAATGTCAAGTCCCTACGATTTTTTTCGAAAAAAATGACAAGGGAGGAAAGGAAAAGTGGAGGAAGATTATAATTCTTAAATATGAAGAACAGTCGAAATAATATGCAAAAAATGATATATAAATTAATTTCATACTTTCATTTCACAGTGAAATGCGAAAGCGAGATAAAGCTAAATATATAGGTCTGTGTATTTCGACGCCCGCACGTTCCGACATTCACCGTTCGTGCATAACATAGGGGATTTGCTCAGTAAGAGTTGTACACATTTTTCTAACTTTCATAATGCGTGGAAACCCAGGGATAATATTCAGGCATGCAGTAATCCGTTTTTTAATACGAAGATATTCTGTTACTTACTGCATGATAATTCATCCTCGTAATTTTCGCAGTTGTAAAATTCATCGCAAACAACTGTCACTGACACACTCATGTTGGAGCTCATACAAGGAAACAAATCTGAAACCGAAAAGAGAAGGAGGTGCTTTATTAGGAGCATTTTTTTCACTTATGGCAATAACCATAATAAAGTATTTTTTTCTGTTACCAGATCAAATAATTCTATTATTTAGAAAAGCGTTAAGATTGACATTATACAGGTTGCACGTGCTCCTTTGTACTACTAATTCTAGACTTTCTAAGGCTTTCAAATTGAAGGCATCTTGGCTTATTAGCAGCTAATTTAAAATTGGCACATACACCCATTAAGCATGTTTAGAGAATTTGGTAGACAAATTAGTGCATTTTTGTTATTTTTGTTGATGCAAGGCTTTTTCTTTTCCGTTTGTATATAATTTTCGTTAAGCCTTTTTGCAAGTCTGCGTTTCCAACAACCTCCCCTCCTTCTAACACCTGCGGTGGAATCGGGAGGGGGCAGGGGAATGGGGCCCCACGCTTTTTCCAAACCCAAGAAAAGTGTTCCTCCTTCTAATTTTTCTTTTTTGCCCTTCCAGCGATAGTATTTGTGCCGCTCCTAACTTAAATTTGCCCCTTCTTTATCTTTTGTGCCCTTAGTTATGCCCCATCATGACAAAGCGGATGCCATTTTTGTAGGCCTGTTTCTTTTAGTGTGTTTTGTTTCATCATTACTTTTTTCTTTTCGTAAAAGCCAAATATGGCTTTTCAAGACGATGTTTGACCCCAGCCCTCTGCGACAAAAAAAGTCCCTTACAAGTGAAAAAAAATGCACCTCCTCTAGTTGAATTGTCCCCATTGTGATCTGATGTGCACTTATATTATACCTATGTCTTAAAAAGAAAACTGATGTCCTTTTCTTTGATATGTAGGTTGGCCTAAACATGTTCTGTGCCCTTTATTCTATCTTTGCTACTTCCCACAAGTTTTTCCAAGCAAACTTCTGAATATTCTTGGCCATGTTTGATGCTGGCCCTTCCAAGTAAATAAATGCTTTTCCAGCACCAGATATAATTGTCTTAATGCCTCTTTTTTATCTGATGTGCCGTTAGTTGTATACACTGTAAAAACTTAAGTGCTGTCTATAGCACTTTTTGAAGGCATGCATAGGACTGCACTCAGAGTGCTATTGAATGCACACAGCGTGCTATTTCAGCACTTTCACGGGAGCTGGACCGGCTCCTTAAACTGCTAAACATTCATTAAAAAAAAATGATTTTGGCGAGCCTCGAACCAGGGTCCGCTGATCGAGAATTGCTGGCATTACCGCTAGACTAACTCACATCGTACGATTTAGAGCAGATCATATTGTTACAAAGTGAATTTACGACACCACATAGTTCATGTTATCTACTTGACTCCCATGACTAAACTGGATTGCAAGAAGCATTCGTTAGTCCATCGGTAACGTCAGCGCCTCTCAATCAGCGGAACCTGGTTCGAGGCTTGCCACGGTCACATTTTTTTTGCTGGTAAATTAGCACACTACAAGTGCTATAAACAGCATTTCAGGTGCAGTCACTATACATGCCCCTAAAAGTAGCACTTTAGTTTTTACAGTGTACCTATTGATGACAAAGCATGCTATGTTTTTCATAGATAGGTAGGCCTATATCCGCTTTTCGTGTGCTTTGTTCTACCAACGTAGTTTCCGTAGCGTAAACCAAGCCAAATAGTGCTTTTCTAGACGATATTTTGATTCCTTCTCTCTAAATAGAATTTATATGTAGTCAATCATCCACATGGCCTGCAGAAAGATTCGTTTACAAAGAAGGCAGAGGGAATGCTGTTGCGAGGTGCTATATTGGCCCGTCATGGTTAGAGTAAAGTTATTTAGGAAATATGAGGCATTAATAGAGGTGTTGTAGTCGAGTGGTTTAATCAATTGACTGTGAAGGCAATAATAATAATGATAATGATAATAATAGTAATAATAATAATGATAATAATAATAATCATAATAATAATCATAATAATAATAATAATATGTCTTGTTTACCCAGGATAACCTCATCAATGCTGTTGAGCAAGGCATTTTATCTACATTGCTCCTCTCCACCCAGGTGTTAAATGGGTATACCCAGTAGGATGCGAACGTCATTGTGGTTGGATAAGCTACGTGAGCTTGGAAACAGGCGACTGGCTGGAATGCTCCCCAGAGGAGTGGAAAATGTGCACTGTAATGTGCAGAATCGTAATTAGATCCAGTAACCGGGGTAATGATGCTGTACGCGCTTTGGTCAGTTACACTGTAAATGGTAAGGCGCTATATAAGAAACAGCTATTATTATTATTATTATTATTATTATTATTATTTCGGACATTTTCGCGATCGCGGAGGGGTCAGTAGTTAAGAGATATGTACTGTTTAAAAGAACCAAATAATGGTCTCTCTCTCTCTCTCTCTACGTTTCGCTCGCTCGCTCGCAAAAAGTTGTTCGACTTAATAGGCCAGGAGCCTGTCCCGAAATAGTCACCCCATTTTACCCATAATTTTTGCCCCCTTAAACTTACATAGACCATCTAAGTCATTGACAAAAAGGTTGTCAGCCTGAACTTAGCCGCCGGTTTAGCCCCCAGAGCCCCCAAAAGAGCCCCTTAAAGCTGGGTCTATTTCATCCCATCTCCCCCATGCACCAAACTTTGTCAATAGGAAGTAGTAGTATGACTGGACATTACAAAACACAAAAAATAACAAAAATTTCGGTCAGGATGGGGTGTCAGACAGCCCCTAAAAATTGGGGTAAATTTTTTCCTTGAAGCCCAGGGACCAAATTTTGTCAGAAGGAAGAACTATGGATGTACATTCCAAAAATATTTTTTTTAATATCTATGTAACGAAAAAACATGTTCTTACCTTCCGACCATGATAACTCAAAAGTGTTCATTAAATTCAATTCAAACTTTCATAACATAAATTTGATTATGATAATCTTCTTGCGGTGTTAATTGGTATTTTGATTAACATGATTAATAAGTTATTAAATCGTGAAAACTGTATTGCTTTCTCAAAAGTAGCTAAAAAATAATTATAGTCAGGATTATGTAAACACACCCATTGTCCCTCTTCACCTGTTTGACAAGGCATAATAGAAGAGTTCTTCAGGTATTGTATGTGACTGCCAGGCTGAAATGTACTATTCATATATTAATTACACGGATACCAAGCAAGCTCCTCTAGTATGGCTAATCAGATCGACAATGGGTGTGTTTCTATAATCCGGACAATACTTTGCGGCTACTTTTGAGGAAGCAATACATTTTTCACAATTCAATAATAATTTGTTAATCAAAAGACAAATTAACACCAAATTGCACCGCAAGGAGATTATTATACTCAAAATTATGTTTTAAAAGTTTGAATTGAATTTAATAAACACTTTTGAGTCATCATAGTCAGAAGGTAAGAATTTTTTTTCCATACAGAGCATTGGGGGGGGGGCAAAACATCAAAGGGCACTTTGGGGTTTTCATTTCAGGGGACTGACACCCCCTTCCCGATGGGTAATTTTGTCAGTTTTTATATTTTTGGAATTTACATCCATAGATCTTCTCTCTGACATTTGGTCACTAGGCTTCAAGGGAAAATTTTACCCCAATATATAGGGGCCATCTGACACCCCATCCCGACCGAAATGTTTTGTCAGTTGTTTGTGTTTTGTAATGTCCAGTCATACTACTTCCTACTGACAAAGTTTGATGCATGGGGAGATGGGTGAAATCGACCCGACTTCGGGGCTTCTTTGGGGGGCTCTGAGGGCTAAAACCGACAGCTATGGTCAGACTGGCAACCTTTCTGTCAATGACTTAGATGGTCTGAGCAACTTCAAAGGGTCAAATCTTATGGGTAAAATGGGGTGACTATTTCGGGACAGGCCCCCAGACTATAAGCATATCACCAGCCACTTGTGCCACTCGAGATGACAATACTAAATTGTCAAAAGAGGATAATGTATTCATAAAAAGAGGACTTATAAAAACGTTCATATGGGTATATCAATCTAAATTTCGTAGGAGCCCCTTTTTGGCGATCCCCTACTTCCTCTCACTTGGAAATACGTTCCGCATCCCCTGCCTTCTACTGTAATATTACTTGACAAAGACGACAAAATTGACTCAGGTTGATCTATCAGTCCGAAAATATTTCACGATATAACCACGAAGAACCGGTCGATAAAGTCAAACAGATATAACTATACTCACTGAGCAAATCAATTGCAGTTATATCAACATCCACATTTAAATCACTGTATGGCCATCCTCCCATCACTGTAAACCACATATCATTGGCCTCCACGTAGACATCGTCAGCGTAGTAGATGTATCCACGGATGGTTGTAACAATGGATAGGTCATTAGATGGATCATGACCAGTCCCAATTTGAATTAAGTCATAACTAGAGAGATACAAATCCTGAAACTTGACTTGATATCCAAATGTAAATTTTGTTTGGATAAAATAAATTTCGTAGAATCCTCGTGTGTACGTATATGGTATGAAGATGGAAAGTGAATCGCCGCCGTGCAGAAATATTGTGGAATTAACTGTAAAATAAGCAAATCATTAGTTATTGGTACCGATGAATTCACAGAACTGTCATTCAATTTGTGTAAATATCAACGGTGCAATTGCATTCCATACCGTTTCACAGAAGGGCAATGAAGTCATTTAATAATTTTAATTCGCTACTGGTCTGGAATCCTCCGTCCCCCCCCCCCCCCCCCCCAAAAAAAAAAAAAAAAAAAAAAATCAACGGGGAAAGAAAACAAAAATTATAAGAGGGTATGAGAGCGGAGAAAAGGGAAATTGAGAACAGGAAAAAAATCAAGGGAAAGGAAGAACAGGAGACCCTTCCCGGAGCTTGGTCATCTGTTCCCATTTCCGTACATGCTCCCCCCCCCCCCCCCCCCCCCCCCCCCCCCCCTATACCACTGTACCACAAAAAGATATCACTCTGTAAATATGAAAGTCACACATAAGTGATGAAAAGTGGCTGTTTTTATGACTGGAATAATATGATCTTGAATAAAGATGGATATTTATTTGTAAAGAGATTTTTATTTGTATTTCAATATCTGAATCACCTGTCAAAATATCTGCAGTTGTCGAAGGAAGGTTGGTAGAGGTAATAGTCCAGATTGTCGTTGTTTCTATCATAAAGGTACACATTGGACAGGCTATGGAAAATCATACTTCAATTTACATTTGATCATGACTGTATTATATAACACTGCTCCACCATGTTCACAGGCTAGGCGTTTCACAAATGTGATTCATGAAATGAAATTACCTGATAGAGTTTGATTAGCTGTCGAACTTCTGGTGGTGGGTGTGACGCTGGACGTCACACTCTCAGTTGTAACTATGGCCGTTTCTGTTGCAAAATAAAATTGTGATATAGTCGTAGTAAGTCATTGGCATTGACCAAAGATCCGTCAACTGAGAAGAGGAAACACAGACATTTCTAATAAAACACTGCAGATGAATTCTCTAAGTACTTATACCATAATCCTTTTATTCTTATGCAGCAGTTGTCGAGTTTTTAGTTGCTTGACGGATAGAATATTGTGTAATATAATCATCATACATGTCATACAGACATATTCAGCAGCTTTAGGAATATGGAAGAATATTCAGCATGATTTTGAATATCATTAAGTAAAAACCTAACTTTTAAAAGAATACATTATAATGTAATACCTTACAGTTACAATACTTTTTGAATAACGAATTCCGATCGGATCCTAGGCATTTTCTCTAAGAAAAAAAAAATTGTCACCTGACGGACTTTGATAAGCTGGCGTACTTCTGGTGGTGGTGGGTGTGCCGCTGGACGTCACACTCTCATTTGTAGCCATGGCCGTTGCTGTTGCCAAAAATCGCATGAATTGTTACATAGTTATAGTATATAATTCAATACTAATATATGAAGAACTAAGAAGATATCATACTTTCAGTCATTCAGAAAGTAATCCATGTCTATAAACAATGTCCAGTACCGTAGGCGTCATTACTGTACAGTTACTAAGAGTGAAAATGAGAAAATCTCAACTGACTTTACATAAAATAATATATGATAATGGTAATAATCTATAGATTATGCGCAGAAACTGTATATACTGTATACTAGCAGAAGCAGCCCGTGAATATCCACGGGCGCTAGCTGTGCTTATGATTAATCACCGTACCGTATATTTGTCACAATAATCAAGTGAATAAAAAAAAAGTCGGGTAAAGTTATTTTTTACCAAGAAGTATTTACAACATGTGAGTATGTGTTATTTATCCAAATGCATGAATTCTGAAGAAAATACATTTTCATCTTGATGAAGACTAAATGATATGGATATAATTATGTTTGAGTAGAATATCCATGCATAGACCTAGAGGGAGCGATTTGATCTTGCCATTTTTCTGTCGTTTAATACTTATGGCCCTCTTATATGGGTCTTGGGAGGACCGACATATTAACTTTTCCCTACTACCCTCCCGTCAACCCCAGCGGGAGAGGAGACGGGAGTAATAACCTGTACGTATCCATATCATAGTGGAAATATTTTTCGAAAGAAATTTTGGTTGGTTTTGTTTTGGGGGAGAGGCTCCTTCTTCAAACCGTGGCAACCGATATTCCAAAGTGACGTGATCTCCTACACCTCCCCTCCCCCGAATAATGTCTACAGATCGGTTTAGTCTGTCATAAGGGAATGAATAATATATTTGAGGCGATATACAATAACATGTTTCCAACGGTATGAAAGCCATTTTCCCCCTTCATGTCAATTTAGTTGTCGATAATAGGAATGACAGCCACCCAAATGTGCAGTTACGTAAACCTGAAACCCTAACCCTAAACTCTAAACTCTAACCCCATATATTGTTTTCATTTCGGGAGGCTGTCGCAAAAGAAAGTTTACCCTAGTATTTACAGTTGGTGATTTCCTGATATCTAACGGTAAGTTTTTCCACAATTTAGATGAGTTTAGGTTTTGAACATAATGTGCGCTTGTGAGTATATCTGTTATTCCAAGTGTTTGCGTAGGTTATAATCAATGACAAAGGGTTTGCCTTTCCTATGTCATTTATACTAAAGCTTTGATGTATGTCTCAGCTGGGATATCTCTTTGGGATCACTTTTATTGATCACAGTATATAAATACCGCAATATCTGGGGGGGGGTTGAAAAATCTATATTTTTGCAAAAATTTGCATAAATTTAACAGAATACTGACATCATTTCAATTCAGTATTAAAAACTCTCATGCAGTTTGCCTTCAAGTCATAAAACATGACAAAGTTTTTAATTAAAGTTGAATTTAGAGGATGAAATTAACTGTTTTGTGCAACAGTATAATCATTTTGCATAAATTTTCATAATTATGGCGCGATATCATGAAACATTTCAAGTTTACAGCTTGGCAACATTCATATTTGAATTCAGCACAAAACGTTACCCTAGTTCACCAATTTACATGTAGGGGGAAAGTGTGGACCACGAAAATCAAGAACGAAGCCGTTTTTTCCATGTCATCCCATGGTCTACAAAGGGTTATAATGGCATTTCTGCATGGTGATACAGTCGTTGTTGTTTTGTTTTAATATTAAATTATTAAGAACTAAGAAGGTATCATACGTCATACCGAAAGTAATTAATGTCTTTAAACAATGTCCAGTACCGTGGGAGAAGCGTGGTTCAGCCAGTAATTTGGTTTCATGGGGGGGGGGGGGGGGGTGCATCTGAAGGCCAAAAAGTGATGGGTTGTATTGACTTCTTTTCATGTTGCCTCTCCTATTCTTTCTTTCTCCTTCTCTCTATATCTCTCTTTCTTTCTCTCTCTTTTGCTCTTCTTTTTTTCTTTTTTTCTTTTTTTTTTGGGTGTGTTACCTGCGATGGGGTAGGTAAGCCTACGCTTCGTGTCCCCTGAATCTATTACTAAAACTACGCCACTTCTTAAAAAATAGTTGTTACCTGACAGAGTTTGATAAGCTGTCGCTGCTCTAGTGGGGGATGTGTCCATGTACGTCACACTCGCAGTTGTAGTTTCTGTTGAAAAATAGAAAATAGTTCGTACGAAGTAATAAAAATTCAACATTATGGTTTTCATGGATTCTCAGAAAAATTCAAGGTGAAACTGTTCCAGTTTTTTAATTTTTCTTTTCATCATCCTCTCACCCATGTGCCTTTCCAGGCAGGTTAATTCTATGAAATGCTTAATATTAACAAGCCTTCCACGCCATGCAAAATTACACTCTCATTCAAAAAAGAGATAAATAAATTTACAAAATCGTTGGCAGTTATAGCAGGATTATATAACAGAGTGCATCATATTTCAATCTTTACGACCAATCTCTGTCTACTACCACTATGTATCAGATTTTACATATAAACATCTTTACAAAAACAAGGGGCCAAGAAAATTGAGGATGTCAGATTCTGCAATATAAAGATAAACATGATAAAGAATATGTCTAGAGTTACATTTCAGCATTACTATTTTTGTAACGGACGGGCTTTGTCCATACATTTGCGTGAGTGTGCATAAGGGTGGGAGTGGATGTGGGCGTGTTTAGCCGTATGTCCGAGGACATTTTCGAACAGCAAAAAAAAAAAATCATGACAACAATGGTCCTCGGAAGCCGGACAATAGTCCTCGAACGTCGAACAATGAATTTTTGCCTTATTCCGTTGCCTGTCCGAGGACGGAGGAACAATAGAGGAATAATACTTGTCCTTGGAAGTAAAGCAATACAAGACAGTGAGTGAGTGTGTGTGTGTATGTGTGGGTGTGTGTGTATGTGCGTGTGTGTTACTAAAATTGTTACACAGTCAGCCCGCAGGTCCACAAAAGTGGCTCCTTTCATCCAAGTCGTTTACATGACTTGTGCGGTGTCTGAATAATAAGGGAGATAAGTTCGGAACACCTCTTTTGTTCAGGCCATAAATCTGTATCAAATCGGATGTTTTTAGTATCTAAGCAAAGGGGAAGAACCAAACTTTTGTATTATGTTTTTCCCTTTAATGATTACATTATTAGATGATTTTGTTTTTTCAAAGACGATACGAAAATAACATTTTCAGACATTTTGGGGGTTGGTGTTCCGCTGGACGTCTCTTCCTAATTGGTTTCTCATTGGTTTCTTGGGGGCCTCTCCCATTTCTTTCTGCTTTTCGCTCTCTCTCTCTCTCTTTCTCTCTCTATTTTCTTTTGTGACCTTCGATGGGGGTACGTTTGCTCCGTCCTCCCCCCTCCCCTTGTCTACTAATATAACTATGCCACTTTCAAAAAGGCTGTTACCTGACAGAGTTTGATCAGCTGTCACTGCTCTTGTTGGGGCCTGGGAGCCGGGGGTACGGGAGTGCTGCAGCACCCCCTGCAATTTTTTTTTTTTTTTTGACCATATATACTGTATAATAGCCACCAGCCAGCTATAAATGAACCTTGAGATTAAAATTCCATTAAAAATACACTCTAATCCAGGCCCCTGGGAGCCAGGAACCGGGGTCCTGGGGGTGCTGCAGCACCCCAGAATTGTTCACAGCACCCCCTAGAAGGCTGAGGATGCTGCTGGGTGCTGTAGCTAAAAATACCCCAAAAGGCTGAGGACCTTTTTTTTTTGCTCACAGCACCCCCAGGGCTTGTATTGTACACGTATTATCTTCTCACCCATGTGCCTTACTAGGAGAGTTACATTTACGAGTGATATTAACGAGCCTTCCTCCGGCCTTCCTACAATGCAAACTCTCTTTAAATAAGAGATAACGAAAACTGACAAATCGTTTGCAGTTTTAGCAGGATCAAATGACACAATGCATATTTCACATTCCTTGACCGACAAATATTTATTTACCATAATGTATCAGATTATACATGAAAACGTCTTCACAAAAACGAAAAAGGCTAACAAAATTGGGGATGTACGTCAGATTCTTCACTACGAAGATAAACATCTACATGTATGTATATATTACGCTAAGGATTTTGGGCCTTCTTTTTTTTTGGGGGGGGGGGGTTGAATAGGCGCCTGGCCCTTTCGGTTCCCGGTCCCCGCCTTTTGGTACCCACGGGCGGGGAATGGTTTTTAGAGTGGTGGGAGGCACTTCTTAAGGGCTGACGTGTCGTCCATATTTCATAAAGGGTATCAAATTCAGAGACTGATAAGAACAAGATCCGCGGAAGGAGGGGGGGGGGGAGGGTATAGTTCGGTAATGTACCAAATTAGGTTACATTTCTTTTACGGTTCCTTTTTGGCTAAAAAGAGGTGTATGATGATTATGTAGGCCTAATACTCAAATATGCGATGTAAAATACCAAGCAAGATATAAAATCGCCGTTAATGGTATAAAACTCAGATAAAGACGGGTTTCCCTGTTTAGGGTATCAAAATCTGCCCCTACTTCAATCTGCTCTTTAATTCAGCGAGTGATTTACGCGGATAATGTACAGGTCTCAATGAGACATCCCCTGGGGCGGTCGTCGCGATCGATTCGGATCGATTCAGAAGCCCGTAAACTTTTTCTGCCCTTTATTTGTGAAAATTCGGCTCCTTTGGAACTTTCATTTATGTAAGCATTCCATTACTTTCTAAATTGAACTTTCAATAGTTTAAAAAAAAAATATTTATTTGTTTAATTACGTAATTAATTTATTCATTTATCTTTGGGGGTGAAGGGGTGAAGGGCAGGAACATAATTATAACTGTTAGATTTAAAAAATATGACAGGAGGGGGATTTCGGCCACTTCATATTTTAGGACTCTTTATAATCAATTTGATTTATTTCTACTTTTCACTTAATATCATATATATTATCAACAACGACAGTGACATGAAAGGGGAAAATGGCCCTCATACCAGTGGCGTATTTGCCCCCCCCCCCCCCGGGGCAAACTATCAAATCTGCCCCCCCCCCCCCCCACCATGCCCAAACTCAGATTAATGAGCGTTTTAAAATTAGAAATGATGACACTATGTGAAAGTGAGTTTTGATGCACATAGCCCGGGGTTATTATATAAGCGAGGGAGCAAAGTGATCGAGTGGCAGATTCCCCCCCCCCTTAATTTCCACCCCTCAAATTGAAATTTCTTATGTATTCTACCTTTACCAAAAAAAAAATCCAAGGGAATACAGCGACCTAGCAATAGATTTTTTTTTTTTAATTTTGAACATTCCTATTTTTTGGGCGCAAAATAAATGAAATCCCTGAGGAAATACATTTGAGGAATTTAGTAAGGCAATTACAAGGCAAATTTATGATTTCTTTCGAATGTTCTATAGGCCTACCTTCAGAGTGCTTTTAATGCACTTATATCCCATCTGGGGCGCAAAATTTAACAAGCTCCTGCCTAATGCGGGGAAGGGGGGGGGCAAACAAACTAGAGTCAATTGGAATTTGAACGTAATTATGCGAGGGAGTGAACACAATTTCTTACGCATTTTGTCCTTGACTGGGGTGCAAATAACCCTAAAAGACCATAACATTATTGCATTTCTCGCCCTTTTCTTTCTCTCTTTTGCGTTTTTTGCGCCCCCCCCCCCCCACCCCCTCTTCAAGTGCCGCCCGGGGCACGTGCCCCCTCGGCCCCCCCCCCCCCCCATAAATACGCCACTGCCTCATACCGTTGGAAACATGATATTGTATAAATCGCCTCAAATATATATTATTCATTCCCTTATGACAGACTAAAACCGATCTGTAGACATCATTCTGGGAGGGGAGGTGTAGGAGATCACGTCACTTAGGAATATCGGTTGCCACGGTGTAAACAAGGAGACCCCCCCCCCCCCCACACCAAAATTTTCTTCAAAAATATTTCTACTATGATATGAATACGTATAGGATACTACTCCCGTCTTCCCTCGCGCTGGGGGTGACGGGAGGCCGTAGGGAGGGGGGAAGAAAATGACAATAAATTCATTTTTTCTCATTTTTTGGATAATATAAAAGGGACATACCGCTAATTATGTTATGTTTTCATGGCCTTAATTTTTCTTGAGTATTAAACCACAGAAACATGGCAAGATCAAATCGCTCCCTCTAGCTCTATGCATGGATATACTCACTGGCAAAGACAGGGGGCACAGGGGAGCCATGGCCCTCCTATTCAGCCACTAAAAAAAGAAGGCAAAAAAAAAGCGAGAGCGAAAAAGCGGGGGAAGAGGGAAACTTCGTATAAGATTTGGATAAGTAGCACATATTATGTTGTCAATACTTCTTGGTAAAAAAAATAACACTTTACCCGACTTCTTTTTATTCACTCTATTGTTGTGACAAATATACGGTACGGTGATTAATAATAAACAGAGCTAGCGCCCGTGGATGTCCACGGGCTGTTTCTGCTAGTGATAAATAATAAGACTAGAATTACATTTGAGCATTACTATGCTAATTTTTGTAACGAATAGGCTATGTGCGTACATGTGTGTGTTAGTGCTTGTGAGGGTGTGTGTGTAACTATGTGACTCTGTGATTCTTTTATGTCACCCTCCCCTTCCCGGTTGTGGAGCACCCCCCCCCCCCCCCCCCCCCCCCCCCCCCCCCCCGTTCAACAAGTCCGGCTACGCCAGTGACCATACGTAAAACATCTTTCTGTTTTAATACATACCTGTTCACTCACCGAAATAGAGGAACAGTACCGCCCAAAATAAGATTACAGGGTTGGAAAAAAGTTTGGAATATTTTTATTCCAAGAATTATTTCTTGTCTTAAACATATCCCTCGTCATTTTAAGTTCTTCTTTGAGGTTCAAATAAAAGATATGTGTCCCTTTTTAACTTTAAAAGCACAACATTAAAAATCAGGCTTATCACACAGTGCAGAGGTCCACTTGGAATTCGGAAGCGTACATTTGCTGTTTTTGCAAATGTCTAACGAAAAAGTTAAATAATCAGATACAGTTTAATTGCTATACCGAAGTCCTCAAAATGACTGCAAACTGCACGTAGCTTTTTCAAAATTCCACGTGAAGTACAGAAATGTATAACAAGATGTTCAAACACAAATAGAGCAAATCTGACAACATGTGGTTCATTGGTCAGCCATTGTAACATGTTTAACAATGTTACGTAATCTTTGGTACAAGATGGAACAGTAGACTTCATTCAACACAGTTAATCCGATTTGGATGAATTATTCATCACAATATAGTAGAAACTAGCATTTAAAATCAGACATACTCATCGCCAAAAAAATATTCCAAACTTTTTTCCAACCCTGTAGTTTGAACAAAATTAACCTATAATAAATGTAGTGACGTCAATAGATGATGTACTAATATCAAAAGCACTTTTCCCCAGTAAAGATAATGAGCAATATTTTCCATACATGTGAGAACTGAAGTTGTACACTACTTACCCGAAATCGAACAGCCAAAATTAAATGCAGCCGGATAGGCGCTGCTGATTGTAAGTCCGTCGAGTAGATGTAGACTGCAAACCTGGCGTTATCATCATTCGATCGGATCACATGTCGATCGGTTAAATCGAAGATTTCACCTTGGATTACGGTAGCATTTATTGCAACTGTTTTATACCAGTCGCTCGGAAAGGATGTGTTGCCAAATATAAATGACTCTATTTGTCCTGAAAGAATGACCACAGTTGCAAAAAGCCTGTGGTAAATGGATACCGAAAACACCATTGTCCCGCTAGAAAACTGTTTATCGGCATTGACTAATGTCATAGAGGGGCCATTCCTATCGAGATTTAACCCAGCAATATTAGACTTCATGAACTGAACTACAATAACTGGATGTGACGAGACAACTCGAACAATCTCAGATGTACCAACGTTTCTATCAAGTATCTGTCTTTCCTGGAGGACAATCGATACACCGTCAATGGTGACAGAGGTGTCATTGTAGGCAGCAATAACTCGAAATACGTATCCAAACGGTTGATTGTAGAAAGGAGCTATGGTAAACTCTGATCCCCATTTATCCACCGATGGTAGCTGCTCGGCAAAATAATCATGATTTCCACCTCCAACTATAATATTGCATGCATTACCAGAAACTACAGCAACTGGTTTGTTTGAGACGACTTTTGTTCCTGTGAAATCCGACGAACTTTGCAGCTGAATAGATTGATACTCCATCAATTTGATTGTGACAGTGCTGCTAGAATCATAATAAGTATCGTTAATGGTGGCATAAGCAGTCAGCTGGATGACTACCTCGGTATCTTGATTTGTGCTCGTAATGGTGAACTCAGAGTAGTCGAACGCTATTTTGGGTGGATAGGAAGCAATTATGTGGTCAGTCCCAAGTTCTCTCTCTGGAAAGACGACGAACATGTCACCAGAAGCAATGCCTAGTGAATTTCGACCCTCTGCATGTAATGTGATGCAAGCATCAGCTTGCACGATAATTGTGGATACATTCGCCATGGGATCAGGTCCAGAAGCACACATGGAAGGATCGAGCACTAAATATGTCCCATTTTGGCCTGGTATGTTGATTGATTTGAAGAAACCATAAGATGGTGATGAGATGTTAGTTAGCACGTCTTCGCCAGAGAAACTAGCAAGGTGGAGGAAGCATAGAGAATCGGTGTAGTACTGCTGAGGAAACGCGAACACAAACCGTGTTCCAGCAGAACCATTCGTGCACAGATCTGAAATGTTTTTAGAAAATGCAAGATATAAAGTACTTGGAAATTTTTTAGTACAAAAATATTCAATATATTTGCAATTTGGAGCAATACTTTTGGTTTCATATTTAAAAGTGTCTTATTGATAAAGTAATAATTAAGTACCTCGTAACAGGTGAATTCAAGGCTATCATTTGGCATTGGTGTGTAACAGTAAATACATTTATTTATTTATTTATTTCTGATTTTTAGACTGGGTGACTCATTATCATGGGAGGTCTTACATGAGGCCCTGATAAATAATAATACCTGGCATTTATAAAGCGCCTTTCCCAAGTACTGGCTCAAAGCGCTATAGATATATATATTACCCCGGTCATTGGATTCTGGCACGCCCGCACACAGTGTATGCACATTCTCCACTCCCTGGGGAGCATTCCAGCCAGTCGCCTGTTAAGCGCACACATGCTAAGCAAAGGACATTACCTTTCGCCATCCTACGGGTACCCATTTAACACCTGGGTGGAGAGTGGCAAATGTAGATTAACGTCTTGCCAAAGGACGCTAGTGCTGCGGTGGGATTCGAACCCCGGACCTCGTGGTTCACAGTCCGGGGACTTATCCACTGATCCACAACACCTCTACAATAGCAATTATAAGTAACAATAATAGTCAACAAAGTCATGAAAATAAACAAATAACAAAAAAATAAACTAGACATTGAATTCGTCATGAGGACGAATTAGGTGGTCTGTCTTTCAATTTGTATGATCATGATTGTAATCCGGATGATCATAATAATGGGGAAATGCTAAACTGAAGATAGGAAATCAAGAATGCCATGAAAGGAGATGCTTCTTGAGGGCAGGAATGTAAGAACATGTGTGAAACGGTCATTGTAAGATGTGATCATATTTGTGCAAGATAACAATCATGATAATGTTAACAATGATAAGATGCTCATATAACAATGACGATAATGATGATCATGACAACATTTAGAACTGCAATCGTTCGTATCAGAACGATGTGCATGCAATGTCGTCTGTATCTTCTATCTTCTATTATTTAAGTTGACAGGTGAAATATAAAGATACGCATGGTAAACCAGTATATAAGATAAGATGGGAGAAAATAATGCATATTGTGAAAATAGGAGATGATAGAATCATGAAAATAATTACGAAATAAAAAACAAAAGACAACGAATGATCATGATAATGGTGATGACAGTGATGATGATGATGATGAGGATGATGATGGTGATAATGGTGATGTGACTAGAATGACATTGACTTTAACCATGCCAAATATGAAACAGAAATGACATTTGGTTATGAAGATACGACCATAAGTTGACTTGTAGGAAATTGCACCTAGATGACGTCGCAATAATCTGATGACCTTGAAAAAGATGCGGGAACTTGACCTTATTAGGACTGATGACTAACGAAAATTTTAAGATAATTGACTAAGCCAATTTTGAGAAATTGTGATATCAAATAGCACTATTTGATATTGCAGGATACTTGGGAGATAAACCCCATAGCTCTAATACACGACAGGGAATCAAAATGTCCATAGGGTTGTACACAAACTACTGCACACTACTTTCTAATAGACATAACATGCAAAATAAGGCATTTTATTACATGGTTTGTGATTGTGTATGTTATAATAGTCGAAGAGGATGGTAAAATGAAAGAAAAAAAGAAGCCCCCCCCCCCAAAAAAAAAAAAAAAAAAAAAAAAAAAAAATTATGGACCCACCGGGGATCGAACCTGGGTCACCGGAATGGGAGGCAAGTGCTTTGACCAATATACCAAAATATTTCCCATAGAAATAACACGTAAACGAAAAACGGGATTCTCAAATCACATTTTGTAGTTAAAAATTGGGCATGATCCCGACATCTGATCCAAAACTGGAGACCACATTTTTAAAAGCTTATAGTCTCAGCTTCAACATATTAAAATCTGGAAGGAAATAGACCAATAAATAACTGAGATACTGCTCAGAGAACAATGTCATGTAGATTCATCATTCGAAAAAAAGTCATCTTCCATAGACATAACACGCAAATAGGGAAAATTCTGACATGGCATCTTTGATTGAAAATTTCACTGTGATGACGCCATCAAAATGAAAAATGGTGGGAATTGATCTTGTAGAGAATTGTCTCAGCTATAACATATCAAAATTTGGAAGAAAATCGACCACCTATTACTGAAATATTATCAAAAGAATACAAAAATGATGACGTCATTTTTTCAAAAATCATTTGTTTGAGTTTATATGCAAAATATGATGACGTGGATCATGCGATCGGCAAAAATTCTACATGAATTCAAATCTACAACTCACAGGCTTTCAGAATATGTAAAGAAATTGGGGGATTCTGACGAGCTATGGCGAATTCTAGATGGGCATGTTTTTACCACTTTTTACATTAGAATGCCCATTGACGTGCGCACGAATTTGAATTTGAATTTGACGCGCGCGTACGACATTATGGAAGGTCGAGAATGACTGTAAATAGTTGGAAATTGTCAAGAACAGTATCAGGAAGATGAAACGGTTACAGCCCTATAGCTAGAAAGTCCGATAGTTAGCGGGTCCGATAGACCGACACCCAATAGATAGAAGGTTCGATAGACCGAATGTACGAGAGGGTCCAATATACAGACGGTTCTATAGACCGAATCGGCGGAGGGTCCGATAGTCCGAAGGTTCTATAGATGGAATGTCCAACGGGGCCCGATAGTCAGAAGGTCCGATAGATAGAAGGTTCGGTAGACCGAATCGGCAAAAGGGTCCGATAGACCGAAGGTTCAGTAGGGGTCCAATAGTTAGAAGGTCCGATAGACCGACAATAACGTGGATACAATAAGTTTTAATAGTTATATCTCATAAAAGGAAAAGGGTAATGCCTTATCTTCTTCTATGTGTATTGTAATAAACCGATGCACTAGGTCTGTAGGCCCACCCCCCCCCCCTAAAAAAAAAAATGGGGCCCACCCATGCAGCTCAGCTCCCCCTCCCCTGTTAATTTTGACACTAAAGCGATGTATTGGCAATGGGGAACGCTGACCATTTTTTGAAACATGGAAACTAATTATATGGTGCACGCTAAAGTCCCGAGGCCCATAAGGCCCGAAGCATTTTTTCTAGTGGAGCAAGCTGAGGAAAGGGCGTCCCCTTCTAACACAGGTGTTATTTTTTAAACAAGGAAATCTTATGGGGTGCACACTTTATAGTTGAATTTTCATTAAAAGTAACAAAAGATAAGATTCTGACAATAAAAGATTCTGACCGATAAAAATGAAATTGTTTCAATTAGGCCCTACCACTTTTTGGGAGGGGGCGTTTCCATTTTTTTTTTTTTTTTACTTTTTTTTTTTTTTTTTTTTTTTGGGGGGGGGGGGGTTGTCAGGTGATATTTTCCTACCAACTATGATGTCAGCTTTTATACTTTTTTTAATGTTCACCAACTATACCCATACTACTACCTTGTGGCAAAATTTAGTCTGTGGACCCTGTCGGGTTGGGGGGTTGGGGAATGCGAGAATAGTCGGATACCTCACTGCTCTTCTTGTTGCTGCAGGACGTAAGAGGTGCTTGCTGCAAGAAACAATCTAGGCCTAGTTTCTTGATTGTATGAGCGAGCAAAGCGAGCGAACGAGAGAGAGAGAGGAAATAAAGAAGAATTTCATCTCCTGGGAATAGGTTCTAGCGTATTGTTATTCCGTTCTCATAATCTGTGTAACATGTTATCGGCAACTTCCGTTCTCATATTGGGAAGAGACTATTGATCACAGGCCATTATTTCTGAAAATTCATCTCTTTATTAACCCCTTTAGGTCAACTTGCCGCTCGATTCCTTTCAGTTATGTTGCTAACATTCTTTGAGTAGAAAAATAGCATAACATTACCTAGAGATTCAAGATGCAAACCAAATAACTTCCATAAGAATATGACTTATTAATATAATTGGCATTGGTTTATATACATAAATATGGCGATTATATTAATAACTAATATCAATAATGAAAATATAATGGGCATTGGTAAATAACCCTAGGTAGTGAGCGAAGTTTTTGAATTTTTTGTTTTCTTCTCTTTCCTTTCTGATTTCTTTTCTTTTTCTCTTCTTTTCCTTTCCTTTCTTTTCTTCTTTCCTTTTCAACCTCTTCCTTTTTTGCTTTTTCTTTGGTTGGAACCCCCTTTTCAGGCATGAAAAGTGGGAGGGGGAGGGTATTCCCGCCCCCACATTTGAAAACATCTGAAAACATAACGCCCCCAATTATTTTATCCACTATTTTACCCTTTTTACGTATTTATTGTCGGTCTATCGGACCTTCTAACTATCGGACCTTTTTGCCGATTCGGTCTATAGAACCTTCTGTCTATTGCACCCTCATGTACATTCGGACTATCGAACCTTCTATCTATCGGACCTTCTGACTATCGGACCCGTTGGTCATTCGATCTATAGAACCTTTGGACTATTGGACCCTCCTGCCGATTCGGTCTATAGAACCTTCTGTCTACTGGACCTTCTCGTACATTCGGTCTATCGAACCTTCTATCTATTGGGTGTCGGTCTATCGGACCCGCTAACTATCGGACCTTCTAGCTATAGGGATGACCCCGATGAAACATGCAAAAAACGGCGTTTTTGCGTTCTCTACGCGCTGTGCGCGCGCATAACGCGCGCGCGGACGCGCACGGACAGAAAATTTTGAAATGCTTAAAATGTCCTGAACCGTACTCTAATTTGATTAAAAAGTTATTTTGACGCTCGCGTACGTGCGCGTCATGATGCGCACACGGATTTTCATGACATTTTATGTTCCCCCTTGACCTGACGTTGATGTATGTCAAATATGGTTTATTTTTGATGACTCGTTATGAAGATATGATTGACAGAGCTGCTATTCTTACAAAAGACGATGAGTTGTGGAATACTTACAAGTCCCTTAAGAATAAAGTTACACATCTTATTAGAAAAAGGAAGAAAGAATACCATTGTAACTTTATTGAAGAAAATCATGGAAATTCTCGGAATATATGGAAGTGTCTGAAACGTGTAATTCCAAAATCCAGCAAGATATCGCCGCATAGTTTGGAAATTGATGGTGCTCGTATAGCAGGTCCACCTAAAATAGCTAATGCTTTCAATAGCTTTTTACTACCTGTGCTGCCAATATAACAAAAAACCTGAAAAGTTCTAGAACTGAATCTCATATCGGTGACGATACTCCGATTAATCATATCTCACAATTTGATTTGGACTGTGTGTCTGAGGATTTCGTCATTAAGGAAATTGATCGCATGTGTAAAGATAAAGCTACTGGCGATGACCACATTTCTTGTCGTCTTCTAAAAATGACGAAACAGGTGATAGCGAGATCGTTAACCGATATCATAAATGTATCTTTGACCACGGGATGTGTACCCAAGGGTTGGAAAGAAGCTCGAGTAATTCCAATTTTTAAAGCTGGTGATATGTGTGATCCAAGCAATTACCGCCCAATTTCTATTTTGTCTGTTGTTAGCAAAATCATAGAGAGGGCTGTACATCGCCAACTTTCTGAATTCATTGATGATAATAATATACTGAACTCGTGTCAGTCTGGTTTTCGAACAAAGCATTCTACCGCAACAGCACTCATGAAATTTTTTAATAATTTGTCATGGAACATTGAAAACAGACAGATCTCTGGAGTCGCTTTCATAGACCTTCGTAAAGCATTTGACACAGTTGATCACAATATTTTATTAGAAAAGTTATCTGCTATTGGATGTTCACATGAATGTGTAAACTGGTTCAGATCTTATTTAACAGGTCGTGAACAGTCAGTTCATTTTAAAGGTGCAAAATCTAATCCATTAACTGTATTGATGGGCGTACCACAGGGGTCTATTTTGGGTCCGTTATTATTTTCCATCTATGTAAATACTTTACCAAATTGTATATCTGATGGTTATGTTGATATGTATGCGGACGATACCACTTTAACTGTGAGTGGAAGTAGCGTAGCTGAGGTTGAAGAAAAACTTTCTTTCGCATTGGAAGAATTAATGGTATGGATTAATCAAAACCGCCTTGTACTAAACACGGAGAAGACATGCGTGATGGTCATACATGTAGCTTCGCGTGCTAATTTAAACAAAACAGCATCCTTCAATGTTTCTATAAATGGAAAGGTATTGAAAAGAGTTAATGTCGTCAAATGTCTTGGTATATTAATTGATGAAGAATTGAATTGGTCCAAACACGTTGACAAAGTAACAAAAGTAACGCAGAGAAATGTCAGTGTAATAAAACGAGCGAAGGATTATTTACCATTAACATCTTTAAAGATGCTGTATAATGCACTCGTGTTGCCTCACTTTGATTATTGTTCCTCTGTGTGGTCAAATCGATATCAGGAACAAACGTATAAGCTTCAGAAAGTTCAAAAACGAGCTGCTAGAATAATTTCAAACAAAAGTTATGAGACTCCATCAAGTGAATTAATTAGCAATCTGAAATGGATGCCGATTGAGAAACGATTTGAATTTCAGCGTGTTACTATGATGTTCAAGTGTACACACAATTTGGCACCATCCTATTTACAAGGAAGTTTAATTTTGTTATGAGTTTATTTTCATGATTTTGTTGGCTATTATTGTTACTTATTGCTATCAGGGCCTCATGGAAGACCACCAATATTGGTGATAATGAGTCACCCTGTATAAATATCCGAAATAAATAAATAAATAAATAATGTGATTTCACAAAATGGCGCCTGGATGACGTCACGATGATCTGATGACCTTGAAATAGATACCCGAGCTTGATCTGATAGGTCCTCATGACTGTAGAGATTTTGATAAAAATTGACTCAGCCGATATTGAGGAATCATGGTAACAAGAAAGTGGTGCAAAAATAAAAATAAATAATAAATAATAATAATAAAGAAAATTCTGAAATTAAGAGGTGGTCTGTCGACTACGACAGACCACCTAATAAGAACAAACATCAAAATATACAAAGTATTAATTTTGGTATCCTTGTAATTAATGTTTTTTACGAAAATGTCGTTGCACATTTCTAGCATCTTAATAAATCATATGTATAGACGGTTATTATTTTCTAAAATCCGTTGGAAAATAACCATGTATAGTCATTTTGAAAAGGCTTTATATAGTTTTGAAATTACACAAAGTACACTGTTGGTCATAATGGTAGCATAATTCGTTTTTTCATGGTCATCCGTTGATTTAATCATATTTAAAAGCCTAAATAGATAATATTGACCAGGTTCATTGATTACATAATGATTTTGTATTGTCGAGGTAAAAGTCGCTCAAGTGAAACATTCCATCACGTGGCCTATCTTATTGTTTGGTGCTATTCTGCTGTTCTTTTGCTGTCCATTTCGTGCAGAAAGCCTACGTGTGTTAACAGCCCGTTTTCAGAGTTAGCTTGATCAATTCCTACCACATTTGGTACACTGATTCCTTACACTATGCCTCGCCCAACGGCACTTCCAATTCGCCAGAGGGTCCTTGCACTGAGACGGATTGGACGGACACAGGCCCAGATTGCAGATATTCTTGGACTATAGCAGAGTTGTGTGTGCCGCATCCTCAGAAGACATCGAGAGGCGGATACTTTGAGTCCAGAGAGATCTATAGGTCGACCACGAAGAACATCCGCACGGGATGACCGTCAACTACTGAACATGTGCCGTAGGAACCGGAGAATGCCAGCGAGTCGTCTTTGCCACTTGTGGAGGAGGCACTTCGGAGTGAACGTTTCACGGGAAACTGTAAACAGGAGACTTGTCCAACATGGCTACAGAGCTCGGCGAATGACCAAGGTTCCACGTCTCACTGTTCGCCACCGGGTTGCTCGACTCCAGTGGGCTAGTAGGCACAGGAGATGGCAGCTTGGTCACTGGCGCCATGTAATCTTCACTGATGAAAGCCGGTACATCCTTGACCGCACCGATGGGAGGCAGAGGGTTCGACGATTGCGGGGCGAGAACCTCCGTAATGACTGTGTCCAGGAAACCAATCAAGTAGGTGGAGGCTCAGTGATGGTATGGGCCGGAATACATTATGGCGGAAAACGCCATTGGCTGCACCTGAAGAAAACATCAACGCCGTCGTGTACCGCGATATCCTGGAACGTCATTGTCTTCCATACGCGAGAAGAGTATATGGCAATAACTTTCAGCTCCAAGACGACAGCGCTCGACCACATAGGGCACGTCTGGTGAGGGAATTCCTTGAGGCAGAGGACGTGCAGCAGATGCCTTGGCCTGCCTGTTCCCCCGACATGAACCCCATTGAGCACGCCTGGGATGCATTGGGCCGTGCCATCAATGAGAGAAACAATCATCCTCAAAATGTGCAGGAGTTAGCCCAGGCACTGACCGAAGAGTGGGATGCACTGCCCTTGAACACCATCAACAACCTTGTGGACAGTATGCCACGGCGTGTGGAGGTACTGGTGCGTGCCAGAGGTGGCCATACCCGGTACTAAGTGACCCAACAAGATTAAAAAGAGGAACACTTCACTTCAATAATCAAAAGATCCCAAGATTTTATTTTTCACGATAAACTTCGTGGTTAAACATTTACCAAAAACGATACATTGTTTCAAGGAATCCAAGGTCTGGATGATTGTGTTTGTCAAAAGTGGTTTAAACCAGTGTAAACCAGTTTGTATGAATTAATTTTTGTCTTATATTTTTTATTTCATATGTTGAGAACAGATTTATCAATACAATCGGTGAAGATATATGCTTTATTTTGCAAAGAAATGACTCGTATTGTTGCCAATGGTGTACGAAAGGTAGAAAAAAAAATTATGCTACCATTATGACCAACAGTGTATAAAGACTACTTTATGCTAGGTTTAGATTATGTTAACGGTGGCCACGGCAGTCACGTTTCAGGGCAATGTGGACAAAACGGGAAGGGCGTGAGACAACGCGGGGGGACGGGATGGGCAAACATGACAGGCCGTGATTGCCGTTGATTCCGGGCCAGCTTTTTAACGGTGCAGATGACAAACCTAGTAGGCTGTAGTAAAACGTGGTGAACGCAACAAAACGTGACAGTATGTAATAAGCTGTAACAAAACTTGGAGGCGGGACAGGAAGCATATTGTAACGGCCACGGTTCGCCACGCCAGCTGACACGGAAATCTTGTCAGGATGCCTCCGTGCCTTGCCGAGCTCCCCGTCCGTTTGGTCAAAATATATGACCGCTGCTGATGGCCGGAGTTACCGGCATACAACCATCACCAACCGTCAGGTACTGCACACCACCAGGTCTACCAATCACCCATCCGTCAATTGATCAATTGATCACCCTTCTCGCCTCGGCACAGCAGCAGACAATAATCCTTCGAACAATCAGTCACTCAATTGATAATCATTCACCACCATTCATTGTCTTTCGAAGCCCTTAACGTTAATTAATTAATTAATAAAAGTAAATATTAATCTGAAACCACAATTTTCAGTTGAAAGCAAGTTTAATCATTACTTTTAAGCAACACAGGAGCACATGTTATAGAGAAAAGCCAAGAGCCATATCTCGGTGAGATTGATCGGGCTACTCATCAGGGGTCGGATACAATGTGATGGCTAGTTCTATGCACATAATCCTCCCACACACAATTTGTATTCCAATATTTAGCCATATGACAATTCATTGTGAAAACAGTAAAAACAACACTTTCGCTTAAAACAGTATAACCCCGACTGAATTATCAAATGTAACCACTGATTCCCGTCATGACAAACCCCCCATATAATTTGAATATGCGAATTATGCTAATTTTCCTTCATTAAGCAGTACCTATACCGATACGTTGCAGTCCCCATTGGTCTGCACGTTATAGCGGATGTGCTGTTACTTATACCCATCCCTTACTACGGAATAGTGCTAAAATATGTCACTGTTCTCACGGCAAGCTAGGGTGTATGGTAGCCGTTTCGTCGCGTTCAATCACTGCATTATCCCGGCGTGTGACGGTTTACGAGCCCGGCGCGATACGGCGCGTTGCGTTTTACAACGGTCTGACACGGCGCGTGCGGTCTGGGAGTTAGTATAGAAAAGCCGGGCCCGGAAGGGGAGATTCATTTGAATCTGAGCAATCTACAATACGAAGACAGAAGACCAAGCTGTGACGAAAGAAGGTTAAGCTATGCCACCGTAGAAGCCAAGGCGTAAGAATGCCCCCGTCCCTCACCACCACCACCAGTAGAGGCAGGGGCAGTGGCGCCCCTGCCTCTTAGCTAAGAAACTTACTAAAATTCCTCTTGCCATTCTATCTTACTGGGAACAGATATCGCAAGATATCTTGAACATATATTTAAATGTGTTTACAGAGCTTGCCATTTTAGTGATCTGTCCAAACTGAATGCCCCTTTTACTTCTGATCAGTGCCCCTTTTTCTCTCTAATAGTATCATTTTCCCTTTTGATAAGTGCCCCTTTTGTCTTCCGATAAGTGTCCTACCTACACAGGAAACCCGTTTATGGCGATAGATATCTTGATAATGAAATAGGATTGGAATAAAACATGGACACTTTTAGTAAGAATAAGGTGTCTTCTTTTATGTGATACCAAATACACGAAGATTTGTTTATGCTTGACCGACTTAGAACAATTTTACCAGCTTAATGTAAGAATCGATTTGCACAGAATATTGGTGCGAACGTTTTAACGCAGATTATTCGAGTTTGTTTTCAATTCGCTTCATGTTGTTAACACGTTTTCTGTTTTGTCTTCAGTATCTTCTTTCTTGCGTTTGGTTTTCTGTTTCTGTTACAGTTTTCGTGTTTCTGTTAATTCAGGTTTTTCTTTTCATTTCCCCTTTTCGCTCACTCCTTGCTTTTAATGTGATACATTTTGTTTCACTTTATGAATCATTTCTGGCTATTTGCATCTTTTCGCTTTTCACATTTTCACAGTCTCCATGAATCCCCATTTTCATTCCCGATTTCTATTCAACACTTAACATTCTTTAACTAAGTTATCTTCAATTCATTTCAACCTTCTTATTTCATTTCAGTGATATTCTAACCTCAATCTTTTTAATCTCTTGCATATCTCAACTTGCTATTTTGCTGTCTTCTCTTGTTTTCCACTTTAAAACATTGTGACGCCTAATTGTGACACCGAATAACGACACACTAACAAACGATGAAACTAAGTTTTATTTCTTTTTATTTCATCCTTTACAAGAGCAACACATAAATCTTGGACCGTGTAACTCTATCCCCAACGTCCCTCAACATGTCCGCCATGCCTATCCACGCACACCTGTGCTCTGCCCCTCATGGCTCCTACTGTCTGGCCAATCACGGGTTCTTGGTGCCGCAGTGCCTCACACTCTCTCACGATCCTGTTACGCAGGACATTAGTGTCTCGTGGTAGGGAGGTGTAGACCCGTCTCTTCAGAAAGCTCCAAAGAAAGAAGTCACACGGGGTGAGATATGGTGACCTGGGAGGCCATTCGACATCATAATTCAACGCGATGACTCTGTTGTTGAAGAGTTCCTGCAGTCTCTCCCTGACGACTAATCTTCGATGAGGCGGTGCTCCATCTTGTACCCACCAGACTCTTTCGAAGCTCCCATCAGGCTGGCGAACGAAGTGTTGATCAAGTTCTGGAACGATGTCTTCGTTGATAAGATGTAGGTAGCGTTCTCCATCGAGATTTCTGTTGAAGAAGAAGGGTCCGATCAACGATCCATTACCACAGAGTCCTACCCAAACGGAAACCTTCTCGCGACTGATGTTGACATCGTAGTGGAACGGTGGTGGGTTGTGGATTGGAGCATACTGCCGGACGTTGTGGTTATCTCCAATGATGAGGTTTTCAACGAGCCTTGGGCCACAATCCAGCAACCACTGGGAATATCGGAGTCGTCTGGGCATGTCTGCTTCTAGTAGTTGGTGCCGAATGCGTATCCTGTAAGGATACCATTGCACGTCCAGTCGGATGATCCTGTGGTAGGAAGACCTTGACATGCCAAGTCCGTTTCTTCTCGTCGAGACATGGGGATTTGCAGCTACTTCCTGCTGAACTGCGGCAATGTTGTCCTCTGTTCGGACTGACCTTGGCCTACCAGATCGGCCTTTGTTGAGGTTCAAACTTGTACCTTCATTCTGGTATTTTCGAACGTTCTTCCAGATCGTTGACTTTGACGAAACATTCCGATCAGGAAACCGACGACGGAAAGCTTGGGTAACTTCCTGAAGGCTTCCAGTGCGGTTCCATTCGGTTACTAGGAAAACTCTTTGCTGTGTTGTTAGCTGCATGGTCAGGCAAGCAAGTGAAAAGCTTGTGCTTAAAACCTTATTCATTCTCAGTGAGAAATTTGGTGAAAGAAACAAGCACACCAAAGAATTGCTGAGCCCTCCCATTGTTTACCAACCTTGCTGCATCCTTTCTAATCTTGACCACTTATTCTGTGCAACTTGATTTTGACATTCAAATTTTAAACTCTCCTTGCTCATCAATGCATAAACTAAAAGAAAGAGCTAAACGTTATGATATATATTATATGACATGAATTGTTCTATTTTACTGAGGAAATAACTGACAACTCCGGTTTCCTTTTTATTGGGACCACCGTATACCTATAAAATTATATTTAATATATTGTACCTATATACATGTACTCCGATGTCGCTTACAAACTGTGCCCTAAAGTCTACAAAAGAGCAAAAGGAAGGAGGACACAAATTTTTCTAAAATTTGTCCAAAGCTCCCTCGTTACACTCTCTCGGATTTACCAATGTCTTAACATATTAGGAAAATTCCTGCTACTTAAAATATCTTCAATATTTTGCTCGCTCGCTTCGATCACTCGCAAATGAATAATCAGACCATTACACTCAACTGCAAAGTATTTTTTATCTAGAACCATGTTAAGACAGAAGCAATAGTGCGTCGAAAAGATCCTCGATAGTGTATTGATAAGAATGTAGCGGTATACTAAAGTATACTATATCTCAAAGTGGCATTTTCCGCCGTGTTTTTCACCCTTTTTAGGAGCCCTTTCCCCCAAAATGCCCCTTTTTGTTGGTGACCCACCCACCCACTTTGAAAGACGCTCCGCCGCCCCTGGGTACACATACCATGGCCAAAGATATGGGTTAACGACTCTGCTATCAGGTTTCGTCATTACCTACATGGTCGTTATTTGTTCAATTGTAATAAGTAGAGGATATATTGCCAAATAGCATGAGACCAGAACAACTTTCTAAGGGCGTAGCCGAGGGGCACAAGGGGCCATCTCTATACACATCTTGTTTCGCTTATTGGTAAGCTTGCCGCAAGCTCGTTTTGTACCAAATATGCAAATGAGCTGCAAACTCGCGGAAAGCTTGCGACCCGCTTAATGGCAAGCTTCATAAA
Source organism: Heliocidaris erythrogramma (assembly GCA_025617745.1). Classification (NCBI taxonomy): domain Eukaryota; kingdom Metazoa; phylum Echinodermata; class Echinoidea; order Camarodonta; family Echinometridae; genus Heliocidaris; species Heliocidaris erythrogramma. Next base: position 14,702,068 of record CM046859.1, read on the forward strand.
CTTTCCATCATGCATGCTAAATTAGATAACTGTTACAATTCAAGTTTGCGGCTACCTTGCTAGTAAGTGCTAGTTTCTACACTAGACAGTTAACATAATTATGTGTATTATCCTCTTGTACCATGCAGAATCCTATTTGTGGTGACTGTGTTATGCTTTGTTAATGATTAGTTTGTTTGATGACGAATTTTTTTTTTCAAAGATATTAAAGTGTCTAGTTTTTTTTTGCTCACTCGCTTTATAGCTCGCTCATAAAGCGAGCTAGGCTTGGTTTCGCGCAGCGAACATCCTCATATTTGGCAGCGATATGACTGAATATGTATCGCTCCCAAATTTAGAAACAGGATGGTTTATACTCGGTCAAAAGCCGTCAGCTCCCCCCCCCCCCCCCCCAAAAAAAAAAAAAAAAAAGAAGAAGAACGCTTAGCGCGCCGTGGTGTGGGTGTGTGTGGGGGTGGTTGGATGTATGTGTGTAGAATGTTAAAATAACTTCTTCTCTGTTATCTGATAGGACAAGGTTAGTTTGCAGGAACAAACCCCGGTCAGTCATTAAAGTGTGCCTGCACTGTAAGACTACCATAGGCCCTTGACACGACCAGTAGGTAGCTGGGTTAGGCTTCTCTCAAGACACATTGATTTCATAAAGTGTCACACTGGGGTCTGTGCTTGCAGACTAGGGCTAGGTAGGGGCTTCAGGATTTTTTACACAGAATGGTGCAATTCTAAATAATTATGCTAATTTCCTTTACTCCTTGAACGACTTTCATTTCAACATAAGGACTTCCGTTATTACATTGAAGTCAAACATTGCAGGGAAAATTTAAGCCAGTGTGATAGACAGCAGTGTAGGATCATGTTGCTGTAATAACATAGGAAAACCTTGCAACAAGTATTTCTTTGTTTTAATTGTGCCATACGATTTTTTTTCCCCGTATATCCTTTATTTTAATTTTAAGAAAGGTTCTTATGTATTCTAGAATTATCATTCAACTCTCACCTGACGATGTTTCAGCAGTTGTCAAAATCTCATCTGAAGTAAATTTGTTCGAAGGAGAGGTCCATGGTGTAGTTTCTGTGTAAAAGAAATAAACGTTCGGGATATTATGGAATAAACAAGAACATTGTGCAAAACTTGAAGATGCTCAATCTATCAACATTTCTTAACTTTTAATTGCATTCCCAATACGGTCAAATACAATTAATTTGAATCCTTAACATTTTTCATGTGAACAAGAATATGTTGTCTAGTTCGGTTTCTCTTAAACGTATACCTGATAGAGTTTGATCAGCTGTAGTACTTCTGGTGGTGTATTTGCCGCTGGACGTCACATTCCCTGTGTCAGCCATGGTAGTTTCTATTGCAAAATAAAACTGTGATTTTGTGGTAGTGACTCATAGGCATTGACTAAGAATCCATCAACTGAGAAGAAGAAGCACAGACATTGCTGATAAAAAAAACTTCTGACGTCATTCTCAGAGTAATTCCATCATGATCTTATTATTCTTTTGCAGCAGTTGTGGAGTTTTCAGTTGTTTGATGGATATATTACTGTGTACAAAAATAATCCCACTTACATATTCAGCAGGTTTAGGAACATGGAGGAAGATTCAGCATGATTTTGGATAACATAAATTTAAAAACTAACTATTACGAGAATATAAATATAGTATAATATCTCCTAGTAATAGTATTTCATGAAAATAAATCCGATTGGATGCTAGGCATCTTTTTTGAAGAAAAAGAAAATTTGTCACCTGACGTAGCTTGATAAGCTGTTGTATTTCTGGTTGTGGATGTGTCGCTGGACGTCACACTCTCAGTTGTAGCCATGGTCGTTTCTTTGCAAAACAAAACATCCGCATGAATTGTGACATACATGTAGTTATAGTACAGTATTGCATTTCTGCATGGGGCTAAAGCGAGTTTTTAATAACATATATTATACTAAATTATTAAGGACTGAAAAGGCATATCTTCTAGTCATACATTCCCAATACATTCCAAATACGGTCACATACAATTGGTAAATCGTCTACCTGACATGGCTTCATCATTCTTGTGCTATGGGGATGAGTTGCTGGATCTAGAGCTCCCGTTTGTTGTTTTAGATAGGTTATAGTAACGTACAGTTTAATTATACATGTATCAGCGGCGTATCCAGGATTTCCCAATAGGGGGGGGGGGGGCAGGAATTATTGATCGCCGTCATGTGGGAGAAATTTTTGCTTCTGAAGAAGGGCTGAGATGCAAAATAGTGCTATATAATACTATATTTTTTTTTACGACGGTCAATAGGGGGGGCGCGCCTATTGCGCCCCCCCCCCCCCGGATACGCCACTGCATGTACGTAGGCCTATATTTCCTCAGTTTTAATATGATCAGATCATAAGGTTGATAAAATAGGATTGGAAACCTGGAATAGCTTAGATCCCCCTTACAGAGAGTAAACCAAAGGGAGAGGAGGAAGGTAATGTGAGAAGAAGATCCCCTTTCGATAATCGTGTGAAATCTCATTTCATCCGTCTAGTGATATTGATGACATCGCTCCCTCGTGTTCCGTAAATGTATAGACACACACGACAATATATACGTACGGTAATGTATTAAATTTGTCCAGACTCTCTCATCGCCCAGAAATCACATAATGTATTTTAAAATATGTTTCTTTTCAGAAAATCTTGAAAATACTCTATTTGATTTCATTGTAAGGTAACCATTTATTCTATCTTTATCCTTGTCTTAATGAAAAGTGTTGAATGATAGACAAAACAGACAATAGTAGATGAAGGGTTTTTCCCCCTAGTAAATGTAATAATTTTACTTGATTACTTACGTCCAACTGCATCGTGGATGAGAGATGACATCAAAAGAATGAGGAGAAGTTGGACGATCGAGTCCGTTTGTTCGACATATTTCTTCATTTTCCTTCCGTTTAAGCCACTGAGATTAAAATATTAGATACGGAAGATAAAATGTAATACCGTCATTACTATTATTCTTACATAGTGCAGAATCATGAAACTTGCCAATACGCTTTGCATGGCAGATACTGAATAAGGGCAACAACAGCAAACTTGTTTACTTGCTAAGTGTTTTTTTTAATCTCTCTCTCTCTCTCTCTCTTCAAGAAATAGACCTATTGACAAATACAGGGTTGGAAAAAAGTTTGGAATATTTTTATTCCAAGAATTATTTCTTGTCTTAAACATATCCCTCGTCATTTTAAGTTCTTCTTTGAGGTTCAAATAAAAGATATGTGTCCCTTTTTAACTTTAAAAGCACAACATTAAAAATCAGGCTTATCACACAGTGCAGAGGTCCACTAAAAAGTTAAATTATCAGATACAGTTTAATTGCTATACCGAAGTCCTCAAAATGACTGCAAACTGCACGTAGCTTTTTCAAAATTCCACGTGAAGTACAGAAATGTATAACAACACAAATAGAGCAAATCTGACAACATGTGGTTCATTGGTCAGCCATTGTAACATGTTTAACAATATTACGTAATCTTTGGTACAAGATGGAACAGTAGACTTCATTCAACACAGTTAATCCAATTTGGATGAATTATTCATCACAATATAGTAGAAACTAGCATTTAAAATCAGACATACTCATCGCCAAAAAAATATTCCAAACTTTTTTCCAACCCTGTATATCATTTTGTCATAGGCTTGTCGGACATAGCAACAAGCAGTGGTGTAATGAGCCAAAAATTTTGAGGGGTGAGCAAATAGGCATACGGGACCCAATTTCTGAATACTTGCGATCAAAAAAATGGACCTTTTTTAACATGAAAATGTCACTTTGTCATTCATCTGGTATGTAATTTCCCCTTTTTTTTTTCTTTTTTTTTTCTTTTTTTTTTTTTTGGGGGGGGCAGTGTCCCCGGGAGAGAAACATCCATAAATTTATAGTCCATATCGAAGCTTGCAATTACGTGCAAATAGAATAGACAATAACACTGAACTGAAAAGACTCTTCGTCTAAACGGTTTACCTTTGATAAGAATGTGTTTGGAGAATATTGAGATCTCTAAAATATTGGGAAGTATAATTTACATAATATTGTATGAATGCGACCAAACGTGAATTCATTTGTTGTAATCTACAGTTTATAGATGTTATGCCATGGCAAATAATTATCTGTTAATTGCGTTTATTTCATATAGTGCCATTATATACTTCTAATGACATTATCACAAAAATATAACAGGTACCTTTCGAAGAAAATTAAATGGGACCGCATTTTTTTCTCAAAATACAAATGATATTTGACAACTTAAATGCAATGGATGATTGTTCAAACAAAGGTTTAGGAATAGCCAGCAAATTATTTTTAGCTCGATGTAGAATTTATTTGTCCTTACAAGCGAATCGAGCGAATGTAAGACGGAAGAAAAAGAAGTGAATAAGTATAAGATATATATGGAACAAAATTTTAACCCCGCCCCTCCCGGACAACTACCCCCTGAACAATCACTCCGGACAACTACCCCAGAATCTGGGATAGTTGTCCGGGGGATATGTCCTGGGGGTGGTTGTCCTATAGGGGAAGTTGTTTGGGGGTACTTGTCCTAGAGGGTGGTTGTCCTAGGGGGTAGTTAGTTGGGGGTAATCATCCTAGAGGGTAATTGTCCCGGGGTAGTCGTCCTACAGGGTGGATGCCCTAGGGGTAGCTGTTCTATGGGGTAGTTGTCCTAGAGGGTGGTTATCCTAGGGTTGGTTATCCAGGGATGGTTGTCCAGGGAGGGGTGTAAGTGTCCTAGAACCCATACATTAACAATAGATTCCAAAGTTGGGTAAATAGTGAATAAAATAAAAATCCTAAATTGTGACTCACTATGTTTGCATAAAGGATTTTCATTTGAAGTTGTTATATACCAAAAATGTTTTTGTTAAGAGAATTTTCTTAATTTTTTTAATGATCGCTTTCTTCATTTCAATCGGATAAACTTGCATGTATATTATTGCCTGACTCCCAAACATTCCCATGATGGAGCATGGATATGGTTAAACTTATACAAACTAGCTGATCTCGCTTTGGTAGTTCAGCTTAAATCAGCAAATTATCAACTCCGATTGAGAAAATAAGCATCAGTTTTTATTATTTTCCAACGAGGTATAAGAGCATACTTTATTGGTATTTTCAATGGCCGTAAAAGATATATGTTTGTGAAAATCAATAAACATTGAAACCTTGAAAAGCGTATTAACTTTAATTCATGCTTAGCTGCTAAAATTAGTCCACCTCATCACCTCATCGTTCCACGGGAAAATACAATTTTACAATCAATTGACCAGACGAAAAATTTTATGTTATGATAGAATTTAGTATCCCATTTTAATTACATGACTAGATTCATTTGGTTTGATCATTTTGTTACAGAATGACAATAATTCGTTATTAAATAAAGGAATAAAGATGGTAAAACGAGAAGGTCAATAAATCAGTGGAGTGAGTTTTAAAAAGTTTTCAACTTGCTCCACTTTTATGAAAACGGGCAAATCTAACTCTCAATTGCTGCTTTGAAACATGTTTTCCACTCCTAGCCGACCTATCTATCACAGTCTTAATAGATGACATAGAGTCGATAGTTCTTCAGTGGTCATCTAAATATTCACTGATTTACTTTCCAAATAATTCTGTTCCTATTGATCAGTTTATAATTTAACCTGCATTTCTAGGGATATTTTCCAAAGGGGTCTGGGTTTTGTTTTGCTTTTGTGTTTTTTTTGTTTTGTTTTTTGTTTTTGTTTTTGTTTTTGTTTGTTGTTTTTTTGTTTGTTTGTTGTTGTTTTTGTGTTGTTGTTGTTGTTTTTTTTTTGTTTTTTTTTTTGTTTTTTTTTTTTTGGGGGGGGGGGTTGTGGTTTTTTTTGATGTTTTTTGGGTTTTTTTTTTGGGGGGGGGGTGAGAGGATTTAATTTTGACAAGCAAGTCCCAGACATTATTAAGTGATTGGATGATGATATTGCAACAAATCATTATTATCACACACACACACACACACACACACAAACGTTTACATGGCTTTACTTCCGAGGACAACTATTGTTCCTCTATTGTTACTCGTCCTCGGACAGTCGACGGAATAAGGCATAAATTCATTGTTCGACGTTCGAGGACTATTGTCCGGCTTCCGAGGACCATTGTTGTCATGATTTTTTTTTTGTTCTCTGTCCGAAAATGTCCTCGGACATAATGCTAAACAAACGCACCTCTACACACATTGATTTGTGGGGAACTTTATTGTTTTCTCCTATTGTATTTTGTACCCCGCAAGCACTTCTCCTATTGTATTTTGTACCCCACAAGCATGACGGAATAAAGGCCATCATTGTGTTCTATTGTTCTCTGTACCCCACAAATGAATCTATGTAAACCCACCCATACGCACACACACGCACACTTTTCAACGAAAAGCAATTTTCATATCAATCAGTTTTTGAAAGTTTTGATAAAATTAATATACTAGTAAGTTACAATTTTGCTTTAAAATGCCATTAAAATACTAAAAGAATAAAATTACGTCACTGACACACAACAACATACCCCTCATATTTTTTTTATCCACGTCCCCTCCAACGAACATGCACGATTTTTTTGTATTTATGCTCGCACACAGAGACAAATTATAGCCTAGATTTCTATGCACTTGAAATAGGTACAAAGATATCATTGTCAATACTGCATTTAAAAGTCATTTTACTCTTAGTGACATGCAAGATTAATCACCTTTATATTTTGTAGTTCCTCTTACATGTCAATGAATTTGTACTGTATTTGAATGAACCGTGCTTATGACAAATGTTTGAAGAAAAAAAAAACATGCAAAGGTCTATTGATATTAAAACGCGATTTGACAAGAGGGAGAGGATAACTAAAACAGCACTAATCCCAGCGCTGGTTCCTTATCTGGGACATAGATCTAGTTCCTAGATCAAATCGTACTTTAGTTTGGGTCCCGGCGAATCCGAATAAAAAAAAAAGTATTATTCACTTCAAGTATGATTTGGCAAGGTTTAAGAGCAAGCTACATCCTTAACTCTACATTAAGCCATCGACAACTTATTTTTCTTTAGCAAGTGTAATATTGCTTAGTGAAGATCAAATATGATTCATTTATTATCATCATAAAAAAATTATCATCATAATCAGTTTTGTTTGCAAGTGATAGATATTATTCCATTTAAATATAGACTAGTGGAAACCCAAAAATAATACCTTACCACTACATTATAATTCAGAAGTAACATAAGTTATTTTTTATCAATACTATGCAAAGAATTGCTTTGAATTTTTACTTTGACTTTCACTTTTGTCTAAACAAGTTTACATACACACAGAGAAATTTTTACAAAAATTATGTAAAAAATTATGTTAAATAGGAACTCCATAACTTTTTTGTAAAATTTACTTAACAAAATGTTTTACAAAAATTATGTAAAAAATTATGTTAAATAGGAACTCCATAACTTTTTTGTAAAATTTACTTAACAAAGTATTCGACGATAATTATGTAAAATGTCATGTTAAATATAGGTACTTAAAATTCATGTGTAAATTTTACCTAACAAACAATTCCACACATGTTGGGCAAATTCAGTTGCCCACCCAATTCAGTTTCCTTTTCCTCCAACCTAGGTAAAAAAAAATTAAACCTGCTTGTTATGTCTTTCTGGGTCTTAACTTATCAATCCTAACCTATCCTACTTTAAGCTATCCTATCCTATATCTTAACCTATCCTATCCTAGTTGGTACATGTGTGTGTAATTGGGTTTTTACAGACGTGTATCAATCAGATATGATTATTTACGTCTGGGACGGACCGAAAGACGTGACTCAGTCTCGAACCTGGGGTCCACTGAATCAGTTTATAACTTCCACTGGTAGCACGCCAGGCGCACGCCACAACGCCCAGTTATATACAGTTATATACAGTCTAGTGCAAGCTCTTAAATACCCCTTATAATTTTTTTATGCATTTGGTGACAGTTATTAAAATCGGGCCACCCCAAACCATACGCTACTGAAAATTCATGAATATTCATATAAGTGTTTTCCCCAATATTGAGGGAAAAATACGAAAATGCATTTTTTACAAAACCGTTTGCAAAACATTTTACTTAATGGCGACAAATTACATTGTGCATGTTAAATAAACTTAACGAAACTTAATGAGTGGAGGTGTAGTGGATCAGTGGATAAGTCCCCGGCCTGTGAACCACGAGGTCCGGGGTTCGAATCCCACCGCAGCACTAGCGTCCTTTGGAAAGACGTTAATCTACATTTGCCACTCTCCACCCAGGTGTTAAATGGGTACCCGGTAGGATGGCGAAAGTTAATGTCGTTTGCTTAGCATGTGAGCGTCACTGTACTGCCCATTGCTGGAATGCTCCCCAGGGAGTGGAGAATGTGCATACAATGTGTGCGGTCGTGCCAGAATCCAATGACCGGGGTAATAATATATATCGAGTGCTTTGGGCCACTTTGGGAAAGGTGCGTTATAAATGCCAGGTATTATTATTATTATTATCAAAAGGGCAATATTGCAAAATCTTTATGAAGAAATATCTTACAGCGTTATTTTGCAAGATTTGTTCAGTCAGTTTTACATAACTGTGTATCAAAATCATGTTAATGTCAACTGACATTCGTAAAATGTATTTTATACACATTTCACTTAAAATTCGCTTTAAAAAAATACTTGTACTTAACACATTTTACCTAATAGGCATTTCTTTTGCAAAATGAATTTTACTTAAATAGTGCTAAGTAAATGTTACATAAAATTTTACATTTTGCATGACACGTTATATGCGAAATGTATTTCATTACAAATATTTAGTAAAATACTACATAAAAACATTCATTTGAGACAATTTTAGATATATTAAGTAAAAATTTTACATAATGAAATATTAAGTAAATATTTCTCTGTGTGTAGGCCTACCAATACACTGTCCAGAAATAGGCACCTCTCGAGCCCTTTATACCCTTTAAGTTACTCAGACCATCAGAGTCCTTTACAGAAAGTTCGGTTTAGCCCCAACTGCCCAAAGGCCCGCGAAAGAAAGACTTCAAAGTCCAGGCGATTAAAACCTTCTAAAACATACACCAAGTAAAAGGATTAGATTACATAAGACAAAAAGTGACAAAATTTCCGTAAGAATGAGGTTTCCAGAAGCCCCTAGAAATTGGGTTGAATTTTTTTTCCGATATAGCCAATGGACCAAGTGTTATCAGAAGGACGAGGTAGGGATGTACATCACACAAATACGTTTTAAAATTATAGTTTTCCATTGGAAAGGAGGCGCCAGATCACTTTGAGAAAAACACGTAAGTGCCCATTGACCAAACTTTGTGTTTGTTTATTTGTGGGGTTTGGGGGAATATACATACATACTACTTCCTACTGATAAAGTTTGATGTACAGGGTAGATGGGATAAAATTGCCCAACCTTTCGGGTCTGCTTTTCTTCCTGCAGCTCTGGGGCTAAACCCGACAGTTACTGTCAGACTTACAACTTTTTTGTCAGTGACTTAGAGAGCCTAAGTAACTTTAAGGGTCACATCTTGTGGGCTAAATGGGAATATAAACCGGACAGGCTCCCGAACTTCTGTAAAATCTGTAACAGTAATTAATTCGGAGCACAACAATAAGATTGAACATCTTAGCTGAAATTTTAGAACACCTTTTATAACCCAGAGTCACGAGATATTAATGATTCTGTCATGGGCGTAAATCCTGAGAGGATGGGGTAAACATGTTTAATATAAATTATGTGGAGACCTGTAAAAATATGCCCCCACTGTTCATCCCCCCCCCCCCCCCCCTCCTCGGAACGGATGCGGTGTGCAATTGTATTTTTGTGCTCTTCAACTACTGCACAAATTCTGTTCCTGTTAATCTGTTTGTATTTTGCCCTGTATTTCTAGTTATGTTTTTCCAAGAGATCTGTTTTTCAGATTTTTAACCATTTTATAGACATTATAATTTGGTGAGATGCTGGAATCAATAGAATAGAATAGAATAGAATACCAATCAATATTATCACTGCAGCCTAATACACACGAGCGCCACACCCACGAAAACACACACACACACACATACACACTCTTATTTTTTATCAATATCCCCTCCAACACACGTGCACGACTCTTGATTTATGCTCGCCCACAGAGACAAATTATAGCCTAGACTTCAACGCACCTGAAATGGGTCAATACTGCACTTAGAATTCATTTTTTCTCTTAGTGACATGCAAGATAAATCACAGTTTACATTTTGTAATTCCTCTTACATTAAATTCATTCATGCTGTACTTTGATGAACCGTGCTTATGACAAAGCTTTGAAAAAACATGCAAAGGTCTATTGATATTAAAGCACAATTGGACAAGAGGAAGAGGAAAACAGCACTCCTTTCAGCGCTGGTTCCTCTTCAGAGCTATAGATCTAGTTCCTCGATCAAATGGTACTTTCGGTTGGGCCCTAATATTCCCCCTTTACCATAAAAATCCGAAAGGGAATATAAAAAACAATTATTTATCTTTAGTATAATTTTGTTGCACTTTTTAAGAGCTATATCCGTAACATCCGTAGCATTAAGCCAGCAACAACTTATTTTCCTTTAGCAAGTTTAATTTTGCTTAGTGAAGACCACATACTATCCACTATAAAAGTACCTATATCCGTAACATCCGTAGCATTAAGCCAGCAACAACTTATTTTCCTTTAGCAAGTTTAATTTTGCTTAGTGAAGACCACATACTATCCACTATAAAAGTACCTATATCCGTAACATCCGTAGCATTAAGCCAGCAACAACTTATTTTCCTTTAGCAAGTTTAATTTTGCTTAGTGAAGACCACATACTATCCACTATAAAAGTACCTAATAGTAGACCAGCCAAAAATATTTTTTTTACTTTGGACGGCATTTTGGGTAATGCTCGGCGTTCATGCTTAAAGTCTTGCAAAAATACTGACGAATAACGTACGGGCGGATGCCACGCGCATTTTTAAATAAAAATGCCATTTTTGGCTCAAATTTTGAAAGAATGTCAAAAATCACGATTTTTAATTTTTTGACCTAATATGTAGTACCTGATTAAGACTTTTCAAGTGATTTATTTTGAGTTTCAATTTATAAACCCTATTAATGTGCAATTGAATGTTGGATATTACACACACATGTATCGCGTAATGAAACATAAAACTGTGATTTACTCAAAATAATAGGTTGTGAAAATTACCAATATTTCAAAGTTTTTTACCCAACGTAAATTTGTCATTTTAAACACTTTTTCTTGATTAAATATATCACGTATATTGTCATGTCACACACAGAAAAGAAATTACCGATAAGGTGATAGATAACTCATTTTATGTTATCCCAAATGGAACGATTTGTTTTTACTGGATGCGCATTTTGACTGAAAACACTATTTGAAGGTACATCTAGAGTGTATATGTACATAAGGCAATTATCCCATGTGTATTAGTATAGTCTATGGGCCAAAAACTGAAATGTTTCCACCCCCGTAGAAATAATCTACAATGATTTTTTTTTTGCTGTTAGATGGGACCATTAACTATCAGAATATGCTTCTTTGCCCTAAAATAAGAGGTGGGCGTGGCCACAAGGGCTATTACCATGGCAACGGATCAAAAACAGTAGAATTTAAGAAAATGTCATGTATTCGTGATTAAGAAAGGACAAAAACACATTGTAACATTTTAAAATAATGTATCAAAAGTTTCTCACTTGATAAAAACTCATAAGAGTTACAAAAGGTGTCCATCATGTTTGAAAATGGCTGTTGCTATGGAAACAGTAAGAAAAAACCCACATTTGAGCAAAAAAAAAACCACGATGCTACCGAAAAAAGTAAATAATACATTTGTATTGTACATGATTATCTTCTCTTTTACAGGACACTCACTTATCAAAATTTGTTTAAGTAAAGGGATGATGGAGGAGACCACTAAATGTGTAGGCTGTTACCATGGTAACAAATAAATTTATTGCATTTCTAATGAAATACAGAACTATATTTGTTTTCAACATGAAATACTGGTAAACATCTAATAATTGTTACCGCCTGTTTGATTATATTCAAAAGTTTAGTTTGGAATAGAGTTTGGAATTTGATTTATTAAAAAAAATCTGTTGCCATGGAAACAGAATTAATGAAGATGACATCTTTCAACTAAAGAAGGAAATGTAAGTAACTAATACAATATATATAGCAATTAGATTAACAAACACCGTCAGCGATTATAGAATCTGCTCGTTGGCTGTGAATGTGACCACTATCATATAATAGCTGTTACCAAAATTTGGTAGCTGATACAAAAAGTGGTGTTGTCTTTCTACCAAAATTTCTGTTTACTTGATTCCAATCTAGATCCAGAAGATTTGTGTCCCCTATTAAAGGGTGATACCAAAATTTTCACATTGAACATGATGACAAGACCTGCTACTTGATTCATTGAAAATTTGTTTTATATACAGTGCGTATCAGAAAAAAACTATACCCAAATTAAGTAGCTTCTAATTAAAAAGTTATAACCTCTATGAGCTTAAAATTTATTTCATAGTAAAGAACAACTTATATTCTGTGCAATATTCATAACTTTGTTGCCACGGATGACTGAGCAGCAGGCTTTTCAAACAGTATTGTCAAACTCCTCTTGTACCAAGTTTGGGCTGAAGTAGCGAGTGTGGGTCAAACCAACTATGTATTAGTTACTTCAACTGATTTTGTGCATTTGAATAGAAAAGGTGTTAAAGTCAACTCAAACTCAAGAAAGAGCTCATTACAAGCTAAATTTAAGATTGTTTTGCCATTTAATAACACAATGTTGGCTCCATCTGCATCCTTTTTTTAAGGAAATTCTTTTTGCTGAGTCATTAAAAATGGACATTGTTAATTCTCAACGCGTATCCTTCCTTTTCTTCTTTTTAGTCTTTAGGTCAGTAAACCTTTCAGTCCATGTGTTATTCGCAAAAAACACCGTGTGCACCGTATGCAGGTGGGATGGTGCTATTGACGAATGAGCAGACAGTTTTTAGTTATCACGGGACAAGAAGATATTAGGCTATTGAAATAAATTAAATCTTGTCATGTGGATTGAAACAAGGTCATATGGAAGCTTAGATCACTTTAAACAATGAAGCATTGAAGCACAAAGGAGAATTTAACTTTTTAAAAATTACTTTAGACTAAAGTAGCAACATTCGGAGGAAGATGGCGCTGTTCTGAGATCTACATGTGTTTATTCTGCACCGTGAGAAATTGACGTTAAATACATAAAAATGAATGCTAGAAAAAGAGCGTTGGACAAAGTAATAGATTCACCTAAAATTTCGCAGTATTTTCCTCAGGCTGGAATAGACTCAGCAGTAATGGAAGTCGAGAATGTCGAGGAAAACGTAACAGAAGACCCCAGAGAAACTGACGTTCAAAGCAGTGGAGACCAACGCTCACTCACCGCGGAAGCTACCGGGGTGGAAACAACAGGGCATAGCCCTGGACACGTCGACAAAAAACGGAGAACAAACGGCAACCAGAAGGCAAGTACTACTGATGAATTGCTTGTTACGCTAATCGACAAAATTGAAGAAATGAACTCCAATCTTTCTGAAAGATTAGACACTGCATTAAGCAAAATAGACAGTAACAAACAAGAAATAGAAACATTGAAAGAGAAACAGGAGGGTTGTCAATTTGACATTGAGTTGTTGAGAAAGCAGATTCAAACCCAAGAGAAAGAGAATGGGAAACTGCGTGAGCAGTTAGTAGACCTGACAGCGAGAGGGATGAGGAACACAGTTGTGTTCCATGGCTTTCCAGAAGGGGCAGAGAAAAAAGACTGTGGACAACTTGTGAAATCTTTCGCTGTGTCACATCTGCAGATTGGGGAAGAAGGCTTGATAATTGAAAGAGCACATCGCTCTGGTGCAGTCCCGTCATCAAAATCAGGAACCCGTCGCCCCCGACCAATCATAGTGGCTTTCAATCGATACAGTAGTAGAAGCCTTATTTTGAGCAATGCCCGTCGCCTTTTGAAGTCGAAACCCTACCAACACGAAGGAAAGGACCACCCCATCTACGTAGAGGAGATGCTTCCAAGGGAGATACGAGAGCAACGGAAAAAGTTACTGCACATCAAGCGAAAGCTAAAAGAGGAAAACAGAAGCAGAATGGTGTACTTCAAATTCCCAGCGCGCATTTTCTACAAGGATCAACAGAATGGGAAGGAGGTTGAATATCAGATCAAGTGAATCCTCCCCACACAAGAAAGCAGAATAATAGTTGAGGAAAAGGAACCACAAGATATAAATAATATAGTGCTGGCTATAAATTGGTAAGGAGAAACGAAGAACAAACAGGATTGAAGTAAAGAGATCGAATAACACAATGAGAAAATGGACAAACAGAAAGCTACAAATAACCTCATAAAAAGACTGAAAATGATAAAGGTGTATGATAGAAAAGCATTCATTGAAGTAAGAACAAAGAGACTCACGGAGCAGAGCGCCAAATGAACTCCACAATAGAGGCTGGAAGATCAACCTGTGAACTGTTTTGTGCTTTGTTGTTTGTATTGTTTTTTGTATTGGTTTGTAATTGCTTGTTTATACACTGTGATATGGTGGGAACTGTAGAGAAACTAAACTCAAAATATGGACTTGAAATTAATGACACATAATGTTAATGGATTAGGGGATTTCAAAACAAGAAAACGATATTTCAATTTTATGCTAAAGTTAAAAAAAGATATCATATTGTTACAAGAGACACACTCAACAGAGAAAGATGAAATATTCTGGAAGAATCAAACAAGATCGAATATCATTTTTAGCCATGGAACATCAATGAGTAGAGGAGTATGCATTATTTTGAAAAAAACTCCAGATATTACAGTATTGGACTCAGTGAAGGATACAATGGGAAGGTTTCTGTTAGTTAAAGTAGAAATCTATAAGAAGGTTTATGTTGTATGTAACATATATGCGCCAAACAATGAAAAAGATCATGTGGAATTCTTTAAGAATGTGGAACTAACCCTGAAAGAGCACCTTGATGTGGGACAAGTTCTCTTGTTGTTGGGTGGAGATTTTAATTTTATTCAAAATTTAGAGCTTGATAGGGAAGGGGGTTCAATGAAAACAATCTGGAAACACTCCTCTTTATTTATTGAAAATTTTAAAAGACAGTTCGGATTGATTGATATATGGAGGTCTAGAAAGTTGAGAACAAAGGGATTTACCTGGAGAAGATACAATCCTTATGTGCAATCAAGATTAGATTTTTGGTTAATCCATGAACCATTGCAAAGTAAGATAGTGGAAAATGATATCTTTCCTAGTGGGTTATCTGATCACGATTATGTCAGCTTGCATATACAGATTAAGAAACAAGTTACTGGCCCATCATATTGGAAATTCAATAATAGCTTATTGAATGATAAAGATTATGTTGAAGCCCTCAGTAAGAATTACCCCATATGGGTAAATGGTTATGAAGACATGAGTGATAAAGGGATGTTGTGGGATTGGTTGAAGTTTAAAATAAGAGAATTCACTATTCCATTCTCAAAAAAGAAAAAATGTGACAAAGAAGAGAGACGAAAGGAATTGGAAAAGGAACTGAAGGAAATAAATGAAATGGATCAAGAAAGGAGAGAAGGTGTTGTGGACAGAAAAAAGGAAATTGAACAGGAATTACATAAAATATATGATTATTTTGCCGATGGGGCAATCTTGAGGTCAAGATGTACTTGGTATGAGAAAGGAGAGAAGAGTACAAAATATTTTTTATCACTAGAGAAAGATCAGGCACAAAGAACCAATATTGAGGTATTAAATACAGACAATGGAAACATTGAGAAGGCAACAGAAATTCAAAATTTTGTAAAAGAATCCTTTCACAAGTTATTTGAGAATAAAGATAAGGTGTCTGAAACAGTTTGTAAAGAGTACATTGAGCAAACCAAGGTTGAACAACTCACAGAAGATGAGCAAGCCTCATGTGAAGGCAAGATAACAAGTTCTGAAGTTAGAAATGAACTGTTAAAAATGGCAAAAAACAAAACCCCAGGAAATGATGGACTAACTGTTGAATTTTATGTGAATTTCTGGCCTTTGATCTCAAAACATTTGGTTGAAGCTTTTAATTTTGCGCATGAAAAGGAACTCATGTCTGTCTCACAAAGACAAGGTGTGATTAAATTAATCCCCAAACCAAACAAAGACAAGATAATTCTGAGCAATTGGCGTCCAATTACACTTTTAAATGTAGATGCAAAGATAGTTTCAAAGTGCTTGGCCAAAAGAATATCAAGAGTTATAGGAAAATTAGTTGATAGTCAGCAAACTGCTTTTATAAAAGGAAGATACATTGGAGAGGGGATTAGGCTGATATCTGATCTAATGTATTATGCTGAAGAGGAAGATATGCCAGGCATCATTGCAGCATTAGATTTGACTAAAGCGTTTGATTCTATTAGTCATGCATTTCTGATCAGTTGTTTAGAAGCATATAATTTTGGGCCATCTTTAATAAAATGGGTAAAAACACTGCACAATGACATAAGCAGTTGTGTATTGATAAATGGATTTACTACAGGATATTTCAAAATCTCAAGAGGAGTACGTCAAGGTGACCCCCTGGCTCCCCTCCTATTCATATTGGGGTTGGAACCTTTTTTAAGGAGAATAACAAATAGTGAAAGTTTTAGAGGCTTTGAAGTAGATGGTAAAAGAATAAAATATACAGCGTACGCTGATGATATAACATGTTTTTGTCAAGATACAGATTCACTTAAATTATTGTTTCAAATTTTTGATGAATTTTCACTGATGTCCGGTCTTTGTATCAATAAAACCAAGACAGAAGGAATGTGGATTGGAAAGGACAGACACCTTGGAGAAAAGGTGAACGACATTAAATGGCCCGAGAAGGGTATTCAAATCTTAGGCATATATTTTTCCTTTGATAAACTAGAAGCTAGGAGAAGAAATTTTGACATTCGGTTGAACGAAATAAAAGGTATATTTTTAAAGTGGAAGAATAGAGGCCTGACATTGATGGGAAAGATTCAAATTTTGAAAACTTTTGTTATGTCAAAAATAATATATCTATTGTCAAATATTGAAATGCCTGGAGAGTTTTTAAAGGAAGTTGAAAGGTTGATGTTTTCTTTTTTGTGGGAGGGCCCAGACAAAATATCAAGGGCGAACATGTTTGCAGATTATTCTGAAGGTGGACTTAAATTTCCCAATATACAGTGTATGATAGATACTCAGCTAGTTAAATGGATTCAAAGATATTTCATAAGAACAAACCACCACTGGATACTATTGTTTGAATATTTTGTAAAGAGATTTGGTGGAAAAACAATATTTATGAGCAATTATTCTATAAAATATCTACGAACACACAGCATTCCTACATTCTATTGTAATATGTTAAAAGCATGGTCGAAACTAGATGTACATCAGCAATTTCGAGGGGATGACACAAACCAGACAAGTATTCTCATGCAATGTGTATGGAATAACAAACATATTTTAGTGGATAGCAAATCTTTATATTGCAAGCCATTACATGATGCAGGGTTATACTATGTTTATCAAATTTTCAATCATAATGGCGAAATTGTTCAATTCCAATCTTGGAAAGAAAGAGGGGTATCAAACTTGTATTGTATTAAATATATGGCAATTGTGCAGTCGATAAGTAGACATTGGAAGAGTACATTTAAGCCATTGCTACTTGAAATGCTTTGGAGTAACTTAGATGAAGAACAGAAACAATTAGAACTTTTGTCATCAGAGATTCACAAGTTCAAGACCAAGAATATATATATAGAGTTTGTAAATGAGTATAAAGCTAGATCTGTTTGTGAACACAAGTTTTCTATCCAGTATGGGGTTCAAGAGGAGGAGTGGTCCCAAATTTATTACCATTCCAATGTACAATAGAAGTTAAAATGCGAGCTTTTCAGTTTAAACTTTTACACAACATTTTGTATACTAATGACAGATTGTACAAAATGAAAATAGTGGAAAGTGAACTCTGTTGTCTCTGTCAGACATCCCTTGAAACTCCAATACATGTTTTCTATGAATGCAATGTTGTATCACAGTTAAGACATGAGTTTGTGGACAAAATTGGACTAAAATTCTGTGCTTCGTTTGAGGATTTTACTCAGAGAAGAGTAATGTTGGGATTCATAAAAGACTGGAAAGGTCCTCACAGAATGTTGTTGAACCATCTAGTATTGTTATATAAAAGATACATATATAATCAAAAATGTAAAAACTTGGTAGTCAATCTAGGTGGTCTTATTGCTCTTATTCGAAACATCAAATATACAGAATTAATTATTGCAAAAGGAAAGAATAAAGAACACCTTCATTATAGAAAGTGGTCCCCTATTGAACACCTGTTGTAGACGGTCCTAGTAGTAAAGTTGTTACCCACCATTAATTTGTTTTGTTTTGGGTTGTTTTTTTTGTTTTTTTTTTGCAAGTTTGTTAATGTTATTTATGTGTCAATTATTGATTAGTCTGTTTGATTGTAATGTGATTTTTGTTATTGTTATGTAAATCATGAAAACCAATAAAAGTTGGAAAAGATAAAAAAAAAAAAAAAATAGCAACATTCGTTGCATCAGCGTCAGCCCACACTTGGAACAAGGAGATTTTGATTGTTTGACTCTTTTTAAAAGCCCTGGTGCTCAGTCATCCATGGCAGACATGTCATGAATGAGGTACTACTAGACAGACAATATGCTATTCTTCACCATGAAATAAATTTCAAAGTCACATCGATTACAACATTTTAATTAGTAGCTATCAGAGTTGTGTATACTTTTTTTGATACGCACTGTATTTATGTATCCATTTATTTATTTATTGGAACTTATTCATAGAGGATAAAAGCATGATCAGTATAAAACTGTTTTGCATCATGTTCTTGATGCAACAGGAATAAACAATAAGGTATAGCATAAATTCGTAACAATTTTATAACAAAATAAAAGTAATATAGTTACATAATAAAAATATAAGTAATAAAATAAGTAAAAACAACAATAATAAACGGCTATGAATATTTCAAAAACTAACTAATTGAGTATAGTATGTAATGTTAAGCCTAATGAGGAATGTGGATAACATCCATGTACTAATGACCCTACAGGATTACAAAAAAAAACATGACCCGTAACTTTGTGGATTGTCATCTAAAATAAGAACCGTAAAAAGTCAGAGTACTTTTGAAATTCATTTTTGAAAGTCACACAAAGATCATATACATAATACGGTATAATTACAAATTTAGTGTTGATGTAGAGGGTAGCAACTAATCAATATTGGTCACAGACCAGGGGGCAAAGCGTCTCGTGATGGGGGGGGGGGGGGTGAAGTAGACACCATCAGAAAAAGAACTTCTGTGGGAAAGGGGGCATGTAGAAGGGGGCATTAACAGAGAAGGGAAAGGCTTAAATGGAAACGTTGAAGAGAATACATAAGTTTTACACATTATATACCCTACAATTTGAAGCCATGTCGGGAAAGATTCAAATAATCCTATTTGTTCTCTCTTTACATCACAGTGTGCATGCAGTTGAGTGTGATCGTCTGTATATTCCTTTAATTTCAAATCGAGCATAGCGGGCTGTGACACCCAGTGGTGGATCGGGGGGGGGGGGGCTTTTGGTTGAGCTTTTTAAAATTATCCCTGATTGACATCTAGGACTTCGGCCCCCTATTTTGGCCTTTCATTTTTCTTTCATTTATTCGCGTATCTCTCTTTCACATCGAGACTCCCCCCACTTTGAAAAATCCTGGATCCGCGGGTGACATCAGATTGTTATAAAGAGGGAAAAAGTCATCCTAGTGGGTTCAAAGTACAATTATGTCATCATGAAAGACTGGATAGACCCGTGGGCGTCGCTAGGCCTTTCTGAGTTGGGGGGGGGGGGGTGTCGAGAAGAGATCACTAATTTACCGACGAACCTGAGTCTGTGTGCCACCGATAACCGATAAACCTTTGTTTGTGAACAACATTATTATTTGTAAACAAATTTTTAGGCATTTTACTCCCAGTGTTAAAGATCGTATGCTCGATCTGTAATGAAAAACACAAGTCAGAAAAAATTGGAACCAGCGGGATTCGAACACTGGGAGTAAAATGCCTAAAAATTTGTTTACAAATTAAAATTCCTCCCATCAAGCTTCTTCGTTTACTAACCATTGTCTACGGCGGACCGTTAAAAATGAATATTAATGAGTCAGAAAGAAGAGGATCTTGGGTATTTGATTCTAGTTCATCGTGACTTGGCTGTGAACCAGAATAGCCTGGTGGTTAAGTCGCTGCCCGGCAAGCAGTAGATGACAGGTTCGAATCCCGCTGGTTCCAATTTTTTCTGACTTGTGTTTTTCATTACAGATCGAGCATACGATCTTTAAGACTTGGGAGTAAAATGCCTAAAAAAAATTTTACAAATTAAAAATTCCTCCCATCAAGCTTCTTCGTTTACTAAACATTATTATTGTTTTTTTTTGGGGGGGGGGAGGGGCATGTGCAGAAGCAAGTAATAGAATAATTTGTTCTCAACCTATATCAACCGTGAGTCTATTTTCATTTAATGATGAATAATAATACATAACATTTATATTGCGCTGAATATGTTTCTAAGCGCCGAAGTAGTATTATTACCCTGGCTTTAGCCCAGGTGCCCTATAAGGCGCTGAAAGCAGTCAAGGAATAAATTCCTACCATGTACCCATTTACTACTCCTGGGTGGAGAGTGGCGAATGTAGATGAATGTCTTGCCAAAGGACATTCGTGCCGTGGCGGGACTCGAACCGCGAACCATGAGATCCACCATGAGATCCAGTCCGGTGACGTATTCACTAGACCCCACCACACCTCTATTTGATAAATCTAATTCGAATAATTTTTTTTCCTTGCCAATTTCTAATTAAAGCACCACCTACAATCACTTGTTCCACATCAAATGAGTGTTAATTTCATATTCGCGAGCGAGCCCCTTCCTAATGTTCGATTTTAATAATTATCATATTTAAGGGAATTCGATTATTCGAATCAGCGAATAATTACATTTGCGAGATAATACAGGGTAATACACGGTTAGGGCGGTGTGCACTGCATTTAGCTTGCTGTATTCTGTTTCCACGGTGTTTGCAGACGACCAAATATCAAAGCGCGCGCTTTATTACTACTTCTGGGCAAACGCGGGATACCGCACTGCAAAGAACACGCCCCCACCGCATGCCTGGGAGCGTCTTTTTTTTTCGTAACCAAGCCTAGGCAGATTTCGCATTTGTTCATGAATATTCATGACGCAGGGTCGGGAAACGGTTCCGACTGGTCTTCATGAAAGCACGGTCGCCGGTGGGGGAAAAAAAGTCCCTGGCCTGTATGTTTTCATTCGCAACATTAACACACAGTACTAATCTACGTCGCATGCATGTCGTGCATGCACGCACGCAAGCATGAATGAGTCAATATAATACATGTGGACCTAGGCCTATCCCTCCTTTTCCGACCAAAATTGACACTGCCACTGGCATTACTCTGAAAATAGGTCTAGGCCTAGGCTATGCGTATATTGACAATTGCCCATCGTAATGTTCTCCACAAATGAACTTTACAACAATATGCAGAATCAAGACACAGACTCTAGGCTAGGTCTAACAACGTTAGAGTCTTACTGTTCACGTTAGAAATTTCCTTGCATGCACACTGTAATTAGCACTTGCACCCTGCTCCTGTAACACACATTGCCCTGAGTTAGAAGAACTGCAAGAGTCTTCACGACTGAAAGAAGCAGACTACTACTAACGTTCCAATAGTAGTACTAACGTTTAATAGTACCAAGAAAAACTAATTATTTTGGTGACCTTTTAGCTGATGAAAACAAAGTGCGTAACTAGTTATTGTAGGTAGGCCTAGATCTAAAATCATCTAGATGTAGATCTACCCCCATCATCAATCATTTACTAGTACTGATTAGATCTAGGTCTAACTCATCATGCTCATTGACCTTAAAATAACATTCACTTAATCGCGTTAAACTTAACTGAAATTGAAAATTGCAACAAAATTGGTCTAGTTAGAGTAGATCTAGAGTAGTTAGAGTCTTGGCTAGACATACCTGCAAATTTGATGATATCACACCATCACATTCCGATTCCATTTACGTGGAGGCAAGTCTAACTGTTATATTAACAAGCTGTGCTTTTCCTTAGGTTCTCCCATGATACTGCTTTTTTCTATTGACTAATGTAAATTTTCCACTTTTGACTGTATGTACATGTACATTGGAATTGTTATTGATTATGATAGTTTCGAAATTTTGAACGATGTATGCTCACCAATTGTAATGTTCATGGCAGATTTCTGCAGCATTATGAAATAAATTCATTCAATTCATTCATTCATTCATATTAAGATCTAACTTAGATCGAAAATAGATTCAGTGCAAAAACGTAGACTAGGCGCCTACACGTAAGGTTGAACACATATACGATCAAAATATAGCGCTGCACATAATACTAGTATGCGTACACGTGCGTGCAGGCCAGGGACTTTTGACCAATCGGAACCGTTTCCCGACCCTGCGTCATGAATATTCATGAAAAAATGCGAAATCTGCCTAGGCTTGGTTACGAAAAAAAAGACGCTGCCTGGGATTGGTGGACAACTGCACATTAAACGCCATATAACGGCGTCCTTGGAGACAGCCAATCAACTTGTGCGCAGGCTCGGGTTAGCACCACCCCTACGCGTAGAGTAGCCAATCAAAGGCCCTAATCAACAGAAGGAACGCGCACATGGTTCTCCGAATCTGAATCATGCTTTCAGTCTCAACTCAACCTCTGGGGACAATGGATGATTTTGGATGCGCTGGATGAACATTCCTTGGTTATCATGGTTTTAAAGTTGACATTAATTCGTAGATTATTCTTGTGGGCCTATTTTATGGACACGTACATTGACGGGGTTTCACTGATAATTGTCTAAGTTCAGGAGTTAGTTTATTTCGGTTGAGTCGTCGGTTTTAATGCTCTGCGTGGTTCCTCGCTTCGTATCGAGCCTACCATAGGATCTACGGGTACACTTTCGCTGGAGGTACCGAGTGACTTCTATGTATTGTAGACTACACGAACAGTGTAATTACTGCCATTGTTTCTGTCATTGCAATTGAGAAAAGTATTAACTAGTGACCCAAGTGATGGTCACGCGGAAAGCAGTCCATGACCGCTGTAGGCCGGCCAAAGCGGGGACCGATTCTGAATCTGCTTGGAAAATTGCGGGCAGAATAACGGAAACGTTACTTATGGAGACGGCAGCAGCAGAGGTGGTAAGGCGGCAGCCAGGATCGACGGGGAGAGACCCACCAGCAGCAAGGCCAACAGATGCTCTTGGCGCCGGGACAGCTGGAAATAAGTCCTACACCACCGCCACAACCGAGCCAGCAGCAGTTGCCCTCCACATAGTCAGGTGAAGTAGTTAGTGCAACTAGATTCTAGATCTAACATTTGTATAGAGGTCTAGGTATTAATGGCTTGTTTACTTAAACATTTTGCAGGGTATCTCAAAATCCTGTCTTTGTTTATCAAAGTTTGTTTTATTATCCTACACTACAGAGTAGTGGCAAGAAAATACCAGTCTGGAAAGCAAAACACACCAATTGTGGAAAATCATATTTATTTATTTATTTATTTATTTATTCTTTTTCCGTTTCACATAAACAAAATATAAAGAAACATGACATAATAAATATAATACAGCAAAGTTGTTCGAACATGTGTCATATAGAATACATGAAAATATCATAATTCTTGAAAAAGGATCAGCAACATAACATCACTTTAGCTTATAATAAGTGTAAAACGGAGGGACTTGCCAGAAAGAAGCAAAGCTTGTACAAGAGGCAAGCCCCTGAACTTAGTTTCAATACGTTTTAATCCAGGGGGAAAATTAAAAAATGTATAATGAACACATAATATATACAAGATATAAGAAGTTATAAAAGTATAACTAATAACAAATATAATAACAGGGGGCAGAAAGAGAAGGTGCAGGTAATTATGAAAAGACAGACTGCAGAGGTACGTGTATGGAACGTCAGGTCGTTAGGCATGCTTATATGATTTCAGTTTTTAAGAAAATGTTATACGAAGGTATAATATAGGTATGGATATGTTATAGTTAGTTGTGTATTGACTTGACCTGCTACTATTGACAGATTAACATTTTTTAAGCATACGTTTAAAAGCATTAATACTAGGGGATTCTTTAAAATCATGAGGCAGAGAATTCCAGTATGCAGATCCAGAGTAAACAAATGAGTTCTTTGCAAATAAAGTTCTTGTTAATGGTAGATGATAGTAGTTTCGTTGTCTAGTTGGGTAGTTATGTATAGAAGTATTCTTGCGGAACATATCAGAAAAAATTGCGGGGAGATAGTCTTTACTTAATTTGTACATGAATTGGCCGAGTTGGAAAAGATATATATGTCATTTACTTTCAGAATATTGTTTTCAAAGAATAATATATCGGTATGTGATCTAAATTGCGTCTGAAATATTATTCTTAGAGCCTTTTTCTGCAAAAGTAATATCCGGTTTAATTGTGTTTTTATTGCACATCCCCAAGCTATAATTCCAAAATTAATATATGGAAAGATCAATGTGAAATAAAGTGTCAGCAATGTTCGAGAAGGAAGAAAATGTTTGAGTTTATTAATGATTCCGATATTTCTAGAAATTGTTTGGCATGTGCTGTCGATATGAGGTTTCCATGATAATTTGTTGTCAATAAGAACTCCTAAAAATCTTGTTATAGAAACATTATCAAGAACATGGTTATCAAAATGTATACTGCCCGGTAAACTATTGATTTTATTACTAAATAACATGTAATTTGTTTTCTGGAGATTAAGTGAAAGTTTGTTTGACTTGATCCAATCGGTCACATATGTCAATTCAGAATTTACAATTGTAATAAGTTGATTAACATCAGCATGAGAAAAGAAAATATTTGAGTCATCAGCGAAGAGTATGAATGACAGTAAATTAGAAGATTTTTGTATATCATTAATGTACGTAATGAAAAGTAGAGGGCCAAGTAGGCTACCCTGCGGTATGGGGCGCCAAGTGTCCGCTTCAAAATTCCGTCCTAGTTTACACAATTTCGTACGAAATTTTTTACAAAATGCAATTCCGTACACGAAATACTTTTTCGTTGGTTCGTCATGTAATTGCGTACACGAAATCAATTTCGTTGCAACGAAATGACTTTTGGGACCGAACGAAAATTATTTCGTCACGACGAAATAAATTTCGTGTACACAAAATTGCTTTCGTTGAACGAAATCCATTATGTGTGCAACTTAACGCAATTCCGTACACGAAATTGATTTCGTTCGGTAAGGAATACATTTCGTTGCGACGAAATAACTTTTGTGTACACGAAATAGATTTCGTTCGGGACGGAATACATTTCGTTGCGACGAAATAACTTTTGTGTACACGAAATCGATTTCGTTCGGTACGGAATACATTTCGTTGCGACGAAATAACTTTTGTGTACACGAAATTGATTTCGTTCGGGACGGAATACATTTCGTTGCGACGAAATAACTTTTGTGTACACGAAATTGATTTCGTTCGGTACGGAATACATTTCGTTGCGACGAAATAACTTTTGTGTACACGAAATTGATTTCGTTCGGTACGGAATACTTTTCGTTGCGACGAAATAACTTTTGTGTACACGAAATTTATTTCGTTCGGGACGGAATACATTTCGTTGCGACGAAATAACTTTTGTGTACACGAAATTGATTTCGTTCGGGACGGAATACATTTCGTTGCGACGAAATAACTTTTGTGTACACGAAATTGATTTCGTTCGGGACGGAATACATTTCGTTGCGACGAAATAACTTTTGTGTACACGAAATTGATTTCGTTCGGGACGGAATACATTTCGTTGCCACGAAATCACTTTTGTGTACACGAAATTTATTTCGTTCGGTACGGAATACATTTCGTTGCCACGAAATAACTTTCGTGTACACGAAATTTTTTTCGTGGTACACAAAATTCATTTCGTAATCGTTTCTCTTGATTTTGTAATCGTTACTTTTCATTTCGTATCGTTACCCTTGATTTCGTTATCGTTTATTTTCATTCTGTAATCGAAATAACCAATATTGCTATCGAGCCAAAGACTTTAAATAGTATCAAGACAGATTACTCTGACCTACTTCCGTAGTACATTTTGGAGGCATACTTTGCTGTGTTAAAAACAGACTCGGAAAAATACGTTCCATAGGTATAACACGTGAAAAGATGTCTCACTTTTTCTTGATAATTCATATCTTACTCTATCTTTTTCAAGTCTGATGTTTGCACAAGAAAAAGGATGGATAGTTAAAAAAACATTTCTTGAACCTTTTTGTCAATAAATGCCGATATGAATCCCTTGGATCATGCCTTCTTTTTGACAGAGTCATTTGCCATAGGGTTAACACGTGAAAACATGGATTTTAAAAATGATTATAGTTCCTCTAGTATTACCTTGAATTTAGAGCAAATGTGGCTTACATGTAATTTGAGACTCTGAAAAGGCTTAATGAAGGCTCAAAAGGTGCAAGGGACCCCGCATAAATCCCCGGGAATATGCATGCTTTTGGCCTTCCATCTCCCATAGGGGGGGGGGGGGGGGGGGTTAGTGGCAAATGTTTTTCATCTCGCCAGCCCTCCGAAAGTCGCTCAGTGGAGGGGTGTAGGGTATCAGATATTATTAGTCCAGTTTTCCTCCATAATTCTCTGACAAGCCAAAAGAGTTATCAGTTATAAAAGGGCAATACAATTTTATTTAAAAGCCTCCTAAATCCGCCACTGATCCATGCCCGGACTGTGAGGTCAGTCTTGCGAGGTGGGCCTTTTTACAACTTTTTCTCGGAGGGTTAATAGAACGACATTGTTAGGCTCTTGGGCTTCCAAACTAAATTTGGTGCTCGATCCGGGTTTTTTCACAATTTAGGCAAGATCCCGTATATGCCAACTTGGGTTGGCATATACGGATGTATGTGAAGAATATAATTGCATAGTGTTGGTGGTCGATCTCATTAAATTGAAAGATTGGGGGGGGGGAGCAATAAGAGATCATTTTTATTTTATTTTCTTTTTGTTCCAATTGCTTTATTTTTACTGTTTGTTTTTGTTGTTTTTTTGTTTTGTTTTTTTGCTCAGTGATTTTTTTTAATCATTTCAATCACTTGAAATTGTTGTAATTTCTGTTGATTTCGTAATAAAAACACAAATTAAAAAAATAAGAGATCATTATTTTTTCCTCAATTCTATTGGAGTCATTTTTACAGATCTGTTGTAAGAGAGAAGAGAGAGTATGAGAAAAATGAGGGGGGGGGGAGAGACAAAGAGAGATGGGGCAAAAGTAATGGGATATTCCTACAAAGACAGAATAGGATTGGTAATAATTACATTATATCATCAGCTGCTATATTTTTGGTTACTAGTTAATTCAATTCAAAACACGGAGGCCATCCCCCTTTTCGTACTATCGGTAAAGGCCCTATTGCGTTCGTGATGGCTTCGGAGCAAGCCCCTACTGTTTTCTTAGCCTGTCGTCTCACATTTCTACAGCAGAATATTACAAATAACTTACCGTATAGTTGGTTATATTGGTGGCGTATCCAGGGATGCAAGGAGAGGGGAAGGCTCACGCCTGACAAAAAAATCGTCAGATGCATTCTATTTTGAATTTTAGGACAAGCAAGGAAAAATGTATCAGTTTCCAGATTCTTTCTGTGGGAGGGGGGGGGGGGTACACATTTCCTTTCATTCGATGTGTAACTAAGATATGTCAGATTTGGTTTTGGCTGGCACATAGGGGCACGTACATTCCTGGATATATAATCTTGGATACGCCACTCTTAATGTAATCTTTATATTTATATAAGGAATTGCTCGCACGCAATCTCATTTTATTAAAGCCTTTTCTGTCTTGAATTTTAAAAGAATAAGGCTAATAAAATTACATTGCAGGTCTATAATCCCTATAATTTCCATAAATCATATCAAATGAAATATTCTGATTTAATAGAAAATAATAGCACATTATTATATTTAAATAACTTTTCCCGACATTCCCGTCAGATATCGCAGTGTTTGCATATATAGAGCTTACTATCAGGGAACATGTTTGGACCCCCCCCCCCCCCCCCCCCCCCCTCATCATCACATAAATATTAATAGAAATTTCATAGCAAATAACTTTAACAAAAATAAAAACATCTAGTCCGAAGCCCCCCTCCCAACTCTCACCCTTTCCTCCCTGGTGCAGTTAGAGTTGATTACTATCTGTTTTGGGACATAAGTTTGTATTTGAAGGGACAAATTAAGATTATGCCCTTTAGTTACGGCTTTACCAAAAGGCAAAAGCGCTGTCCAGAAAAAGAAGAAAGAAATAAAGAAAATAACAAAATACAAACATCGTGATTAAGACTATAACCTTTCGCTCTGGGCCGATCGACATGTACCACAATATATACGCGTGCTTTATTTCGGCACTGAGCACTCTTCGTATTTAAACTCTTTGGTCGAGCGCGCTAGTGTTTTGTGTTGCATGCTGAGATATTCGAGGCGAAAAAACAAATGTAAGTATCTTTCATAAATGATGAGTTAGAATTTGTAGGGTTGTGTTAATTTAATTTTTAAATAGTTTTAACTGTACAATTATCGAAATTATTATAGTGTTAGAACTTAGATATAATTGACTCCAGAGGCAGAGCACTCGAACAAAGTATAGGTATGCCCGTGCGTGGAAATCGGTCAGGTTAGTCCTATATGTTGTGATTTGTGTAGTCTGTATGAATCACAATATGTGGGACAGGCAAATCCAATGCCAATGGGCTGGGCCTAACACTAACAGTAACAAAGAGACCACTCGAGACTTCATGTGCACAAATGGGTGACCGTTTTCATGCAGTGGTGGCTCTCCAATCTGCTTTGAAATTCAGCCTTTTATAAAAAAATTCTGAAATATTGATTTCATGTGGATAGCACTCATAGCTACATACCGTCCTAAGGCTATATACTTCGTGTGTATAATGTAGGCAGTCATACATCATGTACATAGCCAGGATTGGCTTCGTGAATGTAAAAAAAAAAAAAAAAAAATGGCTATACGCCTTCTACATCATGAAGCCAGGCGTTCTTACCAGCAATCTAACTGCGCACGGGTTAGCAGGACTGGAAAATGCCCTGAAATATCACTTTTCTGATAACTCTCGCGACCGACAGCTCCAGACCTTCACCACAGCGTATCCTCCTAGGAAAACGTTTAGATTTAGAATGTCTTTTTGATCGTACGTATTTTTACCAAAAAAATCCAAAAAAGATCGTAAGAAATTTCCGAAAACTCACCAGTGTTTGTGTGTATCCATGCCTCCTCTTGTCATGCAGATAAGGCATGACAATGGATACACACAAACACTGGTGAGTTTTCGGAAATTTCTTACGATCTTTTTTGGATTTTTTTGGTAAAAATACGTACGATCAAAAAGACATTCTAAATCTAAACGTTTTCCTAGGAGGATACGCTGTGGTGAAGGTCTGGAGCTGTCGGTCGCGAGAGTTATCAGAAAAGTGATATTTCAGGGCATTTTCCAGTCCTGCTAACCCGTGCGCAGTTAGATTGCTGGTAAGAACGCCTGGCTTCATGATGTAGAAGGCGTATAGCCATTTTTTTTTTTTTTTTTTTACATTCACGAAGCCAATCCTGGCTATGTACATGATGTATGACTGCCTACATTATACACACGAAGTATATAGCCTTAGGACGGTATGTCGCTATGAGTGCTATCCACATGAAATCAATATTTCAGAATTTTTTTATAAAAGGCTGAATTTCAAAGCAGATTGGAGAGCCACCACTGCATGAAAACGGTCACCCATTTGTGCACATGAAGTCTCGAGTGGTCTCTTTGTTACTGTTAGTGTTAGGCCCAGCCCATTGGCATTGGATTTGCCTGTCCCACATATTGTGATTCATACAGACTACACAAATCACAACATATAGGACTAACCTGACCAATTTCCACGCACGGGCATACCTATAGTATACTTTGTTCGAGTGCTCTGCCTCTGGAGTCAATTATATCTAAGTTCTAACACTATAATAATTTCGATAATTGTACAGTTAAAACTATTTAAAAATTAAATTAACACAACCCTACAAATTCTAACTCATCATTTATGAAAGATACTTACATTTGTTTTTTCGCCTCGAATATCTCAGCATGCAACACAAAACACTAGCGCGCTCGACCAAAGAGTTTAAATACGAAGAGTGCTCAGTGCCGAAATAAAGCACGCGTATATATTGTGGTACATGTCGATCGGCCCAGAGCGAAAGGTTATAGTCTTAATCACGATGTTTGTATTTTGTTATTTTCTTTATTTCTTTCTTCTTTTTCTGGACAGCGCTTTTGCCTTTTGGTAAAGCCGTAACTAAAGGGCATAATCTTAATTTGTCCCTTCAAATACAAACTTATGTCCCAAAACAGATAGTAATCAACTCTAACTGCACCAGGGAGGAAAGGGTGAGAGTTGGGAGGGGGGCTTCGGACTAGATGTTTTTATTTTTGTTAAAGTTATTTGCTATGAAATTTCTATTAATATTTATGTGATGATGAGGGGGGGGGGGGTCCAAACATGTTCCCTGATAGTAAGCTCTATATATGCAAACACTGCGATATCTGACGGGAATGTCGGGAAAAGTTATTTAAATATAATAATGTGCTATTATTTTCTATTAAATCAGAATATTTCATTTGATATGATTTATGGAAATTATAGGGATTATAGACCTGCAATGTAATTTTATTAGCCTTATTCTTTTAAAATTCAAGACAGAAAAGGCTTTAATAAAATGAGATTGCGTGCGAGCAATTCCTTATATAAATATAAAGATTACATTAAGAGTGGCGTATCCAAGATTATATATCCAGGAATGTACGTGCCCCTATGTGCCAGCCAAAACCAAATCTGACATATCTTAGTTACACATCGAATGAAAGGAAATGTGTACCCCCCCCCCCCCCCTCCCACAGAAAGAATCTGGAAACTGATACATTTTTCCTTGCTTGTCCTAAAATTCAAAATAGAATGCATCTGACGATTTTTTTGTCAGGCGTGAGCCTTCCCCTCTCCTTGCATCCCTGGATACGCCACCAATATAACCAACTATACGGTAAGTTATTTGTAATATTCTGCTGTAGAAATGTGAGACGACAGGCTAAGAAAACAGTAGGGGCTTGCTCCGAAGCCATCACGAACGCAATAGGGCCTTTACCGATAGTACGAAAAGGGGGATGGCCTCCGTGTTTTGAATTGAATTAACTAGTAACCAAAAATATAGCAGCTGATGATATAATGTAATTATTACCAATCCTATTCTGTCTTTGTAGGAATATCCCATTACTTTTGCCCCATCTCTCTTTGTCTCTCCCCCCCCCCCTCATTTTTCTCATACTCTCTCTTCTCTCTTACAACAGATCTGTAAAAATGACTCCAATAGAATTGAGGAAAAAATAATGATCTCTTATTTTTTTAATTTGTGTTTTTATTACGAAATCAACAGAAATTACAACAATTTCAAGTGATTGAAATGATTAAAAAAAATCACTGAGCAAAAAAACAAAACAAAAAAAACAACAAAAACAAACAGTAAAAATAAAGCAATTGGAACAAAAAGAAAATAAAATAAAAATGATCTCTTATTGCTCCCCCCCCCCCCCCAATCTTTCAATTTAATGAGATCGACCACCAACACTATGCAATTATATTCTTCACATACATCCGTATATGCCAACCCAAGTTGGCATATACGGGATCTTGCCTAAATTGTGAAAAAACCCGGATCGAGCACCAAATTTAGTTTGGAAGCCCAAGAGCCTAACAATGTCGTTCTAGTAACCCTCCGAGAAAAAGTTGTAAAAAGGCCCACCTCGCAAGACTGACCTCACAGTCCGGGCATGGATCAGTGGCGGATTTAGGAGGCTTTTAAATAAAATTGTATTGCCCTTTTATAACTGATAACTCTTTTGGCTTGTCAGAGAATTATGGAGGAAAACTGGACTAATAATATCTGATACCCTACACCCCTCCACTGAGCGACTTTCGGAGGGCTGGCGAGATAAGATGGAAGGCCAAAAGCATGCATATTCCCGGGGATTTATGCGGGGTCCCTTGCACCTTTTGAGCCTTCATTAAGCCTTTTCAGAGTCTCAAATTACATGTAAGCCACATTTGCTCTAAATTCAAGGTAATACTAGAGGAACTATAATCATTTTTAAAATCCATGTTTTCACGTGTTAACCCTATGGCAAATGACTCTGTCAAAAAGCAGGCATGATCCAAGGGATTCATATCGGCATTTATTGACAAAAAGGTTCAAGAAATGTTTTTTTAACTATCCATCCTTTTTCTTGTGCAAACATCAGACTTGAAAAAGATAGAGTAAGATATGAATTATCAAGAAAAAGTGAGACATCTTTTCACGTGTTATACCTATGGAACGTATTTTTCCGAGTCTGTTTTTAACACAGCAAAGTATGCCTCCAAAATGTACTACGGAAGTAGGTCAGAGTAATCTGTCTTGATACTATTTAAAGTCTTTGGCTCGATAGCAATATTGGTTATTTCGATTACAGAATGAAAATAAACGATAACGAATCAAGGGTAACGATTACGAAATGAAAAGTAACGATTACAAAATCAAGAGAAACGATTACGAAATGAATTTTGTGTACCACGAAAAAAATTTCGTGTACACAAAAGTTATTTCGTGGCAACGAAATGTATTCCGTACCAAACGAAATAAATTTCGTGTACACAAAAGTGATTTCGTGGCAACGAAATGTATTCCGTCCCGAACGAAATCAATTTCGTGTACACAAAAGTTATTTCGTCGCAACGAAATGTATTCCGTCCCGAACGAAATCAATTTCGTGTACACAAAAGTTATTTCGTCGCAACGAAATGTATTCCGTCCCGAACGAAATCAATTTCGTGTACACAAAAGTTATTTCGTCGCAACGAAATGTATTCCGTCCCGAACGAAATCAATTTCGTGTACACAAAAGTTATTTCGTCGCAACGAAATGTATTCCGTACCGAACGAAATCAATTTCGTGTACACAAAAGTTATTTCGTCGCAACGAAATGTATTCCGTCCCGAACGAAATCAATTTCGTGTACACAAAAGTTATTTCGTCGCAACGAAAAGTATTCCGTACCGAACGAAATCAATTTCGTGTACACAAAAGTTATTTCGTCGCAACGAAATGTATTCCGTCCCGAACGAAATCAATTTCGTGTACACAAAAGTTATTTCGTCGCAACGAAATGTATTCCGTCCCGAACGAAATCAATTTCGTGTACACAAAAGTTATTTCGTCG
The DNA here is from genome assembly GCA_025617745.1 of Heliocidaris erythrogramma. NCBI lineage: Eukaryota > Metazoa > Echinodermata > Echinoidea > Camarodonta > Echinometridae > Heliocidaris > Heliocidaris erythrogramma. The sequence continues at coordinate 14,735,619 of CM046859.1, forward strand.
TAACGAAATGTATTCCTTACCGAACGAAATCAATTTCGTGTACGGAATTGCGTTAAGTTGCACACATAATGGATTTCGTTCAACGAAAGCAATTTTGTGTACACGAAATTTATTTCGTCGTGACGAAATAATTTTCGTTCGGTCCCAAAAGTCATTTCGTTGCAACGAAATTGATTTCGTGTACGCAATTACATGACGAACCAACGAAAAAGTATTTCGTGTACGGAATTGCATTTTGTAAAAAATTTCGTACGAAATTGTGTAAACTAGGACGGAATTTTGAAGCGGACACTTGGCGCCCCATACTGCAGCACGCCACAGTAATTGGAAGAGTAGAAGAATTGCAATTGTTAACCGATACAAATTGAGTCCTATTAGTGAGGTAACTCCTGAACCACTCCAAGGCCTTCCCTCTATAATGACAAAGTTTATGTAGAAGAATATCATGGTTTATGGTATCGAAGGCCTTGGAGAAGTCCAGGAAGATACCAACAGTGTGACAACCTTTATCAATAGAAGTGGTGACTTTATCAATAAATGACAAAATTGCATGAGAGGTACTATGGTTTTCCCGAAACCCAAATTGGGAGTTTGAGAAAATGTTGTGTTGTTTGAAGAAATGTGTTGTTCTTGTATGGACAATTTTTTCAAGAATCTTAGATAGCGAGGTTAGTAGGGATATTGGACGATAGTTAGAAACAAGTTGACTGTCACCTTTTTTGAAAAGAGGAATAACTTTTGCAATTTTCATTTTATTAGGGACCCGTCCTGTGTTAAGAGAAATATTAAAGATGTGCACTAAGGGATCAACGATAGCTATGATAATTTTCTTTAAAAGGAAATTAGGAATGCCGTCAAACCCAGGACTTTTCTTATTCTGGAGATTGCTGACAATATTGATGATTTCACTCGTATTTGTAGGATTGAAAAACATGGAATTAGGGTTAGGGTTGTCAAGGAAATCATTGAAAGATTTATTAGCTTGCGGCACTTCCTTCGCCAGATTGTTACCAACTTGTGAAAAATATGAATTAAACTTTCCTGCGATAATGTTATTGTCATCGGTTAAGGTATTGCTTGTTTTTATTTTTGTGATTGAAGAACTCTTTTTCTTTTTATTCAATGCACCATTAATAATTTTCCATGTGTTCTTGGTATCATTTTTGTACATATTAAGTTGAGAAGTGTAGTATTCCTTTTTTGCAATACGCAACAAAGAGGTGAGGGTGTTTTTATAAGAGGTGTATTTAGAACGAGAGACATCACTTGGTTTGGAGATATATCTATAATAAAGATTGTTCTTTCTGTTGATAGATCTCAAAAGCGATTTTGTAATCCAAGGGTGAATTGGAATCTTTTTATAATTTGATTTCCGGTTGGTGATAAGGGGAATATGTGTATCTAAAGAAAAGGTCAATTTGGCGATAAAAGAGTCATAAGCTACATCAACATCTGAGGAGTCAAAAACAGTCGACCAATCTGTACTCCCCAAATCATTGATTAGATGGGTAATGTTTTCGTCATTTATTTTACGATATGGAGTATTAAACGTTTCTTTACTAACAAGTTTGTTTGTACGAAACTTAACAAAAATTGGAAAGTGATCAGAAAGGTCACTAAGGATAACACCAGCTTTTGGGGTCGGAGAAGTTATATTACTGAAAATATTATCAATAATAGTGGCAGAGTTATCTGTTACTCTCGTTGGTTTAGTGATAAGTGGTAAGAAAGAATTAGATAAAAATATTTCAAGAAACTCTTGCGAAGTATTGTTACAATTAGCTAAGTTAAAGTTGAAATCCCCCATAAAAAAACAATCTTTATTTTTCAACAGAGGATTTAGTAAAAGTTCATTGAGGGTGTCCATAAAATTTTGAGTATTCGATTGTGGAGGTCGGTACAAAACACCCAGTATTAAGTTTTTTCCTTTGGGGTTTCTGATTTCGACAAAAAGGGATTCCAAAATATCGTTGGATATAGTCATGTTACCTATAAGAGTATATTCATATTGTTGCGGTATGTAAAGCGCAACACCGCCACCCGGTCTACGAGTTCTGTTATTAACAATAAAATTGAAACCAGTGAGTAAAAAAAGGGAACATGGGTTTTCCGAAAACCACGTTTCTGTTAAAGCAATAATTGAAGATTTCGGAAACATGTTGTTATCCAAGAATAATTTGAGTTTATCGAAATTTTTATTGGCACTTCTAATGTTTAGATGAAGAAGAAAAATGTCATCTTCAAGTAGAACACTCAAGAAAATCACAAATATGGCAATTAATGTATCACTAGAAATTGGGAAGCTTACAGATGGCAATCGTATAAGTTTTATGTCAACTGCGTATATGATGATTATAAAAACAACATAAATAAAAGCTCTTCTCAGCATGTGGAATATCCGAGGATTCGCCAGAAATATAGCGATGTTTTGATGTCGTCATACGAGGGATCGATCCTGCTTAAGCAGACGACGTCCTACACTCTTAGAAATGCCTAGTCGTTTTTTTGACTAGAAACCCATGTCAAAATATTTTGACTAGAATCTGGTCAGTTTGACTAGATAAACTTGTCATGGCCAACAACTTTCTGGTCATTTCAACTAGTTTTGCTGAAAGCACGCGATGCGCGTGACTAGAAAATCCCAGTCAACATCTGAGGCTGCGCATTCTATTCACGCACGGCCGCGCGCGCCGCGCCGCCACGTAAAATATTTCCAATATGGCAGACGATCGAGTGGTCGAGTTTCTCCGTTCTTGGCATTTGAAAGGTGGATTGATGTGTTCGAAGGTAAGTCTTACTCATTTTGTGTGTTAGAAGGAGAAATTATTTTCATATGGAATAATTTAGTGATGCGATCGATGTCTAGTTATTTCATGATATGTCGAAAATAAGCCTAAAAATTTGATGCTCGGTCGTTGCTTGCCTACCAAAGTCATTACACTGATCTAGCTAGTGCAGTGCGCGATGTCACATACAGTAGACAGTGAGTTATGAACGAACTTGTGTATCTGTCACTAAATAATTATAAATGAGCTTTTATTAAATCCATCAAGATCAAATTGTTACGAACATCAAATTTACCTTTTCTTACATTTTAAACATAAATAGTATTTTATCTCCTTAATGTTCATCATTATTTCGAATTTGAATGACGTGTTTATGATGTATCTGTAACTTTTTGACATCGGTTTGAGCGATCGTCATTTGTTTCGCCATTAAGTTTGGGGATTGCGGCCTGTGCAAACTAATTTGGCTATATCGTGGTTGAGGAAACCACTCGTTCGTTATGCAAACAAAGTGCGGAGTCTATGGACAGGGAATGAGGAAACCAATGCATGTAACGCAATGTCAATGAAGCCCTTCTGTGCGGAGTGAATAATGGTGGTTTCCTCAACCACGATAATGCCACTAATTTTTGCTCGGTTTTTGCCAATAAGATTTACTCTCCAATGTCTAATCAATCCATCACCCGAATTTCAGCCACATCCAGCATTGGGTTCATTGCTTGGTACATGTGTACATATTCTGATATTAGACTCGTGACAATGAATGATCTGACGACATTTTTGGGTTCATGGGTCAAAGGTCAATCAGGTCATTATATACCTGAAAATGGCTCATTCCTGCAATACGTAATGAACCGTTAGGTGGATCAAGTTTAGAGTGGCAACAATCTTAATTTTGTGCTCTGAGGACGAGGTCAAAGGTCAAATATGGCATGATGTGCCATACATTTCAGGTCTAGCAGTGGCGGAGACATACATTTCGACCTTACGCGGTCAAGATTCATCTATTTTTAATTATTTTTTTTGCTGTAGGCCTAGGCCTACATACATGTAGGCCAGATCTGCATGGAGTTCATTAAATAATTATAATGCTTCCAATAGGCTAATTTTGGGTTTACGTACACATTTTAATATTCAACATATTTACTTGAAAAAATTGTATCAAAATAAATTTCCTATGTATTCTATTATTTTCAATTTCTTACGTATTTCAAAAGTGGCTTTTATTTATGCCCATCAGCAGCCATTAAATCCACCAGACCAAGTGAAAGTTTGATCACGTTTCTTGCTTTCTTTTGTCAAAATGTCTGTGCTATTAATTACTGAATAAACGCTATTATCAAGTTCATAACCAAAAAAATTGAACTTTATAAAGTGATACGCCACCAGGTGGCTGTGGGGAAGTCAGGATTGCGTAAGCCCCATTCACTCGTACACAAAGTTTGTGCGTCGGACGCGTCCGTCAGACTACTGGGATTATTTCGGACTCGCACGAGAGCTCGAGCACAGGCGGAGCGTGTACATATGTTGTCTATATATATGCAGGGGGCAATAGCATGATAACGGCCGGTGCCCTCTCGCGGCATTAAAATCCGTGCCTATATATGCCTTAAAACGAGAATGAGACTCAACTCGAGTCCAATGCCTTAACCATTCAGCTGGCCACAAGCAATTGACGGCAAATCCCGGTGCTTTAAAGGCTTTACACCTCCACTCTCTATTGTTTCTGTATCTTCGGCTCGCTCTATATTTTTTCGATATATATGCTAGGTAGGATTGCTGCCAATTTTGAGGATTACTGGGCATATTAACTTCTATCGCCTGTATTTCTTTTTTTTTTTTTAACCTTTTTATTTTTATTGTTTTTTAAATGAAATTTGTTGGCGACACTTCTGTGATCATAAATAGCATAAAGCTAATACATGTAGATTATAATAAACAAATTAATCATACAAAGTCATTTTATAGATTTTAGCTTAAAACTCAATTTGTATTGGATTTGTACACAAAATCATGTTTTTGAGCAATCTTTGGTCTGACATGTATAAAATTATGCGTAACTTTCGAACCAGGTACAGTACCTGGATGTCACAGATTTGGTCTCAAAGTTGCTTGAGACTTGAAAGAATAAAAAGCTTGAAACACTGTGTTTATTGCTTCTCATGTGCAGACATATTGCACAAAATGTCGAGGGGGGCCAACATGGCCCAACACCGGCAGTGATATTTGGGTTAAGTAATAAATGGAGCACCATTAGTATTGGATTATTTCATGTATGATCATTCATTAATATTTAAGAAGACAGTAAGTTATAAAGAGAACTTCATTTCACTTTGCAGGAGGCATTGTATACAAGAGGTGTAAAGTCACATGTTGCTGCCGGGTACCTGGAACGGCGACTACGCAACGTACGAAGAAGAGACACTGCAGTTGAACCCAGAAGAAAAGCCAACGAATGCGTTGATAAGCTCAAGTGTCAACTTTGATTTGACAAATGGTATGTAATAACTGCATTCTGAGCAATAAGTACTTACCGCAGAATACAAACCCGGAGTATATGTTAGTAACTATCATTACTTGTTCAAGCCTTGCTCATAAAACCTTGCTCATACATGTACATCTGTTTTGAATAGTGTCTGATGGTATCTGTCAGCAAATCACAGTCATGTAATTGTGGAAAGAGAAGGGATTTCACGAACTGTCTAATTTAGAATGGTCATTCATTTGAACTTGAATTTTTGTTTAAACAATTTATCATGTTTTTCTTGTGCATATGTATCAAAGTTATCTACTGATACATCATAAAAAGAGACTTCATAAATCCTTAATGTCATTTCAATGTTGTACTTCAGCTGAAGCAGATATAGAAGGTTGGACCACTTGGATGTAACACCATCGAGAGTCGGAAACGCAGGTGGCAGATTACATGGCAAACACTTGTAAGCCACGAGCCATTCTTGTGAAGGAAAACTCAACAAGGGCAATTTGGGATGAGTATCCATGATTATTGGACACCACTGGAATGGTAAGTTGCATATATTTAAACTTCCCTTGTAAAAAAGAACCATAGTACCCATGGTAATTGGACAAAATTACCATCAAATCATGGTAATTTGGTCAAATTACTGTCAAATTACCATGGGTACTATGGTACTTTTTTTACAAGGGTTAAATGGCTGAAATTGGGAACATGTTATATAAAGTTGGGTTACATGAAGGTGTTATGGTGCAGTGGTTCATTCACGTGACTCAGAGGTTTGAATCCCAGCACAGCACTAACGTTTTTTTTTGGCAAGACATTACCAGTTAATCCACATGTGCCACTCTCCACCCAGTTGTAAATGGGGAACCGATATGCTAGACCACTACAATTTTGGCCACTACAATTAATTTGGGGCAATAATGTTTGAGCGCCATGAGCGTTAGACATGACAGACTAAAGTGTTACATGTGTAAAAGATGTCACCATTATTTATTTTGAATTACCTCATGAATATGTGATCTGTGAAACCCACTCAAACTTGTTTCTTCGACAAATCGCAGATGCCACGCATGGTGACCATATAATTTGTGCCAGCTGTCTTATTCTTCTGCTCTATCCCGGCCATAGCATTTGTTGATAAGAAACCAACCATAACCAGCCCTTGTTGCAAGTTGTCTCTGTGAAACCTGGAGCAAATGACTGCTGATACAAATTATAATGTTTGACAGTGGATGTGTAACATTAGTGACCTTGGCATGGCACTGAGGACACAAACAATATACATCCATGCCACCCACCATATTTAAACAGCACAAAAATTAAAGTACTCTATCAGTAGGGCTGGGCTATATATCTACAACATGTATAAAGGGTTTAAAGTGGTGACATTGTAAATTAATTTGATGCAACTTGGTCTCCTGTGAAATTGACTTCTTTTAACAAAATCAGTCTGTCACTACCACACTAGGAGGCCAATTTTCATGATTTAGGCACCATTTTAAACTAGATGTAAACTTAGCTTTACAATCCAGTTGGGAAAGTTAATTTATTTTTAGTCATATGACTCACTCAATCTTGGAATATTGAATTCTGTGTTTCGAAATGTATCATCCATATTTATTTATTACATGAACCTATTGCAGATACAGCAAGATTTCCAGATATTGTTCCCTGATGTGTGCGACAACTTGTTCATGAAATGGGCGAACCTTGCCAGCCAGATAATCACATATGCTGAGAAGCGGGTTAACTGACGAACACTGCTACTTGTTGACATCCCTGAAGAAGGTAAATTATTGCCTGCATTTTTAATTAACTTGTTCTTTTATAATAAGTGACATCTCATCATAATTTTAACAAGCTCTGTTATTATTAGTCTTTCTTGCCCATGCAAGATGAAACCAGAATCACTGTCATGGCAAATCACTGACAGGCACACATATTTTTTGTGGAAGTATGCCAAGTTTTGTGAAGCTAGATTGCCTTTAGATTTTGAACTAACTACAGTGTTCAAGTCCATTTATTAAAGATAAAGGCAAGTTATGGTGTGGGACTGAATTGTGAAAGGAATGGTCTCAGGGTAATTTGAGAACAGTTGATTATAAAGCATGTAAGAATTGGTAGAATTTGTAAGGTTTAGGAATCACTAAAATTATAAGAATTTAACTCAATTCTGCAGATAGTTATATGCACACATAAATGTGTATATACATGAGTTTGAAATGTCTCTTATTTCCTTTGAAAATTGTGAATTTAAAAATCACATGTGACAAAAATGATTAATCTAGACAAATGCTGGCCATGCTTTGTGTGTCAAAAAGTGACAAACAATACTAAAAACTCTAAAAATAAACATACATTAGTCAAACGAGCAAGTGGTTGAAATGACAGTGTGTTTTATTTTCATGCGAGTACAACTTGAAGCAATACACATTCATGTTTCTTCGAATAGTATCTTTGTTTGATACCTAGTATTGGAGTGTACATTGTATACTGTAGTAAGCTGGAATAATTTCTGTGAACTGTCTGATAAATGACCTTTGTGTCACCTGTCACAGTGCCAAAATATGACCAGGAGAACATTGCATTGCAATTGTTAGGACTGCTCTTCCCAGCTGGGACTTCCCATACCAGGATTGGAAAGAAGAGAGCTAGGAAGCAAGCAAGTACTGAGGAAGCCTTGGGCACATTTATCAAGCGTGTTGAAGTGAGTATTGCAGTGCAGAAATATATCTTCTTCATATACCTGCTTAATTACAACAATGTGTGTTTTATGCAATGTTTCCTTCTGTACTAGCAGTGACTATTATTATTCAAAGGCTTTCAGAGGGGGTCATGTGTAGAAATGCGATGCTATTGTTGACAGGTGTACATAGTAATAACAAACAAGTTAACTTTGTCATTTACCTCAAGTGTTTGCATAAAAACATATACAGAAACTAGAAACTACATACAGAACTAGAACCAGAACCCTGATGATTTCCCAACTGGAATATGAATTACAGATGATCTGGAGTATTTTTTAGAGGATGTTTAAAAACTTATGATGCATAGTTACAAAATAGTGAGTGATTTTGGTGATGTACAGATGTTAACAGAAGTCCACATGCATTTGAATGAAGGGGCTTTTTATTCCTTGTCTATCAAAATTAAGACAACTCTTAATTGTAAGGGTCTTATAAACTTTATTCAATTTAATTTGTCTTTTTCCTGTTATTTTTTAAATACAATGCAGGTTGGAACAAATCTGCCGGACTTTCTGGAAGGCGAAGACATACAAACCCAAGCGTTCATTCTTACAATGGGGGATGCTGTTCATCCTGAACAGCAGTTCATGATAGTCGAGCGTGTTGCAATTTGGGCCACATCGCTCCTAGCAGCTGTTGATGTCTGTTTTAAGACCTTTTATGTCATGGATATGAATTACCCCTGGCAGTGCATTAACACTTGGGACTTCTTCCTGGCAAGGGGAGGAAGGGATCAGCTGCAGATATCTTGTCGTTGAAAAACTTCTTTTTCAGGAATTACAGAAAATAAATTTGATTCAAGTACAATCTTTTGTGTATGGGCAGTTCCATGGTAACGGGATGACAGTCAGACTCATGTTTTGGACTTTCTATTAAACCAGTTAAAAACAATGTCTTTCTTACAATGTCAAATATGCTACTCAGTTCTATGCATATTACACGTTGTACACAGTTTCTCCCATTTTTTTTCACCAAAACCATTTCTGTTAATGAATCTTGCATATTAATAAGCTTGGTAACGGAATGACACTAAAACGAACATGGTGTTTTCACAAGATAGATATTTTTCCAAAATTTTGTGCATTATACGATTCAACTGTGTTTTAAAGGTGCTAAATTTCATGAAACTATGCATTTTCTAATTTGACTGAGTAATTTAAAGCTCATTTATTGGATTAACATTTGGTAAGGGAATGACGGTAACGGAATGACGTTAGGATTTACCATACTGCACAATACATAAAAAGCATGATAATACTAAATATTTCATTTTATTGGCATATGTTGCCGCAATGGCAACCAAACTTAAATGATAGATGCAGTTGGGGTGCATTCATGATATGGTGTTATGGTTCATGGGTATTTAGTTCTGGTAAATCTAATGGCAAATTTTGTTAACATGTTGCTGTTATATTTTTACCAATGAAACTTATATTCTATTGTTTGTATATGTGAATATGCATTTATATTCAAGTTAGGGAATCTTTAGTTGAAGGTTCCAAGCCATGTTGACAAAATTTACTTGTCTGCCTTTGCAGGCTGACTTCATTTTAATTTAGCATAAAGTTGTAGAAATGAAACTGAACTATTACTGAATTTCTTGTTACGAGTACCTGTAAGTAGTAATAAGCCATTTCGGAGATGCAATCTGAGCATGAGCAGATAAAGGTCATCTGTACCAAATTCTAAAACCCACTGACACTAATATTCGATATGTGCTCATGAATGTCATGTAATCATTATTCAATTATGCACTAATGGTGTATTCCATGATATCCAGGTGGAAGTATTCTTTTTAAAGGGGAAACAAAAGCTATTCATGAGGCACCTCTATCACTCCCAGAGTTATTTTTCTGAAGTGCACATAAAGGGACCCTCCATGTCTAAAATATCTGTGGATATTTGGGGTCATTTGTACCATGCGCTAACCCCGAAATGGCTTATTTTCTGACTCATTAATCTTATTCTATATGTATGTATACATAAGAAAATGAATTCACAGAAAGATCAGTTCAGCTTCATATTAGTTTATTGTACAGACTAAAAGGACAAGTTTCAATGCACGAGTGGGAATATTTGGGTAGTTCGCGCAACATCGTAATTGCACAAAGCAAACTTACGCAAATATTTGTGTGCGTTATTAATTTGCGGCGACAAAGCTGCATACGCGTTAGGAAATGACTGAGCGTGTATCACTTAATGAAACAAGTCAATATGCAGGTATAATCTAATGAAATAAGATTACAAGTAAATACCAGTTTGCAAAATAATGAATGCACAAATATTCCCACTTTAGAGTAATGCTGGGTAGTATACCATAAAGGTTGTTTCAATACTTGTTTGAGTTAATCAGATAGACCGTAATCTGATAGCAAAATTTTTTTGGTGTTTGCATGTGGAAATCAGTTCGGTTCATGAGTTCAGGTTATTAGATTTGTCAGCCGTGATGATAAAGTACTTAAATATACAAACTGTATTGTCCCTGATTTTGCATGATTTGCATGATTCTCAATATAACTGGGAGATAATGGGCTTTTAACACAACCGTCGCACTGCATTCCTGTTTTCATGAAGTGACGGATCGCAGCAACCCATGTGCAAAATGCATGGGACTTAATGATGCATGTTGTATACGGTATAGATATTTTTATGTCAATCGCGCGTAAACAGAAAAATCCATCTCTTTGGGGGATTTTCATGAAGTGACGGATCTCAGCAGTGCACGTAAGACGTATAGGAAAATTGTTAGATGTAACTTCGTGGAAACAGAAAATCCGCTTTTGCTGCATTTTCTTGGTGACGGTATTGCAATAAATTCATAATTTAATTTTAACCATTATTATTTTCTGACACTTTGTAAGGTTCAAGATGTTACTGAAGTACAAATATGAAGAAAAAAAAATTGAAATTGAAAGAAATACAAGTTTTTCCTCACTACTGTCACTTTATGAAATCAGGGTCGACGTTTGTCTACAGAATCAGGTATTTTGTGTGTAATAGTTGTAAAGATAGCCAGAAAGAAAAGATACTTTTCTTAATCTTTCATCATATTCTGGGGGTAAATATTATTTGGTAATGAAAGAAACAGTACTGCTTCAAGAAATTTGAGAAAAAATAATAGATTTTCTGATGAAATTTATATGAAGGTCCCATGCAGGACATGGTCACACAATTCCCTATCAATTTCTCAATTTTCAATTGTAATTTTTTGACTGTTCGTGATAATTTTGCAAGTGTGTAAATGTATGATTTTTGATTTGCACAATAATTGAATAAATCTTTTCAAAGTGAATTTCTTCTGTTAGATACATTTGTATGAATACCTTGTCTGCAGTGTGTTTCTCCTGATGTAATAATGAAGATGACACGTGCAGGTAGCTTGTGATCTGATTTTGCTGCATGGAAAAGGGAGCACACACTTCATGCGACATGAATGAACACGGTCATATTGTTATTTTGTGATAGAATTTACTAAAAGTTTGATTTAAATCATGTTAAGTTCCCTTTTTGGAATCTGTATTTGCAAATTAATTAAAATGATGTGCAATATATGTTTAATCAATAATGATTAAATTTGACCAGACTGACCGTGTCAAAATAACTAGTGCTATTGTCAGATCACATTCTACTTGGCAACTTGACAAGTTTCTTGTGAAAAATGACCAGATATTTCTAGTCATGTTTTGACAAGTCTCCCTAGTCAATCCTGTTGACTAGATTACCCTAGTGAAAATGACTAGATTCTAGTAAGCTCCTATTTCACCCCGCAATCTAGTCAAATTTGACTAGTTTCTTGTGAAAAATGACTAGGCATTTTAAGAGTGTATAATGAATGAACGTAATTGCAATGCAATTATTTATCAAATTATAAAGAGTTTGGTACATTTAAACATGACCTTATTTCACACCATTCTAAAAGGGAAAGTGAACTGATTCTGATAACTAAAACCGTTTGATTGTAAATACACAGGAGAAGGGTCAATGATCAATGAAATAAACCCCATTTTCAAATTGAAAAGCCCTGCGAATAATAGCTGGATGGTATTCGTTCCCTCTTGAAACGCCGAACATGCCGCGGTGCAAGCAGCTGAAAATACAATGGCGTCTTATTTTGTTTACAAGTGACTGATTCCTTTATTTTTTTAACGCTGCATTTTTCATCAAAATAATACCATACACGAAGTTAAGAGTGAGGCAACAGACTAACATTAAGACTGACGCTAGTCAAGTAAGAGAAATAAGTGAAGAGGAGATGACAAAACAGGCACTGAAAAATGTGTATAATGTTATGGGACATCGTCTGCTTAGACAGGACTCGCCCCTCTTGTGTCGTCACACATCTCAGCAGCGTTCAAGGAGCTTTTCAGCTGCTATATCGGGGGCTGTATTTTACCGTTTTATAATTGATAATAATCATTAATTCAAATGTTTCCAAGCTTTAAATTTGGATAACCTTGTTTAATTTATGCCATCTATGCAATAATAAGTATTAAGCCAATATTTAAAATCATCAGTGTTCTACTTTCAGAATTGCTAGATTTAATGAAAGATTTAAAATTTTGTTCTGTAAAATATTGTGAAGTGATGAGCTGCCCACATGGGTCATTTGGATCAAAGTTAAAATTTAGATCGGCAGTGTTATCATTAATGTAATTCTTTATATATGAATCATAATGGGAATTTTCTCGCATAAAGGTAGCTGCATGCAGTGATGAAAGAGACAACATGTCGTCATGATTGAGCGAGCTGAAAGGAAACTCAGGTAAATCGGCCATAGGAGGAGGAGGAAATAAAATTGTAACGCCTAACGAGAATACACGATACCATGTTCCTGCTCATGTGTCTGTGCAAGAGAAGAAGATAGATTACAGGAGAAAGACAGAAGTGATAAAGGGGAAAATAAAAAAAGGCAGACATTATTAAAGAAAAAAAAAAATCAGTGCAAGAAAATAAACAAACACACAGCCCCAAAAAATCAAAAGGGGGAAGGGTCAGGAAATTATACAAACTAAATTAAATAGGATAGAAAGATTAGAAATAAACTAACAAATCAATTAAGGATTGGTAATAATACTTATTTAACAAAAATGACAAAAAAGTAAAAAATAGAAAATAGGTATACAAAAATGATTTTTTTTTTTTTAACAAACAAAAATCCATTATGTATCCGTCTCTCCTGATTTGTTTTCTTGTTTTTTTTTTACATCAAAAGGTACACAAAATGAGGATATGGAATATGGATGTTACTCGGATCACGGACAGAAAAAAAAAAAAAAAAAACCGTGACATGTGCATTATTCAATGGACCAAAGCTAACAGGTGCCGTAACCAAGATCCCCAGAGAGACATAAATACCGAAGACTCTAACTGGATAGAGTCATATTAACAACATTTCATAAAAAAGAGAGGGGGAAAAACAGTTCACTCGCGAGATACAGATGACAACAGAGATTTAAATGGAAGTTCACCCTGACGTAAAGTTCGTTCTGACAAAAAAGCAGAAAAACAAAAGGAACATACCGATGAAGGTCCGACAAAAAATCCGCCAAAGAATAAGCGAGCTAAATAAAGTCTCGAGCCCGTGACGCCACCAGCGAGCAGCCCCCCACAACTCATGCACTACAAATTCAATAAAATTATATTTTTTCAAGAAATTGAAAATTATTTTACCTGTGCATTCGAAAAAAAAATATTTTCAGTCATCATAGTCCATTAAAAAATGGGAATCTATGGAACCTATATCACACGACACAATGTCATGGGGCAGCCGCCCGCATGTGACGCCACAAAACAAAAACTCTGAAAACCCACAACCCCCAACTAGTAACGGACCCCCGCCAAACCCTCACCAGCACTCTCAATACCCTTTCAGCTATAAACAAAACCAAATTCTCCTCAGGGTGAACCTCCCCTTTAACTGTATATCACTGTATACAAAAAAGGGAGAAAGCATGCCGAGCCAGTTCAGCATGTCATAAATGAAGTCTCCATTTTGGGTATAGTTGTGTGAAACAACTTTACAAAGGAAAAGAAAAAAAAAAGCAAAATGGCACAATATCGACCAGTACATGCAGTACAAAGATAACGGTATGTTTACACAAATGTAACGAATAAGATATATTACAGGCCTAAATTAATTGGACACGTAAGCATCCATTGAAAAAAAAAAAAAAACAAGGGGACGTGCTGTGTTTGAATCATGATAAATTTCAGGATTCAGATACAGGTGAAAATGCCGACCCTATACACTGTAGTCATCAAAGTTGGCATAAAGACAGTGTTTAAATTGTTTTTTTCTCGAAAATTAATAAAGAAAACCATCAAGTTTCATATAAGCAATTAAAAAACTGAGGGGGGCAAAAGTGTCTTGCACGGTACCAGAATCAATTCCAAATTACTACCGTTTGTGTTCTATACATTAATACATACACCGAAAGTAAATAGAGGAAATAAAATGTGTTATAAATCAGTCCGAAACATGTTTACATTCCGAATGATACGAATACAATACCGACCCCATACAATAGTCATCAGTTGGCCTTACAGAAAGCATTTCTTTCTTTATTTTTTTTTTAAAATTGTCATAAAGAAAACCAACATGTCTCATAAGCATTTCTAAAGATGGATGGAAAATCATTCAAGGTAGGTAAATAACTACAAACCGAGTGTAAATTAACAGGCCCCGGTAATGGGTGAAGTGTAAACACAACACTGTCGGTTCCATTAATCCAAATAACCCTTGATCAAAGAATGGGCAAAAGACCTACTAGACAACATAATACAATCAAGGAAAAAAAATGTCGAACTTGTTACAAGGTCATAATGGGTGTCTATCCAATCATCGAGCTTAATCGTCATGACTGAATTCATTCCCGATTAAAGACATTGCGTTGTTACGGCATAATTTAAATAGTACCAGCTTGGTTATTGAGAATGTTAATTCAGAGCTTGACATGGTTGGAGGAACACAAACGTAAATAAACAACATTTACAGATGGGGGAAAAAGATGAGGAAAAAAGAGATGCGTCTTGCACAGTCTCGAATCAATTACAGATTTTGGTACAAGTGAGCAGAATCAATACATGTGTATCTTTTTGGAAAGGAAAAAAATAGTGCAAATGTTTGCACAGAAGTGAAAAAAAAACATATTATAAAGCTTTTCCATATTTTTAATATTGTCATATAGTGGGAAAAAATATTTAAATGGCCTTGAGGTAGAAAAGGGTAGGATGTCCCAACTATATCATTCAGATAGGTAAAATTTGAACCACTATTTTGTTAAGCTACCTGACTGGGATATGAAATGTACCACAGTCACAGACTTGGTACAGTGGATCAATAGACCTAAAATGTATGTACCGTAATTCATAAATACCTGCACCTGAAGTGCTGCATTGATATTCCACAGGATTTATATTATATTTCAGATCAAAAACCTTGTTTGTTTCAGAGGTAGGCTATATCAACATAGGAGAAATAAAAGGATTGGTAACTCCCCCCCCCCCCCCCCCCCCCCCCACACAAAGGCTGTTATTATGAGGGGTCCAGATGCTGTACATGCATGTATATGGAACAGTTCAAGATTACAGACCTTACAGGTCTTGCACTATCAATCATTTTGACCGTAAGGGTTCTGATGCCCAAAATAGAGTGGAAATAGAAGGAAACCTCCTATGGAAATGAATCTATAATGCATGCTAGCAGTATATAGTAAAATTAAATAAAAAGGGAAATTGGTGTCAATAGTTCAATAATGTCTCCATTGTTAATTTTCGGTTCTTTTAACATAATCAGAATCTTTTAGAAGTATGTATAAAAATAAAAGTACGAAACGTGGATTGAAATTCCTTCTAAATTATGAAATTGGATATTATTATGGCAAATGTCAAGCAACATTCAGGAATACATCGTACATGATTTGTGATTTGGTT
Organism: Heliocidaris erythrogramma; assembly: GCA_025617745.1. Lineage (NCBI taxonomy): Eukaryota > Metazoa > Echinodermata > Echinoidea > Camarodonta > Echinometridae > Heliocidaris > Heliocidaris erythrogramma. Next base: position 14,751,566 of record CM046859.1, read on the forward strand.
TCATTTCGGGTGTTAATTTTCGATTCTTTTAACATAATCAGAATCTTTTAGAAGTATGTATAAAAATAAAAGTACGAAACGTGGATTGAAATTCCTTCTAAAGTTTTAGTCCCATAAAAACTACGTTCAGATTTTGGGGAAATAGTATTAGGCCTAGGGTTTAATACCAACTAATTGAGTCCGGTAGAGTAAGTAATCGTACATGATTTGTGATTTGGTTCCATTTCGGGTGATAATTTTCGATTCTTTTAACATAATCAGAATCTTTTAGAAGTATGTATAAAAAAAAAAAGTACGAAACGTGGATTGAAATTCCTTCTAAATTATGAAATTGGATATTATTATGGCAAATGTCAAGCAATATTCTGGAATAAATCGTACATGATTTGTGATTTGGTTCCATTTCGGGTGTTAATTTTCGATTCTTTTAACATAATCAGAATCTTTTAGAAGTATGTATAAAAATAAAAGTACGAAACGTGGATTGAAATTCCTTCTAAATTATGAAATTGGATATTATTATGGCAAATGTCAAGCAATATTCAGGAATACAATGGAAAATCTGTCAAAATAAAAGCAACCAGGAGAGGAACAGTCTCAACCAGGGGCCTTGATGCAGGCTGCTGGACCCCTTACTGCAGAGAGCCCCACCCCCACCGGCGGTGACGTAGGAGCTCCCGGACCCCCCCCCCCCCCCCCCCTGCCAATATCAATATGCGCGTTCAGTTTTCTGAATTCCAAATGTTGAGCAGTATGCTAACTACTCGTACATGCTGGTCGCAATCAGGTTCTCAAAGACAGATCAATATGGCATATTGCTCAAAGTTCAAGTTCATTTATTCTCATTCAATCACTGAAAATACACACATAATACATTCAAGAACAACATGTATCCATCACATATCTGACCAGAAAGGAATTGGCTAAAAAGCTTACCATACCACACAGAAGAAGAAGAAGAAGAAGAAGAAGAAGAAAGAAAGAAATAAGAGATGCGCCCTGGGCTATACACCACTATCATAACAAGTTACCATTTACATGTCAAAGTACCCCGAAGAGGAAAACTATATGATGCTTGTGATAGCCGAAAGGTGTGGAGAGAGCTGAGGTCGTTGGTCTCCAACAGCTTGGGGCTCGACGGTTGAGCCGGTTCATCCTTGACCGAAAGGATGGGAGACTGCAGGATGACAACGCTAGACCGCACAGGGCCGCTGCAGTAAGGGAATTCCTGGAGGCAGAGGGCGTCGTACAGTTGCCATGGCCAGCTTGTTCGCCGGATATGAACCCCATAGAACATGCATGGGATGCCCTAGGCCGAGCCATTAACGACAGAGAGGTCATTCCTCAAAATCTGCAGGAGTTGGCAGATGCTCTGAGGGAAGAATGGGACGCTATGCCTGTTGACGTCATCAACAAGCTAGTGGACAGCATGCCACGACGTCTGCATGCGTTGGTTCGTGCCAGGGGTGGACATACCCGATAGTAGTGACTGAGTAAGAACAATGACTCAAGTTTGATGCAAATTTGTCCAGGAAATCACAAAAAAGAAGTCACCTGGAAAACTGAGAGAGATACTGAGAAAATAAATACTGTATCTCATGATCCTTTAATTTACTGTATATTGTCGTCATTGTTGTTCTATGCTCATGACATCCATCGCTTAGGACATAAACTTGTAAAATATCACTGTCAAACGTGTGTAAAAGGCAGAATAATAAAGTAAAGTGGTTATCATGCACCATAAATGCCATATTCAAATCATGTTGTAATAATTACGCTGTGAAAATTTGGTGAAAAAAAATATTCCACCTTTATGACCAACAGTGTATGATGGAAATTGGTGTTAATACCTGGGAATTATCCCCAGTGGAATAAAGTTGAGAAATGGCAATTTCATGTGTGAACTGTATTTATTCTCGCAATGTTAGGTTTTGACTGGGCGAGCGAGTGTAGAGAACGAGCGGAAAAAATAGTAATAACTCTCATTGAAAGAAATTGGCAGCATGAACGGAATTTTCTTGGTAAGGGGCGGGGCGGGCACAATCGTATTCAAGGGAATGTTAATTTTGATTAGGCGAGCGAGCGTAGCGACCGATCAAATTTTGTTGACACTTGTCTTTTGATAATAATGTATAGCATAAACGGGATATTCTTTCTCCGAAGCGGGGCTGGCACAATCGTATTCAGTAAGGGAAAGTTGATTTTATTTACAAGGGAATGTTTATATTGTTTTTATGTTTTGTTTTTTTTAACGGAAGTTTTAAGTTCTGACAACATAAAATGCCTTATGACCGATTCGAAAACAACTACCCCTGGAAAACTACTCCTGGATAACTAGTGCACTTATTAAAAGGATAAGATATTTTATAAAATAAATGGGGTCAAAAGGGCACTTAATGGAAGGAAAACGCCATGTATCAGAATGAAAGGGGCAATAATATTGAGGATAAATATGGCACTCAACAGAGATGAAAAGGAGCACCTATTAGACAGAAAGGATCACTTTATTGAAAAAATGAATAGGGCCGTAGGGGTACTTGTCTAAGTAAAACATGTAACTCTCAGAATTAATAGGGGAATAATAGATGAAGGGGTACTTATCAGCTTATGAGAATGAAAAAAAAAATGTTGTTGCAAAGGAAAAGAAGCACTTATCGAAGGAAAAGGGGCACGTATCAGATCTGAATAGGGGTTTTATCAAAAATGAACATATATTTACAAAAGGGACATTTTTAGAGGTGAAAAGGGAACATTTAAATAATAATTAGATAAATTTATATAGCTACTATATTAGTTATTCTGCTGTGCTGTGATGTAATGTAACAGAACTCTCAACAATTCTACTGAATAAACACACATTATAAAGAAACTATTGGGGGAGGGATACTTGCAAGAGTAAATGTAGCACCTGTTTGATTTGAATAGGGTAGTAATCCCAGTTAAGTGTGGCTTTTATTTATTCCCCCCTGAAATTTGAGGTGGGGGATTGCCTGTATAATCCCCCAATATTTTTGGATGTGAGAATTACGATACATTAACTTAAAACTAATAATTATCCAAATTCATTATTTAAGAACATTTAATCGTACATAAAAACCATTTCGGGATGCTCTAAAATGCAAGTTTTATAGACAGATATTTGAAAAAGTCCCTGGTCATCCCCCAATCATGAACACAGATCCACACCCCTGTTCCCAAGGAAATTTATAATAAATGACCTTAAATTAAATTCCATGTATACAACTAAGGATTTATTTTGTAATATATACGATCTATTATAAGATAAAAAATCATCTATGTCATCGATTATGAAAATATAAAATCATATCCCATCAAAGATTAAATGTGCTGACTGTGTGGTAATTTTTATTTGCTCAGATTTGCACATTCATTGACTTGCATATTAGAATAAATGTACATTACTCCACTAGAGTCCCGGTTGTTTTACTGTGTTTACATAATACAATACACAATATCATACAGAGTATTGTCTTCACATAACCCTCTTAATACTTAAGTTTGCTCTTCCCAAGATATAATTCCATTATCTCTGTATGGATACAGGACACATCATGACTGAATATTGTTGTTTATTTCTCTCACTTTCTTTTTGATATGATGTTCCACCTCCTGGAGATTAACCCATTGCATTCACATGGCTTTATATTAAAAATATAAAAGGAAATCCTATGTGGACCGCACAGTGAATATATAATGAACCATAATGATTTGTATTAATGTTATAATGTTCATTTAACATATATAATTTTGCCTGTTATAGTTAACGATAACTTATATTATAAAAATGAAATAAAGTTTGGCTTTTACACGACAAATTAAAAGAAAAACGAGATATCAAAGAATATTTCAACCATTGATTTAGTATGCAATATCGCAAATTGTAACTTACAATTTTGGGGTAAATATGATTCAGCATTATTTAAATAATTACAAGTTATAATGTTAAAAACTGATGATTAATCCTTGAATAATTTTGCATAATGCGTATAATCATTTCATTTGTAGACTTTAATTTATTATTTATTCATTTATTTTTTGAACTTGATGTATTAGTGCACTTCGATAGTATTTTGTTGCTCTGATAATAAGCTTCACATTAGCATCAAACTGCATACATAACATGTTAAAAGAGAGGGGTTTTATCATTCATAAGTTCTGTGTCTCTCACAGTAGGCCCGATCAGACTTCACCGATTTGCACTATGATAAAATAGGGGCAGATTTGGGAGTGCAATTCGGTTGTAGGGAACTGCTATGTGACCGGCCCATCCATCCTACCCTACAACGTATATGCAGGCAAGTTTTCTTACATATTCAATATGATTTATTTCATTATCAATATACCTTGGCGAGACCGACTTCCGAGTGGTCGACCAAATGATGAAAGCCATGCAGACGTAATTTTGATGGGGTGGGTGATAATATTCTGTATATGTCGAAGTCAGCTTTACAGTTTTTAAAGTTTGTGAGCGAGCAACAATTTTGACACTGTTTAGTCAAAACACTTCTTTCTAATATCTAGAAAGATTTGAATTGAAAGCTCAGAATATATATATTAAGAATGGACATTTGCTTGCATGTTGTTCAATTAGGAATGTGTGATAATTTTCAAATTCCAATAGTTTCGTGATGTGTAACTCATTATTAACCATAACAACGTCCATGAGGAACACATCCGCAACCAACTTTAAAGGCCGAGTTCACCCCCCCCCCCCCCCCAAAAAAAAAAAAAAAAAAAAATATGAATTAAATAAATTAAATTAAATTAAACAAAAAAGGTTAAAATAATAATGTTAATGTTTTGCATTGTTTCATGAAACAATGATATGCATAACATGGGCTGTATGCAAATTATTGAGCCGATAATGCCATAAGCTCACTTTTCCTTTTGTATTTTATTATATGAAATTTCAAATATTTCAGTTTTCTTCTCCAAGAATGTAAAACAAAGTTTGACTCCTCGTAGAATGTGTACGATCATCATTATTATAACTTATTGTGATACAATGAAGAAAATCTTTATAAACATCTATGAAAAAAATGAAATATTTGAAATTTCATGTAATAAAATACAAAAGGAAAAGTGAGCTCATGACATCATCGGATCACTAATTTGCATACAGCCCATGTTATGCATATCACTGTTTTACGAAACAATGCAAAACTTCAAAATGCCGTAAATTTCTTATTTTTATCCGATTTTGATATTTTTTTACTGTTTCGTTTATTTAATTTAACTCTACTGATTCCACTCAACTCATTATTTGGGTGGACTTGGCCTTTAAGACAAACAAGCTGATTCTGATAGCTACGGTGAAAAATAATATAAGATTCATTTGATATTGTTCAAATTCAGTTTATTTTGTATTGGTAGGTCACATTTCTTTCTTTGAAAGATTTCATCTTCATTAACATTCTGTTTCCGTGGAAACAGTTTTTATAAATCAAATTTAGCTCTATACTCCAATTATTAACTAAAATGTTTAATATAATCAAACAGACGGCAAAAGTTATTAGATGTTTACCATTATTTCATGTTGAAAACAACCATAGTATTTTGTTAGCACAATAATATATTTGTTACAATGGTAACGGCCTACACAATGTATTAGTCACATCTATCACCCATTTACTAAAAGAAGTTATAATGAGTGTCCTGTAAAAGAAAAAATAATAATGGTCAATATCAATACTTACCTCTTTTTATGGTATAGCATCAAGGGATTTTGCTCAAATATCAGTTTTGTTCTTACTGTTTCCATGGAGACAGCCACTTTCAAACACGATGGACACCTTTTGTAACTCATATTTGAGTTTTTATCAAGTCAGAAACTTTTGATACATTATTTTAAAATGTTACAATGTGTTTTTGTCCTTTCTTAATCACGAATACAGGACATTTTCTTAAATTTTACTGTTTTTCATCATCACCGTGGGGCGGGGTTGGTCCACCCATGCAGCTCAGCCCCCCCCCCCCCCCCCCGTTAATTTTCCCACTAAACCGATGTGTTGTCAATGGGGAACGCTGACCATTTTGAAACATGGAAATCTAATATGGTGCACACTACGATATTCGGGCTTCTTGTTGCTGCAGGACGTAAGAGGTGCTTGCTGCAAGAAACAATCTAGGCCTAGTTTCTTGATTGTATGAGCGAGCAAAGCGAGCGAACGAGAGCGAGAGAAAAAAGGAAGAATTTGTATCCTGAGAATAGGTTGTAGCGTATTGTTATTCCGTTCTCATAATCTGTGTAACATGTTGTCGGCATCTTCCGTTCTCATATTGGGAAGAGACTATTGGTCACAGGCCATTATTTCTGGAAATTCATCTCTTTAGCCCCTTTAGGTCAACTTGCCTCTCGATTACTTTCAGTTATGTTGATAACATTCTTTGAGTAGAAAAATAGCATAACATTAGCTAGAGATTCAAGATGCAAACCAAATAATTTCCATAAGAATATGACTTATTAATATAATTGGCATTGGTTTATATAGATAAATATGGCGATTATATTAATAATTATATAAATAATGAAAATATAATGGGCATGCTAGTGAGCGAAGTTTTCGAATTTTTGTTTTCTTCTCTTTCCTTTCTGATTTCTTCTTTTCCCTTTCTCTTCTTTTTCTTTCTTTTCTTTTCTTCTTTCCTTTTCAACCTCTTCCTTTTTTGCTTTTTCTTTGGTTGGAACCCCCTTTTCAACCGATTTTGATGGTGTGTTTTCTTTGTTGTTTATCTCTATCCTCTATTTTCATTAAAATTGATTTACCCCGAGGGTTTTGGTCTGCTTGAACCATTTTTTGGAGCTGTTTTATATAGGTTCAGTCAAGTTACAAGCACTCTTTAAAAAAATGGAGATTTTCCTGTTCTAGTTTACTTGAGGCTTCAATACTGAGGATTTCTTTTTTTTTTTAATCTACATGTTTTCCTTTTCTTCTTTTAGGTTAAATGTTCGAGTTTTTGAAAAGAGAAATACATGTACCTATTGTTTTACTTTATGAATAAGGATTTGACCCACTTTGTTCAGCTCTTTCAGTTCAGTGTTCAGTTAAATCACAGGCACTCTATAAAAACAAGTCTAGTCACATTTGACTAACGAGTAACATTTAGTCAAAAGGGAACCGATTATAGTGAGAATTATCGATCTTACACAATATTTTAATTTCTACTTCCACAATAGTCTTATCGTTAGAATTCTGTCAGTTTTGACAAGAACTGTTGCACCCAGAGTTGGAGTTCAATGTGACTACATCTAATTAATATTAAGGTTGGATATAAGAAGGAAGAGAGAAAGAAAGATAGACCTATGAAGAAAAAGAGAGACAGAGAATGGACAAGGTCTATTATTTGGAACTAATAAATTTTAATGTATTCTGTGTGAGGTAAAATGACAATGAAAGAAAGAATACCATTTGTGTGCTGTAAAATGACAATGAAAGAAAGAATACATTTTGTGTGAGGTAAAATGACAATGAAAGAAAGAATAAATTTTGTAAAAAAAAAAAAAAAAAAATCTGTCAACAATATCAAACTCATACAAAAATGGCGAAGATGTGAACGTGATGAAAATGTGTATAGTATTTGTTGACGTCAGCCACAAACAGACAAACAGGCCTAGGCCCAGAGAGTCACACAAACGCTTAAGGTCCTCCCCAAGCGGACAACCTATAGATACCTATGATAGGGTGAGCATGGACTGATAATAATAATAAATCATTTGTAAGCGCAGAAACTATTTCTATATATTCCACTGAGTTACAAAAGCTCTTAAATGCCTTTGCTGCATAATGATGATAATTGTGATGATTTTAATGGAGGTTTATTACCTAAATCAAATTCCATTTTGCATCACCCAGTTGGAATCCTTAGCTCACCCAGTGAGGCCTGGTACCCTCTTGCTGCTCCGTTCACCGACAATTTAAGGGACAAGCCCAGTCAGCACATCACTCACAGGAGCTCTAGCACTTAAGGCCACCAGGCACCAGGCACCAGGCCCCAGATGGGCAGCCAACGAGACCAATGGGCAATAACAAAATAAGTTTATACATATAAAGAATAAGAAACAAATCGCACATTCATATTTTACAATTTATATCACTCTATGTAATGAGCTAAAAAAAATACTTTTGTCACTGCAATTATTATCTGAAATTACTGAGGGTCCGGGTCCTATTAAATTAATAAAAGCATTGTCACTTCTCTGTGCATACACGTACATGGGCTGTGTTTAAAGTGATCTCCAAAGCTTCTCATGACATTATGAACACAAAGACCTTTGTTACCTTTCACCCTGTGACCCCAAAATATAAATCATATAATAATAGTCATTCCTCTAGATGAGCCAAGTTTGAAGTTGATCCGTCGAATGTTTCCCAAGTTACCCCGAGAACGCAAATACGGGACGGACGGACGGTTCGGACTGACGACCTGAAAACATAACGCCCCCACTTATTTTAAACCCACTTATTATTTTATCCACTATTTTAACCCTTTTTACGTATTTATTGTCGGTCTATCGGTCCTTCTAACTATCGGACCCCTACTGAACCTTCGGACTATCGGACCCTTTTGCCGATTCGGTCTATCGAACCATCTGTCTATTGGACCTTCTGACTATCGGACCCGTTGGTCATTCGATCTATAGAACCTTCGGACTATTGGACCCTCCTGCCGATTCGGTCTATAGAACCTTCTGTCTACTGGGTGTCGGTCCATCGGACCCGCTAACTATCGGACCTTCTAGCTATAGCGATGACCCCGGAGGGTATACACCTCCCCCCCCCCCCCCCCCACACACACATATATATATATATATATATATATATAATTTATGAATTTTGCGCTCCTTGACAAATAAGCGCTCAAACTTTCACCTAGCAACCGTGCCTGTTGCTATGTTAGACTACACGTCAGCTTGTATTATTACGTTACAATTTATGTATTTTGCGCTCATTAAAAAATAAGCGCTCAAACCTTTACCTAGCAACTAAGCGCGTTAACATGGTATATTACATTGTCAACTTTTTCTGAGCAGAGCTTCACATACACATTTCACTTTGTTCATTACCCTGAGGAAGATCCGAGAGGATCGAAAATTTGGTGAAAATAAATAAAAAAGTTGGAATTCAATGCATTACCAATGTCTTCTCTGAAATTCATTCATTGTATCTCTCTTCATGCTTTTCCAACACGCGGTTATGAAATATCATTATATATATATATATATATATATATATATATATATATATAATATATATTGTTGATGGATGGGGAGACCTGTACAAATATACCTCTATTGTTAAAGGAAACAATAATTTTAAAGTCAATCAGTAATTGTTGAAGGTTTTGACAAGATCAATATTTTAGTGACTGTTATGAAAGAGACAATCTCTCTTTATAATGTTTATATGTATATGTATGTGTAAGTGTATGTGTGTTTATGCAAAGTGCGAGTGTTTGTGGGTGTGGTTGTATGTTTCTTGGTGTGGTTGTGGGTGGGTGTGTGCATGTGCTTGTGTCTGTGTTTGCGCTAGAAATCTAGAAATCCTATTGATCAGTTTGTATTTTGCCCTGCATTTCCATGGACGTTTTTCCAAGAGGTATGTTTTTAAAGTTTTTTCGAAGATATTCTCAGGTCCAAGACATTATAATTTGATGAGATGATGGGATTGCGACCAATCAATATTATCACTGCAGCATAACATACCCGCGCGCGATCACCCACAAGCACACCCACACACACACACAAACACACACATTCACATACATGGTCTTGTGGGGAACTCTATTCATTTCTCCTATTGTATTTTGTACCCCGCAAGTACTTCTCCTATTGTATTTTGTACCCCACAAGCTTGACGGAATAAAGGCCATCATTGTGCTCTATTGTTCTCTGTACCCCACAACTGCATATATGTAAAAGCACCCACACACGCGTCTATGTTTTCTATTGTTCGAATTTCAACCGATGACTCCACTATTGAATTGCGTCACAAAATTCATTGACGGAATAAACCTCACCAATTGACAACCGATGACCTATTGAATTACTACCGATGACCCATTGTTCTCTTTGTTCGATGTCATCGGTTTGCATGCATACATAAGTCATGTACACACCCACACACACACACCCACACACACACACACACGTTTACATGGCTTTACTTCCGAGGACAACTATTGTTCCTCTATTGTTACTCGTCCGAGGACAGTCGACGGAATAAGGCATAAATTCATTGTTCGACGTTCGAGGACTATTGTCCGGCTTCCGAGGACCATTGTTGTAATGATTTTTTTTTTTTGTTCTCTGTCCGAAAATGTCCTCGGACATAATGCTAAACAAACGCACCCTTATCAACATAGGCCTACACATTCTTATCTTTTTATCCACATTCCCTCCCGCACATGTACATGTACATCCATGACTCATTTGTAAATGCTCACACGCAGAGACAAATAATAGCCTAAATTTCAATGCCCTTGAAATAGGTACAAAGACATCATTGTCGATATTGCTATTAAAAGTCATTTTCACGCTTATCGACATGCAAGATCAATCACCTTTTACATTTCGTACTTCCTTTTATATTCAATGCATTTGTCCCGGTTGGTAATAAACTGTAATTATGTCTATGTTATCAAATCACAACTGGAAAAGAGGAAGAGGACAACTTAAAACAGCACTCATGTGAGCTCTAGTTCGTTTTCTGGACATGAATCTAGTTTCAAGATCAAATGGTACTTTAGTCTGAGTCCCCTATGATCCCCCGTTAGATTAAAAAGCATAATCAAAAATAATATTATCATGAGTTAAAGATTTTTTCAGTACTGTTCAAACTTTCATGATTTGAACTATATTTCGAATTTCACTTTTTAATAAAAAGACTATGAGCTGAAAAGCCTGTCCCGAAATAGCCACCCCTCGAGCCTATAAGATTTGACCCATTGGCAAAAGGGTTTCAGCCTGACCAGAACCGTCTGTTTTAGCCCCTAAAGTCTGGTCGATTTCATCCCATCTAGCGCATGCACCAAACCTCACCAAACGAAAGTATTATGGCTTTACATCACCAACAAAATCTGTCTTGATGGGGTTTTTAGATTCCCCTTAAAAAATGGGCTCAATTTTCCATCTGGAAGGAGGGTTGGATCACCCGAAAAGAACAGAGTGTCCTTCGAGCAAAATCCCCCCCCCCCCCTCCCCCATCCAAAAAATAGAATAAATAAAGATAATAACAATAATGATAAAATTCTCTGGATGTAGATATGATTAAAGCACTTGTCACTTTCAACTTTAATAACTCACAAATACTTTAGTCATTTCAGTTCAAATGTACCTAATAGGGTTTTGACTATATTTATATTTTTTGAGATGCAATTTGCTTTCACAAATAATAATCACTATCAAATTTGAAACATGCATTGATTTTGGACAACTACCCCAAAATATGTTCAGTATTATGTAAACACACCGATTGACCGTCTTCAGCTGCTTGACAAGACATAAATAATGCATGAGTTTGCTTGTACATGTGACTGCCTTACTGAAATCTACCATTCATGTGTGAATTAGGTAGAGGTCACTATGAAAATCGGGGTACCTGGTTTGGGGGTGAAAATGCGGTGATGTTCAAACTGGGTGGAGTTTCGTTACTAAGATGAAATTTCATCCCTCTTTTCACCCTCTTTCCATTTTTTATGGGGCCATTACCTGTCAGGTCGTAAAAACATCAAACTTGCTCAGGGAGGGTGAACTTCGGGTGATTTTGGGGTGTTTTACAATAATGTTCCTCCCTTCGTTCAATTCGACCTTCAAGACACTGTGCGGTTTTCTGAGCGAGCTAGAGGGGATTCCACACCAGTGTTCGCGTTGCATTACCATTGGCCTACAATACCCACCTATATCCACATGATCATGGCCCTAACAAGGAACGGGAGACGTAAAATTTCTACCTCTTGTACTGCCCCCTTGAAAGTGAATGAGATTATCTGATGTTTGTGTGCTGGCAAGCCTCCCTAAATCCGATGACCGGGGCTATAATCGTTCTGTAAAGCGCTTAAACACGAGGAGACACATAATATTAGGCGCTATATAGATGAAGAATGATTACAGCTATCATTATTGAGTTCTATTATTTCACCTATTTTACTGTAACGGAGCGAGATTGTTTATTTTTATCCATGGGTAATATTTTAAATGTCATTCTCATTTATTTTTCTACAAATTTGAGAATATTTTTTTTCCACTCGTCCCAAACTATGATGTTTCCACTTTCCTTGTTCCGTTTATTCTGTGTTCCTGTACGTATATTGTTTCTCAGTGTTGCACCCCTCTCGTCTCCTTTCCTGTAAAAAAACTTTGCTCACTTCAGTTAATTAACGTTTTTATTTACCTTTTATTTGTCGTGATTTGTGTTATATTTCCAGAAATTCACTTCCCAAATCACTTAAGCTCATATGTCTCCTTTCTTACTCCTTGAAAATTTTGCATTCCCATTTAATTTAAATACTTAGATGTTGATATTCTTTATCACAATGCTATAGATAAATTCTACGTCTATATAGGTGCCGAACAACCAAAGTTTATCAAATGTTGCCACAATTTTGGATTGGAAATGAAAGTCAACAATATGTGACAATACATCTTAATTTCATGGAGATTTAGGTAAATTAAGAGGATAAGAAGGGAGGTTTGGGAACGAAAGAGAATAATTGTGATTGGATACAATAAATGGGCCAACAATTAAGTGGATATTGTCATTGCCATAATATGGGGAAAAAATCGGCTGGGGATTTATAAAGGATCCTCTTAATAAATGTGAAAGTTGCACGGTAACCATGGGTTGTTATATTTTAGAATGATTTATACAGAAGTAAGAAAATGACAACTTCATGGAATGAGTAATTCGATTCGCGCCATCTACGCTGGGTATGTGCTATTATCACTGAAAATCATCACTGTCCTGTTATGTCCAGAGTTCAGTGAAAATTATCCCATGTCCACCCCATTACATTCGTCCTCGAAAGCCCTCGTAAAACTTTAACTGCGAGATCCAAAGGGACTAATTTGAGGGCACGTGCCTGAAAGTGTGATAATACAGGTGCGTTTATCAGATCACAACCGCACTCACGATCTAAGGCTTTTTTCCCTGCAGGCCCCGACGAAGGGTGCCGTGGTTGTCCATAACCCATTGCGTACGGGAACCAGGTGGTCCCTGTATTAACCCTATGTGCATTTGAGAACTCAGTAGCCAAGGGGTTAAGGAAGAAGAGAAATAAAGAAATTCACTTTCACCCGAAGTTATTTCAACATAATGTTGTAAGCGCTACATTTGAAGGCATACATGTGATGAGATGCTCGCCTGTTGTTATTCCATTTTACTGCCTTTCCCTCGTGTTGATTTTGTTTTGGATTGAGGTGCCAAATCAGAGGCGGTGGGGTAGTAAACACCCCCCCCCCCCCCCCCTCCAAAAGGAGAAAACACCAATTGAATGGGGCATAGATAAGTATATTTCACTCGACATGCTCAAGTTTGCAACAACAACAAGAAATTCAAAACTATGCACCCTCTTTGAGAAAATACTAATGACGGCACTATTGCATTTGTGGACTGTTACAGAGGAACCCGCCCCCCCCCCCCCCACTCAGTATTATTTAGGGTACACGTATGCTTGTTCCCTCCCTTTGAAAGCACCCCCTATCTCAGGGCTGCCAACATTTCTGAACCCCCCTATCGCGGGCTTTGCGCGGGTTTTTCCTGCCTTGTAGACCCCCCCCCCCCTAAATTCAGAACACTGCTCAATGTACCCCCTATCTCAGGTGAGCTCTTATTCCAACCCCATATCTCAGGACAGACACCATAAAGCCATATTTTCATAACCCCCCTTTTTTAATTTCTCATGTGTCGAAGAGAGAGAGAGAGAGAGAGAGAGAGGGCGAAAGAAAACTGACACCCCCTTTTTTAATGAAATCTCCGGGTGAAAGATAAAAACACCCCCTTTTTTTACAATTCACGGGCAGGATTGTGTCGCCCAAAAATACCCCTTTACCGGAGATTTTGGGAACACGCATGCGATCACTTCGACCGCCGAGTGGGGGGGGGGGGGGGGGGGGGGCGGGCAAAGGAATCCTACATTGATAATAAAACGGTGGGTGTGAGAGGAGAAAATAAGAAAAACAGAATGGTGAATAATATTTGTTTGAAAGAAATCGAACAAGAATTAAGATTAACAAAGTTATGGCTAATTTTATTAATGAGATCACCATTACTATGTAAATTTTTAACTCGCTATGCGGTAAGTAAATTATGAGTGGTATATTGGCTGCGCAGGCCTCTACAATTTTTTAAAGGAAAGTCTGGTTTTCTGAGAAGTAGCCTATCTCTGAGGAAGTAATTTTAATATAATATAGATAGCATATTGTTTAATCATTTTGATTAATAGGATACGAAAGACCATTAATACCACGGAGAGAGAAAAAATTTTCTACTAATTTCTACATATTTCTACTAATATACAGATAGTAAAAATAGCGTTCTCTCCGTGACACTAATGGTCTTTCGTAATTAATAGGCCATGTCAATAAGTTTCGCCTACTTTATTGTTGCATCCGTATACTTGAAGGTCACCTGAATGACAAGCCACTAGCAACGCGTGCTGGGAAAATATATCGACGAGAGCACGCACGCCCACAGATCTGATGATTGAGTGATCGTGTACAAACACAAGAGATTCTAATTTTCAGGGAATCAAATATCGATGAATGATTTTTTTTTCATAAATTTTCAGTTGAATAATTAATACTAGTACGAATATATTAAAATTACACATATGTAATATATATACGGAGACCAACAATTTTTTTTTTTGGCAATTCATTATTCATCATTAAATCTTTGAAAATATTTAAGTAACATACTAATTGGCATAAAAAAGTACTCTACTTTCTGGGCTTTTCCGCTCATGAGGCAAGGTAATCTATTCGTGAAATCGGACAGAATTCCACGCAGTCAATCTTAGGCCAGAATAACAAAGCTAGAACTTTTATTTTAAGAAACCATTTAACTGGTTAATTTTCGCCATTAGAAACAATTCTAACCAGTCACCAAAGAAACCCTTGTCAATATGCATGTACGTACTTCCCATACATGCATTCAAACCCCCGTTTGACAGAAATTGCCAACTTGTAAGGCAAAATTTGAGAAAGGGAGATCTCTTTCCCAAACATGTTATTCACCACTGTAGATCCCTTGCAGGTCAGTCTCAGGGTCAAGCCAGGGTTTAATGACAACTTCAGCTATGATGTTACGTAAGAGCATGACACAAATCTGTGCCTGAGGCAGGTTATTCTGGGTGAACCCAATTTCTTGAATCTTCTAGTTTTTAGAATGTTTTCTAATAAATACTTTATTCATAAATTTAATGTCCCCCATTTGAAATTTCGAATGAAAAACATCGACCATGAAGTTAAGGAAAATACAGAAATAAAAACGAGAGCATATATTTTCAATCTGACAGAGAGGAATATCTAGAATTTACAGAGAGAGAGAGAGAGAGAGAGAAATGGAGAAAGATCGGAGATATCGAGGGAAACTGAGAGAGATGGAAAGATAGAGGGAGAGAAAGAAATAAATAGGGAGCGAGAGGGAGAGAGACATTAATAGAGATGCATAGAGGGAGATAGAGGAAGAGAAAAAGAGAGAAAGTGTGTGGTGATGATAGGCAGAGGGTCAATTAACTGTGGTTTATAGCCTGCTCAAGGGCTTAACTATTTTGATTCTTTCCCTGCCTTACCAAAACTGGGGTATATAGAAGTCCCAAACGGAGGATTTTCGTCATGGAAACCTGTGTAAATATGGTGTTTCGGCTTGTGTTCAATATCAATAAACAGGTCGTTTTCAAACAAAATTGGCCAGAATTCTACAAAACAAGCCGTCATATTTTCATGCACAGCAGAGCCTTTGGGTTTTCTAGATATATTTTCCTTTTAACAGAATTAAACCAGTCTAAACTAAAAAAAAAAAAGTGGTTTTAAAAGTTGAGATTTATGGATTTTCGTGGTTTATGGTTTTATGGTGGGGTGATGCGCGCGCGCGGAAAGTTGGACTCGCCGCAATGTAACACACTTTTTGGTATTGCGGAAGCGTACGCCTAAATTTCAATAGGGGTAAAAAATCCCCTTAATTTCCGCAGCACCCCTTAAATATGTGTAACACAGCCCCAAAATGCATGAAAATAGCATCAAAATATGCTGACCTTTTTTATTTTTGCTTTTTAAAATGCTGAGAATCTTTGTTTTTTCTTTCTTTTCAAATTGCTGAAAAACTTCTTTTTTTGCGATTCAAAAAATCATGAGGACCTTATTTCCCCTTACTTTTTTATGCTTCCGCTGCCAATGCATTTTAGCCATTTTGTGTATTGGAACAAATTGACTAGTCATCCAAAATGCCGTCAATTTTAAGTCCCCATATATAGTGATTGCCACTTTTTACATCTTTAAAAATATTCTTAACTTTCTTATCGTTTGTCCATTTTTTCAAACTTTCACCTTTCTGCTTGTGTAATTTTTTTTCCTCGAAAAACAACTTTCCATTTGGGTTTGATTCCCCTTCATAGAGGCAAGACAGAAACTCAGTTTGTCAGCATTACGCCCATAATAACGATTTAACAGATCTAATCGCTTCCCTTATATTACACAATGTCACTCCCTCTCACAATATCTTACTTTCACATGGTCTCTTTTCATATCTTCTCTCTTCCCAGCATCATCCTTGTTCACACACCCTTCCTCATCCATACCCGTACGAGCCGGGGGGGGGGGCTGGGTGCTGCAGCCCCCTAGCATTCGTCAAGCACTAATATTCGGGAAAAACTCATTTAATATTCGGGCAAATCTCACATGATTTTCGGGCAATGTATTTTGAATTATCTTTTTATTTTTGACTGCCCGAATATTCAAAGGTTTAGTCGTATTTTCAGTGTTCAAAAATTGATTGCCATGGTTCCTTTTTTTTTCTTGCTTGTCGGAAAATTTTTAAGCCAAAATGAGCATTACAACATTGTGTGCGATTCGGGCAAAAGCCTTCAGCCCCCTAAAAATTGAGCACGTATGCCCATGCCCTCATCCATTGCTCAAATACACTTATTATACAAAAGCGCCCGTACACCTCATAATATTTCTTAGAAAGCTTTGTGTAGACAAAGATACATGGTATAGGTATTTGAAGTAAACAGTTCTTTATATAGTCATCAACGTTACTGAAACAAAATCAACTGTGGGTAGCAAATTCATAATAATAACAATAATTAGACAATTTATATAGCGCAGTCACTATATATACATACTCTACTGCGCTGTGATGTGACAGAGCCCCCACACCTTGATGCTACAAAAAACTGAAATGAAATACAATAAACTAATCAAACGCTTCTAAAACAAGTGTGTCTTTAACAAGCCTTTGAAGATAGGAACAGATGTAGCTTTCCTTATTTCCTCTAGTAATTTATTCCAAAGTGTTGTAGCAGCACAACTAAAGGCACAATCTTCAAGTGTTAATTTTGTTTTAAGATGAGGTTGTTGTAGAAGCAGTTTATCACGTGTACTTCGAAGATTATGAGAATGATGGTGTGACTTGACTTGAGGATTGATGAATTCGTTATTTCATTGTTTACTGCAGATTGACAGTTTATAATTTAATAGTATTCTCACTCCAATCAGATGAACACTTCTGCGTAATGCAAAAAATATCAATATTATTATAATATTATTACTCTAATTCCAGCCTTAAGGGAAATTATTATGTCTTCTCCCATTGTTCAATTCGTCACGGGATCATCGAAGACTAATAAATAACAGAGTCTAGAAAGGCCGCTTGGAACTGGATAGTCAGGCAGGCTCACTACCTTATATTATTCAATCTGCCAAGAAAGAAACCAAAGAGGATCATAAACATAGGTCCATTGTTTTGACACAAATTAATTATCAGTTATCATAATATGCGAAAAATCGTTCTTTTCTTCTACTATAATCCACATATGTATAGAGTGAATGATATTAACAAATATCTAAGTCTTTCTTCTATTGAAGAACGGACAGTTTATAATTAATTGAGTCCATGTTTCTTTAATATGTCTTGAAAGAAGACTAGAACCTAATTACATATGCATATTTATTTGCATTAACTCTGAGCGAACAGCTTAAGAAAATTCTTTATATCAGCTTTAAGGTCATGCAGGAAATTTCTAACCTGATTTAACTTGAAAATGTGAACAAACAAATAAATTTGCTGCTGACTTCAGTTGTCATAAATGAGTCTGGTAATTACCAAGATGCTTTATACAAAGATATATAATTTAGCCCAACTAAATAAAGATATATATGTAACCTTATTTTCAACTAACATAATTCCTTAGCTGGCTTTTGTACACTACCATTTGAATGCAAAAAAAGGCAACGAGTGATCTTTGCCTGACCTACCATAAATTTAAGCCTCGTCTGACATTGAACGAACAAAAATTAACGAGAGAAAACTGCCTAAAGTTTAATCCAGATACAATCACACAACTCTTATTTGTGCTTTATATGTGTTTTTTTTTAAATATATCAAACTTATCCATGCCAAAATTAAATGTAAACAAACATTAGTCAATCATGAGACCCACGCCCATATATTAACGATTCTTTCATCAAAATTAAGCTCCTAAATCCAACTTTCGTTCACTTCATAAACACACTTTTCCTATAACTCTATCTAAGTGTCTATAAACATCTCTAATAATATTTTAAAACTCCACACACTTCAAATTCATAATTGTGAATTAAAAGGATGTCCACCGACATGTTCTCAAAGAAATCACGTTTTAACAAGTATCAATTTAACAAGTAACAAGTTTTTTTTTAAACTTTATTATTATTTATCAGTACATGTACTGTATCAATATCTCTACAGGAGGTAAACAGGAAGTCCATCGTCTACAAATTTCACAATTCTTCTAAAGTATGACTGTTAAAGGGAAAGTCCACCGGCACGATAAAACCACTTTCGAAATATAAACTCAATGGCAATTTCAAAGGTCTACTGTCATGATTGTAATGTCCTGAGCAACAAGGTTCGGATTACGTATAATACACCATTGAAATGTTCGCCCATTTCTAAAGGTGATTATAGACAGGGCTATTGAAATTGCCTTCAGTTAATTTTTTTAAAGTAATTTTTTATCGTGTTACCCATGTATTCAGTTCATTTGAATAAAAACAAAAATATAAGGGGAACAGATTCCTAAATGTTTGAGGAAAATCCGATGAGAAATAAGACATTTTTGAATTTTTGAAGTTGTACATGTAATTAATCAAGTAGAAATTGTCAACTCGATGACGGATCTTGCGATCTCCTCTTCCATGCATTAGGTCTCTACAGAAACTCATAATTTTTCATTTTCTTAGTTGTTGGTGAAGGAATACATGATTTTGTTTTATACAGGTTTTGTGTAAAAACATGAGCAATGGCTTTATTTAGGTTGCATGTACATGTATGATTAAATATCTATTCAGACACAAATTATGATTTTCTCAGTACTGGCTAAATGGGAGAGGAGCTCGCAATATACGTCACGGAGTTACCAATTCCACATGTTTGATTGATTACAACTTCCAAAAATCATAATTTTCTTATTTCTCATCGGATTTTGCTAAAAACTTTCATTAATCTATAGTTCTTTAATATCTCCTTCCTTTAAAACCAACCCATTTCCCAGGTGGACTTCCCCTTTAAAACTTCCAAGTAAGGTCATGAGGCAAGACTCACTCCCCAATAAAAATGTATGGTTTAGGCCTGGGTCATTTGGTCAAGGACTCAAGGTTGACCGACTCCCAGCTAGTATTGTGTTACCCCATATAAAATCAATGCATGGGTTCACTCCACACAGAGATGCAGAGAGAACATCATAAGTGTACTCACCATGCATTATAGCATGATTAGAACAATTCTCTGATAACTCCTTACTTGATCAGACTTTGTCTATACAATAATGATCGTTTACTATTGTTGTTGTATCATTACGTATGTATCATGTGAATAAAAGAATGCTACAATTCCTACAATCATCCATCTGCAATTGAATTTTTATCAAGCGTTTGATCCTATATATAAAAATCATCTGTTTACGATGTGATCTACTTTTCTCGACCCTGGAGATGTGCATTCCTCATAACATGTCCCCCTGAATTAGGGAAAAATCTACACCATCGCTTCCGACGGCTATGTTTGCGATGAAGCTTTATAGCGACTGAGAGATAAACGAAGGTTCATAACATGATGCAATTTTTTCTTTAACATCGGAAGACGAATTGTTTTTAGAATCATTTTGGAAGATACAGCAACAAAATGATGTATCAAATAAATTGTGTATCAAATGAAAACCAGTTAGTTCAAAAATCTTAAACGACCCATGCTACGGCTATCCATGTTGTCCATCCATGAGTAACCTAAAACGAAAACAAGCTAGTTGTGCCAGCTCTGTTAAAAGGCAGATTTTTTATATCTTTCGCCAAAAACAGTATGCAGTAACCCCCCCCCCCCCCCCCCCTCATTGTGTACGTTTTCGGCATTGTGACCTCTTTGTTACAACACCCTGGATCCGCCCCTGACCCAGTCTCTGTCTATTTCATATCCTCTGAACATATTGAACAAATTTTACTGGAAAATCCAAATCGTTTCCAGATTACAGTATGTATGCTGGCGACTAAACAACTTCTTTACCACGAGCTGTCCTGAGAATACAACCCCGGTCTGGTGTCAATTTTTAAACTTCACCACACTCAAATTCACATTAAATTATTAATTATATTGTACAATATATTTCTACTTATCTAGAGACCTAAAAAAGTTCAAAGAAGTATGTGAATTAAATGAAAAAGAAAAATATACAACTTGTTGTAAAAGCTGTCATATCATATTGCTGTTACTTCTAATGTACAATAATACCTACCAAAGTTTTAAGAAGCATGTGAATCAAATTAAAATGAACAATACAACGTATTCTAAAAGCTGTCATACATGCACTGTAGATCAGCTAGTTACAACAATGGTGTTATACGGATAAGCCTGAGCGGGGCCGCCCAGATATATTAGAGGAAAATACAACCCAGATATTGGTGTATTGTGTCGATTTTTAAACTTTACCAAACTCAAATTCACATCCAATGGCTGTTAATTGTATTGTACAATATAATTCTACCTACAACAGTTCTAAGAAGCGTGTGAATTAAATAAAAATGAAAAATATGCAACTTAATCTAAAAGCTGTCATATTCACTGTAGACCAACTAGCCACAGCAATGTACGGATAAGCCTGAGTGGGACCGCCCAGAGACTAGGGGAGAATACAACCCAGATATTGTGTCGATTTTTAAACTTTACCAAACTCAAATTCACATCCAATGGCTGTTAATTGTATTGTACAATATAATTCTACCTACAACAGTTCTAAGAAGCGTGTGAATTAAATAAAAATGAAAAATATGCAACTTAATCTAAAAGCTGTCATATTCACTGTAGACCAACTAGCCACAGCAATGTACGGATAAGCCTGAGTGGGACCGCCCAGAGACTAGGGGAGAATACAACCTAGATATTGTGTCGATTTTTAAACTTTACCAAACTCAAATTCACATCCAATGGCTGTTAATTGTATTGTACAATATAATTCTACCTACAACAGTTCTAAGAAGCGTGTGAATTAAATAAAAATGAAAAATATGCAACTTAATCTAAAAGCTGTCATATTCACTGTAGACCAACTAGCCACAGCAATGTTGGTTGTACGGATAAGCCTGAGCGGGGCCGCCCAGAGATTAGGGGAGAATACAACCCAGATATAGTATCGGTCTTAACTGCCACAGGTCTGTTTTAACTTACTGCTTTTCGTTTGAAATTTCCTTTATTTTCCAAGGATATTATGTAATTCATTTTTACCATCGTGAAAATGATATCTGTAGAATCGTTATAGGAATGCTGCAATAAAATGACAAATCAAAAGAGTTTATCCATAATTGCCACGAAAATGAGTTCGTTTAAAGATGTGCTATGAAGTATCCTACCATCCTGATGCGTCTACTAACTTTATTTTTAATTGAAAACCCAAAATGCTATCGAGGTGAAATTTCTGGACCTCAGTCCTTATCTGTATAAAGTATCACTATTTAATTTCAGTGATTTTACACCTTGTTCTTATATTTTTTTTAAATGAATGATATTGTTTCTTGTTACGCCCTCTATGATTGGTTTACTTGTTATAATGTGCATTGTTTTGTCAAAGTGACATATTTTTTCTTTCAAAAATGCTTTTAATATTCAGCGTGGTCTTACCTATTCCATTTAATTTCATTTATTAGTACATGGGCAATTCCAGGGTGATGACCGAGCACCATCATTTACTTTGTGATGTGTTTCAACTTAATTGTATCTTACTTTAAAAAAGATTACTATTGTGTGCAGTTTCTTGTGTTGCATGGTCATGAAAACCTCCTGATTGATTGTCACAAAAAGTGTTAGAAGTAAAATACCCGACCAAAGAGCAAGTCTGAAAATCTCAAGTCACTGATCAAACTAACAAAAATACAGACGGAACAAGTTCTATTTCAGCTCTGACTTAAAATCTATAAATTTTTCATACTGTCTTGTGTTTTTTATTATAATAAGAATTTAGAGTTTATTATATTTTACTAAAGGGTACATTAGGTCGACACCTAACAATGCGGTTTATTCCGTCATAATAGCGACCCCTACATTAGGTAGACAGTTGGTACATTAGGTCGACAGTTGAACAAAGAAAAAGAACAAAAACTGTCCTCCTAATGTACCCATTAGGGGTATACAATTTCTCAATTTAAAATAGGTTTTAGCATGTGGTTCAAAGTAGTTCTCGCTATAATTGGAGGTCAACATTAATAAACAATGAAAATATCAATACCCCTGTATTAAACTATACAACAGCGAAAATGATGAAGTTCAACGTTGTTCTTTTATATATAGTTACAATCTAGGTCCAACATGCATGGAATTAACCGCAGTATTTAATTCATAGGGTTCCATAATTAAGAAAATGTCTTTTTTTCTTTGATTGAAACAAAATGGAAGAAAAAATTTTGTCCGAAGCAGACCTATCTTACATTGATGCCCGAAGCCATGCATATTTCAAAGGCAATGAACCATAATCGCAATGGCAAGATTCGGTCTATTTTCAGACTGATAAAACATCAAGTTGCACAAAGTTCAGATCCAGATTTGCATTTGACAGATACACCTCCCACTTGCCCGACTATCAGGTGACGATTGCGTGAACATGATATTTCGGCTGCCCTTAAATATACTGGTAATTTCAAAATTCTTAGAGTGATATGCAGCCCAATCCACCCCTGCTCCGCCCTGAATTGCAAGCCTATGAAATTATCATTCCATATCATAATTATGGTTTTCTAATTTATTTAGATTGTATAATTATGGTAGTTTGCTTCGAACATGCAAAGCATTTTTTACATCTTTTAAAACATGTAAATTGTATACTGTTGCTGCAACGTTGCTTATGATGATCTACCTGTATGTTTCTTTTCCATTAGTTTTTATGATTGTGATAATTATCATCATGATGATGGTGGATCATATACTTGCATACCGTGTTTACTAACTCGTATTAAGAGTATCATGCATAAGTTTGTATCGATTTGGTATTAAGCAATACCTTAATTTTCTCTCCCCCATCTCTCTCCATCCATCTGTCCTTGTCTCTCGCTTACTACGCCTTACTATTTCGATTCTCTTTATTTTTCACTCCCTGCATTTTTCCTCCCTCTCTCCATCTTCCTCCCTCTTACACACTCTTCTTTTACGACTCTATCATCCCTTCGTCTAATTCTCTTCCATGTCTCTATACCTCTCCAACCTCTTATGCCGGGCTCTCGTTCCGGTCTTTCAGTCCATCGCCTCTCTATTTCATCTCGGTCTCTGTCATAATTATTCCCTCAACTATTTCAGCCTACGGTTTTATCTTCTCTCTCTCTCTCTCTCTCTGTCATCTTTCTCCATATTCTATCTAATTCCACTTATAGCTCTTTCGCACTCAACCATCTCCGATCGCAATCTCTCCAATCGATGTCTCCTCTCGACTATCTCTCTGCCTCTGTATAGATAGTTTTCTTTAATTCTCCATCCCCTCCCATCAGCTCTTCTTGGTCCTTGTCTCTTTCCATGTGCCCATCTCCTTTCACCTTCTTCACTACTCCCCTCTATCTCCCTTCCTGTCTACCCTCCCACTCCATCGCATGTTCCATCTCTGTTCTATCCTCGTCTCTCTGATTGTCTGCCTCTCTCTCTCCTGTTCTGTCTCTATCATGTCGGTCTGTCTCTCCACTCTCTCTCTCTCTTGGATATTCCTCCCATGACCACCCTCCTCCCTCTTCGTCCCATCTCTCTGTCCATCACTATTCTTCCCCTCAGCTATAGCTCTTTCTCTCAACCTATGTGTCGTTATACGTTGTCATTTGTATACCATGCCGTAACAATGCGTACAAATTTGGGAGTTTATTAAACAAATGAAGTTCCATATACAAGATCACACAACATACATGTTTACTAATATAACGAAATCAAACGGGCAAAAGATAATATTGACCACCAAATGTCATCAATAGTGATTTATTATGAAAATGCTCTTTCTGATTGAAACCAAGCCAGATAATGAAAACACCGTACGATAGGAGCTCCGTCTCCCAAACCAAGTGGGAAAAGGCCAAGGTATAGTTATATACCAGGGAAGTGTTAGAGAGACCCACACCATTTGAGCGGTATAGTTAGTATACAAAAGTCAAGTAACTTCCAGCAATATTAAATGATAATGAAGCTTATCGAGAGCAACGAAATATCACTTGGTTGATAGACAGTTAGACATTAAAAAGGTAAAATCAAGTGATAACAAGAATAAAGCAGATTAAGCATTCATACCGTTTGCTTATGAGAACCCCAGTTTACCTTTCTTATATTCTGTCTCAAACCCGTTGGTATAAGAAGCAAAGTTATGTAAGCCTACTTGAAAGATATAAGCGGTATACTCACTATTATAACAAAATAAAGGAAATGTATCCTATCCTTCATGAACCGCCTGTAAAGCAACAAACTATCGCTTGGTTGATAACAAATTAAAAGCAGTTCACTTCAATCATGAAATGAAGTAAAGATTATACTAAAAGCAATCAATGCTGTTCGCTGTCTATGCATTATACATTGCTTTATCTAAAATATGATAACGCCTGATGAAGCAATCTCGACAATGAATTTGTCATATTATGAAGACTACAAAATCAACCAAATAGAAAAACAGCACGTTTATGCCATCATTAGCACACAAAGTCCCTATCCACCAAGCTAAAACTTCCATGTAGAACTAACATGTAATTCATTTAAGAGAGAGAGAAAAAATATGAAACAGTCAATATAAGTGATTAAATCAGAAAACCAGGAATAATAGCTAGATAGATACACAGATAGAAATTGTTTATTAAGATCCTTCCAGCCAACAGCCGAATTGCGATCCATTTCACAAGATACTATACAATTACACTTGAAATTCAAATAACACAAAATATGACATAAAAAATCAAGCATAATAGACATTTCATAACAATAATATTCATTGATCAAATTCAAATATTAAAAAGAAAGGAGAGATGCAGGATATAATAGTGACATGTGTATACGCTTAGGCTTGGATATCAAAAAGAAATTAATGATGAATGCACGATGTCGGTTAATATATTATTTCCCAGATTTGTAATTGACAGTGGATTTTATACTCACAATTTTTTCGTCAAGGAGCTCTTTCCTTGTTATTTTGTTCATCATTTTGCTGGAAATACCTTGCCATAACCACCTCATGTACATATAATAGGATATATTGTAATCATATTCCAGGTGTGGGAACGGGGAAAAAGAAAGAAAGAAAAAGAAAGGAAACAACATACAACAACATAATTGGAAATAAAGATGCATAGGCCTTTTTGTCTCATCCAAGTTTTTCGCAAAATCAATTATTGTTGCTTGTTATAATATCCAGGCCTGTAATACCTTGTACATAGATTGACACATCTCAAAATCACCACTTACAATGATCCCGGGTGTTTCCATCATATTTAAATGTTTTTGTTTTTTTCTTCAATGATCTTAAAGATAAAGTAGCGTTCTGGGCATGCAATTATATTGTGAAAGAAACTGTCTCGAAGGAATTGGGAAAGGTTAACCACGTCTACATAAGAATTGTTTTAGAGTGTGTTGTTTTGGAATCATCAAAATAGATAATAAGTTGACCCAATCTTGCAGAAAAGCACATGTACTGCGCACAGAAATGCTATGATGTTCTTCCCAACTGACATAAAATTAGTGACAAAGCTTACAAATTATTTTTCACCTTTCTCAGAACTCAGGATTCCCTTACAATTATTAAACCACACACAAATAAGTGCCGCCCGATCGGCACCAGCCTCCTCTGCCCCCTGTGTCAGACAGTATATACTGTATGAACGCTTGACAAAAGTCAATTGCAGAGGGATGGTTGTAGGAATTGTAGCATTCTTTTATTCACATGATAAATACGAATAATGATACAACAATAATAGTAAACGATCATTATTGTATAGACAAAGTCTAATCAAGTAAGGAGTTCAGAGAAATGTTCTCTATCATGCTATAATGGTGAGTACACTCATGATGTTCTCTCTGGATCTCTGTGTGGAGTGAACCCATGCATTGATTTTATATGGGGTAACACAATGCTAGCTGGGAGTCGGTCAACCTTGAGTCCTTGACCAAATGACCCAGTAAGCCTAAAGCATACATTTTTATTGGGGACTGGGTCTTGCCTCATGATCGACCTTACTTGGAAGTTTTAAAGGGGAAGTCCACCTGGGAAATGGGTTGGTTTTAAAGGAAGGAGATATTAAAGAACTAGATTAATGAAAGTTTTTAGCAAAATCCGATAATAAATAAGAAAGTTATGATTTTTAGAAGTTGTAATCAATCAAACATATTAAATCGGTAACTCCGTGACGTACATTGCGAGCTCCTCTCCCATTTGGCCACTGAAATCATACTTTGTGTCAGAAAAAAAATCTGATATTTAATCATACATGCGCATGCAACCTATATAAATAAAGTCATTGCTCATGTTTTTACACAAAACCTGATATAAAACAAAATCATGTATTCCTTCATCAACAACTAAGAAAATGAAAAATTATGAGTTTCAGTAGAGACCTAATGGAAGAGGAGATCTTGTTGATACTCTTTTTTTCCTTTCCTCCATTTTTCCTATTCTAATGACCTTTTCTTCTCTTTTCTTCTTTTTTTCCACTTGAAATGTCATAAGGGGGAGATCGGCCTCTGCCCCTTCTAGCGCCACCACTGTCTCAACATATAAAAAACCCAAGCACCCAAGTGAAAATATAGGAAGGAGTAATAACACTTCACAATGAATGACCTGTATTTAAACAGGATCAAAAATGTATTTATTTAGAAGAGGAAAACGTTTTCTTTTTCTTTTTCGTTTAGATTTCCTTTTATTAGTCTGATCTTATAACGTGTAATATAAATTAACGTGATTGGTAAAACGCAGACAAGGCGCCCTTGGATATAATAGAATGTGCCATTATTGTTTCCTCAAAAGGGCTCAGACGTTATAATGCTATTTTTCCTCAAGTTCTTATCGTTCTAAAGGAGGAGAGATGACTCTAAATGCAAAGTCATGTTTTGCTTTATGGAAAAAATTATAAGAAAATAATTTTATTCATTTTGACAAAGCAATACCTTCCAAGTCCATCCATAGAGGGCGTAAACAAATCAATAAAAATATGTTGTTTTTTTTAATCCATGGACTTGAATAAAATTACCAAAAGGCAACAATAACTGATTTTTAAGGAGTCATTGTATTTAATTTCAACCCTTTATCTTTTGGGGTTATGGAATGACAAATAATTTGTGAAAGAAGCAGGAGAAGAGTGCCTTTCCTAGATCATTTTCAAAACAAACTCATTTTCATGCCCTCGGGGTGAACTTTTTGAAATGTAATTGGCGTAAAACCTCCCGAAATGACATTTTTAATCTAATTCATTGGCATGAGAAACACAATGCTCATCTAAAGACCCAAACTAAAGAATATAACATGAAATCAGATAAACAAAATATAACCAGCAGGATTGTTACACGACCACAACTGTATCCCCCCCCCCCCCCGTAACTCTAGGCAGGACGTCGCAGGCTTAGCCGCTGAAGAGTAGGGCAATTTCTTCTTGGCATGACTCAGAATTTGTGGGGTATTTTTCAGTAAAATCTGGTTGAGATTCTTGTTATTAGTCAGGAATATAGATGATTATGATACAATTTAGATGACAGCCGTTAAAACTTTTGGCGGAACAACTCGCCAGGCTAACCCTGCTTTTTTGCAGGGCCAGATTAGCCCACTTTGGTAAAAGCAAGTGTGAAAAGCAAGTGGGCTAAGCTTAACCCCGGGAAATTGGTGGGCTAAGACGCCCCCCCCCCCCCCCCCTTAGCCCCACCAACGAAAGTGTGATCTGAAGAGGGTTCCATTTTCAGCACCAAGGCGTCCTCGACGTCTTTTGGAAAAAGGTTATCTTTTCATCTCCATTCGCCGTCAGTCGCCACTTTATAGGGTAGCCTTTTCTAGCTCAGTCATGCCATTTAGGATTGCTAATTGGGTTATGGAGATTATGCCATTTAGGGTTGCTAATTTAAGTAAATTGAAAATAATTTTCCCACACATCGCAACAGAATCTTTTTCTTCATTAACACAGTAACCCCCATTATTTTAGTGCGTGTGACCCCGATCCCTCGATCCCTCACTAGTCTCTGACACCGGGGTACTATGCGCATCATGACGCGTTCCCACGGAAACAAGCCCGAAGTGTGTTCGTAGGGCTCCGAGTATATTGATGTAATTAACCATACAGCACCTGTTTGAGGGGGGGGGGGGGGGGGGCGTTCTCGCAAAGGGAAGGAACCTGCATCGGCCTACTCGTACCCCAAAATACCGGTGTGTGGAGAGGGGGGGGGGGGGGGCACTACAGAGCCGGCGGAACGTTTTTCAGGTTGGTGGGGCCCAAATAAAGGAACAAATTTGGCGAAAATATTGTTATCAACATCCCCCCCCCCAAAAAAAAAAAAAAAAAAAAAAAAAAGATCGTTGTCGGTGTCGATATTCCCGGCGAAAAGTAACCATGATAACCACCATAGCAACCCATTATTGGGAAATTAAGTTAGCAAAACTTTCGGCGCCTCTGCACACATTGGGGGCCCAAAATATGTTTAAACAGTTATCTATGTACGAGTCAAAATATGGGGGAGGGGCTGTCCCCCGCCCCACGGTTCCGCCGGTCCTGCTTTCAGGGTATCAAAATTTCCCTGTTCACGCCATGTGTTACCATTTAGGGTTGCAAATTCAGTGTTGCAGATTGCGCCATTAAGGGCGTTTTTAAAGGTTGTCCGCCACGTGGAGAGTGACCAAACCAACACCCACCCCACCTCCCGGGGGGGGGGGGGGGGGGGGGGGGGGAGATCGGTACGATGTGTACTGATTGAGAGAGAGTGAATCAAATTAGTGGACATCGTACCGATCTACGTTGGGAGTATAACTTTGAGTACAGAAAAAAAATACACACAAACGTCCATATCTACACGCGAGAACTGCCGCATTTTCCTCCATGTGCCACTGGACATGCTGTAAATGCCTTTTGAAGGTGGCGATAAGAAAACAGTTGGCTTTCATTGACATTATTTGTAGAAATCTCATTCACAGTCTTTACCTGTATAGCTCAAGAAATTACATTTTATGTTCCATTTAATAATCAGATGAAACAAAGTATTGTTCACTATTTGAGGACCATAATCAGTGGCAGGTCAGCGGGGCGGGTCACTGCATCTATTTGTGGATCAACGACAAAACAAAAATAAAATAAAAGAAGGTGGGAGAATGAAGACGAAGAAAAAAGGGATAATATAGAGCAGGATCATGTTCTATACATTTAGCCTTAGCGTTATTTTAACCTAGTGCTGCTTCCATTGCGCTGGATTTTACTATCGTGGGATAAGCCTGGTAAGGCTTGCTTTTTTTTTCATTCATCATTTAAACAATAACGCCTGAAAGTAAACTACATCAGTCCTTGTCTGGTCACCGTTGATGGAAAGTTGTTGACCAGTGTTCGGGATATGCTGTTGACATACATTTTGGCGCGCTACATTTTGGCGCGCTGTCTCGGACATGTGTGGTCAGTAGGAATTACCTGCACATAACTGTACACGTTGATTATAATCTGGATATGGCGTGTGGATATGAATATGAATATTTATTTGTCTTCTTGCTCGAGAGGTGGTGTTATATTTATGTCATAAGACCATTATGTTGGTGCTAATTGTGACTTTGGAAAGGATGAGGCGAGGTGTAATTGGGATTCACTGCCAACGATTTATTTCCTATTGTTTTGAAGGTGAGTTATAGGCCTATGTTGTTTCTGGAATATATCGTCGGCCTTATGCCAAAAGGGCCTTATCACTGTATAAAGTCTATGGCCTTAAGGCCCTTTTGGCATAAGGCTGACGATATATGTTAAGGTAGGCTAGAGTGTTCATAAGTGTTACATACTAATATCATCTGAATATATTCACGCACATTGCAGATAATTAATAAGCCTCAGCAAAGTAATGTGTAACTAATTGTCATGATTGTGAATGCTAGCTAAAAGAGATTTATTTTGATATATTTCATAATTTATGTTGGTGGTTGCCTTTCCTGGTTGCTAAGAAAGCATGTGGCTTGTAAGAGACCAGAGGACCGACCGCTTCTTTTTCAAAAAAGAGATGCCATATCTAGCATGTCTAGGTGGTTTATGTATTGATATTAGGAGTAGATAAGTAGTGAAATCATTTTAAGGACCAAGGAAGCATTAAAATGTTAGTTGTCGAGTAGATTTCTTTT
Organism: Heliocidaris erythrogramma; assembly: GCA_025617745.1. Lineage (NCBI taxonomy): Eukaryota > Metazoa > Echinodermata > Echinoidea > Camarodonta > Echinometridae > Heliocidaris > Heliocidaris erythrogramma. The sequence continues at coordinate 14,782,613 of CM046859.1, forward strand.
TTATCTCTTTGCTTTTACAATTTTAAGGTTTCTAAGATTTGTGCTTAAAGGTAAAGTCTGCCTCAACAAAAAAAATTTGAAGAAATAGAAGAAATTCAAACAAATATAATGCTGAATATTTGAACAAAATTGGATGTAAAACACGATAGTTATATACCTTTTCGCTCATTTACACAAAACCGGTTTATGCACAACGTACGCCAATGATAATAATATTAATAGTAACTGGACTTATAGCCCATTTTCCAAACGATACAAAGCGCTGGTCACACACTTTATTTATTTGTAAGTTTTATTTTAGTACCATGGCTCCGTCAGTAATTTATATACTGTTATCCCTGGAGGCCCTACAACATAAATACAAATTTAACAAACATGAAAAATTAGCAATACAAGTTAAGGAAGATATTTCCAAAAAATTCAGAAGAAAAACATAAAACAACATAAACATGATAAAGGGCCGGCTAGCTTATTAAGATTATTATATCGCCAAAATAAAAGGGAAAATGGTATGTCTGATTGCGCATTTCTTAGAAAATAAGTTAAATTATACCAAATTGAAGATAAGCTTTGCTAGCACCGCAATTGCCCGGCTAACCCTGCTTTATGGAAAGGGCCAGATAGTCCCGTACTAATTGCGGGGTTAGCCCACACTTGCAAGACCCCCCCCCCCCCCCCCTAGCCCCACCAATTTCCCGGGGTTAAGCGAAATTTTGCAAGTGTGAAAAGCATATTTAAAAAGTTTATGCATCTGATGTGACCTAAAACAATGTGCAATATTTTTATCAATTTACCGCTCCAATTCTGTAATTTTAGTATTGATTTATACCATTATATTGTACTAGCAGAAGCAGCCCATGGACATCCACGGGCGCTCGCTGTGTTTATGATTAATCCCCGTACCGTATATTTGTCTCAATAATCAAGTGAATAAGAAAAAAAGTCGGGTAAAGTTGTTTTTTACCAAGAAGTATTTACAACATGTGAGTAAGTTATTTATCAAAAGCTTGCATGAGTTCTGAAGAAAATGCATTTTCATCTTGATAAAGACGATATGGATATTACAATTATGTTCAAGTAGAATGTCCATGCATAGACAAAGAGGGAGCGATTTGATCTTGCCATATTTCTGTGGTTTAATTTCTTTTCTTTCTCTTCCCCCTTTTCTCTCCTTAAGGCTAATAAACTGCCGTTTTGTACATTTTTTCCTCTTCCTTTCACCTCTTATTTGAACTTGTCCTATTTTCTTTCCTATTTTTCTTGATTTCTATTTCTTCGTCATTATATTAATCTGTACTTTTGTCTCCTTTCTTCTGTTCTGCTTTTCACCTCTTATTTGATATTGTTCTTTTAAATTTCCTTTTTTTTTATTTTTGCATCACATTTACTTCCTTATTACACTTGTCCAGAATTTGAATCCCTTGCCTTCATGAATACCTTACTATGATGATATTTTTTTATATGTACAATGATGAAGCGGGATTATAAAACTTTATTTACACGTTAACCGATGTTAATGCGCTCTTCTCGATTTTATAATATGTTTTTTGTTCCTAAAATTTGGTTTTAGGTTCCTCACATTTCCATAATTTCCTCTACATCTTATATCGTATATTTTTCTTCTTCTTTCTTCTGTTATTTTGTGTGTCCATTCTTTTTTAATGATAAGCTCATGGATTCTCATCTTCAATTGTTGTTCTTTTCTCCTCTTCCCCGCCCCCTCTCTCTCTATATCTCTCTCCCTCCCTCTCTTTCTCTAATTTTCTTTTATCTTTTACCCTTTTTCTCTCTCCCTTCTTTCCACCTTTCCTTTATTTCATCCACATTCCATCCTTTGCTGTTTGTCCTGGTTCTTTATTTTCTGATTGACGCTCATATTTTGATTTTGTTTTCGATTTTATATGATCTTATGTATATTCATGATATGAATTTGAACAAGCAATTGTACGCTGGCATGTACATTCTTCTCTTCTATCTTAGTACCGCAAAATATGTGTTTGGAGGAAGACAAAACTAATGTGAAATCCCCCTTAGACCATAGACTTTACCACCATCGGCAGCGCTGCACGGCCCAAGGACACTAGCGTAATAAAAAGTTTGCCAAGTCATTTTCACCCAAAATTCACCACTAATTCAGAAGATGATGATTTAACGACTTGACAGTTTTATTACTTGGAAAGTGTGAATATGTTGTGAAAAATGGGTGAAAATAGGAGTCTTATTCCCAATGGCACTCCCTTAGCAACCAAAATGATTTTTCTGGCCATTCACCTTGTTTTATACTCTAATTCATCCTATATTCCGTCATGTTTTCACCTTTAAATCACCCTCGAACCAGGTACGCAGATTTTCATAGTGGGTGTCGTGGTCTAGTGGTTAAGTCCCCGGACTGTGAACCACAAGGTATGGGCTTCGAATCCTTGACCCAGCACTAATGCCTTTTGGCAAGACATTAATCTACATTTGCCACACTCGACCCAGGTGAGGTAAATTGGGTGCCTGGAAGGAATTAATTCCTTGAAATGCTATAGAGCAGCCATGCTAAAGCCAGGGTAATATTTGTGGAGCGCCATAACAAGAACCCATTATTATTATCATTAGTACAAGCACCTTGCACCCTCTTCTATTTTGTCTTGTGAACCAGGTGAAGGTGGTCAGTAGGTGTATTTACATAACCCTGAAACTATTGTGTATATTTTAAAAACTAATACATTTTTCACAGTCTAATAAATTATCAAAGAAATGATCAGTTCATGGGCGGAAATATGCAAAAAATTATTTTCATTAGGGGGGATGTAACAATAGGTCACCCCCCCCCCCCCCGATGAATATAATTGCGTAACACATTTCCATTTGCGCCGCTGGATCAGCTGTTATCAGCTTGCACGAAAATTACATTACTTCAAATTAATTAAACAATATGTACATTTGAAGTGAATTAAAAGAAAACATACATATATATATTCAGTTATTAAGGTTGAAAGGTAAAAGATGCTTGTTATTTACATGCAGGACATTTTGGGGGTTTAACGCTTGGTCGAAGGGCACTTTGGTTGCTTGTTCTTTTTTCAGGGGCGGGGCTTACACCCTATTCCCGTGGGAAATGCAGTTTCTATATCTTTGTAATGTACAGCCATAGCTCTTCATTATAACAAAATTTAGTCCATAGGTTAAGAGGTGAACAATTTATCATTCATTAAATAAATGAAGAACACAACAATACCATTGGGCATCGCACCTGTCATTTTTGCCAACCTTCTTCTTTTCAATGTCACTAATAATGATGCATGACTCTTGGTTAAAAGAGGTGATGTGGAATTATAGTTGTAATGCAGAATGGCAAATTTTTATGTTCTGAATTAATTATTGATACACACAGACTTTATGGCCTTTCTTTCTTCATTGAATAGTCAGATCATTATGTTAAGAATATCTTTCAAAAAATGTTACTAAACTAACTCCAAATACATTTGACGTCCTTAAACTGTGCAATGTGATACCCTCATGCAGTCTGATATGAGTTACAACTTTTGAATTATTAACGAACAAGCGCTTGTTTTATTGTATTTACACATATTGCTATAAAATCTCAATAGATCGAGAGTGCCATTTTGTATGGCAGCCGAAATTCCAGAGCATTTTTTGTAACCCAGAGTCATGAATTATGAAGAGCAAAAGGTTGCAGCAAATGACAGGTATGATGTACAATTGTACTGTCTTGTTCTATAACAACTTCTGATAAAAAACACTTTATGTTGCAGTCATTACCATAATGCTGGATGACAATGCTACTTTTAGGCAATTTAGATTAATCCCGACAGAATGAAGGAATGGTGGGGCTAAATTCGGCTAATGACCCATCAGCTGATAATGAGGAAGTACGGATTAAACAAGTAATAAAGGAAATAATACTAAGTAATGATAAATAAACAGTAAGACCATGATGCTCTTACATATTCACTGAGGAATTACACATTTCCAGTGCAGGGCTGCTCAACAGCCTCGTGGTCCCCGCCCCGTTGTTAGGAAGATATACAACTTAACATATTTCATTTGGCGAGCAATATTATTATCATCATCATCCAACATCACCATCTTCACTATCATCTTTATCATCAACATCATCGTCGTCATCGATACTTTCTTTTTATTTAGTCAACGGTCATTTTCAGAAAAACACACATCCGTTTCCTTTCTGTTTATCCAACAGGAAAATCTGACCAAATATTTTCAGAGTTTACTTAAAGTGTAAATTTATCACTGCAGTGAGAAAAAAAGGTAGTTGAAAAGATTCCTGACATTTCTCTTCCACTAATTCATCTTACCTTTTCTATGCGAAAGAAGTGAAGCTTTAAAAATCATGAAAATCTTTCTTGCAAACGGGCATCATCACTAAACAGAATGCAGTCAGTAATCTATACTACAAGCTCTGTTCTGCAATCTCGATTGGGTCGCAACCGTTTTCAAGGCAAGCGATGATGATTGTGATGATTGGTGCCATGCGTAGCATAATTATGAAACCTTTTAAACGCTTGCTGCACACCATGAAAACATTTTGGCATGTGTACATTGTTCAAAAAGAGGATCAAGCTCACTATTTTTACTGCAATATGACAGAGGAGGAAGTATATAAAAGAAAATACATGTATATGACAATTTAAAATTATTTCGAAGGGGTAACAAATAATTTCATGTAAGCCCACTCAAGGGTATGTCTGCAATGATACAGGAAGTGGTCCAGTGAAATCTCGTTTTAACAAATTTCTTGGGACCAAGCAATTTTCCTTGTTATAATGAAACCTTGTTATATCGAAATCTTGTCTTATCAGGGCTAAAAAGTACAAATGTGTCGGACCAGCAAAATTACCATGATGTAAGAAAGTTTGTTATAACAGTTTTCTACCGAGGTTCCACTGTATAAAACTTTAGTCTGGCAGTCACATTGTATTGTGAAAGATGGAGATTGTCGATGGGTGTGTTTAACCAGTGCGTCCCCAAAAAACATTTAAAACAGTCTCCCCAAATAAAAATTTCAATATATTTGAAGGGAATTTTCATACCTGTGGATAACTTAGGGTCTCTTCTATCAAATGACCCCAAAATATCTAGCGATATTTTAAGCTCGAGTGAGCAAAACGACTTCTGCGAAAGGGTGCAAAATCCAGACTTGAAAAGTATTGGTATTTTTTTCTGGCTGGAAATAAGAAATTTGAGAACCGTTAAGTTGACTATTGGAAAAACCTCCCAAAATGAATATTTCAATATATGTTCATGAAATGTTCATACTTATGGATAGCTTTGGGTCTCTCTTACCAAATGACACCAAAACGTCCAACGATATTTTACACTTGAGTAAGCAAAAGCCATTGTTGTGAAATGGTGCAAAATCCATGGTTCTCCAAACTTTGTATTTACAGCAATAAATCGATGTATCTACCTATTTGCTAGTTTCCCAAACTATGCCGTCATTCGAGAAAAACTAAGTCTAAAACGCGCAGCCCCTGCCTGCGCGCGCGTACTCCCCGTCCACCAATCCAATCGCGCCACCGCCATACTCTCCCCTCTTCCGTTCTCGCCCGTCAGAGAAGTGACATCTATGAAGCTAAGTCTTAACCTAAATTGCGAGATTTTTACCTCCAAAAGCATTTTTGGTTGCCTTTCGCAATAAAAATCCCGTTCACCATGTTTTCACATTCATTTTGGTGTATCGGATTTTTCCTGAGTCAACCTCCTTCACGGTAAATTAATGAAATTACTTTGCCGTTTTTCCTCACTTTCGGGCTTTATTCACAGACGGTGTACTAGTACACTGTGTCGGACCTTGACATCGACTGTGTGTTCACCTCATGTGTCAGGGGGGCCAAGAAGAAGAAGGTTAGCCCCCAAGGGGCGACTACTTCTTCTGAGTGGGGCGTCTCCCATGAACTTCTGAATTATCTGAAGATCATTGTGGAGTGGAGTGGTTGGTCAGACTTTGTGTCTGTACCTCCCACCACGCCCGACTCCAACCCCCCCCCCCCCCCCCCCCCCCGGGGGAGGGGGGATACCTGTACCCACCAACCCGGGTCCGGTTCGGATATCCGGTTCGAATACCCGGATATCCGGTTCGGATACCGGTTTTTACCGGTTATCCGGCTAGGAAGGCTGGTTTTCCCTTGTTTATCACCACTGCACCTAGTGGGTGGGGATCCGGTTCCTTTATCAGGTATCCGGCTCATTGTGTTTGGTCTCCAACACACAAGAGTCTTGCCGCCCCACTTCGGGCGTCTCCCGACCACGTTCAGCTTTGATCGTCCGGTCGGGGCTACTCCCATTCCAGCGGCACTAAGTGCTCCGCCTGGGGAGGAATCCTGGGACTACCTAAACTGCCCTTCTTGGGATCAGGTTTCTCAGTCCGGATTTTCGGAGGATGATGCCTCTTCACAGGTTGAGATTACACCCCAAACCAGTCGGTCCTTGGCGGTAGAGACTCAAGCCCTGCTGGAGAAATATCTTCCCGACACCTTTTTTCAGAGTCGGGCCGATCCGGACATCCGTCTCTCCTTTTTCAAGGTGAGCGTCCCTCCAAAGGCATCCCTCTTACGGAGGACTTAAGCGAGTCTACAATGACTTCGCCTCACAGCCTCTTTCATCTTTGGTAGGCCCGTCCCTCGGCCAGGGAATTCACTTTCTCTCAACAAGACACTCTCGATTATTTTACGAGAAAGTCTTGTTCCAGTGACCTCCTACATGTAGGTGGTAGGCTTGGTGTCAACTTTCAGAGTGCACCTTACGCCAAAAGGGAGAAGTTCCCGTCCTTGATGGAAGCTCATTCCAGGACTGGCCTGAGGCTGACTGCCTACTTGGGTACGCTCCTTTCCCTACGCTAGGAGCCAGGAACTTGAGATGTCCGACTCGGACATCATGTTCCTAGACGAAGCCCTCTTGTCCTTGACAGGCTCGTTGTGGTCAAAACTGTCTGTGTCGACAGCATAGCCACTAATGCCAGGAGGGAACTTGCACTTTCCTCTCTGGGCATTGCGGATGCGGACATACCTGCCCTCCTGGCCAGGGTCCCGCACTCCGGCCAACACCTCTTTGGAGGTAAGGTGTCTGATGTGATTCAACTTGAGGTTGATTCACGCTAGCAGGCGACGGAACTTCTGAAACGCCTTAAGTCCTCGGCTCCTAAGCCGCAGGCCCAGGCTAGTTTTCCGCCTCCTAGACGCGGTGGCACTTCCAGCTTTCAGCCTCTCGTGCTCTGCACGTTCAGCCCAGTGCCCCTCACTACAGGGGGCCAGGGCGGAGCCTTCTCCTCGAGGTAGGAGAAGGCATCATCGCGGTCGGGGCCGTGGTTCGGCCCGGGATTCGCGGAGTGTGCGCCCCAGAGCGTTGGAGGAGAGGGTTGGCGGCCGGCTTCAGTACTTTCTTCCCGCTTGGGAAGAAATTACCGACACCGATTATCGTGCGAGGAGGTTTTCTGCATAAAACTCCCAGAGCCCCTCACACACGCAGCCTTCGGTCGCAACCCGCCTACATATCGCCCCCTTTCTAGAGCACATCTCCTCCGAGATTCAAGAGCTGCTAGAAAAGGGCGCAATCGAAAGGGTAAGAGACCACCCCCATCTGTGTCTCTCCCTTATAATTCCCAAACGCTCGGGGAAGCTCAGAATGATCTTGAATATGAGGGTCATCATTACCTTCATTCCAAGAGAGCTTTTCCGCATGGAAACTTTGGCCTCCATTCTTCCGGCGATCATATCGCCCCCCCCCCCCCCCCCCCCCTTTCTAGAGCACATCTCCGAGATTCAAGAGCTGCTAGAAAAGGGCGCAATCGAAAGGGTAAGAGGCCACCCCCATCTGTGTCTCTCCCTTATCTTATAATTCCCAAACGCTCGGGAAGCTCAGAATGATCTTGAATATGAGGGTCATCAATACCTTCATTCCAAGAGAGCTTTTTCCGCGTGGAAACTTTGGCCTCCTTTCTTCCGGCGATCAGACCGTCAGATGTGGCCATTTCGGTAGACTTGAAAGATGCTTACTTTCACATACCGATACACCCTTCTTCAAGGGACCTTCTAGGCTTCGCCTTTCAGGGCGAAACCTTCCGGTTCAAGGCCTTACCTTGCGGCCCGAAACCGGCTCCTCGAGTTTTTACTCGAGTAGTCTCTGCCCTAGCCGCCTTCCTCAGGTATCGCGGTCTGAGACTTTTCACTTGCATGGACGACTGGCTCCTGGTGGCGAGCTCTGTGTCCGTCTTTCAGTCACACATGGACCTACTTCTCCGTACTACGCAAGAAGTATGATTCACGTTTGGACCAGGTGGTCTCGGGGACTGGTCACACCTGTGCACCTTACCCCACATCAATATGTTGGAATTGATGGCAGTCTTCATGTCTCTCCGTTTTTTTTCGAGAACATGATTGTAGGTCACTCCGTCCGGATTTTGACGGACAACACTACTGTTGCTGCCTACATCAACAGACAAGGCGGGACTCGTTCCACTACCCTGAACGATCTAACCGCCAAATTTTGGAAGTGGTGTCGGTCTCACCGAGTGATTCCGATCGCCTCCTATGTTCCCGGGCGGGACAATCTGATTACAGAATTTCTGTCCCGGGGCATGTGTCTCCCCTCCGAGTGGCCACTGAACCGAGAGGTCTTCGACACCTCTGTTCAGTCTGCGCCCCTCTGGAGATAGACCTGTTTGCGACAGCTCTCAATCATCGCCTCCCGAGATACTGCCCTCGGGTGCGAGATCCGGAAGCTTGGGCCCTCGATGCGTTCTCCCTTCAGTGGAAGAACTTCCGGGGTTACGCCTTTCCGCCGGTCTCCTTAATCCCTCAGGTCCTGGGGTAGATTCAGGAGGATCAGGCGTGGTTTCTGCTCATAGCACCTTGCTGACCGAGGAGACCTTGGTTTCCTCTTCTTCTGTCTCTGCTGGACGGTCGGCCTCTCTCCCTTCACCGGAGAGCAGACCTCATAGCTCAGCCCCTGTCGGGGATCCTCCACCATCGCCCGGCGGCTCTCAGAGAGGACTCCCAGAGAGAGCCGCCCAGTCTTTTGAAACGACCAGCAAATCGCCAGTTGACTCCTGCGTGGAGCCTTCCTTTGGTTTTGGACGCCTTGGCCAAACCGCCCTTTGAGCCGTTGTGCAAAGCGTCTTTACACCATCTCTCGATTAAGACCGCCTTCCTCGTCGCTATTGCTTCTGGGCAGAGGAGAAGCACTATTCAGGCTCTCTCTACGGCGCCCGGGCTTATCAGATGGGAAAGGCAAGGTGTACGTCTTGTCCCTCGACCTTCGTTTATTGCCAAGAATCAGAAGGATTCTTCTGGCTCAATCGAAGTGTTCTTGAGTCCTCTGTCAGAATTCTCTTCTGTCAAGGAGGATAATTCTTGGTGCCCTGTTAGGGCTCTCAAATGGTTCTTGGATAGGACTAAGGTTTTTCGTAAGGATGATCAGCTCTTTCTCTTTTCCCGTCACCCTTATTCCCCAGCATCACGGGAGACTATCTCCCGTTGGATTGTCGAGGCTATCCAAGCTGGGGGTTCGGAGGCTCTCCTGTCTGAGAATCCTCCAAGAGCGCACGATAGGTGGTTCTACCTCCTGGGCGCTCTTTCTGGGTCTTCCTTTGGAAGACATTTTGAGGCCGCCTTTGGCGTTCCCCTACTTCCTTCACATCCTTCTATCTTAAGGATGTTCTTTCGGGTGAGGTTAGCTTTGCAACCTCTGGGTTGAGAGCTGCTTCGTCGTCTCTGTCTGCCCCGCGTTAGTTACTCCCGTCCTGGGACATGCCACCCGGGTTTTTATCCGTGCTATTCTAGCAAATAGGTAGATACATCGATTTATTGCTGTAAATCAAGAAAATTATAACTAATTTTGTTATTTACTAGATAAATCTATGTATCTACCTATGTCCCTCCCTCCAGCCCCTCTCCTTGTCTGACATGTCCTAGATTCTGTCTCTGACTGCTCGGAAGAGGAAGAGTATGGCGGTGGCGCGATTGGATTGGTGGACGGGGAGTACGCGCGCGCAGGCAGGGGCTGCGCGTTTTAGACTTAGTTTTTCTCGAATGACGGCATAGTTTGGGAAACTAGCAAATAGGTAGATACATAGATTTATCTAGTAAATAACAAAATTTTCGTATTCTGATCATTAAAAGACAATTTATAACCCAACAAAACTTCATGGTTAAATTAAAAAAGCCAGCTTGAATTAAAAACTAGCTAAAATTCTATTTCAAAACATTATAGTTGAGATATGTAAGTACATGTACATTGTACACACAGAGAACAAAACCTCATCTTTCATAGAGGCTATTACTGATCAAAATACGAAAGTTTCAAAGCCTTTTTACGACTCACAACTTTGCTGATACCAATCAGAACAAACCCAATTCATGTCATCTGGATTTTGCATCTTTTCACAAAAGTGCCCTTTGCTCACTCGAGAGTCAAATATCGCCAGATATTTAAATGTCTAGTTAATAAAAGATACCCTAGGCTATCCAAAGGTATGAATTTTGTTTCAAATATTTTTAAATATTTATTTGGGGAGACTTTTTCTGACTGTTAACTTTTTTTCTGGGATGCACAGTATAGTCCTGAACATATTTTTGGCTACTTTTGAAAAAAACTATGACATTTTTTCAGAATTGATTTCACGCTATCTTAGAGTACTAATGAAATTATCAACTGACGCTGAATTGCACCTCAAGAAAATTCAAGATTAATTAATGTGAACTTGAACTGAATTTAAGCAAACACTCTTAAGCTGTGAAAGTTGGAAGTTCAGAAGTTAAGAAGTTAAGTTTAGTTGGAAGTTACTTCTTTACACCCTACTTCCTACTAATAAAGTTTGGTGAATGGGGAAGATGGGGTAAAGACCTGATTTGGGGTCTGTCTCGGGGGGTCTTGGGGACTAAACTCGAAGGCTATGGTAAGGCTTTTCGTCAATGACCCTGATGGTCCAAGGAACATTGAGAAGTCAAAATGTATTGGCTTTTGGGGTTGAACATTTCTGGAAAGACAAGGGGAAACTGACCCCCAAAACGCTTAGCAAAGGCCACGAGAGCGATCATGCATGATGCTATGCCATTAACATCACATGCACAGAAAAGGAAGTATATGAGAAAAAAAAAGAAGACATATTTCGGTGGGGAATACCATTCAAAGGGCTCTATAGAGAATCTTTGCACATTGAAAGAAGAAGAAAAAATGTATAAATCAAAACCCCTTACAAGGCCTCGTTTGAATAACCCGTCATTGGAATATTAGAGGTTGAAATACCCATGACCTTAGACAATTTGCCCTGTAGTAACTCGAATTATTTAAGGATTATCCATTTCAGGTTTATACAAGTCAAAGCTATCTTTAATTTTGTGATATACAGTCTGGTGTCAAATCTCCACTGAGCATGCCGAGTGTTTCATTAGTTCCTCAACAGGCAGGATTAAAAGTAGCAAAGAATACGATATCCCTCATACCCCAGTCACCCCAACGAGACCGACACATGAAGGTACAGGCCGAAAAAAAATTACATCATCCCGTATGGTCAAGTATCCGTCGGTTTTGAGTCGGTATTGAATCGTTTTGGCGGTGTGACTGAGGTATTTGTTTCATACATAGAGCCTAAGTTACACTTTGGCGGTGGCCGATCGCCGACCAACTATTAATGTCTGTTATTATAGAAGGGTTTATGGTAGCAGTACTTCCCTGTTGAGCTGCTGATTCCATTATTTCTATACAAGGCAGTCTCAATAAAGGTTCACGACCGGTCGCCAACTAAACCAAACTGGTTGGCAGAATGTTTTTCTGATCTTTAAGCGGTTGTGTATTTAAATAAAATATATAGGCGACTGGTGTCCAAGCCGACCCTGTCTGCAACGATACGATAGGCGACGCGTCGAGACGGTCGCCGAGTAAAGGAATATAGGTGGGTAGCCGGCCACCACTCTATAGTGTGACTTAGGCTTCAGTCACACCGCAAAACCGACCAAATCTTGGCCATTTGGGGCAATCCAATCGTTCGTTCGGTCTGTTGTCGGTCAGGTGTCGGTCAGGTATCGGTCTCGTTGGTAATACTGAGATATTTACGAAAGGAATTGATCTGTTCACTTACTGTATGATTAAAGATATTCCTTAGGAGGAATAAGCAAAATACCTGCCTCGAAAACAGCCGTTTCTAGACTCTGGAGACATGTTCGTGGGGATGACACCTCAATCTGTTTTGTAAGATGTTTGCTCGACATAGCACACTTACAGTAGGCCTACATGTACATGTATAATTATGTGCAACCTCTACTAAAGTGTAGGCCTAATGTTTCTCAGAAAAGATTGAGCTGTTGCATGGTTATTTGCGTTCTCATTCGTATGCGCGTTTATCTCACTTGTAGTGCTGGGACTAAAAACCGGGTACCCGGGTCCCGCCCGAGAGCATCGGGTCCCGGGTCAAAATATTACATGCCCGTTTCCCGAAAATAAGTATTTAATGATTACTCATGTATGTAACATGACAAGGCGGTAGATAACGTCGACCAGCCATTCAATATCTACATGTAAATATCCATGTAGCGCCCCACTGCAGTGATGCGCTTTCAAGTTTTCCCAGTGTTAATAGCTTCTTAAGGGTAAATATAAGCTTGTAATTTGTGTTATATGATTTTCGGGTAACCGGGAACCCGCCCGAAAAATCGTCGGGTTCCCGAATTGAAAAAATACCCGAAACCTGTCTGTTCTTGTTACACAATCATATTAATTTTGCTTTTGATTGCTCAACATCACGATAATCTATGTGTTCCACCAACCTTTTGGCAATCAAAAGCTAAACTCGTGAGAATTTTGCTCATATTTGAATTAAAACCAATCGTACAATAGGGTAAAACATTACCATAGTATACCACTCTTTGCCCTTAATTTATCAGACTTAAAATTAGCATTTATCGTACGCAGTATTTTAGGGGCTTGGTCAGACCTGAACGACAAAGATGACGACTTTCCAAAAATTGGTTTAAGACCCAACATTAATGATATCCCAATGCACTCTTTCAGCAGGAGATTACATTCTTAAAGGGGAGGTCCGGTTGATAATACAAATTCTCACATTTTGTCCTAGAATATGATTTTCAAATAACTTGAACCAAGTAATATTTATAGTAATATTTGTTTGCATGCATACAACTTCATAAAATATTTCATGAACTCAACCATATCGAGACTCTTTTTCCCAAAATATTACATATTCATAATCACTCATTTTTTATGTACGTTGTATAAAAAAACATATTACTATAATTAGAACCATAACTGGGTTCAACTTATGAGGAAACTATATTCTTGGGCAAAAACTGAAAATTTGTATCGTTGATGTAAACAAATTAATTAGCGAATTGTGAGGGAATGACGTCACAAAGTCATGATCGAGTTGGCAATTTTGACTTTCAGAGTTTGCTCTATGTCATTAAAATATTTATAACATTTTTAGTTGTGTGATTTTCCTCAAACATTTTTGGTCTGTCCGACTTGTCTGCTTCTATTAAAAACCAAGTCATTCTTGGACCGGACTTCCCCTTTTTGAATAGTCATGTGCAGCTTACAGTGAATTTGTAAATAAAGAATATCCAACAGTCAGTAAATCTATTTCTTTTGACTTTTCATCTTATTCAGCAGTACTGCATATAAAAAAATGCATGATCATTAAAATTCGATCATTCAATGTTGTTACAGTCTATTTTATTATTGTGAACAGGAATTATCATGTTTAAACGGTATTTTGAATGAAGCTCGATAAAGCTAGGAGTCATCCTGCCGTAGAATACGTTCTTTGCCGTAGGAATCCATATTGAAAGACTTTACGTGTACTTGGAACACTTCCCCATATTCAGGTGTATACTGCATGCACATACGCAACTGGCATGATTATTACAATTATGGGCGTTGTTTTTACGAAAGAAAAATCAACAGGCTTTGAAATGATACCGAATGTAATGAGAGAAATGTTGTCATGAGAGCAATACATGTATTCTCAAACTAACTAAAAAAACAGAGTCATTGTTCAAGATAACCAAGCTTTTTGCAAGATTTCACTTCAGACTCTACTTCATATTTTGGTCTATTAGTATTGTATACTTTCCAATACCAACACGACAAACACGTAACGTCGAACGAAACTGACTACTGTGAGAAATACACAAAGTCGGTGCTGATGAAATGTATAGTTGGTCACGTTGTTATTGCAAAATATAGAGTACACACAGCAGTGCAGTGGCGGCGGAACTGGGGATGGAGAGTCACGTCCCTCCCTCCCTCCCCCTCCCTCCCCCCCCCCCCCCCCCCCCCCCCCCTCCACGGCACATAAACACAAAGAAACACCCACACACACGGACACACACGGACACACGCGTGCACACAGGTTGAAAAAATAGTTGTGTACATCTAGTATGTTAAAAAAAATCAACTCCAAAATATCAGGGCATTCTATGGTTTAACTATTACGCAGTATGAAGAAAATTACATACAACATACCAACCCAAGCACGGAACCAAGTTGGACTTTGGTTCCATGCACAAACTTTTCTAAATGCAATCAATAGTAAATGGTGCACAGTTAACCCAAGTCCAATTTGGGTTCTGTACACAGGATTTCATGTTGTTCCTAGAACTTTTCTTATACTTTTTCACCCATAGTTTGCACAGTAAATTTTTAAGTTGATTTTATATATACACATACACACTAGCTGAACACATGTAAAAAAAAATAGATCTTTTTGGTCCAGTTTTCCTCCAAAATTTTCTGACAAGCAAAAAAAGGGTTATCAGTTCTAAAAGGGAGGCACAGTTTCCAAAAGGGGGCAAAATTAATGTACATTTTTCTCTGAAAAAGGGGGCACTGGCTGGAAGTGAACCCCCCCCCCCCCCCCCCCCCCCCCCCCCATCCAGTTACTATTGGTCTCCTTCATCTTAAACATAACTGTTAACATACAACCAAATCACACATGAGGCCCTAGCTCTACATCTCTCATGATATGAAAGCCACAGCAAATGCTGTATCCCTTCTTGTCAAGCCACAACAGAAAAGAGACCCGACACAACATAATTATTTGACTTTCAGGTATATAATGACTCATATTTTTATATATTTACAATTTCTTACAGCCTGTTCAACCATGAATTCCATAAATGCATGCCAAACAGTCATTATCAATAGCCTTTGTTTATAAGGTAACAACTATATCTGCATAGTGTAAACGCTTACATCCCAGCCAATATTTTAAGTCAGAGAATTTCTTGATGGAAACCTATATGTAACTTCAATGTGGTAGATTGATCATTAAAAATACATGTAGTCATTGAATAATGTTCATAGGCTATACAGTTCCTGTATGTATAGACTATTCTAATGCAAACATTTCAAAGTAAAACTGTTTTTCTCCTAATGTAAGCTCACACATCACATACATGTATTGCAATAGAAATAAACAATTCAGTCTCTTATTTGAATAATCATCCTATGAAATAGATGTACATGTATACTGATAACCACAAGCGTGGTGTTTTTGTGAATTTTATACATGCATATATGCTAATGAAGCACATGCATCTCAGGCATAATGCCTGTCCAAGAAACTTGACATGGACCACCCATGGTTAACAAGTGCATTCTTTTTCCTTCTTCTTCTTAAGAATTTTACACAGAGAAGCATCATAGATAAGGTTCATCTGTTGATAGTTTCATGGCAGGTGGAGGAGGTCCAGGTATAACAGGTTTCTTCATCACAAGTCCAACTGCACTCTCCCTGTACATAAGAAACACAAGAAGATAAAGAGCATACAGGTTTATAGATAGCAAAAATTGACAAGTTCAAACTGAATTGTGCAAGTTTTAAAGGGAGTGGCAAGTCGTAATCCATGGGCCTAACCAGTTGGCCTGACTCGGGGAAATTCGGATACAATCAGGTCCAATCGTGCGCTACCGAAGGAATGTTATTGCCGGATTCCTCGCGCGATCGTTAACTCGCATCCCTCCATACGCAACCGACCAATGAGATTCAAATTCTGGAATAAAGAACGCGAGATCTTGTTTACTCAAACTAGAAATGTGCATTGCTGGGGCCGCGCAATGCTAAATTTATCCCCCGGCACTGGCAGCAATTTGAAGGAGGGACAAAGACCCTCCCCCATCCCCTCCCTCAAACAAAAGGATGGTGTAGAAATTAGATGTGTAGGTTTCACTAAGACACATCTTCATATAAAATTTGAAAGAAATGTGTTGAGAGATATACCAAGATACATCTCCATACAAAATTTGAAAGAAATCCATCAAGAAATGTGGCCTGCAGAGTGCACTCACGCCATGCCCTGAAGTATGACCTTTGACCCTATAAAAGACGGAACACTGGTGGCAGCATCACCAAAAACTATAGGTTTTTAGATTACACCAAGAGACACCTTCATGTAAAATTTGAACGAAATCCGTCAAGAAATGCAGAAGTAAGAGTGCAAGAAATGGAAAAATGACCTTTGACCCTATAAAGGACGGAACAATGAGGGCAGCATCACCAAAAATTAAATATGTGTAGATCATACCAAGATACATCTCCATACAAAATTTGAATGAAATCCGTCAAGAAATGCAGAAGTAAGAGTGCACAAAAGGGACAAATGAGCTTTGACCCTATAAAGGACGGAACAATGAGGGCAGCATCACCAAACAGTAAAGATGTGTAGATTATACCAAGATACATCTCCATACAAAATTTGAAAGAAATCCATCAAGAAATGTGGCCTGCAGAGTGCACTCACGCCATGCCCTGAAGTATGACCTTTGACCCTATAAAAGACGGAACACTGGTGGCAGCATCACCAAAAACTATAGGTTTTTAGATTACACCAAGAGACACCTTCATGCAAAATTTGAACGAAATCCGTCAAGAAATGCAGAAGTAAGAGTGCAAGAAATGGAAAAATGACCTTTGACCCTATATAAAGGACGGAACAATGAGGGCAGCATCACCAAAAATTAAATGTGTGTAGATTATACCAAGATACATCTCCATACAAAATTTGAATGAAATCCGTCAAGAAATGCAGAAGTAAGAGTGCACAAAAGGGACAAATGAGCTTTGACCCTATAAAGGACGGAACAATGAGGGCAGCATCACCAAACAGTAAAGATGTGTAGATTATACCAAGATACATGTCCATACAAAATTTGAAAGAAATCCATCAAGAAATGTGGCCTGCAGAGTGAACTCACGCCATTCCTTGAAGTATGACCTTTGACCCTATAAAAGACGGGACACTGGTGGCAGCATCACCAAAAACTATAGGTTTTTAGATTACACCAAGGGACACCTTCATGCAAAATTTGAACGAAATCCGTCGAGAAATGCAGAAGTAAGAGTGCAAGAAATGGAAAAATGACCTTTGACCCTATTAAGGACGGAACAATGAGGGCAGCATCACCAAAAATTAAACATGTGTAGATTATACCAAGATACATCTCCATACAAAATTTGAACAAAATCCGTTGAGAAATGTGGCCTGCAGAGTGCACTCACGTCATGCCCTGAAGTATGACCTTTGACCCTATAAAAGACGGAACACTGGTGGCAGCATCACCAAACACTATAGGTTTTTAAATTACACCAAGAGACACCTTCATGCAAAATT
This sequence comes from Heliocidaris erythrogramma, assembly GCA_025617745.1. Taxonomy (NCBI): domain Eukaryota; kingdom Metazoa; phylum Echinodermata; class Echinoidea; order Camarodonta; family Echinometridae; genus Heliocidaris; species Heliocidaris erythrogramma. The sequence goes on from CM046859.1 coordinate 14,800,264, forward strand.
TGAACGAAATCTGTTGAGAAATGTGACCGCCAGAGTGCACACAAGAGTACACACAAGACATCTATCAAAATATGACCTTTGACCCTATAAAAGACGGAACACTGGGGGCAGCATCACCAAAATCTATAGGGTTCCAGATTTTACCAAGAGACACCTTCATACAAAATTTGAACAAAATCCGTCGAGAAATGTGACCGCTAGAGCGCACACAAACTATCCCCCAAAATATGGCCTTTTACCCTATAAAAGACGGAACACTGGGGGCAGCATCACCAGAAACTATAGGGGTCCAGATTTTACCAAGATACACGTCCACAGGAAGTCTGAAAGAAATTTGTCGAGAAATGTGACCGCTAGAGCGCACACAAGAATGTGACGCGGCGGCGGCGAAACGCTGCTGAATCCAAAGTATCCTCCGGCATACTGCCGGGGGATACAATTAGGGTCAACGTGCGAACTTTTATTAGCTGCACGCGATAAATTGAAGTCGCTTTGAACTTTGATCCAGAGAAAGGAGCAGCCAACTGTAAAAGCGCCCATAGATTGCGACTTGTCGCTCCCTTTAATCAAATCAATTTGAAATAATGGAACTAATTTTTTGAGGGGGGAGTAAACAATTTTTAAAATAAATTATATACAAGATTTGTCCTAAATGCATGCTGACTGTCACGTGGAGCACTAACAGGGACACACATGTAATTAATACTCTGAAATTCACAATGACCACTAACATATCAAGAAATGCAATGACCATGGATCCTAGTTTGTTTTCATTTCCCTTAAAGGAAATCTTGAATTTATGGTAATGACAGAAAATAAGTTCTCATAGATTCAAAGCAAACTCACACTGAATGTTCAAGACTACAAATAATTGATATCTGCCCCAATACTTTTAATAATAATAATAATATATTACATTTATATAGCGCATTATGTGAATACTTCAATGTGCTTTACAATGTTAATTATTATTATTATCCCTGGTCATTGGATTTCAAGCCCGCACACAAGTGTGCACCATCTCCACTCCTTAGGGAGCATTCATACCATTTTGAACCGTTCACATGCATGCATGTAGGGCAATGGCAAAAACAGTCACAATGACTTTCAGCAATCCTCACAGGTACCCATTATCTCCTGGGTAAGAGTGGCAATGTACATGTAGATTAATGTCTTGCCAAAGGAAAGATATGTAATCACTGAGTACTGAGCAAAGAAATATGGAAATCGAAGCTGTAGTATTCCCAACAATATGCATGAGGGCAATTCTAGCATACGGACATGAGAAGACTTATTTTTTGTTATTTAAGACAGTTTTCAACAAAATCAATAGTTCAAAAACATGTTTCAGTAGGTGAATCAGACAGATTTGTCTATCAAGGACAAACGCAGCAAATTCACAGTATTTCACTGAATAGTGGAAGAGAAAATGGACTCTTTGTAACCATGTCGGACATGACAGAAAATGGACAAGGATTTACATGTATTACTCCTCTCAACAGTTTGAAAAATATGTAAGTTTGTGGGGTCAAATGAGTCTACTTTAGGTATTAACAAAAACTTATGACCATACTCTAGTTAAAAATACATGTTGAAAAATAATAAGACTACACATTTCCTTGTCAGAGCTAAAAAGTAGCAGAACGGATATGACAGGTTGCACGTAACGGACAGGACAGCTTGCACGTAACGGACACGACAGCTTGCACGTAACGGACACGACAGCTTGCGGACAGGACAGCTTGCACGTAACGGACATGACAGCTTGCACGTAACGGACATGACAGCTTGCACGTAACGGACATGACAGCTTGCACGTAACAGACATGACAGCTTGCACGTAACAGACATGGCAGCTTGCACGTAACGGACATGACGCCTTTGCCTGCTCTTTTTAGAACACCAGAACTTGCTTTAAAATATTTAATGGCTCATACCAACTTCATATCAGTAATCTTTGTTCCATTCATCACAATTTTAAAAAACAAAAAATCAAATCTGAAATGTGTGTGGTGTGAAATAATGACACCCAAAGACCAAAACTGACACCACATTTTGCCACTAAATTGAAGTGTTTTTATTAAATCATACCTCAGTATACTTCAATCCTACATGTACATGTGTGTATGAACATGTACCAATCAAATTAAAAGCTCTTTTGTTTGATACTAAATTTATCATGGTACATGTAGCACAAATATTCCTGGAGTTATCACCAATTTTATGGGGGTTTTTTAAAGTGAACATTCTATGTGGAATTGCCCATGAGACCCGCCGCCTCAAAACCTACAATAAGTCGCACGGACCACAACGTAGCAAACAGCCCAAAATAGTAAATTTGCTTGGATTACGGTAGTCGATTTTCTGTTTTTGTTAGAAATGGGTAGTTTCATTATCATTCTATCATGTCTCAAGTTTGTGAGTCGTAATTCGACTTAGAAATATGTTTTGGGGGCATTTTAAAATGACTCCTTTTTTTCACCTGTCCAGCTAATGAATGTTTGGAGAGCTTTTGTAATACTTTCATTCAATGCCAAATTACTACTTTACCTCTAAAGGTATTAAATTGACTTTTGGAGTGAGTAATGAATAGGTCCTCCTACAGCAGCTTGCCAAAATTCAGCCTAATCTAATAATCCATTTATACCGGTTGCTATGGTCATTTCAATACCCAGTTTTACTTGGGCGCACAGAGAGCGAAGGTTTAGCACTCTTTTGTTCCGAACTTAAATGGCCATTTTCTCTGAATAGGAGTTATTGATTGCTGGTTACATACTGATTCTAAATGTGATATTTAAAGGTGTTATCATTGAGTAAACTAGGCAAGTGATATACCATTGGAAAGCTGAGAATCTCTACTTTCAGAAAATGTATAAAACAAAAATAACAATTTTGGCGACTTATTGTAGGTTTTGAGGTGTCGGGTCACAAATGTGGAAATGTTAGTTAAATGCTTTTCAGTGAATGTTTTCTTTATTTTCATTATATTTTGCCATTTAAAACTGTTGATCTACTGCAGGATAAATGAATCAGAATTTCCTTTAGCTAGTTTCTCGTAAAATACAACCACTTTACAGAAACTCCAGATTTAGCTTTAAATTGACTCTGCAACATGAACATTTATGAAGCCCTGCTCTTGACCAGTAGTAATGTGCAAGGTATCAACTCACCCTCCTTCTTCTGCCGGAGGAGCAGGGAGCCTTTGAGTGGTGGAGTACACTTGGACTGGTCTCTCTGACTCCCTCCTACCATCACGAGTACAGTAATAATTTGCTGCTAGACGGTGTGAAGGGCCATCAGGTAGCACAGGATCTGGTTGGGTTCTGCATCAAAATACAATGTTTAAACTTGAAATCAAAATATTTTTGAAGGGAAATATGATTAGAAAGCATGAGTCCTATAGATGAATGAAATATTTAGTTTTGTCACTTTTATTATTTCGATTCAAAGCTTTTTTAATATAGTGGATTATGTATCATTCATTCATTTTCTTTCCAAAGCCTCAATCAAGCAGATAATTTCAGGAATTGATCAATTTTGACAACACACAGTTTTATCTGAATCTGATTAACATTTGGCATATTTTAATGCTTCAGTATAATTTTCTGGATGATCATTTGTTTATAGTTGTATGTATATTGTGCAATATTTATTACATTCCCTCGGAATAGCATGTGCAGGTTCACATGCCTACAGGCAACAGGGAAGAATTTCTGTAAATTCTGAACCCTGACCCACATGCCATTCCGTCTTATCTTGTTCTACATCTTTTATCTATTACTATGTATGCATATTTTGAAATAGTTTTATAGTCAAATGAAAATACATGTATTAATAATAATAATAATTTTATTAGGGTCAGTGCCATGCTGAATGATAACAAACCATGAGCCTGATCTGGACCCTGGCTGAATATATGAAATGGTAGAATACTGTAACTTGTAAGGAAATTACTGATTCATTCATTCATTCATTCCATTTATTTCATCCATTCATAAAAAAGTACATTTACAAACATTATACATGTAGAACAATCACAGTATAATTAGTGCATGAATGAGACAGCTTAGGAAGACAAAAGAGCCTTATTGGTGCTGCCACCAAAACAGGGTATACCAGATAACATCATATATGTAAACAAATCTTTCGGCATATTACTCCCAGTGTTAAAGATCGTATGCTCGATCTGTAATGAAAAACACAAGTCAGAAAAAATTGGAACCAGCGGGATTCGAACCTGTCATCTACTGCTTGCCGAGCAGCGACTTAACCACCAGGCTATTCTGGTTCACGGTAGATGACAGGTTCGAATCCCGCTGGTTCCAATTTTTTCTGACTTGTGTTTTTCATTACAAATCGAGCATACGATCTTTAACACTGGGAGTAATATGCCAAAAGATTTGTTTACAAATTAAAAATCCCTCCCCAGTCAAGCTTCTTTGTTTACTAACATCATATATGTATGCAAAACAGAAAAACCAAAGCAAAGGAAAAACTAACAATACAAAAGTAAGAGTAAAGCCTGAACATGAATAAAGTAAACTACATGTAAGTACAGTATTACAGGTATTCAGTATTAGCGATTTCAATCTCCTTTTGAAGACTTTAATAGGACTTCATGATTTGACATGTGAAGGTAAATTATTCCAGATTATGAGCCCCTTGTAGAAGATGGAATTTTTTGCAACATCAATTCTTGTCAACGGTAAATGAATGTGGGAGGAACCACATGTATTTTACATGAGTGAAATTGGGCATTGATACAGAATTTGTTAGAGAGACCAAGGGCCTGTAACATAAAGATCAATCTTACGATCAATTGTAACTCTTCAGTACATGGTTTGCCATAGACTTACGATTGATATCAATCGTAAGATCGATTGAATCTCTTTATGTCACAGGCCCCAAGTGTGATAAGTTTTGTTCTGGCACAAATACATGAAAATTGCTGAATTAAAATCGGATTGATCAAATATATTTAATAATTTTAAATGAGCAAATAATTGATGAGTATGAGAAACTGGCATGAGAAACGATTCTAATTTCCCTTTTTTGTAATCTGAGTAATCTAAATATTGAATAATTAGTTGAACTCCGGGCACCATTGCAGCACTGAAGGTACAGGGACAATAAAGCATTGCAAATCAATAATAATATTTTTTTAGTTTGTAATCATATGAAAACTAAGTTTGAACAAGTCTACAGAGATTTTTGTTTTGTTTTGTTCTGTTTCGTGTTTGTTCTGTTAAATATCTTCAATGGTGTAACTTTGTGACCTGTAAAGACTTATTATAACTCATTCTAGCTACAAGGCGATTTTTTTTCGGCTAAATATTCGACGGAAGGGGGAAGCCAACGTTAATTTGAATTTTTAGATTTGCCTTAAGGTTTTTTTCCCATTTCCGTAGGGGTAGGAGGCATTCTATCGATATAAATGTAGAGGGCGCAAAATTACTTATATTACTACAAAGTTTTGTTCGGTAGGAAGAATTCATTTTCGTATAATATAACGTAGAAAATATAACTCCTGGGTATCTAACGTCCTAAGTTGGACTTAGGGCCATGTCTTTTTTTCTTGATTATACATCTAAATATCAATAGTTTGGGGATTTACTACAAATACCTTATCACACACAAAAGGTAGTCATACGATTCTTTTTGCCATGAATGCAATTGAATAAAATTAATTCTAAACATATACTAACATTTTGAATCCATTAATTCTCTGTAACGTCTGTTTTGCGATGATATACATATATACAATAAAAACAAAAATCGCCTTTTAGTAGAATCTAGGTATATATATACAAAGGAAAAGCAATATATATATATATATATATATATATATAATGTGAAAGAAATTGCGAGAATAACGTTGCGTAGCTCAAAGTTCCCCAGAGCTGTCCTATATTGTAGCCGAACCACCCTTTATCGTAAAGCCTGTAGTCCGTTTGACTGCAATATACAGCCAGCTGGTGTAGATCATTTTTGAAGAACTTATTTTTGGCTTACAGCATTAATTCAAACTCCAAAAGCTCAACCTGTTTTTGGATGTGGGTGTGCCGCTGCTAATCTCAAAACAGGGGGCTAAGGAGCTAAACGGTTAATTGAGGAAGCTCATTTTTGAGGGTCTAAGGAGCTAAATGGTTAATCGAGGAAGCTCATTTTTGAGGGTCTAAGGAGCGAAAGGGCTCATGGGCAGAGCTAATTTTAGCTGCTCGCGATCTCACTACTCTGGTACACATACGGTGCATGAGCTGAGTCAGCGCTGTTTCTAACGCTGTACATGCCGCGCCACTGCACTGACTCGATGTCGCATGCAGATTGATCTCGCTGAGTCGCCGCTAGCAATACCGCGTTCAGTTAGGGGGCACTAGGCCGCCCAGCTCCCCCGCTGCGCTGGCCTGGGAGGCTAGGGAGCGACCGTTCCCGGACAATGGGCTGTGCGCATTGTTTTCTCATATTCTAGGGAGCGAGTCGGAAGCCAATCGAGGTGCGGTTAGTGAAAATCTGAAAATCGCATATCATGGGAGCGACCCGAGAAGGTTGAAAATGGGGGACGTCACAGCGGCACATACATGTGTGACATATATATAATAATAATAATAATACCTGGCATTTATAAAGCGCCTTCCCCAAGTACTGGCTCAAAGCGCTATAGATATATATTATTTGTGAGTGCCCCTCCCAGGTGCCTCTCTCAGTACAATCTGTAATAGCTCACAACCATGCCTACCGCAGTACGCAGGACCATGTTACATGTATCTCTCTCGCAGGACCGTACGACCATGTCACTTCTCTCTTAAAACTTTAGAAGACCGCACGACCATGTCAACTTATTCTCTTAGCTTGGAAGACCACACGACCATGCCAACCTATTCTCTTAGCTTGGAGGACCGCACGACCATGCATGGTTTTCTGACATTAGGTGCACAAAAGGCCATGCATGTACATTGTACATGTATTTCATCTCGTTCATCAGTATCTTGCACAACCATATATCTCAAGAGGCCAAGACGACGGAAGATAAAGTGACAATTTTCTTCTAAGTTTTGAGGAACTTTACTCATGCATTGTTTAACATTAGGTCTCCTGGCACAGCAGGTACATACAATTCAAATCAACCCGAAGTTTCCGTCTGGTTATCCACTATAACGAGGGTTGGCAAACCTCAGTGCTGTGGCAAGGCTTACTATATCAGTGCTAATTGGTAAACCCAACCCAACATAATTTAGTTAAAGCCTCATTCACCTGGTCAATTTACTGCTAAAGTTAAAAACAGTTGAAGAAATATGTTAGTGGATTATTTGCTCTAAAAAAACATTTTAAAGCCATTTCTTTACAATCAAACAGATAACATGTATAAATGTATAACAGTTGCATAACAATGTAGAGGGCGCTATTATGACAAAATAAACAGTAATGTTGTGTGTCCACCTAATGTACCCTTTAGTGAGATATATACATGTATATACATAAAGTATTACTGAAATAAATTCAAGTTACCTTGGTGACTGTCCATATGCATATCGGTTGTTCAGCTTCGCTTGGAGATCCCTCTGTTAATTATAAACAAGGCAAATGAAAGGATAACATGAATAAATAAATTGATTCACAGATGGTGATACATATCAATCTACATGTAATTCTACCTTTGGCATCATGTACCTGGATAGTACAGATCATCAACAAAAAATTATTATGCATTGACTGATATGATATTTGATGTGTCTCCCCATAACCCAGACGTCGCATATAAAAAATAACAATAAACAAGAGTCCCAGGGGGCACGACGCTAACCCGAAGTGGATCAATTCACATCTGGTGCATGTTCTCTCTAGCACATGAACAACTTTCATTCTTCATCTACATGTATAGAGGTATCTCTATACACAATACCAAGTCTGAGCTTCCTACCAAGTTCGGTTAAATTCCAATCATGGGTTTTGGAGAAAAAGCTGAAAATGTAAAAAGTTTATGGATGGCGGACAACTTGCCCCACCCCCCCCCCCCCCCTCCACTATGTTACCCCCACAGACCCCCTATAGGGCCACCCAGAAAAAATTCATGAACAACTTTCATTTTTCGTCTATAGAGGTATCTCCATACACAATACCAAGTCTGAGCTATGCCTCGTTCTGGAGAAGATGTTTGAAATTTACATAGCTTTTACACTTGGGGGCCCTCCTCCTGGGCCCCCCTGGGGGCCACATGTACCATTTTAGCAACTTTGGGTCCCCTACCCAGCCTAAGGATGATTCCTACCAAGTTTGGTTGAATTCCGATAATGTGTTTTGGAGAAGAACATCAGAATGTACATTTTGCTTGGCAGCGCCCCCCCCCCCCCCCCTCCAGTATGTTACCCCCACAGGGCCCCTATAGGGCCACTCAGAGAAATTTCATGAACAACATTCATTCTTCATCTATAGAGGTATCTCCATACACAATACCAAGTCTGAGTTATGCCTGGTTCTGGAGAAGAAGATGTTTGAAATTTACATAGCTTTTACAATTGGGGCCTTCCCCCTGGGCCCCCTGGGGGCCACATGTACCATTTTAGCAACTTTGGGTCCCCTACCCAGCCTAAGGATGATTCCTACCAAGTTTGGTTGAATTCCGATAATGTGTTTTGGAGAAGAAGATCAGAATGTACATTTTGCCTGGCAGCGCCCACCCCCCCCCCCTCCAGTATGTTACCCCCACAGGGCCCCTATAGGGCCACTCAGAGAAATTTCATGGACAACATTCATTCTTCATCTATAGAGGTATCTCCATACACAATACCAAGTCTGAGCTATGCCTGGTTCTGGAGAAGAAGATGTTTGAAATTTACATAGCTTTTACAATTGGGGGCCCTCCCCCTGGGCCCCCCTGGGGGCCACATTTACCATTTTAGCAACTTTGGGTCCCCTACACCTAAGGATGATTCCTACCAAGTTTGCTTGCATAAATCTACATTATTGATGTTTGGAAAGTGACGGGTTACAAAGTTATTTGTCATAAGAGAGTCTTGCAGGTAAACTTTAACGTTTGACCTGAAATGACCTTTGACCTTACCATGCGACCTCCAATGGCACCATAACATGCAGGTCCCCTTAGTGCATCTACAACCCTAGTTTGGTTGAAAAGTGAGTGATGGTTGCAAAGTTATCTGTCATAACATTTGTGACGGACGACAGAAAAAAGGGGGAAACCCTGCACCCACCCATTACATACAGTGAAATTTTGCGTCCAAATACCCGAAAAGCAGTCCGGGCATCAAACTAAATGCATAACTTTCCGCCTAAAAAATTGCTTGCTACGAGCCGTTTTCTTTCTCTCAAATTTGCTAAAACGTCAGAGCTTTTGCGCTTCGCATGGGAAGGGGAAACTCCCCCTCCCTGCACCGACCCCTGTTACATACAGTGCAGTATTGCATCCAAATAACTGAAAAGCAGCCAGGGCGTCGAACTAACATTCCACCTAAAAAAGGTGCTAAAACGTCAGAGCTTCCTCCATGCACCCATCCGTTACAGTACAGTATTACGTCCAAATAACTGAAAAGCAGTCCGGATGTCGAACTAACTTTCCACTTAAAAAAAGTCGCTATGAGCCGTTATCTTTCTCTCAAATTTGCTATAATTTCGCGCCCCTCCCTGTACCCACTCTTCTCGTGCTCACAACCACCCCCTAAAATGAAATCCTGGCTATGCAGTTGGATCCTTCACATCTGGCCCCCCCCCCCCCCCCCATTGACAAATCCTGGCTACGCCTGTGACTCCAAGTTTCCTGAATTTATGGTTTAGCTGGTCACCAAAGCAAAGCAAAGCAAAGAAGAGGGACATTCCTGGTTCGCAGACAAATTGCTGGTACCGTAACTGATTGAAGGGTTTTATTGATCAAATTCCATTCTTGCAGCCCGAAGGCTGAATTGCAATGGTTACAATTTAATGTTCAAGATAAAAACAATGATACTACATGTATGTTCAATAAGTTCACACAATACTTATACTAAATAATGAAATTAATTAATTAATTAAAATTGTAGTAATAATATTTTCATTATAGTATCAAAAGTCGAATAAATTTCAATTTCATTTTTGCGAAGTAAAATTGGCATTGGAAGAATATTCATATTTCGTAATAAAGGATTAACTTTTTATATCAATATAAGATTTGAAATAATTGCAAATTCATTACGACACATTCGGTGGGCTAAAATATTATTGCACGAGCTATCATGTAAAGAATAGGTTACATTACAGACCAACAGCTAGTAGTAAATTGAAATGTATTAATCATGTGTATATACCGAAGAATAAAATACAACTGGAGTAGAGTATGGTTTTGGCAAAATAATCAGCATAGATAGACGGTTGGTATTGTAAAACTGGTATGGAATCTTCGTCCGAGACATGTAAAAAGTGACATTCAACCATAAATGTACATCTATTACTAAATCTTTGAGAAGAGTCATCTCGTAGCCAGGGGCCATAGCGCCAGGACAGCCCAGCAAGCCATCAACAAAGTTTTTTCCATCCGCAGATCTGAAGTTCTCAAACAGAAAACTGACAGCCAGGATACCAATGACAGAATACCTCTCGTGACAACCTTCCACCCCAATCTCCCTCCTCTCCGCAATATCCTTCATGACAACCACCGTATTCTCAACACTTCTGATCGTCTCCTACAGGCTGTTCCCAGTACCCCAATCCGTCTTACCGACACCCCCGCAACCTCAAGGATCTCATCGTTCGTGCTGAAGTCCCCTCTCTCACCGGCCATTCTTCTCCCATTCAGCACGGCACCTTCAAATGTACAGCCAACAAAATAATGCACCGTATGTGCTATACACATCCACGAGGGCGACACTTTCGCCAGCAACTCTACCAACCTCCCTCACCAAACCAAGGGCAATATCAATTGCACCACCACTAATGTTGTGTATCTCATCACTTGCAGAGTCTGCGGGACCCAGTACGTGGGGGAAACCAAGACCACACTCAAGAGACGCTTCTATGGGCACAGATCCACTGTCAACACAGCAAAGCTTGACACTCCAGTGGGCCACCATTTTAACCTTCCTAACCATTCCATCAGTGATATGATTCTACAGTGCATTGAATCTTTAGGTACCCGTCCTGACACAGTCCGTACCAGCAGGGAGAAGTACTGGATGAGACGACTTCGCACCATCCAACCTCATGGCCTCACATCCAGCAAGGAAATGATTAATACATCTTTTTACTCCCCTTCCTTACATTATACTTTCCACTCCCATTTGGTTTATTTTACTCCTCCCATCTCCCATACAGGCACCATGCCCTTTACATATTTCTCACTGTATGCACCCTTACACCTCCCATGCATATACATGTATATATACAAATATTTTATTTGCATTTTACCTCCTGGTTGGGTTTCAAGACACATATATTACAGACTTTATATGCACATGTATGTATTTTTTAGTATATAGTATGCTTTACATCTTATAGTCTTGTATACAGCAGATAGCAAATATATATTTTTTCACTACACTTTATTCTATCCCGTATGCCATATATAATGCACATGGTGTCTGACAACTCGACTCCCGCTTTTATTTTCTGCCCTACCACTCCACTGTACAGGAATTGTTCCTAATATCCTGTTTGATGTTGCCTCCCCATTTATCCTTTGCTTCCACAGATTACCCACACTTGAGCTTGGGTCTCATTACTGTCCTTGCATCTCCACGCCTTTGTGTTTGCTCTAATCCCCCTCCATACCTACTTGCCTCCTTGCTTTTGACTCCCCACACTTTCCTTTTGTTTCCATTGTTTTGTGCCCCCAGCCCCCCCCCCCCCCCCCTTACAGTTCCTGTTACATGTATACTGTTTTGTGTCTGTAGTCTACATATATGCTTGTCTTGTTTTTTATGTTTGTCTTTTTGCCTCTGACGAAGATTCTGCTAGGATCGAAAGCTCAGGCCCCTTTTGACTCCAAGAAAAATAAAGAAGATTCAATATTGCAGCATTAAAGATTGAGATTTAATTTGACATCTTTGATGTTCATTTGCAACAGATTACATGTATTTGTGTAGTGGTGTGGAATGTGTATTCACCAACTGTTGTTCCTTTCTAGCCTAATATGGTCTTGATGTATTATGAAATATGACATTTGAACATCAAGCCATACACAGAAAGTCAGATCATCTCCCCAACGCATGCACAGACGACAGTCGCGTGCAAGATTAGCACAATTAAATTTAACATGCCGCATCAAAACAGCTCGGCGTTGCACTTCCTGTACTCTGTTTATCTACATCACATTCTGTGCCAATCTCATCGCCTTTCAGCAGAGGTCAACTTCTTTGAAGTGTTTTTATATACGGGTTGGGAGATGATGATTTTAGTAAACGCCAAGGGTGGTTAGCAAGGAATGGATGATACTTGCCCACCTAATTATTTGTTTAAGTCTAGATCTACTCATCTCTACATTGGAGAGATGACATTCCGGGTATGGCTTGATGTTCAAATGTCATATTTCCTAAAACATCAAGCCCATATGGCTAGATTTTTTCTGACCTACATGTACGAGTGGGTCAAGCTGGGTTTTACTATTATACTAAACAGTCAGGTCTCGGTGCCAAGTCAAAATTTGCAAAAAGGAATTCTATGGTGTCTTCCAGGGGTTAAATTGAAAAAGTGTCCATCTCAGTATGATTTTCCTGATTTCAGGCTAAAAATGAACAATAAGGGAAGAAAGAAAACATATCGAAAGATACAGAGAGAAATGAAATAAGGATAAAAAGTAACTTAATGAAAACTGGAAGAGAAGATGATAGAACTAGGATCATAATGCAAAGAAAAACATAACACAAGATAGAGAGGATATTTAAGGGTAGGAAAGATGGAAGAAAAGATGATGAAAGGAAAAGAAGAATAATAACAAATGGAAAGACGGAAAGCACAAAATGATAGCATAAAAAGAAAGAACAACATAACGAAAGACCGTAAATAGAAGGATAAAGATATTAATAGTAACATAAGGAAACTTGTGGAAGAGATGATAAATTGAATTTAAACAAGATGAATGCGACTGCGTCTCCTATATGCCTCCGCCTAAATTCAGTTGATGGCTCAAACTGTTCTTGAAATATTGTGATAACCAGAATAAAAAGCCTCTAATTACATGCTAATTTACCTCTTTGACATTTGACCTTACACCTTATAACCCCAAAGTCTGATCACTTTATCTCCTCCTAGTCATGAATACAAAATAGTTGAGATTATGGTGATAACACTAAGGTAGAAAAAAGCATTGTATGTCACATAAAATCTTAAAATATATTTTATTTTGAATATGGCATCACAGCCGCTTGAATCAGTTAAATTGTGAAAAAAAGGTGGTTGAAAGGTAGCAAGATGGATTTTAACCTACTTAAAACCCATGGATGTTTAATATCTTAAACCTAGACACTTCATGCAAATTGACCTCTGTGACCTCTGAACTTTTACCTAACTACCCCAAAATCTAATCAGTTCCTCTTTCTATGGGGATACATACTGGTACCAAGTTTGAAGTTCTTACCTCAAACAGTTCTTCAGAAATCGCGGTAACGGTGCTAAAAACCAAGAATTTCATGTAATTTCATGTAAATTGACCTCTGTGACCTCCTTATCCCAAAGTCTAATCAGTTCATCTTCGTATGGTGATACATACTAGTACCAAGTTTGAAGTTCTCACCTCAGATAGTTCTTGAGATATCGCGGTAACGGTGCTAAAAACCAGTAATTCCATGTAATTTCATGTAAATTGACCTCTGTGACCTCTGAACTTTGACCTACCTACCCCAAAATCTAATCAGTTCCTCTTTCTATGGGGATACATACTGGTACCAAGTTTGAAGTTCTTACCTCAAACAGTTCTTCAGAAATCGCGGTAACTGCTAAAAACCAAGAATTTCATGTAATTTCATGTAAATTGACCTCTGACCTTTGACCTCCTTACACCAAAATCTAATCAGTTCATCTTCGTATGTACCAAGTTTGAGGTTCCTACCTCAAATGATTCTTCAGATATCGTGGTAACGAGAAGTGGGACGGACGGACGCACGGACGGACGCATGGACAACCCGAAAACATAATGCCTCCGGCACCCACCTTCAGTGGGCGGAGGCATAAAAATAACATAACAAAAAGAAAAATACAGTCAACCTCGCTTAAGTCGACGTCGCATGTGTCAAATCAATCAAGTCAATGAAAATAAAAAGTCCAAATTTATCCTCATACTCAGACTACATTGTATGATCACTTCACCTAATACTGACCACTCATAATACCGACCATTATTAGCTTATCATGGCATCTAGCGCGCGTCTTGCAAATCAACGCATGGGACTACGCATAGAATGTCTAGCAACGTTGAGAACAGCCAAAATAGAGCAAGATGAGGAATAAAAACATAAGTATTATCATTAAAATAATTTAAAATAAAAACAAATACGTCGCCAATCCTTGTGTATGAGGCGCCATGTTTTGTGTTATGTTCTGAATGATGTGTGCTGCCAGCTACGATGCTGTCATTATTATGGATGCCGGCAAAATGTTGGCAAATGTAGACGATGTTGTCGATGTTGACGTGTTGACGATGTTCATGATGTTCATGAAGAGAAAATGTGTTATTTTGCAAGACACAATGTTAATGTGAAATTTGTGAAATGTTTGAGTCAATTATAAATTCATCAGGTTGCCTTTGATTTTTTTTAATTCAAATTGCACTTGACACCCCCCAACCTCCCCCCCCCCCCCCCCCCCCCCCCCCCCCCGTCGACTGTCATTATAGGCAGACTATGTTAATGCAAATTTCTCACCCCTTGTCCAAAGAATTTTTTTTTTAATGATGATAAAATTAATTGATGCATGATCGCCAATGAAATTTTATTATGACAGAATTTTTTTTGAATAGAAATCAATAATCTTTCACATCTTTCTCTCAATAGCCTAATCTTCTTTGTTATCAGCCACTGTGGTATGATGGGCAGTCTCCATCATGTCATGGACGACGGCAACAATATTCGAAAGAGAACTTCCAAAGGGCTTTGGATCTGGTAGCAAAAAGTGTTCCGCTTAGGACAGCTGTTCGTAGGTGTGGTGTTCCAAGATCCACTCTCATTGATGCAGTCAGTGGCAGATATGAGCCCCATTCTCGCCTTGGCAGGAAAACCTTTCTGCAATGTGAAGATGAGAGAGCATTGGCCGAACACTTGAAGAATTTAGCGTCATCTTAGCGTCATCTTCATTTCCAGGAAATGCATCAAATAAGAATATTATTTTGGAGAATAACAGCATTCCAAGAAAACCGTTCATAAAAAAACTGTTTATTTGATCCGTTTATCATTTTCATTATTTAATCTCATTACTCATGCTACTCGCACTTTCAAAATCATTTTATGATAATTTTCTCTTTCTTTTCCATTTTTTTTCAAATAGGTGATATTGCTTACAACAGATATGATGGAGAAGTTTGGAAGGAAAACAGGAAAAATGGGATCCCAGAGGTTGTCAAAACTTGTGGTATTGCCGTTTAATGAGACGCTGGCCTGATCTGAAATTGGTTACACCAGGGAAGCTCAATATAAGACGGGCGAAAGCTACAAGGCCTGAAGTAATTAAGAACTACTTCAGTGAGCTGAAGAAAGTGCTCGCCAAATACGAGATTATGGACAGGCCTGACCTTATCTACAATGTAGATGAGATCAACTTCAACACGGATCACCTTCCCCCCAAGGTAGTTGGAGCAGCGGGTAGCCACCGAACAAACTCGATAACTTCTTATCGCGGTTCGACTACTACCCTCCTGGCTTGTGGCAACGCAGCTGGAAAAGCTTTGCTGCCCTTCTATGTCTTCAAGGGAAAATGACAGGCACCTAAGTTGATGGAGGGGACCCTCCCTGGTTCTAGGAGCACACTCACCGATTCGGGATGGAGCAACAATTCCTTTAGACAATTCCTTGAATCGCACTTCTTGCCATCGCTCCAATCTAGGAGAGATGGAGAGTTTGTGATGCTGCTGTATGACGGTCATGCCTCACACATTACTGTGCCATTGATAGAGTTTGCACGTCGACACCAGATCCTTCTCTTCGTCCTACTCCCAGATACAAGTCACATCCTTCAACCTTTGGATGTGGCTTGTTTTTCTTCTCTGAAGAAGGCGTACAACCGAGAATGTGCGAGGTGGATGCGGGAGCACCCTGGTGAAGTCATCACCAGATATGATGTGGGGAAACTTTCATCCGCAGCCTACCTCCGCGGTGTGAACCGCGTGAATCTGCAA
Organism: Heliocidaris erythrogramma; assembly: GCA_025617745.1. Taxonomy (NCBI): domain Eukaryota; kingdom Metazoa; phylum Echinodermata; class Echinoidea; order Camarodonta; family Echinometridae; genus Heliocidaris; species Heliocidaris erythrogramma. Next base: position 14,816,567 of record CM046859.1, read on the forward strand.
TCCACCTTCAGGAAGTCATGCATATGTCCTCTCAACCCCCAGGCCATTGACCTTGAGAGGATTTGCAGTGTTACTAGGTTGCTGTCTCGAGAGAAAGAAGCAGAGAAGGCAACTAGATACATGTAGGCACCCCTTCCTGAAGTTCACAGCAATCCTTCTCAGATGTATATGTCCACAGATGAGTTCCTGAGGGTGCGGATTCCGACGGCACACCAACTGAGACAAAGACGTCAGATGACCACGCCATCGTACAGAGCATCTGGTGTTTGCATCACCGAGAACAACAAAGGGTCGAAGAGGAGAAAGAGGCAAAGCGAGGAAAAATGCGCCAACGAGGAATACGAAGGAGGCAAACATCATTGACACTCCGGGTCCTTCTAGGGTTAGACCTACCTCTCATTCCAACCCACCAAAGCTTCATCAGATGAGGAGGAAGATGAACCATGCTGTGTGTGTCATCAAGCAGTTCCACCAAGCAAGAAGAAGAGCATACTGGAGATAGTCAACTGGGTGAAATGTGACAACAGGGACTGTCATCACTGGGTGCATGTAAAGTTTTGCACCATGTCTGCCCCTGCCATCATTGAAAATTTGAAGAATGTTCGAAAAAGTACAAACAAAAAGAAATAAGGTTACTGTTTGAAAAGAAAAGTAAAAATCAAATAGAATTGATCTAATAATGAAATTACATTGTCTAATTAACCTTATTTGTTTGATGTTATCTCTGTATTGTTGAGAGGATGATGCTTAGTGTGATATTGAGGCTTCAAAGAATAGAGTATATTTGAGAGAGTTAGGGGGGGTAGTCGTTTTGAAGAGGAGTGTGGGCCGTAAGTGTTGGCCCTAATAAATTGAAGAAAGAATTTATGCAAAAAAGAGATAAAGAGAAAAGGAAAAGAAAAAAAGGGGGGAAAGAGAAAAGAAAAGAAAGAGGGGGAAAGATAAAAGTAAAGAAAAGGAGGGGGAGAGAAAAGTAAAGAAAAAGAGAAAGGGAAAAGAGATGAAGTCGAACAAAAGTGAGATTAATTTTTTTTTCTGTTGCATTGAAAAAGAAAATGTAATAATTCTAATTAAATGAAATGAACATAAAGTAAAAATCAAATCATCAGCCAAAATATATTAATAATATGAATGAAATAATGAAATAAGGATCATAATTACTAATGATTTTGATTAAAAAATCTTTTTCATCTTGTTCTCTCCTTCTACTTCTTCTGTTTCGTTATCGTTTTCATCATCCTCATCTTCTTTTTCCTCTCTTATTTTCACTCCTCATTTAAAAAAAAATTGCAATCAATTAAATAAAAATAAATATTTAAATCAGAAATTAAAATAGATTCCCACTTCATACATCAGATTTGGTTTGTAGATGACGTGCATTCGGAGAGAAATAGCGCCATCTTAATAAATTGCCATTGACTAATAATGTGCAGGGGTCGGTAATAAGACGCACTTCTCCCTCTATGCATAAAATGAGATGACTCTATTGTGACGTCATTTCTACAAGAACGCCCAAGTATTATCGCTCGTCAGTACCTGGATCTTGTTCCCCAGTATGTGGGTAGTAGTCTGATGAAATTTCATTACGTTTCATGAAGAATCTTTCCCGTATTAGTCGTTGGATTATACTAAGTAAAACTCACTAAAAACTAAAGGCATTAAAATTTAAATAGACAAGTTACTTAGTAGTAGTATTAGTACTACTAGTAAAGTAGTACTCATAAAAGTCAGATTTTTGTATTGCCATTGGCATTGGTGTCCCTAGTAGTAGTAGTAGTATGATGGGGAGCCCCATGTCTGCGCACCTAAGGTTTTGACCTGAAATTGAACAAGAATTTCTTCAATATTCCTCTAAATCTTAATTTTATATTATTCCCGATATTCTAAAGAGTAAGTCTGCAAAAAATCTCATCAAAATTAGAGCAAGAACAATGCCATTTTCACAAGAAACGGTGACCGTGTCATTCAACATTGCAAAAACAATGGTGCCCCATGTCTGCGCATTCATTCATTTTACACGCAGTTCGGGAGTTTTGACGTGAAAGACAACCTTTTGAGGCTTGTGAATAAAAGGTTTGAAATAAGACCTTTTTTCATTATTATGACTCGTTTTTGCATGAATACTTATCGCTATGATAAAGATGAAAAGTTTGTGTTCGTTGTGTGTTTTGTTTTATTACTATTAGAATCGCGCAGTTACGCGTGTGCGCAGACATGGGCACTCTAGCCATAGTCTATAGCACTCATAGCTATATTCCTATACTTCGTGTGTATAATGTAGGCAGTCATACACCTCAACTTTTTAAAACACCACTGCACAAAACAGTCAAAAGTCACAAACATTCACTCAAAATCGGCATTTAATTGACAAAAACCGAACACTAAATATCCAAGAAATACAATAAATTCAACTCACCGATGTTGGAAAAGATATTTCCAAAAATCAAATCCGTAATTTACTGTTGATTCTCGCGAAACGAGCTATCTGAGTCATTGTGTACATTTCCTGGTCGCCGCGGGCGCTGACATCTCCCCAAAAGAGTTTTGTCCTTAAAAATTCGGTCCCTATGTGAAGTCCCGATTTTCTGTGTGCGCGATCGTAAAGATCGATGTGCGCTTGCGATCCCGAGTTTCTTCGTGGACAAAAATTTTATTGGCCGATTTCAGTCTAAGACATCGGCAGTATGTAAACAACACGCGATCGCGAAACAAATCGGCGGGGATTTCTCCGGTTTTGGACAAGATTTTGACTTTGGATTTTGCTGAAAATATAAAAAGTTCTTTCTAACGGCCATTTGAGGTAGGAGTGATATTTTTAAGGGCTGAATTTGAAAGCAAGTATTTAAAATATTTATCTTATTTTCCCCCCATACCTTTACTACACGCGACAGAAAATACCAACTATTTTTGCATTTTGTATTCGTAGTGGTCAATATGACCACTATTCGTGGTGTGGTCCTCAAATGGCCGTTAGGAAGAACTTTTGATATTTTCAGCAAAATCCAAAGTCAAAATCTTGTCCAAAACCGGAGAAATCCCCGCCGATTTGTTTCGCGATCGCGTGTTGTTTACATACTGCCGATGTCTTAGACTAAAATCGGCCAATAAAATTTTTGTCCACGAAGAAACTCGGGATCGCAAGCGCACATCGATCTTTACGATCGCGCACACAGAAAATCGGGACTTCACATAGGGACCGAATTTTTAAGGACAAAACTCTTTTGGGGAGATGTCAGCGCCCCGCGGCGACCAGGAAATGTACACAATGACTCCGATAGCTCGTTTCGCGAGAATCAACAGTAAATTACGGATTTGATTTTTGGAAATATCTTTTCCAACATCGGTGAGTTGAATTTATTGTATTTCTTGGATATTTAGTGGTCGGTTTTTGTAAATTAAATGCCGATTTTGAGTGAATGTTTGTGACTTTTGTGCAGTGGTGTTTTAAAAAGTTGAGGTGTATGACTGCCTACATTATACACACGAAGTATAGGAATGTAGCTATGAGTGGTCTCGCCTAAATCGATCAAATTCTCAGAACAATACCATGAAAAACATTAAATTTACACCGCACAAGTCAAACTAGACGGCGACGTGAAATCAATCATTGTCCAAACTGCCAAACGCCGATTATGTAAGCTAATGAAGCTGGATAAACTCACTCACGGGTACATTACTGTAAAATAGTTGGTATTTTCTGTCGCATGTACTAAAGGTATGGGGGGAAAAATAAGATAAATATTTTAAATACTTGCTTTCAAATTCAGCCCTTAAAAATCTCACTCCTACCTCAAATGGCCGTTAGGAAGAACTTTTGATATTTACAGCAAAATCCAAAGTCAAAATCTTGTCCAAAACCGGAGAAATCCCCGCCGATTTGTTTCGCGATCGCGTGTACGCCATAGGGACCGAATTTTTGAGGACAAAACTCTTTTGGGGAGATGTCAGCGCCCGCGGCGACCAGGAAATGTATGTTCAGTAGTGAACATTTTATCTACGAGTGAGCTTCACTTACCTATCCAATAACAAGTGCCATTATTCTTTGCCAGAAGAATTCCCTCGGCTATTAAAAAATTGACCTTTTGACCCTGGCAGCTCTGCTAGCCACCTGGGAAACCCCGCACACTCGCGCTATAAGAATCCCCACATGTTATAAAACATCCTCTTTCGGAGCCGGCATAGCAGATAAAATGCCGCAGAGTGGGGAAGGAGGGAGGGGTCCCATAGGTAAGTGAAGCTCACTCGTAGATAAAATGTTCACTACTGAACATACATATCTACTTCCTTTCGCTTCACTTACCTATCCAATAACAAGTGCCAGATTCCAACAGACAATATGGCGGAGGGACTGCGGCACAACATACGTACTCAACTTCAGGACGGAAGACAGACCCATGAACCACAAGAAGGTCTCTACCGAACCAACAAAACGTACGAAAAAAAGGGGCTACCAGGGCAGCGGAGAAGTCAAAGCACCAGTCACTTTCTATTAGGGCAGGAAAGGACAGCTGATGCAAAAGCAGCTTCCTTAGACATAACATCAGATAGGTAAAAGGAAGTGAAAGTATTGGGGTTATGCCAATAGGCCGCTTTCAAAATATCCTCGAGGGGAACCCCCTGGAACAGGGCCCAAGAGGAAGCCACCCCTCTCGTATCATGGGCACGAACCTGAGAGAGAAGGGTGGAATCTCCCCCAGACCTAATCGCTTGAACAATCCAGCGAGAAATGGTGTCTGGTGAAACAGCTCCATGAGGAGCAGGAATGCTGACAAAGAGTTGCTCCGAACTACGAATTGCCTGGGTTCTATGAATATACCACTTCAACGCCCTTACAGGGCACCACAACTTGTCTTGCTCAATCGATGAGAAAGACTTGAGCGAAGGAATGAACACTTCACCAGGGGACGAAGTCATAGTTTGATTTTTAGCCACAAACTTAGCGTGAGGGATAAGTCTAACACCATGTTTTTCCCAACGGATATGGCCAGGACTTACTGTCAATGCATGGAGGAAACTACGCCTCCTTCCAGAAGCTACTGCCAACAGAAATACAGTCTTCACTGTTAGGTTCATCAGAGAACTAGCGTCCATCGGTTCAAAGGGAGCTTTAGCTAAAGCACGCAACACCCGTGACAAACCCCAAGACGGGCTCAACCTAGCCTGAGGGGGTTTAGAAAGGAACAAAGATTTTACAAGCCTAGAGAGGTACTTGGAAGAGCTCGGCGTTTCTCCATCCTGAAATTTACCTTCATGGATGGCTGAAATAGCGGACCTGTAGCCTCGAATCGTAGATATGGCTAGGTTCTTATCAAACAGATGAATCAAAAAGTCTGCTATCTCCCCTAGAGGAGCAGAGGTCGGATCAACTTGGTGGTCGTTGCACCATCTGACGTAGTATTGTAGTCTAGAGTCATAAGTATTCCTCGTTGATTGTCTGAGGAATTTCGCTGAGAGATCGGCAGCTCTGCTAGAAAGGCCTGCCTGAGTCGCCATTGACCTGAAATGATCCATAACGTCAATTTTAGGCTGGGAAGATTTGGATGATAGATCGTCGTCCCCGGTTGCCGCAGAAGATCTGCTTCGTCCGGGAGAACTACCGGGGGATGAATCAGGAGACTCGTCAGAGTCGGGAACCAAGGGCGTTTGGGCCACCAAGGGGCCACCAGCAAGAGGTTCGCTTCGTCCCTCATCACTTTCTGAAGCACCTTGGGAATCATTACAAAAGGGGGAAAGCATAGCCCAGGATGTTTCTCCATGATATCGAAAGAGCATCCATGGCCAGGGCTGCCGGATCTTTGTGGTTCGTGCAATAAACCGGTAGTTGTGTATAAACCGGTAGTTGTGTATTCAGGGCCGACGCAAACAAGTCGACCTGTGGGGGACCGTACCTGCTGAATATGAGGTTCGCGACCACTGGGTCCAGTTGCCATTCCGATGGTAGGCAACTCCCCCTGGAGAGGAAATCCGCAATGTAGTTGTCCTTCCCGGGGATGTGAGACGCAATTAATCTGGTTTGGATGGAATCGCACCACTCCAGGATCTCTAAGGTCAAATAGCACAAACTTCTTGACCTTGTTCCCCCTTGCCTGTTTAGATAAGAGACCACCGTAAGATTGTCCGATCTTATCAACACCACCTGACCCTGAATCTTGTCCTTGAACCCGAGCAGGGCATAACGAACTGCCAGCATTTCCAGAATATTGATGTGGAAGGACTTTTCCTCTCCCTTCCAACAACCTTGAATCATCTCTGTACCCAACACTGCACCCCAACCCTGGTTCGATGCGTCTGTGTAAATAACCAGAGAAGGAGTTGGATTGACAAACTGTTTTCCTACCTGAAAATGATGGGGGGTTGAGCCAAACTCGGAGAGCTTCCGCCATCGAATCTGTCAGAAAGATGAGTTTGAGTACAGGATCTCTGTGGGGACGATATTGACTGAGGAGCCCCAATTGTATCATTCTCATCTTCCGTTGGCAATTGGGAACTGTGTCTAAAAGACTCGCTAGATACCCTAGGAACTGAAGCCAAATAAGGGCTGTCGACCTTGGTCTGTCGAGAATGGACAGTCCTACCTGCTTTATCCTGTCCACCCTGTGGGCGAGGGGACGAGCAAGCTGGTACCGGAGATCCAGCTTTGCGCCTAGAAATTCTGGATGTTGGGAAGGGGTTAGATGCGACTTCTCGAAATTTATTATAAACCCCAACTTTGTGACCAGTTCTATTGTCATGTCTATGTGACGACGTAGGTTGTGTTCGGAGTCCGCCACTAATAGCCAGTCGTCCAGATAAACAAATATTTTGATGCCTCTTTCTCGTAAGTGTGAGGCGATGACCTGCACGATACGCGTGAAAATGCGTGGGGCCGAGTTTAGTCCGAATGGTAGAGCCCGGTATTGATACACTTCGTTTCCTACGGCAAACCCGAACAGGTGTTGAGCCGAGTGAGCAATAGGGACGTGCAAGTAAGCGTCCTTTAAGTCCAATGTAGCAGCCCATTCGTTTGGTTTGAGGAGGGGAAGAATGGTGGCTAGGTTTTCCATTTTGAAGGTAGAGTTTGCTATGTACTGGTTTAGTCTTTTGAGATTTAGAACCATGCGGAAACCTCCAGTCCTTTTGGGGGTTAGGAACACTGGCGAGAGAATCACATTTCTCCCTTCGGGAACTCGTACTATGGCCTTCTTGCGTAGTAGTGCATTTATTTCCTCTAGCAAGGCCTTCCTCTTTTGAGGATGAAGAGGTAATTTTGTTCTGTTTGGTAGAAATTTTGGTAGAAATTTTAACCTTACAAGGGGAACATAGCCTTTCTGAATTATTGATAGAATCATTTTGTCTGATGTGACTTGTGTCCATTGGTGGGCAAATTTTTGCAGTCTGCCCCCGACTGGGGGATGCCCTGTTTTGGGGTATTGATAGTCAGGAATGATAGGGGTAGTCCCGCGGGACCTGGTTCTTGTTGGTGGGGCCCAAGTTTTGGCCCCGGGATTTATCGGTCTGCCTTCTGGCAAATCCCCTTTTCCCCCCTCTGGGGGCCTCGTAAGAGCGACCGAACACTTGATCGGGTGGGGGAGGTCTCGAGAAGTCCCTAGACTTTCTATCATCTCGAAAGGGACCCGACTGAAATTGTTTGTCCCGAGGCGACTGGCGGGAATGACAGTCATCTTTGGTGAGTTTATACACCGTTTTGGCGGCTGTGCTCGAGGCCGAAATGTTTTCGTCCAGGACGGCCTGGAGTCTGCCCGAGAAAATATCCGGTCCAGAAAGGGGGAAGCTCTCTTAGAGTCTTATCCGCTTCTTTCTCAAGCTTAAGATGTTCTAACACTCTATCTCGGCGATGGTTAGTGCAAAGTAGGGCCGTACGAGAAGCCTGTTCAAACTGCATATCAGAAGTGCGAAGCAGCAAATCTGAGATCTTCTTTCGGTCTTCTGCCGAAATAGCTAGGCGGTCTGATTCGCGCAGAGCCGTAATCAAATAACTCTGGTACGCAGCCAGACGCATAGAAGAGCGAGCTGCCCTATCAATGAATGTCAGACGATCTTCTGACTTTTTGAACGAGCGATTCCTCATTGGATTGAATTTGCTCTTCCGAGAGCGGGCGTCTACCACGCGAAAAGCAGACTCGGGTATACGCGGAGTGCTAAAAAATTTTTCATAATCTCCGCTGTCGAATCTATAGCCCGCTTGCACCTCCTTGCGGTACGGACGGAGATGGTAAGAACGGCCAGCTAAGTTATTATAACATGATGAGAAGGGGGCATCCAGTTTCACCGCACTTCCCTTCTGAGCAGGAGACTTCAACTCTGAGTCTATGCAAAATATAGGCTGTGTTTCGTTATCCTCACCACGAGAGGTCGACTGAGACTTTAGTTGAGGGCAGTATTTTATTACCAAGTCGGCCGCTGATAAAATCTCTTTGTTGGGAGTCCGCTGCTCGTATTCGGTTGGGGTGGATTCTTGTGACTGAGAACTTCTAACACTCCCAAAATTCTCCGATCTAGCGGACACAGAATACAGGGAAAAGCTTTCCCCCTCATCGCCCCATTTATTCGCACGTGATGCCAATTGGGGCTGATGATAACCAAGCTCCTCATCAGACACTTCGGTTAAATGAATAGAAGCGGGAGCAGGATGTGACCGACCCCCAAGATCAGCCGATTCACGGTGGCGGGGCTTATCGGTACGACAAGAGCAATCCCGAGATTTCCTGGCGGGGAGGGAGTCTTCCCTACCACCAGCGGGAACCGTCCCCTGCCGAGCGGGGAGGTCCTCCCGTTCCGGCGAGTCTGGCGGGGGCGCGAGACGGTATGCGGTGCTGAAGAGCTACGGGGACCTGTCGAATCACCCGCGATTGCGGGTAGGGTCTGCGTAGCTGAAAAAACATGAGAAGAGTTCCCCGAACCTGTCGTATCCCCTGCCCGAGCAGGGAGGGTTCCGGAGAATTGTTGAGCAAAAGCTGACATGGCCTGAAAAAAGAAGTTGCAGGCCGCCGCGGAATCAGGAAGAGACGAGCTCGGGGCCTCGAGAGCGGGACCCACGCCCGGTACTACACGTTGCGGAGCTCCCGATGGGAGCTCGGGTTCTAACGATTGACGTCCCGTAACTCGGGACTGAGCCTCAGAGCCGGAGGGGGTGTTGTTATCACCCACGACCTCGGACTGCTGAACACTAGCCTTAGCTATGGAGGTGGTTAATTTTTTAGAACCATCAACCTCGAGCAGGCTATCGGACTTATGTTTGGAGGTGGTAGACAGTTTACCATCGACCTCGCTTTTGTTTTTGGGTTTAGCCCCCGTTTTAGTCTTTTTCGGAGGGGGAACCTTCGGAGGGTTAGCGCCGGGCTGGGACGGCCGCTTTCTCCCTCCACTGCTGCTGTTCGACCGCGGCGCCGAACGGGAAGAAGAGGAGGCTTGATCGAGCGCCTCGGCTAAAGTTAAGTTTTCTTTCGTCATAATTACGACTAAGAAGAAAACTAGAAACAAGAAAGGTCTACTTAGCTGAAATTACGAAGGATTTCTTGCAAAGGTAGTGTAAATAAACCTTGTAACAGTCCAATAAATTCCAGAAAAAACTCGCGAGGGAATCACTGTAATGAACGTGAAGGCACGTCGGCAAAGAAAGAGGATGTTTTATAACATGTGGGGATTCTTATAGCGCGAGTGTGCGGGGTTTCCCAGGTGGCTAGCAGGGCTGCCAGGGTCAAAAGGTCAATTTTTTAATAGCCGAGGGAATTCTTCTGGCAAAGAATAATGGCACTTGTTATTGGATAGGTAAGTGAAGCGAAAAGAAGTAGATATGTACACAATGACTCCGATAGCTCGTTTCGCGAGAATCAACAGTAAATTGCGGATTTCATTTTTGTAAATATCTTTTCCAACATTGGTGAGTTGAATTTATTGTATTTCTTGGATATTTTGGGGGTCGGTTTTTGAAAATTAAATGCCGATTTTGAGTGAATATTGGTGACTTTTGTGCAGTGGTGTTTTAAAAAGATGAGGTGTATGACTGCCTACATTATACACACGAAGTATAGGAATGTAGCTATGAGTGGATAAACTCACTCATAGGTACACGCCATTGCCGACTGTGTAGTAACGCAGCCAACACACATCCCATACCTAAACTGCATCACTGTGCATTTTTGGCTATATTTAATTGAATATCATCTATTGCAGTTTACTTACATACAAAGAATTATATTGAATAATAGATGATTAAAACTTACCAGGTTGTTTTGTGACCTTTGAAGAGGGTTTCCTGAAATTTTGGGTCCTTTTTGTCGATAACTGCTATCGAGACTGTCCCGTCAGCATCCAGTTTGTATTTTTCACGATTATGATGAAGGGAGCCCTCAGCGCTCGTAGTAGTACCGGCACGATGGGGTTCGTCGATCTCCTACGAAGACCTGAAAGGGCCAAACTGACGACGTAAAAAAATAAAAAATATTACGTACGTACGTAATAATTACTACGTACGTTCGTAATATTTTTAATTTTTTTACGTCGCCAGTTTGGCCCTTCCAGGTCTTCGTAGAATAGCTTGTGTGTGTAACATTCTGCGTACGTATCTACGGTGCGTAACCATGTAGAGCGGCCTCACTAGTGCGCAACATTATTGAGAGCAGTCGTGATCCGTATGGAGATGTGGGTAACAAGCACTCATAGCTACATTCCTATACTTCGTGTGTATAATGTAGGCAGTCATACACCTCATCTTTTTAAAACACCACTGCACAAAAGTCACCAATATTCACTCAAAATCGGCATTTAATTTTCAAAAACCGACCCCAAAATATCCAAGAAATACAATAAATTCAACTCACCAATGTTGGAAAAGATATTTCCAAAAATGAAATCCGTAATTTACTGTTGATTCCTGCGAAACGAGCTATCGGAGTCATTGTGTACATTTCCTGGTCGCCGCGGGCGCTGACATCTCCCCAAAAGAGTTTTGTCCTCAAAAATTCGGTCCCTATGGCGTACACGGAAAAGTTCCGATTTTCTGTGTGCGCGATCGTAAAGATCGATGTGCGCTTGCGATCCCGAGTTTCTTCGTGGACAAAAATTATATTGGCCGATTTTAGTCTAAGACATCGGCAGTTTGTAAACAACACGCGATCGCGAAACAAATCGGTGGGGATTTCTCCGGTTTTGGACAAGATTTTGACTTTGGATTTTGCTGAAAATATCAAAAGTTCTTCCTAACGGCCATTTGAGGTAGGAGTGAGATTTTTAAGGGCTGAATTTGAAAGCAAGTATTTAAAATATTTATCTTATTTTTCCCCCCATACCTTTAAGTTTAGTACATGCGACAGAAAATACCAACTATTTTACAGAAATGTACCCGTGAGTGGTAACATTAAAGTACCAAAATGGCAAAAAGAGGGCTGTAAATGTAAGTTTTTATAACTTTCTACATTTTGTATCTTAACGAACTGATAACTTAAAATCTAAAGAATGATACTTAAGTATCAGTTTGCCCACAAAAACATCAATTTCAAACAAAATTACATCTGTATCCCCAATACCCAGTATACACACATGTATATGATTCTAATGGTCAATATGACCATTGCTTGCTGATGTGGATAAACTTAAAAATTGCCCGAACATCCAGACCATACACATGGGACTGAAGCAAGAATTAATTTGTTCAACTTCATTATATCCCTACGATATAACTCTTATAAAACGCTTTATCCTGTCCGCAATACATATCCTCTTGTACCATAATATAATTTGTCATCAATCTGACATGTGATAATCTGATAAAATCCCCTAATACTCACTCCAGCGAAGAAATTACGGACTCTTTGAATAAATCTTGAGGCAGTCGCCATCTTGAATTTTAGGCTTCGTCAAAATACTTTGTATTATTACTGCATATATTCTATGAAAACGTAACAATGAGTCATATCAATCCTAAAAACTAATTTATGATGATAAATTAAATTTTAATTTCATTTTTATGCAGATAAAGATTATAAAGGCAAATAATTTGATTTAAAGAAAATAAACTAACTTAGACCATGAAGACAAAATTCCACCAACTAAAATTGCGTAAATAAATTCGCCCTTCACTTTTTACCTCTGAGCTGAAGAAGAAGAAGAAGAAGAAGAAGAAAGAAGAAGAAGTGATCGATGAGAAGGATAAGAAGAAGAGATCAAGGGTAGGGGAGGGACAAGAAGAAGACGTATGGCCTACCCTTCCGAGACTGAAGCCAATTACCAATTTTGCTTAGATAAAGTTTGGCAAACTTATCGGAAATTCAAATTTGGTTCCAGAAAAATGCCCTCCACTAGTCAAAATGGTGAAGCGAGTAACTTGTAGACATGTATAAGCATATCCCCGCCCCCCCCCCCCCAACTCGGAGGTCGAAGTGACCGCATGCGTGTTCCCAAAATCGCCGGTAAAGGGGTATTTTTTGGGCGACACAATCCGGCCCGTGAATTGTAAAAAAAGGGGGTGTTTTTTATCTTTCACCCGGAGATTTCATTAAAAAAGGGGGTGTTTTTCTTTCCCTCTCTCTCTCTCTCTCTCTCTCTCTCTCTCTCTCTCTCTCTCTTCGACACCTGAGAAATTAAAAAAGGGGGGTTATGAAATATCTTGAAAAATTGGTCAAATCCCAGGATCAAATTCCTGAAATTCCTGCTAGTTTTGATAGCTCATTCAGCCAGGATTATTTCATTTTGAAAAGTAGAAAAAAAACTGGCCCCCATCTCTTCCAAGGTATTGTAATGACAGCTTACTTGGGAGGGGGTTGGTGTCTGTCCTGAGATATGGGGTTGGAATGAGAGCTCACCTGAGATAGGGGGTATACATTGAGCAGTGTTCTGAATTTAGGGGGGTCTCCAAGGCAGGAAAAGCCCGCGCAAAGCCCGCGATAGGGGGGTTCAGAAATTTTGGCAGCCCTGAGATAGGGGGGTGCTTTCAAAGGGAGGGAACAAGCATACGCGTACCCTAAATAATACTGAGTTGGGGGGGGGAGCATATCCCTGTCAGTCTTTAATTAAATGACTTAGATTAATTAGGATGTCTTTGTTTGATGTTTCATTATGACAAAACATCCTAATGATTGTTTTCAGACTGATAGCGGCCAACAGGCCATATATAGCCCGCCGCGAGACAATTTTCAGTGTGGTCGGTCAAAGTAAAAAAAAAACAACAACAACAACACGGTCAATTAACACCGTCGCTCTGTTCGGAAAACCAGTTGATAAGATTTGTTACTAAATGCTATCTAAAATCATGTAACCTAATCTATGCCTGTGAAATAGCTTATCAATATTAACATCAAAAGAGGAACAAAATAGCACTGGCGTACTGGTGAGGGGCTTGGGAAAGAAAGAAAAGGAAGGGGGAAACAAAGAAAAAAGAAAGAAATATGAAAAGAAAAGACATCCATTTTATATAGGGCCTACCCCCGCTGGCTAGAAAAAAAACGTATTTTTGTGATTACAGTTGTCATGGTAGTACGTTTTGTAGAATGTATAAATCGCTGAATTTTCTAGTACCTCTCCTTCCATGTACATAATATATAAATATATATGCATCTTGTTTTCTCACAATTTTCTGATTATAGGAGGGGAACTTTCCTCTATACCCAAATCAGCTCCTTTACACACTATCATGAAATTTCTTTCGAAACTGAGGGAAGTAGAAAATGAATGAAGGCTACAGCACATTAGGCTCCAGCACATTACTCAGGCTCCGAAGTGCTCTAGAATGCAAACTTTCATTATTAAAATTAGAAAATCCTCTCAGTCGGTCTCTCCACTCCCTGTTTGATACACTTAACTTTATTTCAAAGAAAAAATGTAACTGTGGCTCGGTCACTACGCAACCTCGCAAAAATAGAATATTCAATTTAGCTAAATTTTCATTGTACAGCAAAGTGACAACTGACAACTTTTGACCCCCCAAAAAATTGGTTATCGGGCAGTGGCGGGGGGGGGGGGGCACTACGGGCGAAAAATCCTTTTTTTTTTTTGCTTGTCAGAGAATTATGGAGGAAAACATCTGATAACCCCCCCCCCCCCCCACACACACACACACACACACACACACACACCCCCACCCCACACACACACACACAACCACACACAGACACACACACACACACACACAACCACCTCTAGACACATTGATTTGTGGGGAACTTTATTGTTTTCTCCTATTGTATTTTGTACCCCGCAAGCGCTTCTCCTATTGTATTTTGTACCCCACAAGCATGACGGAATTAAGGCCATCATTGTGCTCTATTAATTGTTCTCTGTACACGTCACAACTCAATCTATGTAAACCCACACACCCACCCACACACTGACTTTTGGAGGGCTGGCGAAAAAATTGTCGCTGCAGAAAGAGCAGTACTTGGTACTCAGGGGCGGATCAAGGATTTAGACAGAGAGGGGGCAAAATTCTCAGAAAATTTTCTGCAAACAAATGAAAAAAAATGAGGCGTCATCACACATTTTGGCGTACTGTTTTTCTAAAAAATTCTCTGACAAGCAAAAAAATGTCATCAGGTCCAAAAAGGGCTGAGCACAATGTACACAAAGGGGGGGGGGCACCATTATACACTTTAATTGCTTTCAATAGGTTGGCACGGGCCGGGCGTGCCCCCCCCCCCCTAAATCCGCCACTGTTGATGTGGCAACCCTAGGAAGACAAAACTATTATTATTTTATTATCATTAATTTATTATTATTATTATTATTATTATTATTATTACTACTACTAGTACTATTATTATTACTAATACTACTACAGAGATTATGTTATCACTATCGTTATTATCATCATCAGCTATTTTATTGCCATTATTAGGCCTATTATGCCCACGTCAACTGAATTGGGTCGAGTTGCATTTGGGCATTTTCTTGAGGGACGAGTTGTGTCTAGACAATGTCCCGTTCTTTTCAGCGGACACGAGTTTTTCCATCAACGACATGGATAAGCCAGTAAAACTTGCAAAGGTTAATTTAATTTTTCCCGTGTATATTTTTCTAAAAATATATATTGTCATGTAACTTTTGATATTGAAGTCAGTTAACATCCAATTTAGATCCCCGATAGCAATGAATATCATGTTTAACTTGTAACCAAATTATTAGTCGGCGAGAGTGCCATTCAGGAAGTGCGCGTGCTGCTCGGTATTGTAATGTAAGTTGTATGGTGTAATGCCTGGCATACACGTATGCACAAGGACATGACGGAACACGCTCTCGACCCAACAGTGTCAACACTGGCAGGGAAGAGTTCCTTTTGCGACAGCCACCCAAAATGAAAAAAAATATATAAAGGCGCAAAATGTCTATAGATAGGGTTAGGGTATATAGGCAAACCCACAAAATAGGGGCCGGATTGCGTGCGCGTGCCATGCCTGACAATCAACAATCAGTGCGGATCGGCAGAGATGGCCAAAAATGAACACATGTATTGTAGGCCTAACAATAGTAGTAACAAGTTCATAATCAAGTTCAAAACAACTTCGAAATTATTTTAAATCAAGTAATTAATGCTGTGATATATCATATTGTCCTCTTTGCTGTCAGATTTGTAGTTGTTTGATGAAAATCATAACGATTTTGGCCAGAAATGGAGTCAAACTCGCAAATGTTTCATCACCGGCGCTGGGCTACATTTGCTTGCACACAAATGAATACAGCACGCGCAGACCGGCCCCTATTCTCCGGGTTTGTCGGGTATATATATGTTTTGAACAACTTCGACGTCAACTCCTTCTCGCAGGTACATCGTTAAAGGGTTACGGTGTCCGGAGGGAAATATCTTTTTAATAAAGTAGAATTGGACTAGGCCTAAATATTTAGATTCATTTCAAAAGGAAAAAAGTAGGCCTATATGACCTGGGATTTCAAATTTCAATGGGTAATTTCATTTTTATGCTGAATAATAGCCAAACAATGTTTGGCCATTTTTCTGCCCAAAATTGGCAAAACAAGTCGAAAATATGGTCATGATTCTAATATTTTCGTGCCTCGGAGAGACCCGGAGAGAGCACGCGACTATGCCTGGTGAAATTGCGTGCATTGTCTATGGCAGACCTCGCTGGGCGCCACATTCTCGATGGGCCAAGGCCGGGTGTGCTTCGAGCTTCATGTGAGCTAGATTTAGCGCTAGCGAGCTGCGCTGGGTGATGCTGCAGAATAAGAACTTGCAGCGGCTGCGCTTGTCTCCACATGGTAAAATGGAAAAATCAAACTTACCTGAATATGTCCGACTGACTGGATTATCCAATAATATTTTGTCTGTATATGAGATTGTCTAACCCTCAGGCTGTACACTCTCACAGTACATATGCACACAGTCACAGTCATTCAATCGGTCATTTATTTCTCGAGACCACACATAACACACAGTCACAGGCACGATCTTGTCACATGATAAACGTCCATGTAGCTGCTTGTTATATAAAAAAAAAAATAATGAACGTATTATTGTCTCGCCCACCGGAGGTGAAGGCGAGACTAAGGGATCCAAATGGCGTCCGTCCGTCGTCTGTCCGTCACAAACGTTAAAGTTTACCTGCAAGACTCTCTTGTGATGCATTACTTGGCAACTGTTACTGCATTGGCAGCCACACTTGGGTGATAGAAGCACTAGGGGCATCTCCATGTTATTGTGTTGTCGGAGGTCACATGATGTCAAAGGTCATTTGAGGTCATGTTAAAGTTTACCTGCAAGACTCTCTTTTGTGAAATAACTTCACATCAGTTGTTTGGATTACAACCTAACTTGGGTCATATTTGCACTGAGGGTACCTTGACGTTATGTTGCCGTTGGAGGTCACATAGGGTCAAAGGTCATTTGAGGTCATACGTTAAAGTTTACCTGCAAGACTCTCTTTTGACAAATAAATTCACATCAGTTGCTTGGATTACAACCTAACTTGGGTCATATTTCCACTGAGGGTACCTTCACGTTATGTTGCCTTTGGATGTCACATGATATGGTCAAAGGTCATTTGAGGCTATACGTTAAAGTTTACCTGCAAGACTCTCTTGTGACAAATAACTTCATATATCACTTGCTTGGATTACGACCTAACTTGGGTGATAGATGCACTTGGAGTACATTCATGTTTTGGTACCTTCGAGCTCACATGGTAAGGTCAAAGGTCATTTCAGGTCAAGTGTTATAGTTTACGTGAAAGACTCTTCTTTGACAACCATCACTGCTTTTTCAACCAAACTTGGGTTGTGGATGCACTTGGGGCACCTGCATGTTATGTTGCCATCAGAGGTGACATGGTAAGGTCAAATGTCATTTGAGGTCATATATGAAAGCTTAGCTGGAAGAGTTATGCTTATTTGTTTGTCTCAGTTTTTCACAGGTTTTACAGGCAGGCACAACTATTGTACAACATCCTATTTTGTATTTGGGTCATTTCACCAGGTTGGGACACATTAGTGTGACATAACAGAGATCACTAAAATTGTGATTTTAGGCTAGTACTTGTATTGTTATTGCATTGAACTGTCTTTAACTTGAAGACAATGCACAATTTAACACATAGAACAATACATGATACATGTACAAGGCCATTAACTTTTTTCAATTTTTTAAATGTGGAGGCTTCCATAGACATTTTCTGACGTAACATTGACACCACATAAATTTCACCTATTGTGTCCAGTGGACTTTAAAACATTTTAACAGAACTATTGTTGTCCAACTTTGTACATTTTACTCTAACATGACATGGTGAATGTTTTTGACGTAATTTAAAATTCATAAATGGGGATATAAGAAATTATGTTTGAACAGACAGGTATGACGTAACATTGACGCCATGAATGTACATGGTCATATTTCACACATCAAGCAGCAAATGTCCAAACTTTTAATATTTTTGTATTTATGGTGTTCATCAATTTAGTAAAAATGTACTTTGACACCTTTAGCTTAGCTTACATAGATGTTATACAAGAAATTGTCTAAAATGTGTGCATGACGTAACATTGACACCACGTCTAAAATAACCATAATATTTTTTATTTTTACAACAAAACTGCTATTTTGTCACTGTAAATGTTATTTTGCTTTAGAATAGGTCACATGCAATAATTACAAGCCAATTTTGTAACACTTTAAGGTTAGTAAGATATATTTTATACACATTTAAAATTATAGGAAAGTCTGACACCATTGTTACGTCCTACACTTCAATTTTGGATAAGGTGAATTGTGTATTTCAAAGTAATAAATGACAGGAAAAATGAATCTACCTGAAAGTTTGGTACTTACAGTGATCTGATTTAAAAGTATGGATAGATTAAAATTATAGGAAAGTCTGACACCATTGTTACGTCCTACACTTCAATTTTGGATAAGGTGAATTGTGTATTTCAAAGTAATAAATGACAGGAAAAATGAATCTACCTGAAAGTTTGGTACTTACAGTGATCTGATTTAAAAGTATGGATAGATTAAACTTAATCATCATACTTTTTCTAGACTTCACCATTTACTAATTTTTCATGTCACAAATTTCTCACTTTTTCCACTATAAATTTGCTGGAAAAATATGAAATATGAAAAGAAAATCAATTCAAGTGAAATCATATTTAGTATCATTTCAAAGATTTGTGTATGACGTGCAAACTCCATCAAACCAATTGTGAAAAAATATTTAAGACATATAAAATTCCAATTAAATTTTGTAAGTATGAAAATTGGAAGTGTGTCCCAACCTGGTGAAATGACCCATTTGTGTAATCTAATAGGACTTGATCGTAACTTTTTATTCCATCTCTAAAAGGGGGGGGGGGGGGGGGATGGGGGCAGTCGATGTAGGGAAGTAGTATTTTGTGAATAGTCCTTCTCATTAATGGGATATTACATTCTGTGGCAGATACCCAGAGATACAATTCTTCTGCGTGGCAACGGAGATCACGACATCATCTCCAGCAGCTGCAGCAGCTTCACCCGTAGACCGAAAATTCTGTCTCTCGTTCCTTAGCTAAGTGAAGAGCTAACGAACGAGAGACAGAATTTTCGGTCTACTTCACCCGTAACTCCAGGGAGCTCCAACGGTTTGGAGCTCCCTCGAGTTATTCACCCACGGCCCCTTCACCAGGCCCCGGCGCGTATTCTGTGAGGGGTTCAAACATATTATGGTCGAATTCCCCTTGCCACTCAAGCTTCTTTGCCTTCGGGATCTGATAAATCATCTGATAAATCAGAGTTTGTATCTGCATGGCTCAAAAAAGTCCTCCAACTCGGAATCACTTTTCATCTCTCTATATAAGTTACTCGAATTCAGCCAAATCTAAGTCAGTACTACCGTACTGTGTAAAGCCAAGTAAAAAAAAAAAGCCGTAAGTGAAATAAAACAAAAGCGTTCACCAGTCGCTATGTATGAGGGGAACATAGTAACTGCCGTACTAAAGATGTGTAGTACATTGTACAGACGCATAAAACGGCTGTGCGCCCATTTAAGACCAATGCAAGACTTTCGTTCGGCAAGCTCATATGGATGAGAACATTGTTCAAAAAAAGTTAAAAAACAAAACAAGAGCTGTATATTGGGGCAAAAGTGTTTGCTGATCTTGTAGAAAATATATTGATAATGATTATTCACTCCTAAGATTATATTGATTAATTTCCTTTTTAGCTCACCTGAGCCTAAGGCTCGAGTGAGCTATTGCGATGGAAATTTGTCCGTCGTCCGTTAACTTTTTACATTTTCATCTTCTTCTCCAAAACCCATGATCGGAATTCAACCAAACTTGGTAGGAATCATCCTTAGGGGTAGGGGGACCCAAAGTTGCTAAAATGGTACATGTGGCCCCCAGGGGGGCCCAGGGGGAGGGCCCCCAATTGTAAAACCTATGTAAATTTCAAACATCTTCTTCTCCAGAACCAGACATAGCTCAGACTTGGTATTGTGTATGGAGATACCTCTATAGATGAAGAATGAATGTTGTTCATGAAATTTCTCTGAGTGGCCCTATAGGGGCCCTGTGGGGGTAACATACTGGAGGGGGGGGGGGGGGGGGGGGGGGGGGGGCGCTGCCAGGCAAAATGTACATTCTGATCTTCTTCTCCAAAGCACATGATCGGAATTCAACCAAACTTGGTAGGAATCATCCTTAGGGGTAGGGGACCCAAAGTTGCTAAAATGGTACATGTGGCCCCCAGGGGGCCTCAGGGGGAAGGCCTCCAATTGTAAAAGCTATGTAAATTTCAAACATCTTCTCCAGAACCAGACATAGCTCAGACTTGGTATTGTGTATGGAGATACCTCAGCTCTATAGATGAAGAATGAATGTTGTTCATGAAATTTCTCTGAGTGGCCCTATAGGGGCCCTGTGGGGGTAACATACTGGAGGGGGGGGGGCGCTGCTAAGCAAAATGTACATTCTTATCTTCTCCAAAACACATTGGAATTCAACCAAACTTGGTAGGAATCATCCTTAGGGGTAGGGGACCCAAAGTTGCTAAAATGGTACATGTGGCCCCCAGGGGGCCCAGGGGGCCCAGGGGGAGGGCCCCCAAGTGTAAAAGCTATGTAAATTTCAAACATCTTCTCCAGAACCAGGAATAGCTCAGACTTGGTATTGTGTATGGAGATACCTCTATAGACGAAAAATGAAAGTTGTTCATGAATTTTTTCTGGGTGGCCCTATAGGGGGTCTGTGGGGGTAACATACTGGAGGGGGGGGGGGGGGGGTGGGGCAAGTTGTCTGCCATCCATAAACTAACATATCTCCTGGTGGTGCTAGAGAGAACATGCAGCAGATGTGAATTGATCCACCTCAGGTGAGCGTCGTGCCCTCTGGGGCTCTTGTTTCATAAATTGTCCGTTGAACAGAGGGCTCAAATACCGCATTGTGTGTACAATGTTATATGCTGCAGCCTGCAGATCTTGTGCCTCTTACTCTTCATACGTCATTTGGGGGTGTGACGTCAAATAGCCAATCAGCTCACAAGTTTTAAGGAACGGTCCCAAAACCTCTACTTTTCCCCCTTTTTCGCCAAAACAAGACATAATTGGACAATCGATTGCCAGATTCGTGATTAGAAGGCAAAAATACATGGAAACAGCACCCATTTTCTCTATAATTTAGTCAACCTTTAAGTCGGAGGACTGGCAATATCGAGGACCCAGGTTCGATACCCAGCTTTGTCATTTGTTGTTTGTTTCATTTGTTACTAACCGATGTTTTCTCTCTACAGAATTACAGATATACTATGGAAAAGGCTGAGGAGACAGAGAAACAGAGACGGAGAGATTTTTACTCAACCCCCATCACAAATTTTAGGTGGCTGTCGCAAAAGGCACAGGCATATGCAGATATAGACAGAAAAATCCGTCTGTTTGGAGGAGTTTTATAACATTTTCTGACTTTAGAGGTTCTCCTCCAAGACAGACGGAAGCCTACCATAGTAACCATAGTCACCCTAGTCGATTGAATAGTATAGACTTCTTTCATTCGCGGGGCCCACTACACGTATTAAGTATACTCCACTAGCCGCAAACGCGCCTGCCGCAGTATTTCCCATCAGCGGAGTTTGCTTGCAGTACTCACCAAGAAGAAGCCGCAACACACCCACCTGCTGCCGAAATGATAACAGATACAGATACAGAATGATAAAGGATTGTGTTTCTATTTTTATACCCCCGCCAAACGAAGTTTGAAGGGGGTATATAGGAATCAGTCAGCGGTTGGGAGGTCGGTCGGTCGGTCGGTCGGTCGGTCTGTTGCAAATCTTGCGGATCGAACTACTTTCTCAGTTTTCGACCAAAAGTCAAGAAATTTGGTACACACATTGGTCTTGGTGGGAAGATGTGCAAGACATATTTTTCGGATGAGTCGGAATCTGCGTTGCCATGGTAACGGCATATTTATGGCAGAAAATCAAGGAAACACCTTGCGGTTCGAACTACTACCTCAGTTTTTGACCGAAAGTCATGAAATTTGGTACACACATTGGTCTTACTGGGAAGATGTGTACAACATATTTTTTTGATGTGTCGGAAGCTGCATTGCCATGGAAACGGCATATCTATGGCAGTAAATCAGAAAAATCTTGCGGATCAAACTACTTCCTCAGTTTTCGACCAAAAGTCAAGAAATTTGGTACACACATTGGTCTTGGTGGGAAGATGTGCTAGACATATTTTTTGGATGTGTCGGAAGCTGCGTTGCCATGGAAACGGCATATATCTATGGCAGTAAATCAGGGAAAAATCTTGCGGATCGAACTTCCTCAGTTTTCGACCAAAAGTCAAGAAAGGCTGTTGTCACGGGGCGGGGTTATTAATCATCATCTTCAGTGATATTTCTAGTTCATTTTTTCGCAGCCCATAGACTAACTAAAAGCTGGCTTGTGATGGCGTCCTAAAAAGATATGACAGGTTTGAAGTACCGACGAGTCACTGGCAAGTCACTTGTCGGGGAAGTTGTCCGTGATCTTCGCAAATCCGGCTTTGTGAAACAGCGGACAAGTTGAGTGACAGCGTCGAGATGTCGCTGATCTTGTCATAATGACGGTTTGATGAAACGACCCCCAGCCGTTCAGCACATTCGATAAATCGGGGGTGCGTGGCAGCTAGCTAAGCTATGCAGCGGCTGAATGCTGGAAGCATAAAGTTTCGCGCGTTAGATTAAGCTAGGCTTAATCATAGCCTATAGGACCGTCTTTAGTCTCTTGTCTTGATGCCTTTCGTTCATTTCTGTTTTATGATACTTTAGTTTGTACATTGTTTTCATCTTTCTTTTTGTAATTGATATCTAGTTTTTATGTACAGAGAAGAAAAATCATTTGTGCAAAGAATTCTAGTTTTCTACATCCATTTTCACTTTGTTTATGAAAGAAATAAAGCGAAATGTTTTGTTTATCATAATTGTTTTTCTTCTTTTCTTCCCATCACAGGTCACCAAAGTTCTGGGCCGCACTGGGTCCCAGGGACAGTGTACACAGGTGCGAGTGGAGTTCTTGGACGACTCCAACAGATCCATCATCCGCAATGTAAAGGGGCCTGTCCGCGAGGGTGACATCCTCACACTGTTGGAGAGTGAGAGAGAAGCTAGGAGGTTAAGATGAACAGACATGCTGAGCCAAAGACCATGCAAAAGGTAAGGGACCGAGAGCTGTAACCAACAAAAAGCCACCAGTTCAAAGGGAAATGGGGGGGGGGGTACATTTTTGCTTGTTGGAATTACTTCTTGGCATATTTTATTAAAATGTCAGGCAAAATTAAAGTCCTGACTTTGTTGCTCAGATGGCAACTAAAAAAAAAGTCTCATTGTGTGTCATGTGAATTTTGTGCCCTTCACTAAAATCTAGTGCTGTAGCTTGGAAACAGAACCGGTCTCAAACTTGCCAGACTGAAGGTTTTGAGCTGAGCCAGACACGAACCAGACAAAAACTCAAATCTGGTCAACTCGGTAACAGAGGTCTGGTAGAATAGAGTTGTGGAAAAGCTCATTTTTGTCATCATTTATCACTCAGAAAGTGTGTTTTTCAGCTTTTTCTAATATATTTGTTTGTTGATGTACATGTATGTACATGTCTGCCTAGACTGTATCGTAATATGTGTTACAAAAGCACTTTTGGGGAAAATTTCCATCACTCCAATTACTCTTGCTGGACATGAAATTACCTTATCCAATGTATGCCGTAACCTTGGTGTGTTTCTCGACTCAAATATGACAATGTCTACACAAATTCAATATGTCTCAAAATCAGTTCGTTATCAGTTACGCAATTTAGGTTTTATTCGAAAATACCTTAACCGTAGCGCCACTGAAAAAATTACTCATGCTTTAATCTCATCTCGCTTGGATTTTGGTAATGGCCTCTTGTTTCGTTTGCCTCACAACCTACTTGCAAAATTACAAAAATTACAGAATGCCGCTGCTCGTGTTGTGACCCTCTCCAACAAGCACAGTCACATTACACCAGTTCTCAAATCACTTCATTGGTTGCCTGTAGAAGAACGTATTGTTTTCAAGATTCTTCTGTTGTTATTTCACTGTATACATGGCTCTGCTCCGCAGTACAACATTGGTTTGATCAAGCATTACATTCCCTCTAGACTGCTACGTTCTCAAAACTCTGGTTTACTTGTTATTCCTAGGCTTAACACAAAGTGGGGGGAGCGAACCTTCGCTCATGCTGGGCCGTCGATATGGAATACTCTTCCTCAATGGATTAGAAATAGCAGTTCTGTTGAAGTGTTCAAAAATAATCTTAAAAAGTATCTGTTTAATTTGGCCTATAATTGATTACCATTACCTTTCATGTCCGTACCTCTCCTATTGCACTTTTGCTTATTTGTGATGTATTTCATCTTTTGCACAAGTTGCGCCTTGAGCATTTGATCATCAAGTGGATTCGGCGCTTTATAAATCTTATATATTATAACAGACAATTTTGTTGGAGTCAAAATTTTGATGATGGCTTTGACAGTGTTCCTTAACGTGTTACCGGAGTAACTAGACCAGGATTTTGGGTTGCATGCTTACAAATAATGGCCAGGAGTTGAATTTGGCAATTTAAAGCAATTATCTAGGTTGCCCGCTTGGCACCTCAAACAAAATGCTATGTGAGAGCTCTGGCATGCATCTATCAATGACATTTTAGAGGTACTATCTCTGTTTGTTTTGCCAGCAACACAGGAATTATGAATTTTATTTTCATGTTTAAAGTTTAGTTTAGTTTATTCTTTATTAAAAATCACACCCGCCATCCAGCGGCCAGCCTAAAAAGGCCTATGAGTGATATACATCAAACATTAATATAATACAAACAATAAAACATAATTAACATAAATACATGTACCATAAAATATAGTCACACTAATTCATTCAGCGAGTACATAACGTGTGGCAGTTTGTTAGAATTTGGTTTGCATAACCGGCTATTAAACTGCTCGGTGAGTCAGCTGTAATCAGGTATAGATATTGTTGGTAAGTCGTAAGTGGATAAATCTGAAAAAGTATTGTCATAGTTTAGTATATTATGAAGAAGTTGTGATCGGATATTATTATATACAGGACAAATCATAAAGCAATGGAATTCATCTTCTACATTATTAGAATTACAAAGAACACAATGTCTTTCTTCATATGGAATATTTTGATAACGCCCAGTTTCAAGCGCTATAGAGCTGTTTAAATGATACTTAGATAATATACAGACATGCTGTTCTTCAAGCTAATCAGTTTTATCTCTATCTCTATGTCTTACATTGCAGTTCAGACACTTCAGTATGACCAAGGGTCATTCATCTCATCCCATCAAGTTTCTCGTCACTGCTTGTGCTTGATGAACATATCCAGTATCGGAGATGCAGCCAAAAGAACAGCTAAAAGAACTCTTGTACTGAAAAATGATGGACTGCTATGCGATATGAATATTGCAGCTGAAGCGATGTTTGAATAAATTGTGTTGTCTTTGGATCAAAAATTACCAATTTATCTTGTATATTTTTTTCATGACTTGCTGTGAATTTGTAGCAATTAAGGCCATGTACAGAAATTGCAAGATTCACAAAAATTGTTAAATACAATTTGAATATGCTTAGCTTTCGTATATACATAAATTATGACAGAATCGAAGGAAAAGCAAAGGTAAGAAATAATGGACAAAGATCGAAATTGTGCATTCATAACTTGTATGTGCAAATTGAATGTCTTATACCATGCCATTAATCAACTAAAATCAAAGAAGTCTCGGCAAATTGCTGGAGGGCTTACCAAACTTTTACATGGGCTTAGTTTGGGAGAGAATTTAGATGCATTTGAGGTGCAAGTAATCAAGAGAGGATGTATGTGCTTGTATTGTATTTAGAAGTTTGGTACATGAGAGGCTGTCTGATTGCAGAGCTGTCAAGATTTTCATTATCTCGTACTGAAATTTGAGAATGCAGATGGTTACATACAAACAACAATTTTGAAAGAACAAGTTCCTTGTGCATTTCATTCTTTGAGAAATAACAATTCCCTCATTAAAACACTGATTTTCAGTCGTTAGAAAACTGAAATGTTTTGGTAAATGTTGACAGCTCTGCAGTAGACCTGGAGAGACCTGGTATGGAATATGAAGATGACAAAAGCAGAAGAGAGGGAGAGTATACATGTAGCTTGTTGGATTGAAACGAAGAGAAAGTGAGAAGAGAGTAATTAGTACAATCGGAAAAGATTTTAAAGAAGAAAAGTAGAAATCTCAATATTGGGCTACATGCCGAGTCAACCCTTGGTACCCAATACGTGTACCCATCAAATTTTTTATCATCAATGTACCAGAACTCCATTAACTGTATTGGATGTTCCTTTACTAGGGAACTTGAGGCTCTTCTTTCTTTCTCTTCTGTTTTTTTACAAACCCTTTTACTCTTACTTTGTATTTTTCTTTCTTCATCATTTGTCCTTTCATTTTTTTCTCTCTCTTCACGTCTCAACTCTTTCTACATTTTACTATCTTCATTTTTCCATGTCTTCATCTTTCCTCTGCATTATACATCTTATATTCTTCTTTCTTTTCCTCTTCTTTCTCCTCTCCTCTCTACATTTCTTATAATTTATATACATATATTTCTTTTCTACATCTCTCTTTTTCTTCTCATATTTTCTCTCCTTTCTCCATTCTCAAACATCTTCATCTATTTCTTTCTTTTTTTCTTTCGTCTAGTCAAAACTTGGAAACCAAGGAAAATCATTCGGACAAATTTGTTGTAAATGTTTCATACTAGTTAAAATATATTTGCTACATCATAAAATAAATTTTGCACAGCAAAGGCACATGATAAGATTTCAGTATTGCAAAATATCAACAACCAAGCATTTGAAATGCAATATATGACAGAAGTACATATATGTTCAACCCTTTTAAAATCTATACATGTAATAGATTATTTTCCTTCCAAGTACACACATTCTGGTTAAAATCCTTCTGATCAAGGCTCACAACAAAGAAAGTCAGGAAGTGTTAGAGATATATATTTTATGATCATTCGTATCACTAATTGAAAATCAAGAAAGAAATCCCACATAAGACACATTCATGGCTTTCAGTACACAAGTTACATACAATTGCTCAAGGAGCAAAGAAAACAAAATGTCATATTACCCTGCACTCAAGGTATGAAATAATGATGCCAGTGTTTAAACATGCATTCACCTTGGCTTACCTGACAGTTTGATTAGTTAACCAAGCATTTTATGAAGAGTTGCTTATTTCTTTCTTTTTTTAATAGTGTTGTACAGTACACACGTTGTAGGTTATAGAAATTCATATGAATGGCAGAATACACATGACAAGGAAATTCAGCTGGCATGCAATATGGAGTTCTGTCATTTATGTTCTTGGCAGAGACTCCTTGTATTTGGAAGCACACAAATATTATTTTTCAACCCACAGACCACATGTATGATTAACTGATTCATCTTAATTTCAACCAACTATACAAAAATATAGATAAAATCCAAGCTGAATTACCGAATCAAGGACAGATTGAATATTCATGATGAACGCATTCTCAAAAAAAAAATTAAAAAAATCACACTTGCCGAGTTGCTGTTCACACTAAAATTCTTCAGGAATCTTTATCAAGGATATCAAGGCTATGTGTAATAATAGCTGTTTCTTTTATAGCGCCTTACCAGTTACAATGTAACCAACGAAAGCGCTTACAGCATTATTACCCCGGTCACTGGATTCAGTTGCGATTCTGCACATTACAGTGCACATCTTCCACTCCTCTGGGGAGCATTCCAGCCAGTCGCCCATTTCCAAGCGCGCACATGCTAATCCAACCACAATGACGTTCGCATCCTCCCGGGTACTCATTTAACACCTGGGTGGAGAGGAGCAATGCAGATAAAATGCCTTGCTCAAGGGCATAAGTGCCGTGACGAGGTTCGGACCCACGACCTTTGCATTCCCAGTCAAGTGACTGAAGCACTCGACTACGACACCTCTACATGGTCATATCGTAAGAAAAACACAAGTATTTTTAGATACTATCTAGTCCTATAAAAAAAAGCCATAAAATGCACAAATAGGGAGTTCCAAATGACTGATGAACAGACAAAAGATTAATCATATGGGAAAGCATGTTTCCAGAAGTAGAATCATATCATGTGAGTCAAAAATGAGTGCAACATGTTGCTTTTTAGGACAAATGTATACATTTACTTCATATTCCCTAAAAGTAAGACTAATTTTGAACTAAAGATTTTCACCATAATTATGTCCACATAATCTATGGAGAAATGGTCTCAGTACATACATGTACATAAATCCAACCTTGATAATATATCGCACTTTTAGGAAATGTGATGGGTTACCATTCTACCTGAGTTGTACTTAGTCGTTTCTAATGTCCTTACCGGCAGTGGCTTTCAAATGTATTAACTTATGTGTTACTTATGCATTGTATCAAATTAGTCAGGAAGCTAACTTACCACAAAAGTACATCACTTATTCATAATGATATGCCTTTAAGCAGGGCTCAATTCTATGACATGCAGTGCAAATGACCTTTTGAATTCACAGTAATTCTTACATTTTCACAATTTTTTATAGAGAAACAGCATTACCCTCTCAGTGTGTTTTGTTGTTGGTTTTTTAATATCCTAAAAATGACCATCAAATCAGAACAACTGGGCTCAGCCTCATGTGATTGAGCCTCAGTCAGATATCCCTAACTCTCAAAAAAGCAATTGATCTTCTGATATTCTGATAACATACATCCGCATCGGCATACAACTTGAAACAAATATTCCACTAAGGTGTATTCTCACAGGCCTCTTGCATGGCCCTAATAATATTCACATGTAATTCTGAAAGCATTACGAAAAGCATACATGTATAAGGTTTTGTTGTCCATGTCTGTATGTCACATTACCATCATCTTCATACAAGAAACCTAAATTTGTGAAGCAGTGTTTCAAAATAAGTGTTTGGTCATACGCGAAGTCATACAGAAGTTTAGATACTAGTATTCGGAATCTCAAATCTGTACTACATGTACATGTAAAGATTTGAGTATCCAAACATGAAGAGAAACGTAGCCCCAAAAATTTGTACTTTCAATAGAGATGTTATATACAAAAGGTTCATACAAAAATATGTATGTCTTATAGGGTGTTGCAAGAAAGTATCCAAACATGAAGAGAAACGTAGCCCCCAAACTTTGTACTTTGTACTTTCAATAGAGATGTTATATACAAAAGGTTCATACAAAAATATGTATGTCTTATAGGGTGTTGCAAGAAAGTTGCGATTGATTGTAAGTTGCAACTGATCAGTACTGACCAATCAAAATCATTGTTGCAAGCGCATCTTCTTGAATGGGCAGACCCTGAACCATTCAGAATGGTTGTTCTAATTTGCTTTACAATTTGCAATTGATTGCAACTTTCTTGCAACACCCCATTATTCTAGTATAGGCATTATGTATGATTTATATAGGTTATAAATACAGTTAACTTTGCATAACTCAAAGTCGCAGAAGTCGAACTTTCCCGAAGTCGAATCAATTTTTTTTTACCAAACTATGTAAAACATGCGTTATTTATATTTCCTAAGCTGAATTTTGCATAGGTCAAACTATTTTTGTGGTCCCAACAGATGCGACTTACATGCAAAGTTAACTGTATATGATCACAATCATCCATGAATCTGAAACATTCTACATTTCTACTATAGTATTAAATAAATTAATTTTTTTTTAGTATTGATGGTATCAATGACATTCAAACGGTTTAAATATCCATAAGAACATTGTTTATTCTGATATTTTTCAAAGCCGAATTTTTTTTTGAAAAATGGTACTTTTTTTTTTAATCTATATTCTAATATTTTTAAAGTAAAAATTTCACCGAAAAAATGACACCAACACATTCAACACAAAGAGCAAATGAAAAATGTGGGATGCCCTTCTGCAGCTTTCAAATATTTGAGTGCTAGCTCAAAATGGATTCCCGATGAATATTCGAATGTCAAAGGCAATTCTTTGGATACAGGAATACAAGCCAGCACAGTGTGTACTGCCTACGATCACATTCTGCATTGCGCAAAACCTACGGTACTCTCCGATGATGCACTACCTTGCGAAATCTCAAGAAGTTACAATGAAAATGAATTTCTTTCAGATAATGCAACAGCATGTATTCTCTCTACCTCATACAAAATACTGCTACATTTCCAATCTATTGAATATCTCTTCCTATCTCCTTTTCCCACATTCATGTATAAATATATCTATTTGGACCATGCACTAAAAAAAAGGATACAATATTTTTTGCTTAAACTTTCAAAATGAGATATTTTGGTGTCAAGTAATATCCACTAAGACTCCTTCTACTTCAACCTCTTCTTTCACTTGGGGCAAGTCTGGAGAGAGAAAGACAGGATATTAGGGACTACATTGTAAGGTGAGACAAGATTCTATGTAGACACTAACTCTATATTACTACATGCTTCTGATTCACTTACGTGCAATATATTACAGTAGCATAGGTGGAACATGGTACTAAAAAAGCATAGAGAGCATTGGAAGGATGAATGAAAGACGAGAAAGATGATCATTTACAGCCCATATTTTGACAGATCTCTTTCAATTTTAGTTGCGTGTCATGTGATCAGATACTGATAAAGATGTATGTCAAGCCACAAAGTGTTTGGGTAACGCAAGCAGGCACAATTTGCCTTAATACATGCAGGTCTTGACTAAAGTTGACTAAAGTTGACTAAAAAGAAACAAGACTGGTTGACATGGTGCATGCCACAGGCATTCTTGTCAATGAAATCGTGCGAAGTAACTGCATCCAAGATTTTCAAAGCAGTGTAGCTGCTACATCGTCAGTCTCTTCCTGTAAATGTTTGCCTAAAACTCCACAAGAACAATAACATGACAGCAAAAACTTTAAAACAATCAACGGCAGGGCAATTTCCATAGCCCGTTTGTACCACCTGAATAAATCATATTTGGATTACGTAATAGGTCATTGTAATATTCAGCTTTCAATAGGTAATTTGTACAATAGAACCTCGTTAAAACAAACTCCTTTGGACCAATGAAATTACCTCTTTATATCGAAACCTTGTTACATCAGGGCTAAAAAGAAATATAATACAAATAAATGGGACCAGTAAAATTACCGTTATAACGAGAGTTTGTTATATAACAGTGTTCTTTATAACGAGGTTCCACTGCATTAAGGCTACTGAAATTACCTACGGTTGTCTTTATGATCATCTTGTAAGTAGATAATCACACAGCTACATAGGGAAAGTTAGTGTGTATGGCAGCAATGTATAAGCAAAATTTACTCAGAGTTATCAACATGTACATTATTGATACATAACTTTCAGACAGTTCTTTTCACAATATTCTTATACTGCCAGTACTGGAGATTGCCCTTCATGCACTTCTTCATGCATCTGAGTACGACATAGGCAAATTACCTGTAGATTCCTTTGAGTGTTTACCAGGCTGTGATTTAATAGCAGGTGGATGTGAAGGTCGTGGTGGAGCACGTCTTGCAGGTTTGGGTGAAGCTTCCTTGTGTTTCTGCTGGGGTTTTTTTAATCATGGGGGGGGATGCAAATGGTGAAAGAGGTACATTTCCATTAGTTTTAGTCCATCA
Organism: Heliocidaris erythrogramma; assembly: GCA_025617745.1. Taxonomy (NCBI): domain Eukaryota; kingdom Metazoa; phylum Echinodermata; class Echinoidea; order Camarodonta; family Echinometridae; genus Heliocidaris; species Heliocidaris erythrogramma. The sequence goes on from CM046859.1 coordinate 14,848,196, forward strand.
GCCAAAAACACCACTGCATATATGCACTCAAATCTATGACTGCTTCTTCTACGATTCGATGGCCTACCCTTTGGACTATCATCCACACACTTCTGCCCCCCTCCCCCCCCCCCCCCCCCCCCCACATACACACAAACACAAGTAACTATAGCTGTTCATAAACTTCAAGATAAAATTTGAATACATTTGTGAGGTAGCCTATAAAAACAATGGAATACTATGAAAGGAGAATTACATTCTCAGGTATACTTCTCCTGCTTGCGTATACCTTCTCGAAACTTGGCCGTTCTTTAATAAAGAAGACTACTCTTTACTTTTTAGTTTCATTTTACTTTCATGAAGAGAGAATATAACAAGTTGAAGAGACAATATAACAAGGTCTACAAATATATGTCACTTGATATTTCTACCATGTAGCTATATACATGTCCATCCCCTACACCTTCGCTGAAATGAAGCCGGGAGGAAACGCTGGATCCCAATAAATTATAACTAATCAATATCAAAAGAAAGGATGCTATACTGCCAAGATCAGTTTCATATGATTTACATGTACTTCACTTAGAAACACATTTATTTAACATTTTTTTAATGATTTTTTTTTAAACTGTTCAATGATTATCGGACTTACCACATCTTTGACTCTGACAAGTTCTCTTTCAAGCAGTAGGAATGTCGACTTCAGCCTCTCATAGCTAGATAAATATCAAAGAAATATCAAAATAACAAAGCCCTCCAACATCACAAGTGTTTATGGCAAGAGACAATGCATCCCAACCATAGATATGATCCAGTGCAAGTCCTTCTATAAAACGCATTTCTCCTGCATCACTGAGAATCAATTTCAGCCTTTTATGATGTATTCACCAATAGCATCTATTAATATAATACACTAAGGATTTGGGGCTCCTTTTTTGGTTCAAATAGGCTCCTCCCCTGGCCCTTTTGGTCCCCGCCTTTTGGTACCCAAGGGTGGGGAATGGTTCTTAGAGTGGTGGGAGGCACTTCTTAAGGGCTGAAGTGCCGTCCATATTTCATAAATTCATTTTTAAATATTGAATTTCAGCAGGGAGTAAGCCTAATAATTCTGCCAACCCATGAAGCGGGTTTGTAGCTTCATGCTCAGCCCAACCCATACACTTTACCTGTGAAGGGGAGGTATGACAAATTAGAACAGCGTGGCCATATCCGCATGCATGGATGGCTTCAATGTACAGTACAGTATTATACACACGTGTTAGATCGTTCGCACATGTACAGGTCATACAGGTATATTACGCATAGAGTTACATCATTTTGAAGCTTCATGGTCACACAAACAGTTTAGTGTGTATGTAACTCTATGGTTTCACAACTACGAGTGTCATGAGCACGAGGCTTACTGTCGGATAAAAGAGCCTCTGTGCCAGCAGCCCTAATAGCCTCGACGATCCATCTAGAAATGGAATCAAGAGAAGCAGGAGAAAAAGCCTCTCTAGTGATCAGGAACAACTGATCATCCTTACGATAAGACTTAGTCTTATCAATATACCATTTGAGAGCCCTCACAGGACACCAAACTTTGTCCTCGCGCACTGACGAAAACCCAGAAAGCGGACAAAAAAAAATCTCAACAGGGCCAGAGGCAGCTGTCTGATTCTTGGCAATAAAAGAAGCCTTAGGAATCAATCTAACGCCTTTTCTCTCCCAGCGAACATGACCAGGAGTAAGGCAGAGAGCATGAAGAGTACTGCGCCTCTGCCCAGAGGCAATAGCTACCAAAAAGAGCGTCTTAACCGTAAGATGATGAAGCGAAGCTTCACCTAACGGTTCGAAAGGAGGTTTCGCCAAGGCCTCCAGGACCTTAGGCAGACTCCAAGATGGCACTAACCTAGAACAAGGAGGTCGTTTCAGAAAGAACGACCGAATCAAACCACTTAACAGCGGGGAATTGGAAATCCCCGAACCATCTGAGAAACCCGAATGAATGGCCCCGATCGCCGAACGGTAGCCTCGGATAGTAGAGATAGATCTCCCTTTGTCAAATAACGAGATTAAGAAATCCGCAATTGAACCAATAGGAGCCTTAGAAGGGGTTTGATTTCTCTCTTTACACCAAAGGAAAAAGACCCGAGAGACGGGAATTGTAAATTTCCCTAGTAGAAACCCTACGACTGGACATTAAAAAGTCCGCGGCTCTATCAGAGAGACCCGACTGTCTTGCAGATTCCCTGACAGGGGCCAAGCAGTCAAATGAAGGGACTCCGGACTGTGGTGAAGAATCCCCGAGAGGGGCTGCAACACCAGATCCGCTCTTAGCGGGAGAAGGAACGGTTGAGCCCTTAGGAGGCTCATTAGCTCCGGAAACCAATTCCTCCTGGGCCAAAAGGGAGCTATCACAATCACCCGAGCCCGATCTCCCCTGATTTTCCGCAAGACTCGCGGAATCAGTTGGAAGGGAGGAAAGGCGAATCCTTGAAGGTTCTCCCAGCTGAGGGAGAAAGCATCGAGAGCCCATGGTCCCTGATCGTGAACACGGGAGCAATACTTCGGCAGCTGGTGGTTTAGCACCGATGCAAATAGATCCACTTCCAGTGGACCTAGGCAACTGCGAATGCGGCAAAAGACCTCCGGATGGAGCATCCATTCTGATGGAAGACACCTGCCCAGAGACAGAAAATCCGCAATGAGGTTTTCCCGACCGGGGATGAAAGAGGCCACGGGTGTGATCGCCATGCGACGACACCACCTCCACAGCTGAGCTGCTAGGGCATTCAGGGCAGCCGAACGAGTGCCTCCCTGCCGATTGATATATGCCGCCACAGTGACATTGTCCGTGAGGATCAGAACCGAACGACTGAGAAGTCAACTTCTGAAATGGAGCAGGGTCAACAGAACTGCCATAAACTCCAGGACATTGATATGGGGAAGAGTCCCAAGATGAGACCAATCCCCCGCAACCGTGCTGCCGTTGCAGTGTCCTCCCCACCCCAACCGAGAGGCGTCCGTCGAAACCAAGATCGACGGGAGAGGCGAACTGAAGGACCTGCCTCGCGCGAGAAACTCCTCGCTCGTCCAACAAGAGAGAAGAGACTTGATCCTTACTGGTACTGGAATCCAGACCAAAAGAGAGTCTTTTCCCGGCTTGAAAAACCTGAGGAGATGTCTCTGAAAAGGTCTCATGAGGAGCCGGCAGTCCTCTAGAACATCGACTAGACTGGCTAGATAACCTAGAAACTGAAGCCACTGTCTGGCCTTGACCCTTCTGGCCAGCAAGAGCTTGCGAGCCGCAGAGACAATGGTGAGAATCCTGTCTCGACTGGGCCGAGCCAACTGATTCTAATCACCGCCCCGAGAAAAACTGGGCTGCGAGTAGGAACCAACTCTGACTTTTCCCAATTTATTAGGAAACCTAAGTCTTGAGTAAGAGTGACGAGCAAACGAGTCTCGTCTAGCAAACGATCACGCGACTCCGCAAGAAGAAGCCAATCGTCCATGTAACAAAATAACCGAAGGCCGCGTCGCCTCAGAGAGGCCGCCAGCACAGCTACAACTTGAGTAAAAACCCGAGGGGCCGGGCGCAGCCCGAAGGGAAGAGCGCGAAAACGATAAGTCTCTGAGAGGAAGGAGAACCCCAGAAGATCGCGCGAAGCGCGATGAATGGGAATGTGAAAATACGCGTCCTTGAGATCTATCGAGACCGCGTAGTCCTTCCTCTTGATCAACGGAAGAATGGAGGCGAGAGTCTCCATCCGAAAATGTACTGGAGGAATGAATTTGTTTATTCTTTTCAGGTTCAGTATTAAACGAAGTTTTCCCGAGCGCTTGGGAATAAGAAAAATTGGAGAAAGGGAAAGAGACGGCCTGTCTCTTACCCTTTCTATAGCCCTCTTTTCCAACAGAGACTCGATCTCCTTTGAAGCATGAGATCGAGCCAGGGCGGACATGGGAGGTGACCGAATTCTTATAGCCCCTCCGGGGAGCGAAGCGGAAAGATCTATGAAGAATCCGTCTCGCACGACGGAGAGAACAAACGCGTCACCGGAGATGGCCTCCCAAGCGGGGAGAAAGGAATGAAGTCGGCCACCTACCATGACTGGAAGAACAAACGCTCGGGGAAGAACATCAAAACCTAGGCTTGGCCTTATGCGAAGCCGACGCCTTACCACGAGAACCTCTCGAATAGCCCCTGCCACGACCCCCTCTCCCGCGAGAAGGAGCTGGCTGCGGCTCAGAAGGCGGGACCCCAGACACACGACTGTGTTGACCCGAAGCGGGATCAGCAGGCCTCCGCCGGACAGGGGCCCGCGTCGACTTAGAGTGAGTGTGAAACTGCTTAGTCATATCCGAGATCTGCTTTCGCGCATCGATCTCTCTCTGAAAAACCATAGCGAATTTACCACCGAAAAGCGAAGGACCCCGAGACGGGACATCTCAGAGAAGTTGAGCAATGCCCGACTCTCTAACACCCAGTGCCGAAAGAGCCAGGGTCCTGCGACGGAACGTAACCGAAGCAGCTGCAGTGGAAACAAAAAAGAGTATGCAGTAAGTCATCAATAACCAGCTTGTCACCATCAGTAACGTTCAACTCCTCCGCCCTGGACCTAAGGTCGGAGAGAAACCCTTGAAAAGCCGCCAAACGCATACCTGCCCTAACCTGGTTTTCAACATTAAACCAAAGCTTATCCTCCGTCTTATAAGCAGCAGAGGTTAGCGGATTAGTCGCCCGCAAGCGACGACCAACTTCTAAAATCTCCGGAGAAAGAGTCTTAGCTTTGAAAAAGCTGTCTTGATCCTGAGAACCGAAGGCAAAGGCCTTACCCTTAACCGAAACAGGGCGCTTAACCAAGCCTCAATGCGGTCATACTCCAGCTTGAAATCCTCCTCGAGAGAAATACCCTCGGAGGAATCCTGCTGCCTGAACCAACGCGAAGTCGAACCCTGCGCGCGGGCTGACTGAAATTCAGGGAGATATTTAGACAACAAAGTAATCGCTTCCACCCCACACAGGGCGAGCGATTGAGGCTCCGCCTGCCCAAGCGATTCAGAAACCGAAGCTTGAGAGGCCGCCTCTAAGTCTGGTTCCACCCGAGTGGAATGAGACAAAGGACCGCTAACAAAGGACGCAGCAGGCGGAGCCTCCCATGGTTCAGCAAAAGTCTCCTCGCCCGGCGGCGCCCCGAGGGCCGCGGGAATAGGAGGCACATGCGAACCCGACTCAGACAAAGACGACTCAATCACAAAAGGCTGATTAGTCTCAAAGTCAGACCCCTGAATAGGGACAGAAGCAAGGGTTGAAGTACCCGGTACAAAGGACCAACCCTGATTCTGAGCAAAAGCCCGCATCATGCTGAACATATCAGCTTGAGAGGAGCTAGCCGGGTTAGCCAGGCCAGACGGGCAAGAGGCCGGCAAAGCCTTGCCCCTTTTTGCCTTTTTCTTGGCCTTCTTCTTGGCTGGCTCGACAAGAGTCGTAGCCGAAACCCTTTTCTTAGAGCGCTTATTCGGATTCGTTCGGATCCCCGAAGCCGCTTCGGAAACACGAACCGAACCCTCCGCGGAGGGACGCTCACCTCCCTCAAAGGGGAGTAGTGCGCTGAGGGTATGAACCCAAAGTCTCGCACAAATTACCCATATTGGCTGAGCAAGAAGATGCGATAGCCATGGGTTGGGAGCTAAAAGCACCCAGTGCGGGGGCAGACCGAGATGACTCGGTATGTGCCCGTTGACTATTAAAGGTGTGTGAACCCGCTATTGAACCGCTAGGGAGCGGCAATAGGAGAGCACTAGTAGTGCCTAGTACCTGTTGCTCCGAAGAGCGTCCATAATTGTTAGCTCGAGCATTCCCATCAGCTGGCAATGTAGACAGCCCGGGAAGTACTCGTTCCCCCATATGGCATCGGCCGGGGGCTAGGGTTTGTGAACCCAGACCAACATGGACTAAGCCCGTGGGCTGCCCTGCAGTAGTGGGGCGCGTCTCCCCTAACGGATTTAAGCGAGTGAACGCTACCGTGCGGGAAACAACCGCCCCCCCTTCTGGTCTTGACGACCCGTGGATTGGATTCAAGATATCCAAACCACTAGAATCTGACGCCACCCACCCCGAAGCCACGGGCCTCGGAGTTGACAATCCAGAATCAGTTAACGCCACCCGCACCGAAGCCGCAAGCTCCGAGACTGGGAAACTCTGCAAGGAAACACCACGAGGCAACTTACCCGTAGCCCTCCTCCCTCCCCCATGTACCAAAGTACTCGGGAGAGTTCTGGAAGACCGAGTCATCTTGCTAGACGACTCTTCGGAAGAAGCAGGTCTCCATGACCAAACTGCTTCTTCTTCCGAATTCATAACACTGCAATAAAACAGACAATAAAGTATACTTTTCAAAATAAGAAATACTTCAACTGAATACAGTAAATAAAACTAAAAAGCCAAAAACCGTAAGAACAAACACCGAACCCAAAGGCTAGGTGACAAACGGAAACACCCGCAAACAAACAGAAATATCTACGTGGGGCTGACCGTGAAAGCGAAAAATAAATGCCAAGAAAAGGAATCAAAAATCCCTTGCAATCGGCAAGAGTGACTACTAAAACACAAAGTACTATAATCTAAGAGAATATAGGTACCTAAAAGTGCTTTAAAGATGCGAAAAAGCGCGCCTAAAAGATACTAAAAATACCTTGATTTCAGGAGCACTGTGACTAGACATCCTAACTCGTCGGGGGCGAGCAAGAAAGAGGAAGATGGCCGTGGCGTGTTGACGCGTGTGAGTGGCGAAGGGGACAATAGGATTACGGGGGGTGCGCACAATATTGTGACTCATTTGTGCTAAATTCTCGAAGGGGTCCCGTAGTCAAGACTACTGGCATAATAGGTAGGTATATATGATTTATTGCAGTAAATATATGGTACGGTGATTAATCATAAACACAGCTAGCGCCTGTGGATGTCCACAGGCTGCTTCTGCTAGTATTAAAAAATGAGTTAACATCTCAATGGTTTAAATAACTATCTTTGTTTGATTTCATATAAATTTTTCTACTGGAGGCCTAGAACCCTATTAAAAATAATTCAATGTTTTTTATTCCACACTTCAAAAACTGTGGAAATAAAATTATACATACTGTACATGTATTTTTTCCACATTTCAAAACGGGACCTTTTGTACAGTGAAAATGTGACCTACGGTTCTTCTCATGTGAATTGCTAATACTAATAGGGTGACTGAAAAAAACAAAAGATTTACAAGTTTAAATATTCTTTTTAGCCAAGCTCCACACAAGATTCACCCAAACCTGCCTGAATACTACTATCATTGCAGAAGGTAGAAGATAAAATCTTTTTGGCAATATATAGTCCACATTGAGATCTAAAGATTACACACCTTGATACTTTTATTGCATCAATCCACCTTTTGTACTCCTCTAATGATGAAACGGCAAAGTAGTGTTTGTGATCTCTCTCTTCCTGGTATTCTGCAAATAGGTAACATAAAATTTTGTATCAAACAAAATACACATTTGCAGCACACTTGATAATCACTACTATTGTTTTGTCTATATTTCTCTACACACCCCATATTTTCTCTCTATTTTTTACTTATCTCCGTGCAGCTGAAATGTGTAATTACTGATTAGGCAAGCGTTTAATAAACTTTTGCTCTGCCAGATGTGTTAAGTTAGCTTAGCGAAAACATCTTGGCTTGTAAAAACGTGGGAAAGTCGCATATGACAAAATTATTAAAAATCGAAATTTTATTCTATAGAGGAAGAACCAAAATATCAGGATTTAGAAGTAGTATTTACCTCTTTGAACACTTTCAACCAAAATAATATGAAAACTTTTATTCAGATATGTTCAATTCTAATTTTAGAAGCACAGACAAAACAGGCAATTTACTTATTTGCATCTTTCCCACGCCTGTATGCGCCATTGCATGGCGCTATTAAAGCTACCTAAAGAACCATATAACATTTTTACATGGTCATGAAAATTGGTCGAATTGTAAATCAATTTGACTCAAAATGTAAGAAAAAGAATCCCTGAAAGTCGTTAGAAAAATGAATACTGTTTCCACTAAGAATAATCATTATTCTACTTGTACCAGAGTCAAAATAATCTGAAAATTATACGTATGCATATGAGAGAAAATTCAAATTAATTCCATATCACTGTCACCATTCATAATCTAGCTTGCCATTATCTTTTGGATTGACTTTTCAACATGTTCTTCCAAAACTCCAATAACCCATTTTATAGCGTCAATCATTCTGGAAGGTATTGTTCACTCACCAAGGGAGAAGACATAGCGCCCTCTGTCCGTAGGTTCCTCCGTGATCGTACATCTTTCTAGCAGCAATGCCCCAAGAGGCTGGAGATACAACAACAAGAACATCACTCTGTAGGCAACATCTTTCAAATATTATGAGGATAATACCAACATGTTTGTATTACACTGAAAATTGTTATTTAACAAATATTGTCTTACCCATGTCTAGTAGAATCTATTTTCTAAGTACTACTCTTTACAAGAAAAATCAGGTTTCAAAAGCAGGTAAGGATCAGAATTTAGGATAATCGTAATCATAATAATAATGAATCGTTCTTGTACAGTGCATATCACATTATAATAAAACGTCCCTATACACTTCCAACTAAAGGATTCGCACACAGTGCATTTCAAGGAATAAATCCTGCTTAATACCCATCGAACACCTGGGTGGAGAGATACAACTTTATGAAGGACATACACACCGGGAGAGGATTAGGGTGATGGTTACGGAGATTTTAACCCTTACCCTCTTGATTGGGAGTCAAGTGAATGAACCACAATATATGCATGTATATGTTTATAATTTGAGAAGTATGACAAAAGTGACATAAATTTAGTATTGTGATACATGTACATGTATTATAATGTAACCATGCCAAGCATAGTAACATACATCATTACCATCAGAGTCATTCATCTCCCTGATACAGCAGATATTTTCAGGCAAACACAAGTCTACTACCCCTTCCACCTCCCTGCTACTATTTAGATCAACAAAAAAGGGTAAATCTGACCACTATCTCCCATATCAGAGACTTTATGGATCCATGTCAATATCTTCAGGAAATTAATAATTTCTTCAAAATTTTAGTTGTATTCACTGAAACACAAATCATACACATGCTATTGATCTAACAGAGGCATACATACAATTTAATTGCTCAGAAAAATAGGCTTTAATCTGTTTTTTTCATTCTTTTCTTTTCAACTTCGTTTTATGGCCCTCTTGTTAGCCAATATGGGAAACAGCATTTCAACATGTACCCTTATCAAAAAAGTAAAATGCATAAAAATCTTACATCGATTGTCCGACTTGTTTCATGGATTCTGAAGTAGAATAGGAAGTTGGATTTCAATCTAAACAGTCTTTGCCTGTAACCTTGGTAAGGAGAAGAAGCAATAACAAACATGAAAACATAAGGAATTCAATTTTACGATGCGAAAGTGTAAAACATCTAAAAAATAGTGTTAATAACATCAGTATATAAACTATTTATCTCAACGCACCCAAATTGTTTCATATAAAAATGTTTTATCTGATTCTCGTAATATTTCGGTTGGTGTACCCCAAGGTTCTATTCTTGGCCCATTATTATTTGTGCTATTTATTAATGACTTGCCATTTTGCTCCAAAAAGCTGAAATTTATACTCTTTGCTGATGACATAAATATACTTTACTCTACTAGCGATCTGTTATCATTAACTAATGAGCTCAATTTTGAATTGACAAAAGTATCAAATTGGTTTCATTGTAATAAATTAAAATTAAATACTGATAAGTCAAATCTAATGTTCTTCTATAATAAACAAAATACATTTCAAAACAAGAATTTAGAAAAAATTATTATAAAAATGAATAATAACGATATTAAACGTGTTGAGTATACACAATTCCTAGGTGTTTTTATTGATCAACACTTGACATGGCATTCTCATATTGCACATATCAAGAATAAAGTGTCACAAAATATTGGTGTCATCAGCAAACTTCGTCAGGTATTACCTCAAAATATCTTGGTTTTATTGTATAATACTCTCATTCTTCCATTTTTAAGTTATTGTAATATTGTATGGGGCAACACCCATCACACTAAATTACAATGTCTTTATTTCTTACAAAAGAGATTTGTGAGACTAGCTTCTTTCTCACATTTCCAAGCTCACTCTGCTCCTCTATTTAAAGCTCTTAATATCTTGAACATATATCACTTAAATAAATATTTTAGTGCAATAGCTCTTTTTAAGCACAACCATAATTTATTGCCCGCGAATATTAGTAATATGCTGATTCTGAATAGTGCAATCCATAATTATAATACTAGAAATAGAATGAAATATCATTTATCTGCTATTACCAAAACACTTGAATTTTATTCCTTTAGGCACAAAGCTCCCGTTGTATGGAATTCTTTACCACCTGAAATAATATCAATATCTACTTTCAATGGATTTAAAAGAAGACTTAAAAGTCATTTGATCGACACCAGTAGTTAAATTAAATTATACATGTACATGTTTTACAATGTACTTACTTATTTATTCACATGCACTTGTCCAGGATTTGTGCGGATGCACATGTATTTATATTTTTATTTGTATTTGTATTTTTATTTTTATAGATACACTGGTTTTTTTTTGTTTTGTTTTTTTCTATGTAACATTAATTTTAATGGTTACTTTTTATGTACATAATGTATTACATTTTTAGAGGGGAGCTGTCTCGACAAACCTTCTGCGGTTTTTTACAGTAACCCTTTTTCCATTTGAACGTTATTCTGTACTCCTATTATAATTGTTCATTTTAAACTATTTTGATGGAAATAAAGTCTCTTTGAATTGAAATTTAAAAAAAAAAAAAAAAAAGTATGAAATAATTTTACTTTTGCTAAGCAAACAACAGAAATCAAATTCACAAAGCAATTTAACAAATGAACTAAAGCACCACTTCAAACAGCATAAGCACACAGATGTTTATCTCCTAAATCAAGAGTGGACAACCTAGAAGAGGTTGTTATGAATCCAGTCACAAATTTATTCCCCAAGAGGTCTCAGGGCAACCAACAATAGGATGTTGGGCAACTGACCCAAGTCATTCTCTTTAATTTACTTTTAACTGAAGCAGGCAACCTGAAATGTTTGAGAAATTGACTTGGAATTAGCAAAAATAATGAAAACTTAGGATAGATAAGAAAAAAAGCTTTGCAGTGTCCTTTGACCTTTCCACTACATTCTGTGAGTAGCTTGTGATTGTACTTTTTCAGTTGTACTAGCATGATGGTTGGGCCCACACCACGAATAGTGGTCATATTGACCACTACGAATACAACATGCAAAAATAGTTGCTATTTTCTGTCGCGTCTAGTAAAGGTATGGGGGGAAAAATAAGATAAATATTTTAAATACTTGCTTTCAAATTCAGCCCTTAAAAATCTCACTCCTACCTCAAATGGCCGTGAGGAAGAACTTTTGATATTTTCAGCAAAATCCAAAGTCAAAATCTTGTCCAAAACCGGAGAAATCCCCGCCGATTTGTTTCGCGATCGCGTGTTGTTTACATACTGCCGATGTCTTAGACTAAAATCGGCCAATAAAATTTTTGTCCACGAAGAAACTCGGGATCGCAAGCGCACGTCGATCTTTACGATTGCGCACACAGAAAATCGCGACTTTTCCGTGTATGCCACAGGGACCGAATTTTTAAGGACAAAACTCTTTTGGGGAGATGTCAGCGCCCGCGGCGACCAGGAAATGTACACATTGACTCCGATAGCTCGTTTCGCGAGAATCAACAGTAAATTACGGATTTCATTTTTGGAAATATCTTTTCCAACATCGGTGAGCTGAATTTATTGTATTTCTTGGATATTTTGTGGTCGGTTTTTGTAAATTAAATGCCGATTTTGAGTGAATGTTTGTGACTTCTGTGCAGTGGTGTTTTAAAAAGTTGAGGTGTATGACTGCCTACATTATACACACGAAGTATAGGAATGTAGCTATGAGTGGTTGGGCCTACTAACTTCATACATGTACACTGTGAAAGAGAGGAAATAACAATAGGAATGTAAGATCACTCATAGGTACACGCCATTGCCGACTGTGTAGTAACGCAGCCAACACACATCCCATACCTAAACTGCATCACTGTGCATTTTTGGCTATATTTAATTGAAACTCATATATTGCAGTTTACTTAAATCCAAATACTTATGTTGAATAATAGATGATTAAAACTTACCTGGTTGTTTTGTGACCTTTGAAGAGGGTTTCCTGAAATTTTGGGTCCTTTTTGTCGATAACTGCTATCGAGACTGTCCCGTCAGCATCCAGTTTGTATTTTTCACGATTATGATGAAGGGAGCCCTCAGCGCTCGTAGTAGTACCGGCGCGATCGGTTCGTCGATCTCCTACGAAGACCTGGAAGGGCCAAACTGACGACGTAAAAAAATTAAAAATATTACGTACGTACGTAATAATTACTACGTACGTACGTAATATTTTTTATTTTTTTACGTCGTCAGTTTGGCCCTTCCAGGTCTTCGTAGAATAGCTTGTGTGCGTAACATTCTGCGTACGTATCTACGGTGCGTAACCATGTAGAGCGGCCTCACTAGTGCGCAACATATTGAGAGCAGTCGTCATCCGTATGGAGGTGTGGGTAACAAGTACCAAAAAGAGGGCTGTAAATGTAAGTTTTTATAACTTTCTACATTTTGTATCTTAACGAACTGATAACTTAAAATCTAAAGAATGATACTTAAGTATCAGTTTGCCCACAAAAACATCAAAATTACATCTGTATCCCCAATACCCAGTATACACACATTTTGTATATGATTCTAATGGTCAATATGACCATTGCTTGCTGATGTGAATATGACCATTGCTTGCTGATGTGTGTAAGATGGGAATCACACACACAATGGCTCACTGGATGATGAGCCTCCAACTCCCTTTCACTTTCCAATTGCTCCTCCTCCTCCATCTCCCTCCCTCCCGAGTCCCTCCCTCCCTCTCTCTCTCAAAATTTTGTTTTTTAGATTAATCATTAAGACAAATAAGACTAGGCCTAGAGACTTAGTTAGAGAGAGTTATTAATTAAATTTAAGACCTTCAGCCTAGTTTCAGAAATTCAGGCTTTACATTTTTGCTCCCTTTAAAACATGATTTAATACAAGGACCAAGGGCAAGGTTACATTTACGTTACAATCTGAATCTCTGTCCTTTAGGCTAAAGCCAAAGGACAGAAATTCAGATTGTAACGTAAATCATGTATTTTGCCCTGGCTTTAGCCTTTAGTACAAATATTTTTATCAATATGTGGGACTGATATGTAGAATTTAAGAACCTACTTTCTCGACGACGGCGTTGCTGTCTATACCAAAGCCTCCCCTCGAAATCTGGCTTTGAGCAGGCAAGAGAAAGTAGTTCTTGATCACTGTATCTCATGGTGTGAGTTCTGAAAACTGTCTTTGCTCATAATTTAATTCAAACTTCGAACAGGAAAGAGGCTTTCCTCCTCAACAATTTGTCACAAAATGTCAGTCATCACAACAAACTTCATCATAAATGAAACAGCGCCATCTATGTATATAAGACATCGACAGTAAACATCAAGAAATCGGTAGAGATCGACAGGGGCGCACATGGAGGGGGGCGGAGAGGCCGATGGGCGCACCCAGTGGTTTTTTTTTATAATTTAAATACGTTTCGGGGGTGTACACAACTTTGATGAATTAGTGTAAAATTAAGAAGAAAAAAGGAAAGAAAAAAAGGTTGCCGCTATTATATATCCATCATTTCGGTGCTTCTTGAAGGAATAATTTTGAAGATATTTGCATTCACCCATACGTGCAAACAAAAATCCCAAAATCTCAAATTCAGGCTGTTTCACCAGGGGAGTGGGGCAAACTCACAAAAATGGTCGAAAGAATCAGGCGAGGGAAGGATGTTGTTCCCCTGTGATAACGCCTATTATCACGGCGACGAGTCTTATTCGTCACCCCTCCCCCCCCCCCCCCCCCGCCCAATTCCACACTGACCACATCAATTTAAGTCATGATTATAAGTCAATAAATAATTGAGCTAAATATAATGTAGCTGCATGGAATTGCGGCAAGTCACTATTAAAAAAAAAATGATATTTCTGTATTTTATTTCGGCTTCCATGTTTTATCGGCAACATGGGCTAATTAGTTCCTCGTCACTGAGTATTTCATGCTCCAGTAAACAACCATGACCGTAACAAGGGGGGGGGGGGGGTGTTCAGGGTGTTCGAACGAACCCCCCCCCCCCCCCCCCCCCCCCATCCGGTGGCAGACAGAGGTCCGCTTAAAAATAAAGATCAATTTAAAAAAAAGAAACGAGGGAGAGATGATGGAAAGGCAAATCTATAATTAATCAATGTCGACTTTCACCATTTATTTTCGAATTTAATTATGCCATGTTGCAATCGATTTTTTAAAAGCGTCATTCAAAGATTTATTCAAATTCGTTTGTAGTATCGCCCCATAGAGTTACATACGCACTAGTAACTCTATGTATCGCCCCCAACCTGGCGAGCATAAATCTGCTTGAACAACAACAAAAAAGAATTATAAGGCGATATAATTATCCAAAGTCACATCCGAATAGTGATTTTTAGATTAAATTATTAAAAAATTTCCATACCAACTGGCTTAGGTAGGGGCGGGGCGTACAAGGGGGTCACGTGAAAGGAGAGAGGAAGGAAAGTGGAAAATAATGTGAGATAATAGGGTTTCAAGCTGGGTCTCCAGTCAATTTGAACACTTTTTCATTTGCTTTTGTCCTGCAACTGAAGAATAAGGCCGAGTCAATATACATCTTTGGCCATTCATTTTCGGAATTTATTTTTCATTTTGCTATCGATTTTGTCAAAGATTGAAAGAGTTGAAAGAGTTATTCAAAATCGTCACCCGCTCGTTGTAAGGTCTTGTCTATGTTACAAATGTGAATGACAATTTCTTGACATCGACTTCCAAAAGATGGATTCGATGATAAAATTTTGCGGCGGACAGCCAGGTCGGACGAATTCGAATGAAATCTGACGAAAATGAATGCAGATATGTTGAAGTTGATTGACCATTGGAACTGCTGAATGACATTTTTAATTATTAAACTATCTTTGCAGTTTGCACATCTGACATTTGGATTATTATTGATTCCTATCAGCCTAGGACAAACATGAAGTGCATTTTGATCTTTGAGAAGTGTTAGATTGGACAGGAAATCCTGATAATACAAGGAGATAGATTGCTTAAAACACCATACAAAGATAACGTGGGTTGATAAGCAGTGATAAGCATGAGAAGACTAAAATGAAATCTGTAGTATAATTGAATATAAAAGTGAAATATAGAAACCATACCCATACCCATACCCAGGCATAGTGTACCACTATTTGGATATATTATTTGTATGATATATAGAATACACATATTAAAACACACAATATACTATACTATATTGTATGCTAAAACATTCCTATGAAACATGCATAGTAAACCTCTATTTGTATACATTATTTGTATAGTATATAGAATATATATATTAAATACATGCAATACTATACTATATTCCATGCTAAAACATTCCCATGAAACAGGTATCGTGTACCATTATTTGTATACACTATTTGTATTGTATATAGAATACACATATTAAAACACAAATACTACACTATATTCTATGCTAAAACATTCCTATGAAACATGCAGAGTATACATTATTTATATAGTATATGTAATATGCATATTAAAACACACAATACTATACTATATTCTATGCTAAAACAATCCTATGAAACATGCATAGTAAACCATTATTTGTATACCTTAGTTTTATATTATATGGAATATACATATTAAAACACACAATACTATACTATATTCCATGCATATTCCCATGAAACATGTATAGTGTACCACTATTTGTATATATTATTTGTATGGTATATAGAATACACATATTAAAACACAAAATTCTACACTATATTCTATGCTAAAACATTTCTATGAAACATGTAAAGTACACCATTATTTGTATACATTATTTGTATTTCACTGGATGGTACGTTAGCGGGACAGTGAACAATGAGGTTTATTCCGTCACAATACATTGCTGTACATTAGCAGGACACTCGCGGACATTAGCAGGACATTCAGACAATGCTCCTAACAAAGCACTGTCCTGCTAAGGTACCATATAGAGTTATATATATAAGTATACAGAATATACATATTAAAACACACAATACTATATTACATTTATGTTTAAACATTCCTATGAAACATGCATAGTATACCATTATTTATATACGTCCAATCAATCACAACACAATGTGTCTGTGCTCGGAAGTAAAGCAATACAAGATTCTGTGTGTGTGTGCGTGTGTGTGTGTATATATATATATATATATATATATATATATACATGTATATATATATGTATGTATGTTTATTACGCTGCATGGTAACTTCAGGACATGCAACAATACGGTTTATTCCGTCATAA
The DNA here is from genome assembly GCA_025617745.1 of Heliocidaris erythrogramma. NCBI lineage: Eukaryota > Metazoa > Echinodermata > Echinoidea > Camarodonta > Echinometridae > Heliocidaris > Heliocidaris erythrogramma. The sequence continues at coordinate 14,864,759 of CM046859.1, forward strand.
TAGCGCCCCCCCCCCCCCCACATTAGCAGGACATTTCGAACGTTAAAGGAGAATTAAGCCCTGATTACAAATTTACTTATATTGGAAGGTGTAATATATTCCTACTTATTGGCCTAAATCATTTTCTAATAAGATATCAGAAAAGGGTATAAATAAAGATATTCCAACACCCGGTATCGTCTCCTACTCATTTACATGGGGGCTGCCATTTTCTTGCTGATTTGGAGTTGTACATGAACCATTGAGAAATGTTCCAGTCAGGAAGATATTTTGAATCCAAATCCTAAATTGATTTTCTTCATTACCTAAAATCCCATATGTGACGGAAAATATAAAGTGGGTGTTTACATGTATTATAAAAATTAAATCTTTATAATGATACTTTTAAATTGTCTGGTTTTGCTTAACAAAGTTGCACTTTAGTGATTTGCATTGACTTTTACACAAATAATCAAACAATCACTCATGATTCTGAACTTTTAAGCATGGTTTATTGCATATTTCTCTATCTCTTTCTTTTCATGAGCATACAGTTTAATAGGGAAGCATATTGTATACCTGAAGAAATTCCTGAGAATTACATAACAATTTAAAAAGGTCATTTGCTAACTTGCATAGGAAATGTACACAATATGCTTCATATAACCTTAAGTGCAACTTTTTTCCCCATGCATTTTGACATAAAATGCATTTTTTCACACCAATAATGATATATATCTGGTGCCAATGATATGCCATTCATGTTATGAGTAATAAAATTTCCTATCCATTCCCGTTTAAATTATGAAAATCAGTAAAATACTTTTTGAGATATATCCAAAAATGCTAGGGGGAACTTACTTTTTTGTTTGAGTGTATATATATATATAATAAGCGTGAGAGATATAAATGAGACGGGACGTAGCTCTCGTAGCTCCCGTCTCATTTATATCTCTCACGCTTATCTTATACACATCATGAGACACCGACTACGTTCAAGTCAGGAGACATCTCTCACACTATATATATATATATATATATATATATATATATAGACAAATAAAGTTCACAACATCATATAGAATACACACACAAGAAGCATGTTTTTATAAAAAATCACAAGCGCTTTCGATTTAATCTCTTCAGGTGAATGAGCCATTGATAGTTTTGACATGCTTTTATATACACGTATAGTACAGTAATATGCAAATGGATAATGTGTGTGGTATTGTCCAGTAGTTCTTTTGACGGCTTAATAAGTCTTTGTTTAAATCTTAGACTAACCGTTGTATGGTGAGAACTCTAAAATGTTAGGATTCTCAGAGAATCCTATAATCCGTACAATCCAAACCTTTGTAAAGTCACACAAAGATCATCGTATGATTCACGAGGCCTACACATGATAATAGTAAGCGAGGATGGGTATTTGTAAAACACATAATGAAATGTAGGCTTTAAGGAATAGTTTTGTTACAAGTATGGTACAATGATATTCTTAGGACAAGATTGAAACATTGTCCTGTATCTGTTTTACGACGTATTGAATCTTAGTTCTAATCTCATATTAAATGATGCAAGTAGGAAGTTCTTTGTTGCCAGTTTCTTTAGAAGTCTTAATCTGTACAACTCAACAAATCATAAAGTTATATAACAATTCTTATTAATCTGTGACCGTGGGAAAGGCAAATAAAATGGGAGTCAGTAGAGAAAGAAAATGGAATAAACTAATATATTGACAGGTGTCGAGGATGCAGTGTCTTAAGGGAGAGGGAGAGAGATATATTGAAATACTTGTACACAAAGAGATAGAGTAGGATGGGGGGGGGTTGTTGTTTGGAGTTTCGGGGGATAATGGTAAATGTGGATGTGGGTGAGAAGGAGTAGTAGGAGAAGCAGTTTTCCTACAAAGCATTCAGAGAAGGCATAAATTTTGAAATGAAGTGTTTTTCTTTCAGACATCTTTTAATTTTGTCGTCTTCTTTCATTTTGTAAAAGGGTATTATATCGAAATTTGGTTCCTTTGAGCCCGCACAACAATCGATGTGAGCGCTCACTTTAAGTTGTCGATATTCTTTATGCCGTATTTGTTGCCTATGCACAGTGAGTCTGTGTCGGAGTGTGTCCCCTGTTTCGCCAATATATTGTTCCCCACAGCCATGGCAAATTAAACAATATATGAGATTCTTTGTAGTGCATGTAAATGGAAAATGTATTTGAAAAGTTTCACTTTTGTGTTTGAAGATGATATGATTAGTTTCTTTCATATACGGGCAAGTTTTGCATCTTTTGTCGGTACATTTTTTAACACCATTTTTTATATCGAGTTGTGCTTTAGGGGCTGCTCGGGTTAACAATCGTTTTAGATTCGGGCTTTGGCGTTTACTGGATATCAAATGCACTGCTTTAAACTTTTGCTTTAATTCTCTGTCATTTGACAGGACGGTAATTGTGTCTTTTATCAGTTTGGAGATATTGGGATTATTAGGATTATGCGTGTGAATAAAAGATATAGATTCAGTATTTTCATTTTTTTGCTTACATGATCTTAGTTCTTCGAGAGACAACTTTTCAGCTTTCACAATCCCATTCTGGATGATTTCCTCAGGATATTCTCTGGCTTTTAACATGTGTTTTAATTCTAATAATCGTTTCTTACGAATATCGATATCTGATACTATTGTGCAAATACGTCTTGCTAAATTGTAAGGAACATTTGTTTTACAGTGTCTTGGGTGACAAGATTTAAAGTGTAAGTACTGGTGTGTGTCTGTAATCTTATAGAATATATCTGTTTTAATTTTGTTCAAATTGTTTATAACCACTATGTCAAGAAACGCTATTTTCTCATTACTAGTTTCAAACTTAAAAGTGATACTCGGGTGAAGCTGTTGAAGGATATCGTTGAATTGGGTTATATCTCCAAAATCTGCCTTCCAAATAATGAAACAGTCATCAAGATATCTAAGCCAATTTTCCTTTAGATAGGATGTAACTCTAGTGTTGAAGGTCTGTTCGACTTGAGCGTATAGTTTCATTTCCAGATAGCCCATGAATAATGTGGCATATGTAGGGGCCATTTTGGTTCCCATGGCTGTTCCTCTAATTTGTAAATAAAATTCATTATCAAAGCAAAAAGAATTATTAGTCAGAATAAATTTTACAGCATCGATTATGAACTCCTTAGTAAAACGTGAATCAATAACATCCCTATGTTTTTCTAACCAAAAAGTTATGCCTTCTATTCCTGCGTCGTGAGGAATATTGGTATAAAGACTATTCACGTCATATGTGACAAGGATTGAGTTTTCATCTACTGATTCAGGTAGGTGGTTCAGAAAGTCTAAATCGTCCCTAACAAAGCTTGGAACATACTTTGTAAGGGCTTTCAATATGATATCTATGAAATTACTTAGTCTATGTGTAGGACATATTGGGCCGGCGATGATTGGTCTCATTTTAAGTTTATCCGGCATTTTACATTGAATATAAGGAGAATGAATACTTTTTATTTCATCCTGTATATCTTTGCACTGATGTACTTTTGGTAATCCGTACAGGTTACTACTTCTAAATTCGAAATTAGTCAGAAAGTCTACCTCATCTTTAGTTAAGCAGTGTTCGTATTTGTTTATCAATTTCTTCATCTTGTTCATAATTTTGGTATCTATATTCTCGTCTAGTTTCAAATATGTTGATTGGTCTTGTAGTTGGTCCTTCATTTTTGAAATATAAAAATCTTCATCCATTATTACAAAAGCACCTCCCTTGTCAGCCTGTTTTAATATTATGCCAGGTTTGTCTTTCAGACTCTGAAGGCTTTTCCATTCTTGTTTAGATATATTACATTTCTGTTTGGTTTTTGTACGGTTTTCAAACTCTACTGCTCTTTTAAAAAAAATCAATGTAATTATCCAATGTACGATTCCTATTGGGCTGAGGAAGAAATTTACTCTTATTCTTTACAATGCTTTCATTTCTAGCTAAAAAATCCGTATTATCACAATCACTTTCTTCTTTACTGAAATATTCCTTCAATCTGAGTTTACGACAAAAATTATATACATCTTGTTTAAGGTCATTAACATTTCTAGTTGGAGTTGGAGTAAATTTCGGACCTTTCATTAACAGTGCTATCTCTCCATCATTTAAATCAACATTTGATATATTGATTACCTTAGGTTCTACTTTTAGATCAGGTACTTTTTTAGTTTCACAGTCAGTATTAGGAGGGTTGGGTTGGGGTTCTTCATTTCTATTGTTAGTAGTACATGTAGGCAGATGATCTTTATCATTATCAATATATAAACTATCGAAACGGTTACTTAATGGGATGTTTTGGGGGATTACCGCTTGTGGTATGGGTTTCGACCCTCTTGAAAATGGCGATGTCCATCACGTTTCTTGGAGTTTTGACGCCAGCCCGTGGAAGATGATGGATGTTGCCTTACTGCATCCGCATAACTGCTATACCTGCCATCAGCTGGTTGCTGGGCAGCGGATGCGTTGCGATGTTGGTAGCGGTTTCTGTCTTCTTGGAAATGGCGATGCCCACCACGTCTATAGCTTTGGCGTCGGCCTGTGGACGATGACGGTTGTTGTCTCCCTCCATCTGCAAACCTATCATCGACTCGTTGCTTGGTAGAAGATTTGTCGTTGCGGCGGTCGTAGTTGTTGGCCCTATGGAAGTTGCTGGCATGGGGGTTCCAATTTTGATAGGTGTCGGTGGTCTGGTGGAAGCGATGGCTTACATTCGGTTTATACGCCCTTCCACTTTGGCGGCGATCATTGTTCATTTTAAGTTGTGGGGACGATCGTAGTTCCTGTTGCCATGGTTGTCGGACGAATTGTGACATATTGTCCTCTGTCATTTCTTGCCGGTGTCTCGCGTTCTTGCCATGTCTCCCTTCCGGGTCATTGATAGGGCGAATTGATTTGGTCCACCATTCTCTCTTTTGATTCCATTTCATAAGTAGATGGTCTTGGTTGTGAGAGGTTTCCTCAGTCCACATTTCAATCAGCATTTCCTTTATGTCACTGTATCGAATGTCGTTTAGGTTCTCCTCCATAGCAATGTCGATTGCGTTTAGTTCATCCGAGAAGTTTCTGCTTCTCATCGACATTACCTCTGCCTCTGTCACCATATTTCTGGTTGCCTGTGCCTGATACACGGAGTTTTCCTCTTTTGATCCATTATACATAAATGGTTTCTTGAACTTCCGCGGTAGCATTGCCGGCGTCATATCAGCCCATTGGAAGTAAAGGCTGCTGAGTCCTTCATTGTGTGTAATGCACCAAAAGGCTTTACTCCTGGCTTGAAGCATATCATCCCACTCCGGAATGTAAGCGGCTGGATTGGGGTTAACTCTGTTTTGTCTTGGAGCTTTACCAATCTCATCTGCAACCTTGGTGTTAAGACTTTCCCATTCCTTCTTGAGCTGTTCCGTGGATATAATGCTTGGATTTTGTAACGAGGCTAGTTTTCCACTGACTTGTTGAATGTTCACACCAATATCAGCTAGTAAAGAATAGATGGCTCTCCATGCAGTGTGTGTGTTTGGATCCATATTTCGTTGTGCCTTGCACTTGTAAAATATATCGTAAAGTGTTTACAGGAACAAAGTTCCGACAAAGTGCAGTGTTAAAATATGTAGAAAAATAAAGTTCACAACATCATATAGAATATATGTATATGCATGTATACATGTTCATAACTTCATAACTTTATACCCATTAACTTACTGTACTTCCCAGCGTACTCCTACCAAACGTAAAAGTAAAAAAAAAAACATATCTGTAGTTGGCATAAATAGTCAGTCATGACTGAAATGCCAATAAAAAAACCAAACAAACAAACAAACATAGCCAGACCCGTAACTA